>JARYZH020000019.1:4234285-5434285 GCA_030021035.2 Notholithocarpus densiflorus
TTATCATACCTATCGAGGATGCTATCCCATTTATCGGGCCTACACACCCAGTTTAAGCCTTGTATAAAGAAGTACTTACTCTTCCAATCACGATTGGAATTAGGCATCTCAGACACTAACTTTAATGTTGCCTTGCAACATACAAAATTGTAGAAACCCTTCGACACTACAATCTGTTGGGGTTTGTAGTAGTAAAAGAATTTGTCAAGGGTGAGGCTACGAAAGCCCCTACTCATTTGACCTCACAACACTTCAGCCCCAAGGAATATCCTCCACGCATTTAGGGCAATTTGGCAGACGGATATACCTAAGTAATCCGTTAGCCGACGGTGTAGTTTGGTGAGGGGCAGCTTCAAACCTGCGATGAACATGGCTTCATAGAAGCCGACATCCGCGATTGTCCCCGAATAACATTTTTCCCCCTTCTTTGCCATCCTTATAGGTATGACGTTGGGAATTTGGAAGCGGGGATGAAGCCTGCCAAAAACGTCCTTCGAAATTTTTGGAACAAAGTCGTTCACCGACTAGATACAAGGGAGGATGAACGACCTACGATCTGAACAGTTGCGTTGCTTCGTTTCTCGTGCCTCTTCACTTTATAAATAGTCCAATGCCTTTACTAACCCTTTTGTTTATTATTTTTACTCCCTTGCTCCCAACGAAGCTCTTGTTTATTCGTCGCCCTATCGAGCCTACTCATCGCTTTCGAGAACCATCCGTCGTGCTTTCCTTTTACCATCGGTTTTATCAAGTAAGTTCCCTTTCATCTTTGTATCTATATGCTCTTCATTCCTACTCGTATTTTTTACTTAAATAGTCGTCGGTCTAGAGTCCAATCCTCGTGTGAGTAAATGCTTAGTATTCATTCATCACTTGTAGGTGAGAGGATGTCAGGTGGTAGTGAAGCAATGAGTGAACATTCGTCGTCAGTCCGTTTGGTTACGGGCTATGATGAGGTCTATCCATCGGGATACAAATCCATGGTAGAGGATTCGACTAGCTCCCAAGAGAAGGAATTGTCGGCCCATTTTTCTGAGGAAGAGGAAGAGGAAGAGGAAGAGACCACTAGCCCGTCGGGCTAGAACAAGTCGCCATGTGTTGCCTAGCGTTGGTCAAAGACCCTTTTACCCTTGCAAATGATACGAACCCCAAGACAAGATGATTAATGACCATAAAAACATTTCGATGTACTCTGAGATCCATTAGCCACCCCAATGAACAACGGAGTAGGGGGCTACTGATAAAGGTATTTTTAGCCTGTGAAAAGTTTTCTTAATTCTTTGACCCGTCAAGATGAAAACACCTCACTTGAGATTTGTTAGGATAAACTCCCCACTTTGCCTCCTTATGCCCCAACGGTATAAGCGCCATGAACTCCTCAAATGCCCATCAACTTCCTAGAAGACTTGTCAGGTGCCACACATTTGGTCCCAACGGGTGGCTCGCACGTAAGCCCAAAGTGTGGTTGGAATGTGAGCTCGACGGAGACCTTTGTATGAACCCGATAGGTGGCCACATATGAACCCGACGGGTGGGTTCGTGTGAGCCCGACGGATGGATACATATGAACCCGATGGTTAAATACACTGGGCTCCACAAAATTTTGTGTGTTCTCCACTCATGTATCCCTATATGGAAATAACTTGCACACCACATCCAAAGATCGTACAACGCGTTCGTATTCTCCCTATATGGGAAGAGAATCCTTGAAATCTTGGGGCCTTAACTCTGAATCTTCTTTACAAGGAAAGCTCCTACATTCAAGGGATCTTAGTCAGCCCTATGCCACTATATAAACACTAGACCTCCTCTCCCTTAAGGTATGTGAAAAATTTATGGCTTTCACACTATTGAGTTCTTAAAGATTTTCCTATTGCTGACTTAACCTTCGGAGGGTTTTTGGCTGGCACCCCACTGATACTCGCTATTGGTTCTTTGTTTTCTCATTCTTTGAGAACCTTAGTTGGCGCACGTGTGGACGATTAGCTCACTAACGATTTTGTGCATCATCAAACTTCATTGCTCTTACATAGATGAAAACCTTTTATCTGAGGAAGGCTTGACAAAGCTTTCAATAATTTTGATTCCATCCTACAACTAAAAAGTCAATGTATTTTCTTATATTTTGTTATAAAAAGTGAAAAACATAGGTTTTAAATTTGTTGTCATTGTTGAGCATGCTAAAAATAATAATAATATTTCTCTGCATAACAACCAGCAACAATTTCTTCTAGTCCTATAGATACTGAATTCGTTTTGGAAGTAAACTTTGAAACAAGCTTTGTAACGCCCCAGCCCATTTTATATATATATATAAAGGGAGGGTCATATTTTGACCCACATGTGAGCCCTACCTACCCCCTTAATTCCCCACCACATATTCACAAAATATCTCACTCTCTTCTCTTTGGACGGCCATAACTCACTTTGCTCTCTTTTCTTTTCTTTTCTCACAAACACAACACTCCTTTCACTCCCTCACACTCTCCCACCAGTACCTACTCCACACCACCATCTCCACCATCATTTGTTCAGCAAGATCACCAAAAAACTTCTTAGGAAACTTTGCATCTTCACATCTTTTATTTGAGGTAAAAATTTCTAATCTTTTTGGTGGGTTTATATGCTTTTACTAGAGGCTTTCTTTATCTAAGTTTTGATAATAATACTCATGTGATTTATGTGCTTTGGAAGTGATATTCATGTGTTTATATGTATAGGTTTTATGTTGGTGGAACTATTTGATGAGTAGTGTTAGGACATATGTGATTCACATGTTAGGAACATATATCACTATTTTATGTAATTGGCTAATCCTTTGACAAAACGCACTTTACTTGTATTTGGGTAGATCTAGGATGTGTTTAATACTTCAAGAAACAAAGTTTTAAGTTCAAGTGTTAAAGCCATGCAAGTCTGTCCAAGATTTAAGTGTGAAAAGTGTTGTTCATTAAAGCTCGACAGCTAGTATCTATCGAGAGACCCTAGAGCTATCTGAATCCCGTGGCTCGATAGCAGCTCGACAGATAGGGTATCTGTCGAGACTTATGATGTTCAAATTTTCGAGTCGGTTTTTCATCTAATTCGTGATTGTATGTTTGGGCTTTCTTTTCTCACAACCCTAGACATATAAAAGGATTATTTTAAGGGCTGTCAAAGGAGACACAAGTTGCACAAGTGTTGAGCAAAGTTTGTTCATGCAAATTGTGACTGGAGACAGAATTTGCCCTAGTTCATCTTTCTTGTGAAGAAGCTGCTGTGTTTATACACCGTAGGGTTTTGTGATCAAGGAGCTTCTCGATCTTCATCGTGTGATGAACTGAAGAACTTTGCAGCCAACAACCTTCTCTAGTTGGTGATTGAAGTCGCGTACTAGGATCTGCACAATTGGTTAGTCATGTACTGAGAGCCGTGCATCAAAAGGAGAGATTGTCACTACAAAACAAGTCCAATTGGGTATTGGGGTAAGGGTTCAACTGTAAGTTGGTAGAAGGTACTATGATTCCTTTACTTGTAACCGCTTGTTGTGATAATATTGGATTCTCGGGAGTGGTGACCTTAAAATCACCCGGTGGGGTTTTTGCCGTATTGGTTTTCCCCATTCGAAAACAAATCACCTGTGTTAAATTTATTTTCCGCTGCACTTTAGTTTATTGGTGATTTGTTTGTGCTACCACGCATTTTGCATGTTAATTTGATTAATTAATAAACTTAGCTAATTAATCAATTAATTCATCACAAGGGGTCTATATATTTTTGGCCTATCAAGTAGGTTTATAGTTTTTACAATAGTGGTTATCTAAGTGGTGAAGATTTGGGAGTTTTGGCTTTTTAATGTGAAATAGATGGTGAATATAATTTTTATTGATTATTTAGAGCTAGTTAAAGATTCTAATTGTTTTTCTTGGAGAATATTATGATTTTGGTGTCATGGGTCTCTTGATGATATTATATAAATCTTGTGGGAACTACTTATTAAGTGTTGAGGTTTTAATGTTAGAGATAATACCTTGAATGATTTATGAGTATAAATTGGAGTCTATGCCGTGTATTTTATATTGTTAAGAAACTTTGGATGTGGAATACATTATTTGTGAGGCTAAATACTAGGCTTGCCTAATTAAGTGCTTATTTGGCAATTTCTAATTTGTAGCTAGATACAATTTCAAGTTTTATACTTATTGTGATAGGTTTGCTTGATATTGTTTAGGTTCTAGCTAATCTCCTTTGGAACTTGGAGAATTAGGCTTTTGTGGGTTGTAAGGTAAGTGGCTTTTTAATGAGATTTTTGGAAAATAATCATGTTGCATGAACGTTGTTTTTGGGTCAAACACATTTTGGAAAATTATTTGGAGAACTATGTTTTTCTAAAAAGTATTATGTTGTGGCCTTACTATATATGATTATATATGAAAAGTGCATCATATTTGGTATTGCATATAGGGAAATGCATGAGTATCTAACATGGAAAAAGATAAGCATCTTTGAATTCCATTGATAATGGATTTCATGGATTTATGGTATTATTTGGAAATACTAAAGATGTGTTATCTTAACTTGTATTATTTGGGAAATTGATAGAAAATCTTATTGACAAGAAATGATTTTGAAAAATTTGGGAACTTTGTGAAATGCTTGGATATTATAAAGTTTTATGAAAATACTTGGAAATGAACTACGAGTTTCAATTTCATTTAGCTGTGAGCTTTGTGTCGTTTGACCCTTGTGCCATGATAGGAATAATTACCCAGCCAGATGCCACAGTCTTTGTGACATTGGTATCTTGGCACCCCGTTTTTGTGGTGGATTGATGTCTTCGTGGCATAATTGATGTCTTCGTGGCATAACTGATGTCTTTATGGCATACCTAACATCTTTATGACGGCTTGTCTTGTGGCCTTGGGTTGAACTTCTTAGTTTTGGAATGGTATTGTTACTGCTCACAGTATATATAGATACTATGTAGTTTCATGGTAAACATTTTAAGGAGTTTTGTGCTAAACTATTTAAATCATTCTTGTCATGTTATTACTGAAAATGATTTTTCAGAAATCGAATTGGAATTTCCAAATTAGTGCATGTTTATAATTTATTCATCATCATGAAACTTGCATTTCCCCCCACCCCCATTAATTATGCTACTTACTGGGCTCTGTCTTATTCCATCCTTTTACAAACTTTTTCAGAGTAGACAACGATAATTTTGAGATAGGTTTTTGTGGCTAGCAGTAGTTAGACTAACTACTGATGGAGGCTGGACTTTTGTTATGGTGATCTTTAGATGATGTACATCCTAGAGTAGGCTTGACTCATTCTTTTGTATCTAATAGCGGTTATGACTTATATTTCCACTGATGGGACAAGCTAATGATATGTAATTATATTTATTCAGATCTCTATTCTTTTGTGACCAATGATTCTTGTAATTATTGTATATAACTCTGACTTACTTTGGGAGTATCTTTAATGGAATTATTATGATAATTCTTGATGTTGGTACTTGATATGAATTATTTGGATTGAATTGTGAAAAAGGAAAAAAATCTACAGGTACCTTTGAGATGCATTTCTCATGCTTTGAACCCTTTTAGGTTTGGGGCGTGACAATCTTCTTATTAAGAGTTCAAATTGAAATGCCCCAATCTCGCACAAGGCTTTTAAGGCTTTGTTAGAAGCAGAGAATTCAACATGATAAAAGAAAAGGAAGAATGCAATGAGAAAGATATAGGAATTTGAAAATTGTTCCCTTTGTCTTTAGCAAAGTTTTCACTTGTCTTTAGTAAATACCTGTCTAAGATTTTAGAAATAAGAAAAAAAGAAAAGAAAATAACGTAAAAAAAAAAAAAAAAAAAAAAAAAACACTTAACTCAGAAAAAAGAAAAAAAGAAAAGAAGAAGAAGAAGAAGCTTATTCTAGCGCACCATCATCATCGCACCAAAACAAAAAGGGAAAAGTCAGAGTAACACAAGAATTAAGAATAGCTAAAGATAGCCTTGTATGTTTCAGTAAATGCACCCAAAAAAAGAAAAGAAGGTAAAGCCAATATAAAGCATAATCACATGATGACGTCCAATTAGTTGGGAATTTTCAACAGTATAATATAAGGCGTTTAGTTGTGCATGAAGCTAAAAGAAAAAGAAAAGAAAATACAAAATCTATATATTTTAGTAAATTATTGATGCGCATGATAATTAGTAGATGAACCCATTAGAAAGTCCCTTAAGACTAATGCATTTATAAATCAATTTGAAGCTATTTTGATTAATGCTTTTAAAAAGTGGATAACAATCACTCATTTTGAGGAATTCATTTCTACGAAAAATTTTCTTATTTTGAGACATCTATCACATTGCATTGGTGTCAACGAAGTTCTCAGATGTTTGCATCAATTGTCTTTTTTATTTTATTTTATGAACAATTGTCTTTTGAAATCTATAGCACACCCTTCTTTTCATTTTATAACTAACTTATAATATATTTCTTCATTTACTCAAATTATATATCTATCTTGAAAATAAATATAAATATAAATAATACAAAAAAAAAAAAAAAAGCAAGAAAGAAAGAACTATCATGTAAACCTATAAAACGTTACTAAGAGTACCTTAAGCAACCACATCAGCATGTGTAAACTCTTGCAAAATAGAAAAAGTTACCCATTTTACACATTTTGACCCCAAAAAACACCCACATCAGTGGGTGTAAAAATTGTGCATTTATGCATATGCACGGTTACTGTAGCTCTTACATTTATTATTTTACATTTTTTTCTCTCTCTCCCCACCTTACTCTCTCATTTTCAGCTTCTACTCTCACCTCTCTCTCTTTTATATCCCGTCCCTTAGTCCAGCCTTACCGACACGATCAATACAAAAAGGAGAAGAGATGACATCTCAGCCGGCATCGAGGACAGAATCATCATGTATTTCACTAGCTTGTGCGGGATTCGGCGGACCTTCGAGGATTGCTACTCGGTGAGGATGATATTTCAGGGGTTTTGGGTTTGGGTCGACGAGCGAGATGTATCGCTGGATTCGGCGTACAAGAAAGAACTGCAGAGCTTGTTATTGGGCGAGAATAAGAACAACAAGAACCTGATGACTTTGCCTCAGGTTTTCATAAGAGGGAAGCATATCAGAGGAGCCGAGACGATCAAGCACTTGTGGGTTGATAAGTTTTTCATCAAAGGGATGAGGTGTTTTTAATTTTTTGTTTGATCAGTTTTGGATTTTTTGTTTGATCAGTGGGTTTTGGGGTGATGGTGGTTGATGATGGTAGGTTGATGATGGTGGCTAATGTTAGGATTAGTGCCCTTAAATCCTATTGTATGATGCTATGTATGATATTAAGTATGACATTATGTATGACTTAATATTGTGATTGATATTAGTTGTTTTATTATTATCTAAAATAGTGGTAACATGAATATTTGGATATTATCATTTAGTCCATGAGATGCATAGTATGTGATTTATGTGATTTAGTCACAGAAGATATAAGTCACAAGTTTTTTGTAAACTCAGAATTGTAGTTCGTAGTCGGTGATGAAATTGGGCGTTTCATCTGCGAAGACTATAACATATCAACTAAGATGATTTGTCTTGATCATGGAAGTGGAGACTTCTAGTTGATATGTTTTAAGAGTTAAGACATATTGAACTGGACTGCTGTGAGATTTATTATTCTCCTAACGACTGTTAATTGAATAATAAATCTCACGACTTCTATTTACATGAACTCATAATCCTGAGAGAATAATGGACCTGATTATGAAGTGTAGGTTGCTTTGATATATCAGGAGTGAGATCTAAAGTAACGATCAAAACCTCAGTATGTTGGGCAGCCACATTTAGTGTTGATAGAACATATATTCTCAAGATGAAATTCATAATCTCTTAGCAGAGATATAAAATATTCCCTTGAGATAAATTTAATGGGTTTGTTATTCATAGAGTTAGGCCTAACCACTTTAGTAAGACTAAAGTATATATTTATGAAATTGGATTTCATAAATATATGATGAATAACTTCATAGGATTAAATTAGGTACTCAAGGATTAAGATGTAGTAATCTACAAAGTGGCAGTCTATATTAATGACTTTGTATTACTACGAATATTTTATGAAGGGGTTGCATGTACAATAAAGTCTTGGGATATAATTTATTAATAAGGCCTAGAGTGCAATTATATTTATATAGTGGTATTAAATATAATTAATGGTAACTTTGGACTTGTCAAGAGTTGACAGAAAAGTTCAAGGCCCATTGGAGTTAGTGTCTTATTTATTCCCTTTTGGTCCCACTCCAAGCCACATACTAAAGCTCAATTGGAAAGGTCCAAAGGCTAGCCCAATTAGATAATCAGTTATAAGGAGAGAAACATACAGAATTTTGTAATAACATGAAATGGTATGTATGTGAGTGTTAGACACTCTTTCATTCTCTCTAGAACATACACATATAACTGATTGAAAGACCACACATCTTGGGCATCAAGTGGAATTGGAGTGAAGATTAAAAGTATTCCCAAATACTCTTCATCTTTGGTTTTGAATTTCACCACATCAAGGTACGCTCTCTTATTCTTAAATTCTGAAACTTACATAGCACATGTTATCTATTGCGAATGAAGTAGATCCGTTAATTTTTTGCTGCGTACATGCATATTTCCATCAGCTGAGTGGGTTGATGGTGGTGGCTAGGTGAGTAAGTTGATAGGTGGGTTGATGGTGGTGGCTGGGTGGGTGTGGATTGATCTGAAGATGAATATTTTATTTGAATAAATGTGTATAATAGACAAATTGATGTGGGTGTTTTGTAAAAATGGGAGTGTAAAATAGAAAAAGTAGGTTTTATATGTGCAAATTTACAAATTTTTTTCATCCATTGATGTGGATGCTCTTATAGCGTCCAGATATTTGTAACAAAGACTCGCATCAAAGAGATTAGCCATAACAATT
Source organism: Notholithocarpus densiflorus (assembly GCA_030021035.2). Taxonomy (NCBI): domain Eukaryota; kingdom Viridiplantae; phylum Streptophyta; class Magnoliopsida; order Fagales; family Fagaceae; genus Notholithocarpus; species Notholithocarpus densiflorus. The sequence goes on from JARYZH020000019.1 coordinate 4,243,247, forward strand.
GTCCATTCAAGATTAGTTAGAGAAGATAATATATATATATATATAAATATTTATATATTTATATATATATTTATAGGTAGTTAGTGAAGATAATATGTAAGACTGGACTTAAGATCCAAAAGACCAGTATCCATATAAGGCTAGTTGCTAGTTGTAGACACCGCATTTTGTACCCCTTACGACTCGGACCCCTGTTGCCCAATGATGCTGAAATTCTAAGACACATAGTTGGTTTAAGGCCCAATCAGATTGCAAATTGACTTGAGAGATGTTAAAATGGAAAATATAACTTTTTAATGAGCTAAAAATCTATTTTTGGAAAATAAAGGCTAAAAGAAACCCTAGGCTTGCGTACGCAGCCTAGAAACCTGCGTACATAGGCACGAGCCTGCGCATGCAAGTAGGGTTTCAAGAGTACCAGAAAGACAAGTTTTTTTTGCATTAAAGACTAGGGTTTGGAACGATTCCCACATCTTCTGGGAGCCGTTCCAAACCTTCATTTTCACAATATAAATAGTCATACGTTTATTGATTTGTGATAGATTTTACTAAGGGGAACGGTCAAAAATCAAGCCTAAATGCTTTTTGCTTTAAGGTATCCTTTTAAACGTTTTCTTTTATTTTTTGCTTTTGATTCTATTTTTGCTTTGTTTCTTTACTTGTTTTATGTTTTAGTATGTTTGTTTAGTCTAGGTTTATGTGTTGTATGTCTTAAAAGCATGTTAGGTTGCTAGATTTAAGCTTTCAAGTGTTTTTTTGCGTTTCTGTTCTTGGGTTAGGGTTTAGGGTGTGCCTGCGTGCGCATGCTTCTTGCATGCGTACGCAGGCTCGAAGTATGCGTACGCATACAACTGGCTTGCGTACGCAGGCGTATGTATGCGCACGCATACTCGTGCCCAGAAACCCTAATTCAAGTTTTTTGCTTTTGTTCCTTTTTTCATTTCACATCATTTGCATCTGTTTTAACCTTCTTGTATGCTTTTAAGCTTTATACTTCTTTATCCACATGTTTGTTTGCTATGGTATGCTAGATTAGGGCTTTCTTTTAAAGTTTCTTGCTTTTTAATACCATGTCATGCATTCACATGTCCATGCATAATGCCATAGGTGCTGAGTTGCTACAAGGTAAACAAGGTAAGTCATGCATTCACATGAGCATGCATATTTGAATATGATTTTGCTTTGATGATTGTTTGGATAACACATTCTTGATACCTTCAATGTGATTCTTTGATGTCCTCATGCTATATGTATGCTTGTTGCCTTGGAGGGATATGATGCTAGATGAATGCTAGGATCTGTGAGTTGACATGTTTTGCCATGCTATGCTAGATGTATGTTAGGATATGATGTGATGAAGCATGATTAGATGTATGTTAGGCCTTGTTTGATTGCCATGATAGATGTATGGTTAGGGATGATTGATGCCATGTTGAGTGATTAGATGTATGCTAGTATGTGTGTGAGTTAGAATAACATTATTGAGTGTGCCTTTAATAGGGTTAAAACATAAGACATAAGACACAATGAAGGGAAGCCAACCTTAGGGTTGGGCGGTTTTGGGTGCCTAACACCTTGCCAAAACCTTACCTTAACTCTGAACCCATATCTCGGGTAGTAAGATCAAAAGATCCTTCCTCGAGAGGACGCTATATATATGGTTCCTAGACCATTGCAAAAACTAGGTGGCGACTCCCATCCGTTGTGTCCACACCAATAACTCAGGACAATAGCACTATATGCTTGTGATACACCCTTATACATTTGTAGATTCTATCTGTTGGGGTGAGTGTGTTTCAAACACTTAGCCTTTGGCTTTGTGTCCCACATTGGTTAGAGATGAGTCTTCATGTGTGTTTATAAACCATTGCACAACTTAAGTGGTAACTTGGAATATAATGGGCTAGGTGTTGGCTTGGGCTTGGATTTGTTCATATCTCTCTTAGGCCTTATTCTTTTCCCTTTCTTTCTTTTAGCCCAAATTTGGTTTTTCCGTTGGTTAGAATCTAAGCAGCCCATTGGGCATTTAATGAGCTACCCGTTAAGCACCAATTCTGCACAGTAACCGTTGAAGGTCTAGCCCATTAGATATCCCACTAATCTTCCTTTTGTTGGCATATAAAACCCTTGTTTCACTCCTTTTCTCTTTAGTTTTTTCAGTTCCATACAGCCACCTCTCTCCCTCTGCTCTGCTCTATTTTTCTGCTAATCTCCACAGAAATTTCAGCATCTATTTTTTTTGGTTTTAAGGAAAGGCAAGTAAGCTTATCCTTAGTTCTTCTTGCTTGGATGTGTGTCAAACTTGAAGAATTTGCTATAGTCTAATCCTGGGGGGTTGTTCGGCCAAGAGAGTCATTCGCACTGAGTTTTACTCCGGGTGGCACAAATCAACCTTTAAGGACAACGCATTTTGCGTGATTCTATATTTGTGAGATCTTTCTAACTATATCTATTATTTTTGTCATTGCTAATTTTTTAGGGTTTATATTGTTGGATCAAAACTTGTTTTTCATAGCTATATCTTCCAACACTATCAGGGTATTTTGGAAAGTAAATGCTTGTTTAGAGATAGTATTGATTGTTAAGAATACAATTCAAAAATATTATCCCATAGTTCATCCACAAGTAGACAAAAGCCAAAATATTAAATAATGACTATTAAACAGATGGAAAAATTGACAAAGAAAATAACAATGAAAACTCTGAATTTATAAATACTAGCTGATATCCCGCGTAATGTGCGGTGCATTTTGATAAATTTTGTAAGAAATTATTTATGATCCATTGATTTCATGAATACTATTATTGTTAGTCACACTTAATCTATGAATTTTCTACTAAAGCTAAATTCAAACTAAATACATTGAGGGAAAATTTCTCTAATTCAAGCAACTAAGAAATGTCATCAGACCACAGTTCACATTGTCACCAACAAACCTGTTGGTTCCTAGGTGTCTTTCTTGTATGATTTATGCTTTATATATCAATTAGCTTTAAAAACTTATAGAATTTCATGATACAACAATAAAAAAAATAATGTCATAGTGATGCAATAATATCACAATTTAACCTCCAAATCTTAATTGAACTAAAAGTAGCCAAAAACAGATCCTTACCAAGTATATGCATCATACAGAAAATCAAAAATATAAATTGGCAATAATATGAAAAAATAAGCCTAAATACATTACAATGCTACATAAGTAAAAACGTATACATAAAATCTAAACAAAATATTTAAGACGAACATAATATTTTGAAAATTAACATACCTCTCAAAAAGAAAAACAAAGATATTGTGAGAAAAATTATGGAAGTTTAATGTCCAATGGAAATGGGGATTTATATTAGACAAATGTGGAGAAAAATAATATTTATCCAATTCATTGAATCCGACTCTTACAATTCCGCATTGAAGTTAGTCTTATGCAGGAAATTGAAAAGTTTGCTTAATTCCTACATTTCCCATGACTTTTTCGATCCATCTGTATTTATTCAAAACATGTAAAGTTATAAATGTATACAAATTCTTTGAATTTTATTAATACATTGAAATAAATGCATTTGCCATTACTTAATAGTATGACATAAATGCTAAATTTAGATGAGATAGAAGCCTAAATGAAAAGAATGTCATACAATGTGCAACTTGGCAGAACCTCATGCTTTCTCACATGAGTTCTCTGCTTTTATATATACTAGTGTATGACCAGCACAATGTGTGGGTTAGTTAGTTTTATTTATTTATTTTGAATTAGGATACTCTTATTTGTTATTTATGGTAAAATAAATAAAACTCTCTAATTTATAGGTATGGTATCTTAAAATTTTAAAGAAGCTCTATTAATATGGTATTACAATTTTCTCTTTTTTTATGAAGCTAACAAAATGAAAATGAAGTGACGATAATTATTTTAGAATACCTGTCATCACTCACTTGAAGTGTCAATGCTAGGTTTGTAATGCCCTTGATAATAACAGCCTTCAATCTTCTATATAATCCAATCCTTAATACATATTGGGTTACACTTCACCCACATAAGTAATAACCACTAACCATATACTTAATAACCGCTAACCATATACCAAAGTATATGGTAAACTTCATTCTCAAAAAAAAGAAAGTAAACTTAATAAATTTAATATTGTGTTTTATTTTTAAGACCCAATATATAATGATTGTTAATTTTTTTAAGTGAAAGAATAAATAAAAAGAGTGATTAGATTCTTATTAAAAATAGAAGCAATAAAATGGTCTTAGCATAAATAAAGACACATATTGGGTATTTTGTGAAGCATGAACCTTCGAAAAAGGTTATTATTAAATTACTTTTACTATTCCCAATCCCATCCATGATTGAGATTTATCTCACCTCTACTATTCTTATAAAGTTACTTTTCCTTTCCTCCATATTCTTCTTCAGTTCTTTACTTCTTCCTCGTTAGTGAGCCTCTGTGAACTCCCTTCACATCATTTTTTTTTCCTTTTCACCATGCTTTTCTGCTAACATTTTTAAGTTTCAGTTTTTTCTTTTTTTAATAATCATTCAGTCTCATGAAAAATAGCACATGAAAATATTCTTACCTTTCAACTGGCTGCAGTAAATCCAACAACTTTCTTGCCAGAGTAAATTATCCTTGCAGAGCAAAACATTAATTCGGAACTTCTATCACTTTTTGTAGGGAAAAAATGGTTCAAAAGGTAAATATAAATTGAGAGAGGTTTTGAATGAAAGATGGCCGTTGTAGTTAATTTTGCAACTACCTAAGATCACGTTGTTTCGAATTTCTATTAATTGGCTGAAAGAGTTATAGGCGGTGTTTATTGATAAAAGTTGGCAGACAATAGTCCGCTTAAGCATTTTTTAAATGTAACGGTTCCTAAAGCATTTTTCTTTCAATGGCGAAGGAGTGCAATGCTTGATTTTTTAAATCCTGAAGACGTTAAAGGCACAACGTTTCGATTTTTATTCCATGCTTTTGACTGGTAGTGTGGTAGATTTTTAAGTGGGATTTTTTCCTACATGTCACAACCTCCTTAATTGTAGGGAAAAGTTTCTGCTATTATATAGAGTAGCTAGTCGCTAACCCATGCGATGCACAGGATTATATAACTCTATCTATACATGCTTGGGGAGGATCCAAACAGCCAGAATGAGATTTTTTTCTTTGCCATTAGCATTGAAGTACTTAAAGATACGCTCACAGGTACCTTTTGCATTTAATAAAATTCTTAGTTTTTTCAATAGAGGCTCACCAAAATAGGAAGTGACACAATTTTTGATTCAGAGCTGTTTACAAAGCAACAATTTCGTATAAAAATGTGCAATATATATGCACTGCCATAAGTGCAAAGGAAGCTAAAAACGCAATATATGTACACACTACCATAAGTGCAAAGTAAACTAACTACGCAAGAGTAATTTTTTGAGCATGGTTTTAGGAGGCACAAATCCTGGCCGTCCAAATGATCTCTGCCATAGCAATGACCTTGATTATCAGCTAAGGCTATTTAATCCATTCTGCATTCTCCAAATACTCGAATATAAAATTGGAGAAAGATAATATTTGAGTTTAAAATCCCAATTCTAACAAAATCACATATGAAACAACAATGAACTCAATTCAAAACAAAGCAAACAATGAAACAATATAATAAAAACTCAACTTTGAGGCATTGTTCTATTTAAACTAATTTCAATCTGAATTTTAATCTATATCAATCAAAGGAAATTGAAATTTGAAAAAGACCATATCTATAAACGTAGAAGATGCAATGCCTTGTCATATACTGTCTTCCAAATCAACTTTCTTGTAGCTTCATGTAGATCTGAAACACAAAGAGAACTAAAATATCCTTAATTTTCATGGGTCAAATAATTTGGTTAAGAATTAGAACACAATCACTTATTTAACAAATAAGGGCAAAAGATCATATCACTGTGAATAAGGTATTATTCTTATAAATTTGTGAATTAATTAATTGGTGGCATGCATGTTATGCCATAGGCAAATAGTTGCCATGATTTAGAATTCTTAAGCAAATCTAAATATCCCCAAAAAGCATATATTAATCTCCAAAAGACAAAAGCATATCATTTACCAGGTTGGACAAATATATTAATAGACAAAAATTTCCCCAAAGCTAAAGCTTATCTAAAAAATATATATATATATATATTTATATATTGATAGTGATAGTGATGGGAGATACTTCCAGTTATAGTGATGGTATTAATTATTAATATTCAAGCAATAACATTAATTACCAAAATACAACAGCAATCCACAGAATAACAAAAACACAATCAATAGAAAAACACATCCATGAAGGGTAAGGCCACAACCACCATCACTACCAACAACAACCCATTATCTTAAATTCACACAACCAAATCCACAAACACATTTAAGACAAAATACATCAGCTACATATTCACACCATCACTCCCCCAGAACACAAAAACAATCCACCAAATAACAACTTAATTCCTATAAATTGAAATAGAAACAAACCTAGATGCACAAATGAATAAGTAACACTAACACATTATATATACTTGCACTGAGGTTTCTAATGCTGGGCAACCTCCACGTACTATGCCATTAATAATCTTTTTTTTCTCTATTTTACAAACACAAAACTATGCTTGCATCCATTATCTCTAACTTTCTTTTAGCATTTACTTCATTTATAGTTCGCATAGAAATCTCAACTATGTTGCCACAATCCATTAAAAAAACATTATTAATCATGTAAAATTGTAATGAAGTCCATATATTACCTTGTAGAAAGGTACATAATAGTCACATATCCAAGTTCAGAAGATCTATACATTGCTATAGATTCTACAATTTTAAGCACAATCTATATTAGTAAGAAATTATCTAAAATTCAAACTGAATTAACCAATTTTTTTCAGAGAGAAAAAGAGAGAGGGAACATGTGATACTAATGAATCTTCCACATACTTAATGGGACTATATCAGTTGCTATCATCCAGGTTCTTCACACTTATAACTGTAGAATGAATCAAGACTTTTGGTTGTTGCATTTTTAAGAAGTGTAAGTGTTTGTTTGTAGATTCCAGCCACTGTTGCAAGAGTACTCTTAACTGATAAATTAGGAAGACGACCACTTTTATTGGTAAATATGGAAAATGATATATTTTTGAGGCAATAATTTACATAATCAATTAATTGTTAATGAAGTCAAGATATGTGCTTCAGTTGCTTCCTTTTAGGCTTGTCAATCTTGTTTCAGGTTTCTCCCAAATCCAAATTTTCTATATCCTTATTTTCAACTCTTTTCTATTGTTGTTAGTAAAAGAATCATCCTTGAAAAAAAGTAAGTTTATTATGAGCAGAACCTCCACCAGTAGAGCTCACTCCCATTTTGGCGTATATTGGCATAGTGGTAACACAATTTCTGTGTCTAAGGTTTTGTATCTTTTCCTTACATTCTTAAAATGCCATTTAAAATATGGCAATCTAAAGAGGTTTAAGTTTCCTATATTCTTATTCCAACGCTTATGGCGTAAATATTAGTACCTTACAATACATCCGACAAACTTCTTGGACTCAAAGCCCTTTTGACTTTGCCTATGGCCAAAATCACTGGCATAGAAAGTATTCAATTTCTTGTGACATCTGAGTATGCCTATGGTTGTAATCATCGGCATGGAAAAGTATGCAATTTCTTGTGCTTCTTTTCCATTGTATCATAAGTTGATTCTTAAAAGAAGAAAGGACCTTAATACCTCCTGGTCATTAAAAATTTCCACTAATTTTGTGCCAAGATGTTAGGTAGTAGTAGTGCAAATTAAGTGACTAATATGTTCACTATTTAACACCACACCACACTCAAGGGTATTGTGCAGCTTACTCCTAAACAGATTGTCACTTTCTTTTTTTTTTGGTGTGGTATTCATTAAAAAAAATTTAATTAAAATGACACACCTGTTCAGCAATCTTGAACAACCATACTAACCAACCAAAACCTTCAAAACAAAAATAAAATCGCCACAAAATCCAAAATAGCAGCAGCCCCAACATAACATTTCGCAGTTGATCATATAAAAACCCAAAGATTATATTGCCCATTGAACTTGTTTATTGTTTCTTAATGTACAAAACTAACTAAAGTTTACAATGCCCATATAATAAATATAGAGGGGGAAAACAATCAAAGAATCCCAGGAAATAGCAAGTTTACTGATGCGGCCTAGTATTGGGAATTCAACAATTCCCAAGGTCTCAGCCTTCTGTAAGCCAGGAAAACATGATGTGAAATTAGCTGTAATGCAGATATGGTCACGTACACCTTAACCTCAGCACTATATAAAATTGTAACAAAAGAAACAAAGAAATGATTTAAAAATAAAAAAGAACAAAGCAATAAAAGGTAGGACTAATATAACCAAAGAGAAGAAATTTACTATGAAATTCTGCATTGATGATGAGAGAAAAACCCCAGTGAATGAGTAGAGATTAACAAAATAAACATAAAAAGGTAGAGGAAAGTAACAAACCTTGGAGGTGGCATTGATAAACATCAAAGATTGACAATTTATTTAGCAATTTAACAACTCTGATTAGCTAAGTTTGATTATACTTTTAGCAATGTATAAAAGTACATCTTATCAATGCCACTCCAAAGTCTGTAGCTTCTCAATCGACCACCTCCACCGGAATAGAATGAAGAGAAAGAAAATAAGTAGGCAAACTGGAAAGAGTGCTCATAAAAAGAGTTAACTCGCCTCCCTTGGATAATTATATTTTAAAGAATTAACTTGCCTCCCTTGGATAAGTATATTTTAATTTACTTATAATGCAGCATAGATAGGGAAATCACCTGATGCAATCACGTGTAGGATGCAACTTATATTATATATTGCATGATAATATGATATCATGTATGAAATTTCATGAAATCTTAGTAAGCACCATGAAACAAAAGATTAGAATGATTGTGACACAATAGCTGCATTGCTTCAAATAAAGGGCCTCTTTGGAAGACCTCCACTAATGCCTAAGGACTTGCATCAATTAAAAGGCCCATTCGGATTGAAAAAGGAATTTTAGTTGAGAGTCCATCTTAGTCATTTGGCACTCAGTGGTTCAAGTTTTATTACAATAATTACAAACTTACATGCAGGGTTAGAATTTACTTAATAAAAGGATTAGGATTAGTTTGAATTCGAGCTCTCATATTTATAAAAAGGCCCCTAACTCTTTTCCTGCAATGTAATTAGACTACAACTCAAACTGATTCCCTTGAAATTTGCCATACCAGGAGTATTATGTAAGCTGGATTTGGAGGAGGCCCATGATTACATCAATTGGAATTTCCTTATATATATGCTGAGACAATGTGGCTTTACTAAAAAATGGAGCTGATGGATTTACACTTGTATATCTACAGTTAGATTCTTTGTTTTGGTAAATGTAGCATAGTATTATATGGAACTCTGCAACTTTGACAGCCAATGATGTCGAATTAAGGGAAGCATATTCACCAGCCAATAAATGCCTGTGACATTCCTTTAGGAAGTGCTCGGGGGATAAATCTAGTAGTAGTTGGCTGGGCAATGAGTTCTAGGAATTTTACCATTTGAATAGAGCTAACCAGACCCTGGAGGTAAAATTTGAGTTGGTACATGGCCAGATAATTCTTTGCCAAAAGCACATAGTTAGAGAAATACCATACCATATCATAAGCTTTTTGGAATCCAGCACGCAAATCCATCATTGTCCTCTGCCATTCATTTAACACTGCATCTACGAATTTATGACCAAAAAGCTGATAAAAGGCACAAAATTATTACTGCATCAGAACATACTAATATTAACAGCACTCACAAACATCTTAAAAAAAAATAAAAAAACAAAAAAAACAGCACCCAAAAAACATTTAATCTACTAAAGAGCATATTTAAGAATTACAACCTCCTCAAGAAATTTCTGTCTCCTAAATAGGCCTCCGCCATCCCCTTCATCGCCATCATCAAAGTCATCAAAGTAATCATCTTCATCGCCATCAACATCACCACCACCATGATTTATTTTCTTTCCAATATCTCCACCACCTCCCCCAATTGCAGTCTGGAATTCCAAAAGTATTAGTCATGTTGCCCAAGACAATGAACAATTCACATCACAATATGTTCAAACCAAATTGAAGCAGTAACTTTCAGTTAATTGGTTAAAGGAATGCAAAACCTCAAATCTGAGTACTTAGACCTAGATCAGCACCCAAGTCACAAATAAAAGATCAAATCTATAAATATGTTGGTTCCCCCTAAAATAATATCTACATTCCTCAGAACGCTGAGAGACAAAGCCTAGGTAGAATTTGATCTTCTATGGTGTTTCCCTGGAAAAAAGAAACAGAGAGGAAAACATATTAGGAATTGAAATCTATAATTGCAGCAAACCCTAATTAGAAACCCTCAAATCCCAAAACTAACAACAACCCCCAAATCGAAAATCTAGTAATTTTCCCAGTGTCCTTGTTTGTTTTCTCAATTTCCTACAAACATTTGAGCCTCAATGTTATTTTGGAAACAAAAACCACAAATTATTCACAAGCAAGTAGATTAGGACAACAACAACAAAATAGGAAGAGAGTAGTGAAGATTGAGGATTCAAGGTGATCTTACCAACGATCTGATACGTACCCCGGTGAAACTTTTGAGAAAAACAGGCCAAAGGGTTTTGTTTTCAGCGGTGGGGAAACCGATAGTGATGGTTCCAGAAAATTCTCTTTTAAGCTATTGGGTTACGGTTCCGACCAATTTACTGATTTAAGCGGTTTGTTTTCTTTTATACTGAAGGCTATCAAAAGGTGTTTTCCAAATCAAAACCCCCAAAAAAAAAAAAAAAAAAAACTATGAACGCAAATATTAGAAAACAGGGAAAGGCTTAGTGATATCAAAATAAATTGAAAAATTGAGAAAACAAACATTTTCATGGAGAACCCAAAAGCCTGAAACAAAAATATATCAAAACCAAAATCAAATCTAAACCTTTCCAACAAAAAAAACTCAATAAAAACTAATATTTCATAACCAAATCTAAAAAAATACAGAAAAACGTACCGAAGCCGGTTCCGACGATTTGATGGTGGCAGATATATAGCCTAACGGTGTTGATGCCCATAGATTTTTCTTCCTGCTTGCACCGGTGCCCTAAGTCTGGTGAGGGAATGGAGAACTCTCTCTGTCTCTCTTTTCTCTCTCTCTCTCTCCTTTCTCCGTGAAGCAATCTTTCTTTTCTTTTCTTTTTGGGTAAATTACACTAAACTACCTTGAGGTTTGAGGAAATACCAATCACATCCACAACTTGTTAAAAATGGCTAATTTAATCCTTAACACAAATGGTGTTAATATTTGCCGTTAATAACAAAGTTTTCCTAAAAAAATATTAAACTCAGATTTGACTCTCTCTTTCTTTTTCATAATCTCACCGTCTTCTTTTTCATTGCTTATCCAAATCTGAAATTTTGAATAGTCCATTTATGGACTCAAAGATTCTGAAATTTCCTCCCCTTTTCTTCTTAAAATCAACAACATAGCAGTGGTTTTCTTTGGTTCTTTTTTCTTAAAATAAAATTTAACAAAAAAGCTAATTCCTTTCTGCTTTGTGTTTGGTAGCTGAGAAAATTTGAGAAAATCAAAAGGAAAAGCCATAGAAAAAGTCTCATCTCCTCCATGTAGTGTTTGGCAGCTGAGAAAAAAAAAAAAAAAAAAAAAAAAAAAAACTCCTTAAAAACAATCCCTTTTATCCTCCTCAAAGAAACCCAGAAAACCCAATCACAACATCCAAAGTCCTAACTCCACCACAAAATTGCCATCAACCACCAAGCAAACATCAAACTCCTAATACCCATGTCAGCCAAACCCAAATCGAGTCCATCACCGCAAGATCTCCACACCGAAATAGAGAGATGAGAGAGAAAGTAGATCCATCATCCTTCATCGGTAAGATTCAGACAACCAAAGGCAAAGAAAATTGAGAGAGAAAGAGTGTCTGCTGAGATTGGTTAAAAAGAAAAGAGAAAGAAAGAGAGAGAGGAGAAAGATATCAGATTTGGAGAAAAGTAGAAAACAAATATTGAGAGAGAGAGAGAGAGAGTACGGTGAGACAATTAGGGGAAAAAAAAAAGAAGAGAGAGGGAGAGAGATAACTTTGTTATTAACAGCAGATGAAAACCGTTTGTGTTGAAGGATTAAATTGGCCATTTTTAATAAGCCGTGGATGTGCTTGGTATTTCTTCAAATCTCAAGATAGTTTAGTGTAATTTATTCTTTCTTTTTTTTGTGTTTTAAGCGGTTAGTTTCTTTTTATACCGAGAGGCTCGCAAACAGTGTTTTAACAAAGTGAATCATTGTTTTTTTTTCGTTTTTTCCGAACGCACCGTGCGGGTTTTTAAAGTTTAAACTCTATATGTGTCAGTTTTTTAAGAGTCTTTTTTCCTAAGGTGGTTGTACCTTCTTAAAAGCTTCTGCTATTATATATAGTATATGACTAGTTGCTAATCCGTTCGATGCACGGGAATAACTACTGAATGAGTTTTAGGGGGAAAAAAACATAATTTTTGAGTTGCAGTAGTAAGAAAAAATACATGATTTTAAAAAAATAATAATAATATTAAAAGAAATAGCACAAAGTGTTATTAGTTATACAAAAGAAAGAAATGATGTTTTATTTATTAGTTTTTTGTGGGAATAAATAAGTGATAGAATATTGCGTCTCTAGTTTAATTAGATATATATATATATATATATATGGCTGTACCTCCTCAAAAGCTTCTGCTATTATATATAGTATATGACTAGTCGTTAATCCGTTCGATGCACGGGAATAATTACTGAATGAGTTTTAGGGGGGAAAAAACATAATGAGTTGCAGTAGTAAGAAAAAATACATGATTTTAAAAAAAAATGATATTAAAAGAAATAGCACAAAGTGTTATTAGTTATACAAAAGAAAGAAATGATGTTTTATTTATTAGTTTTTTGTGGGAATAAATAAGTGATTGAATATTGCGTCTCTAGTTTAATTAGATATATATATTTATATATATATATATATATATATATATATATATAAAAGATAGGTTGTAATATATGTACCCGTTTGGATTATGCGTTTTGCGCGTCTGCGTTCAGCGTTTTGGGTTTTTTTTTTTTTTTTTTTTTTTTTCTTTCAGCACATGAATAGTAAAATCACATGAATTTACTGTGCAGAGAAAAATCACTGTTCACGCACTATAGCAGCACTGTTCATGCATTTAAAAATATTAAAAATGGGTCACACGGCACTATTCACACATTTAAAAATTATTTTGCTACAGTGTTTTCAGTTTTCAATTTTCAGTTTCAGCAAAAATAAGTTCAATCCAAATGGACATTCAAATTAGATATACAAAAAGTTGTTTATTGAAAAGTTATAACCCTTCATATTGGATATACCAAAATGTGTCTATTGACCGAAAATGTTCCTATTGAATGAAAAGGTGCCTATTGACCTAAAATGTGCATATTGAATAAAAATGTGTCTATTAACCGAAAATGTGTTTATTATGGTGTTTTTTAATATACACATGGCATAAATTTATATAGCTACATGGTGCAATAAAGAGTGGTCAACAAAAAGTCTAACATTTTGCTTTTATATTATACAAGCCCCATCAGTGTGCAATCTGCCTTTTTTTTTTTTTTTTTTTTTTTTTCAAATTCAACGCATCCAAATATTGGGCTTATACTCCAATTTTTTCAAATTATTAACAATAGCTCTCATAATGCTATTTTAATGAGTCCCTTGATGAATTAGTAAAAAGGCTAACCAATAACAAAATTGGCAGCCACGGCAAAATTGAGTCTAATAAAATAGATTTAAAATATTTGACTCTATTATATTGACCAAATTTTCTTTATTCATCAAACCCATACACCTTTGCACATAAAAGGCCAAAGCTAGGGTATTAGTATTAATGACATGTTTAACTGTCATTCACATCCATGCAATCTTTCATAACATATCCATGTATTGCCAAATACACAGCTAACGCATTTAACAAAAGATATCAACCGTGTGTGTGTGTATATATATATATATATTACTCATAGATTGCATGCCATTAACTCCTGCCATTACAATCTTGCACATAAGTCAAGAATCATACCTTTTATAAATTATAATGAAACTTGTTTCTTTCTTTTCCACCATTAATTAACCCGAACCAGTACAAGGCTTGGGTCATGAAACCGTTCATGGTTTCATGAAATAAAAGAATTAATGGCTTCCAACTTAGACATGTATTCTCATCAAATACATATAGCCAATAAATCAATTAGGCGGTTTCACGCAATAAATAAATACATATAAGTCGCCCAAAGAATCCACCAAATAGTAACTCAAAACCAATTTGATAGTTTCATATTCTCTATATCAAAGACTAATAGCAACAATATATAACAACTTTCGACAATTTGTCTTTCATACAAACTCTATTTACTGTATTCGTTTTATTGTTGCACTCTGAGATTGTCTAAGGTTGTAGTTTGAAAAAGGAACAATATTTGAAAAGAATAAACCAGTTACATTACTATGTAATCCAACATCAAAATCAATATCACCACCGAAAGTAATATTAACGCAAATATGAATATAAATCGCACAATAACATATACTTAGAACTCACGCAAATCCTTTGAGCTTATGAAACAAATACTGTTCTACGTTAACCCACTTTTTATTTACCATACATTTGAGGAGACGTATTTGACCTTTAAACTTGTTTCGGAACTTTGCTGGCTGGTGCTATCAAAAAGAGAAGTCCTGCTGCCAATACTAAATTTCGGATAGAGGGAGAGAGAGCAGGGAAAGAAGAATGTTCAGTGAGAAGAATATAAAAAAAGAAGTGATGTTTTATTTATAACTACTGCCCCAAGAGTTGTGTCTCTAGTTTATAATAATAGGCAGTTTTTTTTTTTTAAATTTTTTATTTATTATTATATTTTTTTTTAAGGTAAACGTTTAACTAAAAAGATACAATTGTTGTTTCTCAAAAAAAGAAAAGATACAATTGTTGTGTTTTTAATCATAGAAGTGGCATTAATGTATGTAGCCACGTGGCGCAATGAGGAGAGGTCAACAAAAAGTCAAATATTTCGACTATTAGTTATTACTAGCTTTTAACCTGCGCAATGCGTGGAATCATTTTATGTATTAATAAACTTTACATTCAATATAAACTTAGTTCTCATGCTTCCACTACATGCATTCAAGTATATATGTTGCATTTATAATTTTCCTCCTTTTTTGTTTGCTTTTGGAAATGATTTTTTTTTCAAAAGATAGAAGAGGTGAAAACGATAACCTCTGTATAATTGTAAAAATGGTTTCATTAGAAGTAATAAAGTTATAAGAATTTGTTATCATTATGTTTCTTTAAAAAAAAAGAGTGAAGAGAGGAGAAGAAATGGAAAGAAAAATTTAGATTGTTATATCTGTATATCTGAACCATGGCATACTATTTCAGAAAACAAAGTGTCTTAACTTATCATATTTCTTGGGTAAAACACCATGGTGTTCCATTAAGCAACTGAGCATGCATTAAACTACTCAAAAGATTTTCTCAATTAAAAAAAAAAAAATACTCAATAGATGATGAGAAGAAAACAATAGCCTATATAATATGACATGCAATACCAAAACAACTTGTATAAGATTATCAAACTTCTGTATCAAGATTGTGCTTTACTGCTTTAAAAATTTACCTTGAAAATATGAAAAAACTGGTGAACCATATTTGACATCACTACATTATAGTCATGATACAAATTCTTATGCAAAATTCAATAGACATAAGGAAAATTTTGATGCATTCAAGCAGATATATAACTGATCCAAACAGCCACAATACAATTAAATACACTATATTGACTTAGTCGAAAAATTAAAATAACTAAAAACATAGTAATCAAAGATGAAATAAATCCATCCACTTTCAAGCTACAAATTCCCTCTCAAACTTTGATTTTGGCAGTAAATCCTGAGTTTGGCATCAAGATGAAGCTGCAAACAAAGAAAAGAAGAAGTTCAATATTGTTTACCCAAGGAAGAAGAAAAAAAGAAGAAGCCTGAAACTGGGAAAACAATTCCAAAGGATAGATTAAACAGTCTACATAATTCTTTGAAGTAATCCAATATTAAATCCTAATTTATGGTCAAGTGCAAATTTCTTCTTGGCATTCTTTGTTCTTTAAAAAGACTTTTGAGAGAGGGCTTGGTTTTTTGTTCTTTTGAGTCAAAGTAGTGTAAATCTCATTCACAACTCTAATGTGAGTCTGATTGACAACAATAATCAAACACATTCAAGGCAATTCATCAAATGACAAAACACCCAACTCACATTTGCACCAAATCTAAGCAGCCTAACTCACTGGCTTGAAGAAAGAAAGTCCAAAACCTCAGCTGAAATTTTTTTACTACAAAGAGGCAAGTACTTTTAGCTGAAAAAAAAAAAGAAAAAAGAAAATGCAAGTCTAAAACTCTTTCCTAACCTATATAAAAATGAAAAATGAAAAATGAAAGAAACGATCATCAAAGTATCCTTGACAGTAAGAAAGTCCAAAACCTCAGCAGAAATTGTTTTTACTACAAAGAGGCAAGTACTTTTAGCTAAAAAAAGAAAAGAAAAAAGAAAAAGAAAATGCAAGTCTAAAACTCTTCCCTAACCTATATAAAAAAGATTAAAAAAAGAAGAAGAAAAGAATGAAAGAAACGTTCATCAAAGTATCCTTCACAGTAAAATATATTTTACTGCCCAAAAGAAACACACACACACACACACAAAAAGCTTCATGTGAGGATTATACTTAATTATTCTGTAAAAATTAAGGTGATCACTATTTGGTCACTTAAGGTACAGAGCACTGAGCACATAGACTTGTTGAGTCTATATTCCACCGCAAAAGTTCTTATGTGATTATTTAATATTAAAAAAGTCTATACTGACATACCACTTACAATTTCATTACAACCTAAACTAAGTTGGATTTGGTTAATAACCCAAAACAAAAATGAATTCTAACCCAAATACCTTAATCAAAACCAATCCAATAGTACATTACATTAATCCAATATTTCAGAAACCAAACACAGCCAGCCCAACATGAATGATATGTAAGTATTAACATAAGGAATCCAGGCTAGCTGGGAAAAAAAAAATCACAATCAGATTTTTTTTAGGGTGAAAAACAGTGCTTTTAGTAAATAATTGCAATAATAAGATGAAAAAACTACTTGATGAAGGAACATTGTTGCCACCACCATCATCATTATTATCATACCCAACTACAAACATGTCTTCTTTACATTGAAACTCCATTCAAAATTAACACCCATTTATAACAAAAATTACTTCCTACTTGAATAATTAAAAATTTTCCTTCACCACCTTGGCAAGCTTTATAAACATGCAAGAAACATCTAGAAATCCTACTAAAAAAGAGCTAATCTTCACGACCTGTTTTACAATACATGTCAAACCTCGCTTGAACCCTTTGACATTCAACCTGTCTTTGTCTTTTCTATACTTTCTTTCTTCTAAAATATATTGGACAATCTTGACCGTGAACAAATAAGTAAATCACAGCCACAATAACTGAGCCAAACACCTCATCATTTTTTCTCATATGCTCAATTTTTTTCAAAATTAGCACTCTTTTTCTTACTAAATTCTAAGATCTAGTCTTAGGTAACCCACTCAAGCATTGTTTTATTTTAATACTCTTCACATGTAAGCAATCACTCACACTTGTTTTCACTTTTCATAACTCATGTTTGTGTCATAACTCTCAGCTTTCTTAGCCCTGCAACCCATTAAAAAAAAAAAACCCCTTTACTGGTAATGGCAATTTTTTTGGATATGATTCTCATTTAAACTCTAATTTTCTTTTCTAAGAAACGCTTCCTTATCTGTATATATCTAATTGTGTTCTCTGGATAAGCAATAAGTAGTTCAAAACTCATAGTTATCATGCTTTTCATAGGAATAACCCACCAAATTGTTCAAAAAGTTTTTCATAGGCACAAACCTTAATAGAAAATTATGAAAGCAGTAAATGATAATATACCAAAATACAAAACTCAAACAATATGATCCATACAAACAAAGAACTACAATAATTCTTTACATCGGAATGGTATAAGAAAATAAATTCATAGCTATAAATAATTATAGATATAAACACATTCAAAACTTTGTTTTTAAATAATTCAGTGACAGGAAACTACAAAAGGCCACAGATATAACAAAAATGGGATGATGATCATTTAACAATCCCAAATTTTTTTACAAATCATGTAGAGGAAGTAAATTAAAAGGAAGCAAAAACTTACAAAAGGATTTAAGTTTGGCAGTTTTTCAGCAACACTTGCATGATGGTAATCTTGCCTACCATATCCACTTTTGGGTGTTTTAAAACTTTTTTCTACACTTACACATCAATAATACTATCAATGTTAACTTTGGAGCAAATAGCAGATTACTAATTTTGTTGGTCCATGATTGCAAGAATTTACAAAAAAAATAACAACTGAACTTCTAGCTTACTATTGTCATAAGGTAAGGCAATATTTATAACATTTGAATTAATATCAATATCAATCGATCGTTTTTATTACTAATGTCATAAACGATGACATGGTTTGTCTTTATAAAGGATGGAAGAACATAATTCTTTAGTATGCAGCTCCTAATCTACAATTGAAAATATTAACTACAAAATAAGATCATTCTTATCTGATTAAAATCATTATAGAAGGAAAAAAGAATAATTGTTTATAAAATTTAGCTTTCTGCATCAAATAGGGAAATAAACACCAAACAACAAATTTATTTTAGAAAACAACAAAGCTTCTATGAGGAATTCCATAAAATGTACTCTAAAATTTTCTAGATTTAGCCTATCAACTACTCAAAACACATAGATTTTACAAATATATATATTGGGTAGTGTTGGTGTAGTAGCCAAAGGTCTTATAAGTCAAGGATGACTAATTTGCATTAACATGTGGGGGAAAAATTCAAAAACATCGCAAGTTTATATAAATGAACCGTTACAAATTTTGAACGTGTATAAATACCAAGCTTAAATTTAACAACATAAAGAAATATTTTATGCTCTATTTTGTATATAATAATTCAACAAAATAAAACATAATGGTTATAGGTAATTTACTACAATAGCAACTAAAACATTACAAACACTGGTGGGAAAAATGCAAGAGACGACAAACCATATATAAAAACACCATTTGAAATTGAAACTCTCATTTATAGAGACATCACCAATCACAACTAAAATCCCTTAAGTCAAGAAAACTTAATCTTTGGGGTAGACTGAAATCTAAAACCATCTTAGGTCATATGCAAGGTTTGTTGCAGGAGGATCATAGATTAGTTCGTGAACAAAGCAAAAGTGCTTTTAGCTTTTAGTCAATTTTTGCTCTGCCTAAAGCAATTCAATGCCTTAGTTTTTTGGCTTTAGAAATTTCCAGGTTTTGCCATGTGGTGTGGCACATAGAGATGAAAGGGCTCTCTACAATCTTCTAGGGAAGACTCTTTCCCATACATTTGATCATTTTGCAATTAACTAATTTGGCCAAAAGTATAATGAACAATATAAAATGAAATTTTAGAATAAAAGCAACATTATAATTTTATCAAACAGTTTGTAAGCATGTAACTAAAATGTAGTTACCATTACCATTAGAACAATATTTTTAACGTAAAGACCATCAATTACATACAGCTGGGTTGATGTTTAGGTAGGAAATGCCTGAGAAGTTCTTGGAGGACTGTTGCTTATTCATCTGAAATTGTGGTGCAACACTATCTGCAATAAGTAAGCACATCATCACATAGCTATGGAAAAAAAAATTTGTTTACATGTTATGTAATATTACCAATTGCATCACATTTGGTTCATAATTCATTTTATCCACCATGCTGATATCTTTTAGACTTTATCCTTCTAAACTTTTGTTCATATTCATTATTGATAAATGAATAAATCATTTATATTTATCACGATATAGGGTGGGAAAAATGGAACCCAAACATCACATATTAAGTCTAAGAGTGATTTCATCGAACATGTGGAATACAATAAAAACAAATATGTAGAATAGTGCAAATTTTTATCTGCAGTCAAAGAAACCCAAAAATTCAAATCGAGTCCAATTTAGTAACATCATAGGTACAACAACAAACAACTAAACACATATTGCAGGATTTGAATATGTATATGATCTTACCAATAAAATCTATTGAGGCCCAATTCATTGTCGAATAACCCCATCATTGAATTTTTTAAGTGATACAGTGGCGGGAGAATGGCCTGATAGTGACAGTGGTCTTCAGATTTTTCTCTCTCTACTAAGCCAAAAAACTCGCTGACCCTCTCTCTCTAGCAATTATTCTAGAAGGCATAATAAACTTTTTTTTTTCCTATGGTAAGCCAAGGATCAATATTTGTTCAATGAAAGATATAAAAAAAATGCATTTTTGGAAATTTTGAAGAGGCAAAATTGGTTTGCAAATTTCAATTTTCTGGATAGGAACATGCAAATGGAAAGAAAGTGGGCTGAATTTGGTAAACTACACAGAAAGAGTATCCGAAATAGGAAAATTAACAATGTTATGCAGAACTTGTGTATACGGAGTTGCAGAAACGAAACAAACAAAGCATGAAAAGGGGAAGAGTTTCCTTTTCTTTTGCCCATTTTTGTTGAGGTACAACACCAAACTGATCCATGAAGATCTGAAGAGCAAAGACATACACCCAAAATAAATTGAACCCAAATATCGCCCCCCCCCCCCCCCCCAAAAAAAAAAAAAATACCAAATCTAAGATAGATAACTGATACTAAAAACCATTATAAACCAAATTCCTTACTCAAAACCGAATTTAAGCCAAAACCTGAATTCAATCCAATCTAACAAAAATACCCAGACCTAAAGCATATTTGACCCCAAATTTAAAGAACCAAAAAACAGAAACCATACTAGTGGAGAGTACGGGTCTGATGGAGGTAGAGGTGTGACTATCTTCTTAGTTTTTTCCGCTCTCCACTTTCTATTTTTGACTGGATTTCTCTCTGACGTTCGCTCTCTAGTTTCTGCCACAATTATACACTCCCACGTTTAGATTAAAAAGAACACTCCAAAGCCACGGAAATACACTATAATTTATCTAATAACCCTTCTTCTTCTCTAATGACCCAGATAGCAAGCCAAAAAAAAAAAAAAAAAAAAATCAAAACGAACAAAATACGAAACTGAAATTCATGAAAGCAAAGGAACAAAACCTAGAAATTGAAAATTCCTAATAACAATTCAGTTAGAATTTGATACAAAACCCAGAAATAGAAAATTCTTAATAACAATTCAGTTAGAATTTGATCTTCTACGTTGTTTCCCTAATTTCAACGAAATTCCTAAATTGACAGCAAACATAATTGAAGACAATAGGATAAGAGGTTAGTTGAAAATTACCGAGAAAGAATGGTCTGATATCAAGAGTTCCTGGTAAAGGGTTTTTCATGCTTATGCTGAAGGCCGCTTCATCTTCCTTCCTCCTTATTTCAGGGAAAAAATAGAATGAAAAACGTCTCTGTATGAAATCAGAAAGTTTCAAAACACGATTTATCTCTCTATTTCTTATGCCCAATCGATGCGGTGTTCACCGTTCTGCCTCTTTCTCTGTTTCTTTCTCCGTGTCGCAGCCTCATCCTCTCTCTATTTCATCGTCTTTCTCTGCTTCTGTCTCCGTGTCCTCATCGCCTCTCTGCATTTCGTCGCCTCTCTATTTCTATTTATGTCTACTCTTCAATTTTAACTGGTTATTTTTTGTTATTTATAATGAGAGGATTTTAAACGATATTGTAGCATTGCGAAACAATATAATGTATCGTTTTTTTTAAGTTATACGTGTCAGCATCTCCTTAATTGCAGAAAAAAGCTTCTGCTATTATATATAGTATATGATATATGATATGATTAGATATTGAAATTGATTTGCTATGATATGTTACCTGTATTTCAAGAAGCATTGCATCTTTAAATGAAAATGCAATTTTCTGGAGAGCATTAAAGGCTAGCTTCCAAACAAACTGTAACCAATTGAATTTCTGTCATTCTTCTTACCTAGAGTCTAAATTTTATGGAAAAGACAGGGTCAAGTATGTGTTATCGAAGTTTCCATTAGATAAGATTATCAAGTCATTATGTGCACCGTATGTCTATTTCATATGTGCAACAAAACTTTCCCGGTGAGAAATAAATAAGACAACTCTTTCTCAAAAAAAAAAAAATATATATATATATATATTTATATAAGACGACTGGTAACACAATTTGAGCAAATATTGGTGCAGCACAAAGATTGTTCTCCTAAGCATTCAAGTGGCAATTAAATCACTGATTGAAGATGTAGAAATGGTAGCATACTTGGTCTATTATCCAATATCCATGCTTGAATGAATAGATGATGAAAATGTTTCTAACGTCATCCAACCTGAATGTGGCTAAGCATTGCATTTAGATTCAGGTGAACCAGGTTTCGAGGAAGTGCCTCGAATTAACCATTCAAGCTGATGAGGACCCACTCAGATTGTTTTTTTTTTGTCACATCACCTTGCTTTTATCTCATTTGAGGTGAATACACACCCAAAATGAGGCAATATTTTTCCTCAAAAAAAGAGAGAGGCAATATTGCACTTTTTGTTCACCAACTCACTTGGGAATTATCAATTGAGGTCGGTCAATGTGGGCTCAAATCCAATTAGCCAGACTCATCCTAAAGTACTTTAATGTCAAAAGACAATCCAATTTTGGTATTGAAAAATCTTCCATATGGTGAAAAAAAGTTAGGCGTAAATGCACTTTTAGTCCTTATATTTTGTATTTTTTTCATTTTGGTCCCTACATTTTATTTTTACCATTTTTAGTCCCTAAACCAATTAACGTGTGACATTTAAGTCCTTATATTTTGCATTTTTTTCATTTTGGTCCCTACATTTTATTTTTACCACTTTTAGTCCCTAAACCAATTAACGTGTGACATTTAAGTCCTTACCGTCATCCAACTAACGGGAAAAGCTGAGGTGGCAGACGGAACAGCCTATGCGCTGACGTGGCGCTGAAGTGGCGATTAAAATACTATTAAAAAATATTATTTGGCATTTTTATATGCCCCGTCAGCATTTTAATTTTTTTTAAAAAGCCACGTCAGAAAATTTAAACCAAAAAAAATAATTTAAAAAACAAAACTATTTTTTTTTTTTTTTTTTTACTTTCAAATTTTTTTTTTTTTTGTAAGAACTGAAGATGTTCTTCGTGTTCATAAACCAATCTCCATCAAACCCCAAATCCAAATCCAACAACCAAATCTCCTCCATCAAATCCAGAAAAACAAGAACTAAATCCAAGAAACCAAACCAAACCATAAATAAATCGAAGAAATAAACCCATAAACCCAAATCTGAACAAACTTAGTCACACAAGTCTCAAACAAACCCAGATACCCACTCATGCAAGTTTCAAACAAACCCAGATATCCACTCATAAGCAATGGGTTCTCTTCTTGATGCATGCCACGACCACCACCAGCGATGTTCCCATTTTCCATCCAAACACCATCCTCCACCGAAACCTCCAACAAAACAAACCCATAAACCCAGAAAAATCATCAAACCCACAAAAAAAAAAAAAAAACCTAGAAATTTAAAACAAACCAACACCCACATGGAAAAACAAACCCAGGTCAAAGAGATCGTGACCAACACCAACCGATCTGTGAATGCCCTGATTCGACGACAGAGCTCTATGCGTAGTGACGCTGATCCCAAGGCGACAGCATCGACTTGGTATCAAAGCATCTGATCCTTTCAAACCCACTCCAAATTTGTCCAAGCATAAACAGCCACCGCACCCCACAAACTCCGACCACCACCAGATCTGCTCACCCAAACCGAAAAAAAAAAGTCATCGTGTTTTCCACCACCAAAAACCCATCCACCACACCACTGAAAAAAACCACCTTCTGCTGCCATGGAAACACCTCACCTACCAGCAGCCGAGAACCCCACCAGCCAAACACTCAACCCAAAAATCTCTACCGTTAACCCATGACACCGTCAAGCCCACAACCCACTCGATGACGCTGCAACACCACCGTACCATTGGATCTGAAGCTAATGCTGTCACATTTGCCTAGCGCCGCCACTGCAATCCCCTCAGTGCCGTTAGTTTCGGTCCTCACTTCCTCTTTTATTTTGTTGAGTTCTTTGAATTGTTTTAGGGTTGTAAACGTGCTATCTTTTTCATCAATATGTTTGTCACGGGTTTTTGAGATAATTCAAAAAATCAAGAGCCAAAGCAATATTGGGATATAAAAAAAAAATTTCTTTAATTTTTTTTTTTTGGTTTAAATTTTTTGACGTGGCATTTTATAAAAAAATTAAAGTGCTGACGTGGCATATAAAAATGCCAAATAATATTTTTTAATAATATTTTAATCACCACATCAGCGCCACGTCAACGCATAGGCTGTTCCATCTGCCACCTCAGCTTTTCCCGTTAGTTGGCTGACGGTAAGGACTTAAATGTCACACGTTAATTGGTTTAGGGACTAAAAGTGGTAAAAATAAAATGTAGGGACCAAAATGGAAAAAGTGCAAAATGTAGGGACTAAAAATGCATTTACGCCAAAAAGTTATTGTGTTTCATGCCAAAGGTACACTCTTTTTGGACTATTTCTTGAAGATCAACAACTACAGTCTACAGAGAATGTAAAAATACAATTATTCTGATTGTCATGGCATTGAACTGCTCATTTTAGTAAAATAATTTTTACTATGGATTCTCTTATTATATTACTTATATTTGATTTAACACATTTAATTAATATGACAAAACCCATCAGGACAAATATCCATAATCCACCCAAGAGAAACCCACTAACAAAATAAAAACTCAATTCTAATTACTGAAAAATATTTTGGTACCTTTAGCTTCTTCACTTAGAAAACTTTATTGTAGTATGGAAAAAGAATACATACTTGTACAGGGAGCCACTCTATTCGCCGAGCCAAAGTACGAGCTGAAAGCTCGAAAATGTGTGAAAACACAAGAGCTGTTTAGACCCCCAAATTATAAATTACGGCTCGGTTGATTTTACTCTAACTTAAACTAAGTACGGAATAGAGTAAATGTGAGCGGATAAACAATATAACTACTTTAAGTCATATTCATCAAATCACAACAGTAAAATGAAAGCTAAAAGAGTAGGGAAGAAGAATGCAAATACAAGATAACATGCCGATGTGTTATTGAAGAGGAAACCGAAGATCTCGGCGAAAAACCTCTCCGCCGCCCTCCAAGCGGTAAATCGATCCACTAGAGAATAAGTTGGAGTACACGAATAACAAAAAACCCTCCAAGCCAAGTCTATAGCTTCTTCCAATACTTCCCAACAACACCAAAACCTCACTTTACACTCAAAATGAGTGTGGTAAGTGTTTGGGCTATCAACCTCTCAAGGATTTGGAAATGGAGAGGTAGGAGTTGAGGAAAACCACAATGGATTGTGTAGAGAATTATGGGTATAACAATCTCTCACTCTCAAGGGTTGTGGCTAGGGTTTTCTCTCTGAAAGCACTCCTCAACATATGTGGGTAATGTGGGTATATATAGTGTGGGTAGGGACAGGGTGTATCAGATATGACAAATTGGCAAAACAGAATATTTTGCGGGTATCTCGCGGGAAGGCCTTACTTGTGAGACACTTGCGAAAACCAGCTGTCACCATCTGTCATGACTCTTTGCATTCCAGTAATGTGCTGAGCACATGCTTCACTTCACGGGAAGGCTACTTGTGAGCTACCCGTGAAAACTTCTTTGGTCTTCAATTCCCTTGAGTCTTCACACTCTCTCTCACACATAACCCTTACAATAAAATCCCACATAAAATACAGGGTACAAAAGATTAAACATAATTACAATCAAATTTGGCACGGAATTAAAGCCAATACAAAATAGTTGTAAATCACAACTTTACAATCTCCCCTTTTGGCTATTCCATGACAAAACCCCTAAAACATACTCTAGACTTAAACGTGAGTTTGGGAACAGTGGTAAAACTCACTCACACCTAATCTAGAAGCTGTGAAGCACTTGCATGTTTGTACCTGTAACCTGAAACACTTGCACACAAACAAAACTTTCATTAAGCTTATGACAAGTCGAATACACGATATGTATATGAGCAAGTAATATGTGATCAAGGTAATAAACACTATATAAACAGTTAAGCATATCTTAATCAAACAGGAACAGTCATTAAAGAATGACTATAATGAACATTTAGCTAGTAAATGATCATCCGGACACGCAATGCAATTAAGAGCAATGCAAAAATCAATTGCATGTCCAACACACAACCAATGCAAAATACAAGAAGTATTTGCATCAAGGATACAAGATCCAACAATGGCATAAGTGTGTAGTACTCAAGATAATACAACAAAATCTAAAAGTACTTAAAAAATGCTACAAAGCAAGGATATAAAAGAAAGTACAGAATATAAACTGAAAGTTTTAAACCAAAGTACTTAAAGCTTTAAAAGAAAGCACTGTAAATAACAACACTATTAATCTATAAACTAGACTAGCCAAACAATGGTTAGACTGTCCAAAAGTATGTGTCAGCTTTTCTCCTTTTAAGCTCACAAAACTCCCCCTTTCAATATGCACACTTCCCTTCTTGTGATGCTCTCCTCCTTACTATATGCTATCGTCCAACATATACAGTGAGTTGCTCTACCCTTTTTTGGTACGAATAGCTAAAGGCTCTCCTTCAGTTTGCGTTGAATCGCATCTAACTGAGTCTCAATGGTTGTGAGACGCATTTGAACTTGGCTGTTGGTGGAGTAGATGACATTTGCAAGTCCTGAAATATGCTTATGCAAGCCTTCAACCAAAATAGTCAATCTGTCGGCATGAGAGCTAGATTGTCCTGGCTGAGTGCTAGTAGTCTGAGGCTCAGGAATGTAAGGAGATGCAGTCTCGATATGTCCAGGGGTAGTGTGAGTAGCTGAGCCATGACCGGAAGGAGTGACATGTGGAACAGATTCACTCTTTAGTGTTTTGGACGGATTTTGCTTTTCTCATTCAGCAGAAGAGTGACTTTTGCTCATTTGAAGAGACAACATGGATATTGGGCGCTAGCGAACTAGGATCATTCCATCGCGGACGAACACCTTTAAGTACCATGATTTTCATGATGAGACTGCAGAAAGGAAGACACATCCGTGCTACTGTTCTTGCTGCTGTTTTCCTCATAGTCTGGAAGATGTGAGCGCAAATATCAATCGGAGTTCCTGTGATGAGATCACACAAGAACTGTGCTCTTCCAAGATTGATGAACCTCGTGTTAGATAGTGGATAGAGATTGGAGAACATAATCAATGTGAGTGTCTTTAATTCAGGTTCAAACTTCGTAGTCCCAATGGATGTTCCTTTGGCTGAAACCTCATGATCAGCTCCAAGAATTTGCAGAATATCTGTCACTGGAGGAAGTCTATCATCATATGGAGAGATGTCTACATTCGCTGGTCGAGTGATGCGAAGGATCTTTGCAAGGTAGTCCAGAGTGATGATGAATTCCTTACCTCTTACCTAGCACTTCAGTTCAACTTCGGTGAATCTAGCATTCGAGTAAAACTCTTTAACTAATTCATCAATCGGATCCTTGAAGTTGCCGAGTAGATTAGCCCAATCTTTATTCTCAAAAATCCTAGGGATAAAGGTGGATCCTAGGGTGTCAAACCGGACAATACGTTCCACCACAGTGGGGTATCCTTAAAAATGTTGGAGAAAGTCTGAGAGTCCAGGGGAGTCTTGAATCTCTCGCTGTTGGAGACTTCAGATGAATGTCGGGTCCTTTTTGAAACAGGTGATGACATAAGGTCAATCACGGGTTCCTTACCGCGAGAGGAACGATGATACATCTGCAAAAACAGACACAAAGCAAAAAGGAACACGTGCAAAAACACAAAACAGGAACACAAACTTGATTAGATCCAAGTTAGTCCATAACAATAAGCACAAAGTCCTAAAAAGAATATAACCAACGTCACAAAATCATGTTATAAGTGCTAAACATGTAAGCAACAGATATCTAGCATGAGTGATATGCAAAACATGATAAGTGAACAAGTGTGTGCATTAAGTGTGCAGGTGGTGTGCCTATGTGATGCATGTGCAAGGCATGGCTAAGCACATTTGGGTCAAAGTGTGTAAAACACACAACCAATGATCAAAACATGATAAACATGCATAATCATAGTAATTCCCAAAGTTTGGAACTCATTGGAGTCCAAACAACACCAAAATGCCATTTGGGCATTTTATCAAACACTTGGTATACACCTATAAAAATAACATGTGGGCAATGCATGAACATGATTGAATCTTGCCTAAATACATGTTAAAATGCCATAATGGGCCAACACAAACACAAACAAACCAAATGGGACAAAGCCTAATCAAGAAATTGAACAAATTTTCACAAAAAATAGAGTTCCAAACCCTTTTTCAAAATAACCCAATTTAAGAAAAACCTAGAAATTTTCTGCATAATCTAAGGAAATAAAGAGAAAAGATTGTATAGACATACCTTAGATATGATTTGAAGAAGTTTTCTTTTTGAGTTTTGGTTGGGTTTTTAAGTGAAAATTAGTTTGGGGTTGAGAGAGGCACGAGGAAGGCAAAGGGAGGGAAAAACAAGTGATTTGAAAAACTGTCTACATCAGCCCTTTAAACTGAAAACACGCGTTTTTCGCGGGTTAGCTTCCCGTGAAGTTACTCGCGAAAAGTGCCTCTGAAGCACAAAACGTTTCGCAGGAAGACTTTACTCGCGAAACAGTCGTGAGACAGTTGCGAAAATCTCTGTCTAAAATTTTGTGTTTTCAATATTTTGCCTTAACTCATTTTTGCGAGAAGAGCTTAGTCGCGAGCTTCTTGCAAAAATGCCTCTGAAGAAGTTTTTGATGAAAAACATGAGAAATGTAATTTTAACAAAAAATCAAAACACGAAAGCATAAAAACACTTTCAGAAACATATAAAATACTCAAAAATATTTTTGAGTTTGATCGACAAGCATTTGAGTATACACATCACATTTGATCATGTACAATCACACAAATGAGATAAGCATTCATTGAACAAAAGTCTTGTGTGTTGTGTGTGAGTATCAAATGTGGAATAGTCCTTAGTCCAAAGTGAAGCTTCAATAATCAATTCAATCAAGTCATACACAACTGGTACTAGGTCAAGAGGTTTATCTCAATTATAGAAATAAACATATATGACCTCCCACAAAAATGATTACATATCTTTGAAGCTTTTTCATTTGGCTTCTTTACAATTCATAACATTTGATCATTTTTTGAACAATACATCTTATTTTGAGATCGGTGCCTGAAATTTTTGATATTTCAATTTTGTGAATAAGCCTTTGGCTTTTTGGGCACCATACATTTCAATACAAGTCGCCTTCCCTTTTTCCTAGTCAAATACTAGTATGTGCGATGGCTTTTGCAGCTCATTATCTCTTTTCATTTTGAGATTTACATTTGTTGAGCTCTTTAAGCAAAAACATAAAAAGTGTGGGAAGATATATAGGCACAAGTCTATGCATGTATCAAAACCATCAAGACTATTGACCAATCATTCATGACAAGCTTGAAGATCGATTTACAACAGTCACACATAGATTTCAAGATTTTCCCCACAAATATAGATGTGCATACAAAACAAGCTAATCTCGTAAATGCACTACGTCATTAGTACGAAGGTACTAGGCCAAACTCACATGTGATATACACAACACAAGCGATCAAACTTTTTAGAGATTTTTCACTTTTTATGGGTTTATGAATTTTTCAACACACTCAAAAACAAAACATGTAAAGTAAGATCAACAAAAATGACAAGTACAAACAAACTTGAAAAGAAACATGCTAGAACATAAAACATAAGCAAACCACCAATTCAAAGACACAACATATAGGAAGAATTGATGCATGGACATGGTCAAAAGCTTATGAATGTGTACCCTTCTTCACCCACACGGCACGTGTGTTTAAGGTGATATCCTTAGAGGATTGGGTACTAGAGCTGTGATTCTCAAACCTTTGGCTGAAGCTTGCAAACAAGAAGTGATAGTATCTATTATCTTTATCACATCACCAAAACCGGAATCAGCTTCTTGCCCTTTTGACTACTTGGCGTTTCAATTCCCTATTCCTTGTCTTCTTGGCCTTTGAGAATCCGCTTTCTTCAATGCGTGAAGTTTATAACAGTTAGGTCTTGTGTGTCCTTGAACTCCACAATGGTGGCAGAAGTGTTGAACTTGAGGACTTCTTTAAGACTTTAGAAGAGATTTCCCTTTAACCTTGGGTTTGGCCACATATGGATTTTGAGGTTTTGTCAAAACCTTTTGACCTTTTGAGCAGTTCCATTTGGCTTCTTCTCCACTTTTACATTCTCAACATTGGGTGCTGCTACCATTGGTTCCTTAGCTTTAACAAATTTCATCTCCTTGGACACATTGGCACTGGAACTACTCTCTCCAGAATATCCTAAGCCACTTTTGTCAAAAAAAGGCTTTTGATGTGCAAGCACCTTGTCATGTTTCTTGGAAGCAACGCGCTCCACTTTGGCATTAGCTTGAATCACTTCAAGCTCAAGGAACTTGATCTTGGAGTAGGCCTCGGTTAGTTCTCCATTTAGCGCCTCAACTTCACACTTCGTTTCCTTGTACCTTACAAGTATGCTCTTGTAGTCTTGTTCAGCTTTCTTCATTTTTCTGATGGCTGCCTTAGCCACTCTAACATACTCTTCGGTTTTCT
The DNA here is from genome assembly GCA_030021035.2 of Notholithocarpus densiflorus. NCBI lineage: Eukaryota > Viridiplantae > Streptophyta > Magnoliopsida > Fagales > Fagaceae > Notholithocarpus > Notholithocarpus densiflorus. The sequence continues at coordinate 4,274,238 of JARYZH020000019.1, forward strand.
CAAGAAGAGAATTATAAGATTCTTGCAGTTCCTTGGTTCCTTCATCTTCATCATCAGATTTTTCCCCAATTCCCATAGACTCTACTTCGGTGTGCTCGCCAAGTTCTTCCACTAGAAGGCTCAAATTTTCCGATGAGTCCACGGGTGCAATGGTCATAAATGCGGAGTAATTTTCTTCTCCGTCACAACTTTCTTCCGAATCAGAATTTGAATCATCTGAGTCACTAAGGGTAGTTGCAAAGACTTTACCCTTTGTTTTCAAATACGTGGGGCATTCCTTCTTCACATGCCCATGCCCTTTGCACTCAAAGCACGTGACCATTTCAGACGGTGAGGAGTCTCTTGAATCCTTCTTCTTGAAGTCTTTCTTGTCCTTCTTGAACTTTGAGAATTTGCCCTTCTCAAAAGACTTTCCATCTCTCTTGAACTTCAGGAACTTACGGAAGTTCTTAGCAAGATATGCCACATCCTTTTCAACATCATCCTCATCCGAGGAGTCTTGAGCAACTAATCTCTCATTGACTGTCTTAAGAACAAGTGATTTGCTCTTCCTTTGAGATGGTAGAGATAGCTCATAGGTTTGAAGAGAACCGATAAGTTCTTGAATTTTAATCTCATCAAGGTTTTTGCTCTCTTCGATGGCAGTGACCTTTGCACGGAAACTCTCCGGCAATGAGCATAGAATCTTCCTTACAATCTCGGAGTCTTCTTTCTTTTCTCCCAAGTTGAATTTCCCAATCACCACTTCATTTAGCTTCCCATAAAATGAGTCGAATGACTCGTTTTCACTCATCTTTAGCTCCTCGAAGCATGTGGTAAGCATTTGCAACTTGGTGTCCTTCACCTTTTTGGTGCCTTCATAGGTCGTCTTTAAGATTTGCCACGCCTCCTTGGCAATTGTGACATGAGAGATCCTGTGAAATTTGCCAGGAGAAACACCACAGAAAATAGTATTTAAAGCCTTGCTATTAGCATTAGCTACCGTAAGAGCAGCCTTATCCCATGTGGATTTGGCGGCCTCCGGCCTAGTCCATCCTATCTCGACAGCGTCCCAAACACTATCATCAATAGAATATAGAAATGCCCTCATACGGACTTTCCAAAAAGCGTAATTTCTCACATCAAAGTATGGAGGAGCATTAAGTGATTGAGATTGATCCATCTCAAAAAGGGACTAGGATCACACTTAGGTAATGAAACCACAACAAGTGTACCCACTTTGATACCAATTGAAAGCTCGAAAATGTGTGAAAACACAAGAGCTGTTTAGACCCCCAAATTATAAATTACGGCTCGGTTGATTTTACTCTAACTTAAACTAAGTGCTGAATAGAGTAAATGCGAGCGGATAAACAATATAACTACTCTAAGCCATATTCATCAAATCACAGCAGTAAAATGAAAGTTAAAAGAGTAGGGAAGAAGAATGCAAACACAAGATAACACGCCGATGTTTTATCGAAGAGGAAATCGAAGATCTTGGCGAAAAACTTCTCTGCCACTCTCCAAGCGGTAAATCGATCCACTAGAGAATAAGTTGGAGTACACGAATAACAAAAGACCCTCCAAGCCAAGTCTACCCCATGTACTCGAGCCCTCCAAGCTCTTGCTACCAACTGACTTCGCCAAGCCTTGTCTTCTCTAGTTCTCCGAATCATGTAATTCAGCCCGATTGCATCCACCAAACAAATGGCTTCTTCCTATGCTTCCTAGCAGCACCAAAAACTTCACTTTACACTCAGAATGGGTGTGGTAAGTGTTTGGGCTATCAACCTCTCAATGATTTGGAAATTGAGAGGTAAGAGTTGAGGAAAACAACAATGGATTGTGTAGAGAATTGTGGGTATAACAATCTCTCACTCTCAAGGGTTGTGGCTAGGGTTTTCTCTCTGAAAGCACTCCTCAACATATGTGGGTAATGTGGGTATATATAGTGTGGGTAGGAACAGGGTGTATCAGATATGACAAATTGGAAAAATAGAATGTTTCGCGGGTATCTCGCAGGATGGCCTTACCCGCGAGACACTAGTGAAAACCAGCTGTCACCATCTGTCATGACTCTTCGCATTCCAGTCATGTGCTGAGCACATGCTTCACTTCGCGGGAAGGCTACTCGCGAGCTACCTGCGAAAACTTCTTTGGTCTTCAATTGCCTTGAGTCTTCACACTCTCTCTCACACACAACCCTTACAATAAAATCCCACATAAAATACAGGGTACAAAAGATTGAACATAATTACAATCAAATTTGGCACGGAATTAAAGCCAACACAAAATAGTTGTAAATCACAACTTTACAATCTCCCCCTTTGGCTATTCTGTGACAAAACTCCTAAAACGGACTCTAGACTTAAACATGCATTTGAGAACAATGGTAAAACTCACTCACACCTAATCTAGAAGCTGTGAAGCACTTGCACGTATGTACCTGTAACCTAAAACACTTGCACACAAATTGTGGGAGGAGGTTGGAGCTTTTTTTTGGTTTTCTTTGTTTTATTTATTTATTTCAGACATTGTTGGTGGGTTTCTTTGTTTTGACGGTGAGTTTGAGTTTTTCTGGAAAATCCATATGAAAATTGAACGAAAGAAAGTAAGAAATGAAAGAGGCGTGAAATGAAGAAATGAAAGTGAAGGAAGAAAGAGAAGAGACACGTGGGTAGGCAACTACCGTTCTGACCCAACACAGTAAATGGGTCCCACCACTTTGTGCAAAATTTTGAGTGATAGAGACCAAGATATGAAGCCAAACAAGTTTTAGTTTGAGTGAGTGAAAAAATAGAGTTAGAGAAATGAGTTATTAAAATTGAGTTTGAGTTATGAGAATTGAGTAATGAGAAGTGAGAAATGAGTGATAGGAAAACCAAACAGGGCCTAATGGGTCTCTTGTCTTTCACCCCTCCCTGTCTCTCGCTCTCACCCACTCCCCATCTCTGTTTCTTTTGCTTCACCAAAATGCAACTAAAGTGAAGAACAATGATGATTGAAGATGTTGATTTCAAACTTTGGAACCCATCGGTGGTGTTAGTTTTGGTGTTCTTACTCCGTGAAGAAAGAACCAGAAGAGAAATTCCTAAATTTATAGCCAAAGAGCAAAACCAAAGCTAATCCTCCATCCTTCATCTAAGTACTCTTTTAGCAAATAGAGTGCGGAACGGTGAGAGAAACTTAGAGTTCTCTGCTATCACTAATCCCTGTCTTTCACTCTCACCCACTCCCATCTTTATTTCTACTTTCTCCCACCCCTTCCACACTCCCATCTCTGTTTCTACTTTCTCCCACCCCTTCCACACGTAAAAAACACAGAACAAAACGAAGAGTTTTACTTCACCAAAATAGAACTGGAGTGAACAATGAAATGGTGCGTTTTGGCCTAACAAAACTTGACTAAACCAATACACTATAGATAGAGCTATTCGCTCTTTTTATATAGATAGTAGAAGTGAGTTGACAATGACACACGTAACCTTTTTATTAGGGGTTGAAATGTTTTAAGTACCGTTCCATTCTGGCCAGAATGGCTGGAGTTTTTTGTTCCGGTGGGTAATCTAGTGTAGGCGGCCCTTCTATTCCGTTTCGTTCCAAAATTTGGCCTGAACTAGCGTTCTAGACGGAATATGAATTTCGAAGCAAAATGAATAGTGGGTTTTCACTAAGTAGATTCTTTTGGATTTGATGGTGGGGAAGTTAGAAAAGAAAACTGAAAAAAGAAAAAAGAAAAAAAAAAAGAAGAAAGACAAAGAAGTTGAGCCAAGAAGATCAGATGGGTGTACTGTAAAAATTGAGAAAGATGAGATGAAGGAGGAGTGAACTGCTACAGATCTACAGAAGCTTGAGAAGTCTGAGAAGAGAGAGAAATTATACCGTCCTCACAGTGGAGGACGTCATTTATCCACAATTCCACTAAAAAACTCTCATTTGTTTAAAATTGCTGAGTCAATAGTTAGTTTTTGTTTAAATTTTTTTTCTGACTTGGCAATTTTAAACAGGTGGTAATTTTTTAATGGAATGGTGGACAAATAACATGTTCTACCATGAGAATATTATAATTTCTCAAGAAGAGGAATGAAAAATAGTAAAAAAACAGGAGATGACATTTATGACACATGAGAGGGTTAGAAAGGAAGTTTCTAGGAAGGTGCTTCCTTTACAATGCCATCACATGCCTTTTTATATACAAAATTGTCATTACATCATTTTATAAGAATATTTATTTTAAATAAATCATTAAATAATCATTTTTAAATATTTTAGCTTAACAATAATAGTAATTAAATAACTTTATTTCAATTTAGCCAAAAAAAAAAAAAAACCTTATTTCAACCCAAAAATAGTAGGAATAGTAAGTAATAGCCATCATATTATTCTCCGGTGCGTAATCCCGAAACGGTACATCTGTACACATCGATACTGAAATATTCCGTTCTAGTAGTCAATCTGGAATGAAATTCAAAACCCCATTGAAGTCCAAGGCACCAAATATGTTTGGAGCCAAGTTTTGTCCTTTAATTATGGGATCCACCATGAATATGATATGAAAGAGCATCACGTCACCATATTTCAGGAGTATTTAACTATGTTAAAACTTATAAATTAAAATGCTTGCAAAATCTATCTTCAAGGGCTTCCCTTCCCTGGGAAAATAAAATTTTAAGTTCATTTTAGATACCCTTCCACCTTTTTAAAAGGTGTAGGTTATAATTTTATTATAAACTTCTTCAATAAGAAAAAAAATGTTTATTATAAACTTGTAATTTCAAAAAATACAAAAATTTAAGAAAATAATTCCTTAAAATATTCATGACTTAAGAACTCATCGACCAAGTTTCTTGTAATTTTATATCCAAAAAAAAAAATGATAAACTTTAAGATGAATTAGTGATTATATATAACTCACATGGTAATGATGGACTCGACATAAGACCTTTGGATAATGGATACTTGAAAAGACGATATCTTAGGGCTTGTTTGGTTTTAGCCTTACTCATATCTCATAATTCATTTCTCAGTTTTCTTTACTCATAAATCACTCTCATGTCTCGGTTATAATCTTCTATTTTCTCTTAACTCATTCTAGGTTATGTTTGGCACTCTAAACTCATTGTAAAATCCCCTTGGTTTTTGGTTTGAAAATGCAACTTCTAATTGGTGGAACCCACTAGTTAGAACGTCTATTTGCCCTTCATTGCATAGCATACCAAGTGCAATTCATTTTTTTAAAGTATTTTATCTTGTGTAAAAAGGATAGAGAAATAACAAGGAATGTTATATTCTTATAAAGTATAATAATAACATCATTTGACAATTTTATTATTTTTAAGGGAAAACATTCTAGTTTGAAATAAAATGAGATTGAAAATGCATTTTTGTGGCCTAAAGGGCCTTTTGTGAAAATTTTGGGATTTTATGGGCCAAAAAGTAATTTTGTAAAATTTTAGGGGTCAAAATATAATGTTATGAAAATTGAAGGGTCAAAAGGTACTTTGGAAAATTTTAGGGTTAAAATGTGATTTTGGAAAATTTTGGTGTCAAATTAAAATTTTGGGGGTCATTTCCTAATATTGAAAAATGTTTGTGCTGGTGGGTCCACGGGTTGGGCTTATTGTAGGCTTATATGAATTTTGGGATTGGGCTGCTTGTTTGTGTTGGGTTTAATTACAAGTTGGCTGGTGATTTGGTTTAGTCCAAGAAGGAATGGGCCGAAGTGAAAGTTATTACATAAAGCAAGTAGTTTGGGCTTAGGACCAGTGGGTTTGATTTTAAAATGGGATGGGTGGAAGCTCATTTTTATTCAAGTGGGCGGCTTAAGGTCTTGGCTTGGGCTTAGGAGGTCTGGTCTGGTTGCGGTTGGTGAAAGGCTGTTGGGTAGGTGAAAAAGGAAGAAACTTTCTTGCTGGTGTTTCTTGAGCTTTCTTTTGGGGTCTTCTTTGAGAGGTTGAGGTGGTAATGTTTTTGGGTTGTAGGAGGGCTAAAAAGCCTAAGAGGGCTGGGATTTTCGGGTAGATGAGGAAAGGTGAGTTTTTTCTTTTTTTTTTTGGTTGAGACTTTGTGAGCTTTTGTTGAGGGGAAAGCTAGTGTAATGTTGGCAGGTTAAAAATGAAAACCAAAAAGAAAAATGAGAATAGCCTAGGCTGTGGGAATTTTTTTTGGGGGGGGGGGGGTTGTTATGGGATTTTTGGAGCATCTATACAAAGATAGGTTGTAATAATGATATAAAATTGGAGAGTATTCATTTGTAAAATGAATAAAGTGAAAATTCAAGTTATGAAATTTTCTAAGTGAAATTCGAAATTCAGTATGTTTGATCGGTTGAAACTTTTGTTCGATTGATCGAAGTGATGAAGGAAATTATACTGGAGTCTCTACCTGTTTCGATTGGTACTCAATTCCTGTTCGATCGATCAAAAAGAGCTTTCAATCGATGCTCAATTCCTCACAATTGATTGAGACTCGTGAAAACTGAATTTTTGCATAATTTTCTGATAATTATTTTGAATGTTTAAAAATGTTTCAAGCCTTGTGAACGGTTTTATAAAACATTTTAACTTTTCATACGTACCATTTGAAGGGTTATAACCCTATAAGTATAAATAGAGGTTTATGTTCACTTGAAAAATAGTAAGTTTAAAGAAACACAAGAAATCCTGTGGGTATTCTCCAAAATTGCTATTTGTAGAACCCAATAAACTTTATTGTATCTTGGGGACAAGTTTGTAGAAACCCTTTAGCAACTTGCGTACGGGGATAAATATTGTCTAAGGATAATATTTAATTGTGTCTCCAAGTCAATCACTAATTTCTATTTACTTGATGTGTTTATTTTGTTATTTCATTATTACTCATTGATTTGGTGAAATCCCCAACATCTAAAACGAGGCAGATGATTGTGAATAGGAGAGAAAGTTTGGGCTTTTATATCGGTTCTTATTATTTTAGGGATTGTGAATAAAAATGAAATTAGATAAGAATGAATGACACTATATGAGTGATGTCACTTAAATATTCTAGTGCAATGGATTGTACGTAAGGAGTTGTGTGGACTTTAAACCAACAATTAATAACTCACAATAAAACTTGACATGCCCATTAATTATAATAAATTAATTTGATTTCTAAATAAATCACATGTATGATCTGATAAAAATAAAGGGACTAAATATATATATATATATATATATTTTAGGAACAATAAAGGGACCAAATATGACAAAGTAATTGGACCTAGATAAAAATAGGACAATTAATTTATAAAAACTAGTGTGTAACCCCTTGCATATGCACAGGTACAATTAAAAACAATTTTAATTACACGGTTCAAATTATACATTGTATTAGTTTACACATTTTTTTTTTAAAAAAGGGAATATTCATTCAATTAAATAAGTGAAAGGTCATGATACAAAGCATCCATTGCTGGTGGGGGAGAGTCCTCCATCTAGTACAAATCCTCATCTAAAGTATTTCTAGCATATTGGGCCAAAGCATGTGCTACTCGGTTCCCACCCCTCCTAATACAGCAAACACTAAACCATTGCAAACCCCGCATCAAATGACGAATATCATCCACAACATTGCCAAATGGTGAAGTGTTTTCCACTGAAGAAGAGATGGCATGAATAACATTAATGTTGTCCCCCTGAATTATCATCCTCGAAAATCCAGCATCCACAGCAAATTCTATGGCTTTTCGGCAAGCAAGTAGTTCTGCTTCATCACTTGAGCGCACCTTCAGACCACTAGCAGTCATAGCAGCCATAACCTCTCCCTTTCCATTTCGAATAATTGCACCATAGCCTAATCTGCCTGAATCCGAAAATACAGCTGCAACAAAGTTCAGTTTGTACGCCTCTATTGGTGGTGGTTGCCATATATCTTCGCTTGGTTGCTGCCTCATTTGAGCATTCAGCTGGGTTTGGGCGCGTTTGAAGTCTTCAATATACTCCTCTACCCTTTTATTCAAGCTACTCGAGACCTTCATTTTTCCTCTATGCAGCAAGCTGTTACGTTGGTTCCATACTATCCACACTTGGGCCCAGAATAATTCAAACTCATCTATAGTAAGACGCTCCATGAATTCCTCCATCAGGTGCAACATATCAGTCTGGCTGTGTCTACCCTTCTGCAGTTTTCAAGTACTTCCAGCCCAAATATCTTGGGCCGCTGCACAATCCCACAGTGCATGAATGGTGGATTCCTTTTCCCTTGTACAGACCGAGCATTTATCATCATTAATTACCCTTCTTCTTGTCAGATTCGCTGTTGTTGAACCATACATTTTTCAAATATGTAACGGTCTCTCATTTTATATAAATATATAAATATATATATATATATATATATAAACTACTCCACTGTGTTAGCATCCTTTTATGATCCTTATGCTTTGGTCCCTGTTAAAGCCACCTTCCCCAAAAACCCCAATGCTTCCCAATATGTTAAAAAACAATATTTCCAAAAACTGTTCTCCATTGAACCCAATAGAGCTATGATCAAAGACCCACTTAAACTGGCTACAGATTATTTTCCCCATTGGATACCAAAACATAATGGTAAAAATTTAAGTTATTACTCTGCTATCCTGTTTCATGAAAAATCAGTCCTTATCAAATCCATTCCTGATAAGATTGATAAATCAAAAATTATTTACCATAGTATTTTCATCCTCAATGTGGTTACTGATGAAAAATGAGGACTATGTCCTGTTGCTACAAAACATTTACCTGGTTCAGCTATTCTATATTCATATCATGATTATATTCAGGCATGGTTTAAGTTCATGTTACACCAAGATGCTACTATGACCTACTCCTGGTTTGTTAAATTTGATAAAGATTTCATTTCTCAGCTTCCTTTGTGGTTCATCCGGTAGTGGACTCAATTTGGCCCAATTATTGACATTTTCCCAGGGCCTCTGACTGGCTCCCTCAAGTATTTTTCAAGTGTTTTTAAGACAGATGTACATGGTGCTAAGTTTCCTGCTACCCTTCATTTTGTTAAAAAATATAAAGTGCACTGGATCCTGAAATGGCAATATGTCAAGGAAGGCGATGTTCTTACACGTCAATGGTTTGTTAAATGGTGGGACAAATTTTCCCACACCCAAGATGTTATTGATAATATTTCCCGAGAATTTCCAGTTGATTCTTAAAATGCTATTAACACTACTACTCAGGTTAAAGCTCAAGCTCTGGCATACCCACTAGGGCAGCCCACTACACCTGCTACCACATCTGCTACCAAACCTGCTAAGACCAAAAAGAAAAGCTTTGCCTTTGATGGTCTCAGCAGTTCTGATATATTTGCTTTATTAAGACAAAAAAATGAATGATGAGGAAGAAGCAGCAAATGCTAATTCAGAAGGAGAAGAGGATGACCAAGAATCCAAGGCATCCTCAGAAGCCTCTGTTACTAATAATGATTATAATTCCTTCTGTTCTTGTTAAAAACATGATTGACAAAGTGATTCTTGGTATTCCCTTCATAAATTCTTTATATCCTTTTCTTTCTGAGCATGATGGTATCACTACTGACTTTTTTGGGCAGAAGGTCAAATTTAAATTTGCTTCAAGATTTGAAATTGATACTGATGCTTCTTTAAACCTGATTCATGCTAAAACCAAACATCTAAATTTTCTTAAGCAAGAGGTTAGATATAAGGAGATTGCTGAACAACTTTCCGATAAATTAGTACAGTAAAAAATTGATAGCTTTCATAAAATATTGATCAATGACGTTTGCTCTGATATCCCTAATGCCTTTTGGTATAGAAAAAGACATATTGTTAATTTGCCCTATGCTAAAGATTTCAATGAAAAAAACATTCCTACTAAGGCTCGTCCCATTCAAATGAATGCTAAAATTGTTGAATTTTATAAAAAAGAAATTCATGATTTGCTTGAGAAAAAGCTGATTAGGAATAATAAGTACCCCTGGTCTTGTGCTGCCTTCTATGTTCAAAAAAATGCTGAAATCGAAAGAGGAACTCCTCGCTTAGTTATTAATTACAAGCCTTTGAATAAACTATTAGAATGGATTTGGTATCCTATCCCTAACAAGAATGACCTAGTATATAGGCTAAGTGACGCTGTCGTATTTTCTAAATTCAATATGAAATCTGGATTCTGGCAAGTCCAAATTAGTGAAGCTGATAAGTACAAAACTGCTTTCACCACCTCTTTTGGACATTATGAGTGGAATGTTATGCCTTTTGGTCTAAAAAATGCCCCTAGTGAATTCCAAAACATTATGAATGATATCTTCAACTCCTTTAGTCATTTCACCATTGTTTACATTGATGATGTTCTTGTCTACTCCAAATCCATTGATGAGCATTGGAAGCATTTATATTTGTTCCTTGATACCATCAAACGCAATGGTCTTGTTGTCTCTACTAAGAAAATCAAGCTATATCAAACAAAGATCCGTTTCCTTGTCTATGACATTTCTGAAGGAGAAATTCGTCCTATTGACAGTGCCATTCAGTTTGCTGATAAGTTTCCCGATGTCATTATTGATAAAACACAATTATAAAGATTCTTTGGGTCTCTAAACTACATTGCTGACTTCTATAAGGACTTGAGGAAACAATGTAAAGTCAACAAGGTTGTCCACACGCGTTGTCTAGAGGGAATCATCCCCCATGGGGAACAGCTAGAGTACTGGCCAAACCTTTATCAGGGAATCAAAACAACTTTAGTAACATCAGCAAGGAATCAGAGTAGATAGCAGGGCATCATGGCAGATCAATAGCTTTAGTAGGAGATTCTTTCACTTAGCAATTTTGGAGTTTATGCCGACATATTTAATCCTCACCTAAATCTTGAGTGGAGGCTTCATCATGTTCAAGTAGCTCTGGATTGTAAGGGTAATAAGGATCATTATTAGTAACAGAGGCTTTTAAGGATGCCTTGGATTCTTGGGGCAGATGCGATATATGATAGCAAGGGGCTTACTGCCTTCATCCATATCATAACCAGATGTTAAAATATTTAAAGTTAAAGCCTTAACAATATTAGGATCATCCAAAGCAAGAGTAATATCAGGATAGCAATTAAAATAAACAGGACCATTAAACAGAGATGAGGTAATCATGCCAAGAATATTAGTACAAAAATCTTTAAACCTAGCATCTCTTAAGCACATAAGAACTATATATATATAAATATATATATATATATATATATTATGAGGGGAGTAGATTCAATTTTGGGCCGAGGCCCAAAGGGCTTGAAAGCTCGCAGTAAAAAAGACGAGCTAGACCCACCTTTATGAATCATAAAGAGAAGTGTTCCCTTAGATGATTCTCAAGGAGTTCTGGATATGCCACCCCCATTAAAACTCATTCGAGGAAACGAACATGGGTGACCTCGGACAATACAAAGAAGTGATCTTGGAGAACCAATTTCCTTTTTGTAGGCCGAGGTACAATTCTAACTGAGTATACCTCAGAAAACTTCCTGAGAGGATAAAGATCACAGAGACTGTCACCTCCACATTAATGAGAGGTTCTCCACCTAATCCCTGCCACATTAAATGCGTATAAGCCAACCTGAACAGTACCAGCACCCCTCAAAAGTCCTGTTTCAGGATAAGAATGGAGGGGAAACCAATAGGAGAAGGAAAAATATCCCAAAAAGATCTAGCTAGAGATAAGCCAGCTGGAGGGATAAGGAAAGGAAGGAGCCTATAAGAGAGAGAGAGAGAGGGGGGGGGGGGTGGCAAAAAGAAGGGGCATGAGAAAAAAGAGTCTAAGAAAGAGAGAACAAAAAAGGGAAGAGTTGAGAGATTCTTTATCTTTAAATCCCACCACCACAGGAAAGGAGTGTAATGGTTGTTGCTATTAATATTAATACAATCTTGCTTTCATAAATTAGTTGTTTGAGTTTCCCATTGTGGAGTTTTGACCTTGTACATTAGATAAATAAAGGCGAAAAACCCATTTTCGTTCCTACATTTTCATGCGATTCCCACTTTGGTCCCTAACTTTTTTTTCCACCGCTTTTACTCCCTATCTTGAAAAGCGCGTCTCGTTTTTGTCCCTATCATTACATCAGAGACGGAAAATGCACACGTGGCAAACGAAGTGCACTGTTGGCACACTAAAAGCTGACGTGGCCATTAAAATACTAATAAAAAATGTTATTTGGCATAAAAAAATGCCACATCAGCATCTAAATTTAAAAAATTAATTTATTAATTTTAACTAAATAAAAAAAATCAAAACAGAAATAAAAATCAAAATTCACATGAATTAAGATCTAAAAGTATCTTGAACAAGAACACCAACCCAGACTTAAGATCTCAAAATTGAAAACCAAAAACCACAGACTGCACAAAAATCACCGCCACTGCCACAAAATCTCTGCCAAACATCCACCAAAACTTCTGCCAAACTCCACAGATTGCACAATTTCTCCAACACACTCAAATTCTTCACACGAATTCAACCCTCATCAAAATCAAATTCCAAAAATCCATTAAACCCCATTAAATGAGAAACCCATAAATTCATTACCAAAAAAAAAAAAAAAGAAATGAGGAACCCATAGACCAAAATCAAACCCTCATCAAAATCAAATCTCAAAAACTTAGTAAGCCTCATTCAATGAGAAACCCATAAACCAAAATCAAACCCCAAAAACCCATCAAACCCTCATCAAAATAAAATCTCAAAAACCCATTAAACCCATTAAATGAGAATCCCATAAACCAAAATCAACCCCAAAAACCCATGAAATCCCCATTCAATAAAAAAGCCTAGAAACCAACCCACAACTGCGAGCTTTAGCCATGGTGGAACGGCAGTTTTTGGTGGCGGAGCTTCAGCCATGCTCTCCGGACTCCATTCTTTCTCTACCATCACCGTGCAAAGCACCCACGTGAGTCTAAAGCTCAAAAGCTTGTTGGAGGAAGTTCCAGAGATAACAACAACAACTTTGTCCCACCCTTGAATTTTCTGTACATTGGAACCTTGGAGCCGAGCCAGCAAAGAGGTTCAATCATTGATGGGAGCATAGGAGAAAACAATGGAGCTAACAGGTCTCCTTATCATAAGCTGAATTCGAATAAGAGATCTGATCTGTATCGGCCTAGTCAGAGATCTGATTTGATCTGGGTTTTAATTTTTTGAGTTATTCGTGATTTTTGGTTTTCAATTTTGAGATCTTAAGTCTAGGTTGGTGTTCTTGTTCAAGATACTTTTGGATCTTAATTCATGTGAATTTTGATTTTTATTTCTGTTTTGATTTTTTTTTATTTAGTTAAAATTAATAAATTAAATTTTAAAATTTAGATGTTGATGTGGCATTTTTTTAATGCCAAATAACATTTTTTATTAGTATTTTAATGGCCACGTCAGCTTTTAGTGTGCCAACAGTGCACTCCATTTGCCACGTGTGCATTTTCGGTCTTTGATGTAACGGCAAGGACAAAAACGAGACACGTTTTTTAGGACAGGGAGTAAAAGCGGTGGAAAAAAAGGTTAGGGACCAAAGTGGGAATCGCGTGAAAATGTAAGGAAGAAAATGAGTTTTTCACCATAAATAAATTATGCTATTCGGATATCTAGGTGGAACATTTCTTAGAGGGCGCTAGGCCTTTTTGATTGTTTTTGCACACAATAATTCACTTACCACAAAAATTATAAAAATTAGATGGACATGTGGTGCAAAATTTGACTCCAATTGAAATTCAATTTAAAATCTAATTGGATTTGGACTCTTCGATTTTTACACTCAATAATTCACTTGGTACAAAAATTAAAAATTAGATAGGACACGTGGCGTAAAATTGAAAATTCAGTTGAAATCTAATTGGATTTTCTCTGAGTTTTGACTTTAAAAATATATATAAATAAATATATATATATCTATATATATATAGGTTAGTTAAATTCCTTAATCAATTTGATGCTCGAACCTTAATGGCATGCAGACCTAAATGGTATATATAGTACCAACTAGTGTGTAACCCTATGAATATCCATGCATATGCACGGGTACAATTAAAAATAATCACAATTACACGGTTTAAATGATAGATTTTTTTAGAAGAGGTTCAAATTATATATGGTATTAGCTTACACATTTTTTAAACTATACATTTCTAAAATATGTAATTGTTTCTCATTATTTGTGTGTGTGTGTGTGTGTGTATAATTTAGAATTTAATTGGATTTAGACTCTTCGATTTTTGTACCCAATAATTCACTTGCCACAAAAATTAAAAATTTAAATGGACATGTGGTATAAAATTGGACCCCAATTGAAATCCAATTAATAATCTAATTGGATTTGGAATCTTTAATTTTTACACTCAATAATTCACTTGACACAAAAATTAAAAATTAAATGGGACACATGACGCAAAATTGAGAATCAAATTGAAATCTAATTAGACTTTCTCTGAGTTTTGGCTTTTAATATATACTAGTCGCTAACTCGTGCGATTCACGGGAAAGCTGTTGGGTCAATCAATTGACACATAACTTCCCTAATATGAAAAAAAAAAAAAAATCAATATCAAGGTATAAATTACATACCAAAGCAATAATATTTTAGTGTAATCTCCCTCCCTCCCTTAGCCCCATCATTCCATACTCATTCAAATATAATTCATACATTACATTAATCATTCTTGATGTCCACGATGTATCTAAATTCTAACATTGCCTGTAAACAAATATGCTACATCACAATGGGATTGAAAAGGCAACACAATGCCAGTTGACATAATTGTTGTAATCATCACTTTCCACTGTAATGAGAGAGAGAGAGAGAGAGAGAGAGAGAGAGAGAGGTGGTTGTTGTGTTGCATCTCTTAAGAAGATTTTGCCTTGTACATTTTTCCTTTTGATACTAATTGACCCGGAACAAAATAGATGTACTACTTTTCATAGTATGCATATTTGGGAGATTAATGATAAGAAAAATGAGAAAATGAGCCCACCTAAAGATTTCTTGCTCTTCTTCTTGATGTTGACTTCTTTAGCATCATCCAGAATCAAATTCATGTACTCCTCGAAGCCCTGTAAAGCATAAAAATTAACATTTGAACAAATTTACATGTATTCACTTAAAATTGTGAAACATGCTAGTAATTAGGTTGATATCAACCTTTTAACCAAAATTCAACATTTTAATGATTGCACATCAGTCATCTATTTTGCCATTCTTAGTTGCAACATATATCTTTTTATTTGTGACAAATATGGTGCAATTTTGGCCATCAAATTTTACTCAAAAGCCAAAATTAGAAACACTCCATCCTACATTGCTCTAAGAAATCTGCAAAATCCTTACTTTAAAATCTAAAAGAACAGGCCACAGCCATTGATAGGAGGGCAGAACAAAAAAAAAAAAAAAAAAAAAAAAAAAAAAAAACATGTTCACACAGATTTCAAAATTCTCAAGATGGAAATTTGAAAATATCGCAAAAATACTTAAAGACTATCCTTAATCATTTTTTCTTCAAAACATTATAACAGACAATGCTGCAAAAATTTGGGATTGATTCACCTATCAAGAAAATTTTGAGACAGTTTTAAATTAAATTTCTATATGAGCACACCTCTGGAAATATAGTTTGACCATACATGCTACTCCAAATAATTCAAATCAAGACGTTTGATTTTTCCCTCTCATCAGCCAAACAGATTAACTAAAATTTTATGAATATAATTACATACAAAACCAAAAAAAGCCCAAAATTGAAACGGATGAAATCAATAATCAAAAGTCTCTAAAAACATTAGCACTATCATGCAATATCCAATACAACCATTGTAATAAACACTATGAGAAGCAAATATACAACAAAAGATCATTAAATAGAATAACTCATCATCATCAAGAATATACGTTCTTTTCTTGTTACAAAAGACACATGGAAAATGAAAATTTAAACATTTTATACTAAGATAGTACCAAAAAAAAAAAATCAAATAATTACTTGCAAGAAAAAAACCTAAATTCATGGAGTCTTTCATAAAGATTTCAAAATCTAATCTTGAAATTTTGTGCTCGTTCAACAAAATTTTAAATAGACCATTTAGAAAAAAGATTTTTAAAAGACCTATATTTCCTCTAGAAAGAAAGTTTTTTTGTTTTTTTGTTTTTTTTTACTCCAAGAATTTATTATTCAAAACATATTCCAACTGTCCAAAAGATTAACGAAATAAAATTATGGTAGACCAAGAGAGATTATAGGTGTCTTTGTTTTTTGTAGAAGCAAATATAGGTGACTTCGACAAACAATAATAAATAATTAAAATATTATGATATTCAAATCTTGTAGTATTAATCCATGAAATGCATCAAGCTACAATAGTGAATAGTCTCACAAAATTCTACACCAAAGGAAATTGCAGAGCAACAAACAAAGAAATACAGGATAAAGAATTCGTGAGTTTCGTCTAAATTGTATAATATCCATTTACATTCTAGATATTATACCTAAATGCAAACCATTGATCGAGGAAATTTAAGAATGTTGTCAAATTGTATAAGAAAAACTTTCCCTGTAATGTAATAAAGAAAAACATGAGAGCACAATTAATTGTAATCAAGGATCAAAATTAAAACTAATATTTAGGATATATATTCTAAATACAATGAAATATATAATAATAATAATAATAATAATAATAATAATAATAATAATAATAATAATAATAATAAGGCGAAAACCACATTTTCGTCCCTACATTTTCACGCGATTCCCACTTCGGTCCCTATATTTTATTTTCACCACTTTTACTCCCTATGCTGAAAAACGCGTCTCGTTTTTGTCCTTACTATTACATCAGAGACGAAAAATGCAAATGTGGCAAACAACATAAGTTAAAAATATTAAAATAATGTCCACAAGTCTCCACGTGGCTTTCCCGCCTTTAGTTAGCCTGATTCCTGCCTCTAGGAGGTCACGTGACTTCATAATCAACTGCTTCTCCACAAACTAACCCCCAAATTAAGAAATCCCTAAACCCCAAATTAAGCTCCTCGCCACAAACTCATCTCCTCGCCACGAACTCAGCTCCTCGCTCACAACTGCTCTCCTGGAATCAAGCTCGATGTCATCGAGTGGAAGCTTGAGGAAAAGGAGCCCAACCCAATGCTTCTGCTCTGAGAAACCCGTTTTGGTTGTTTCGTGGACACCTGAGAACCCTGGAAGAAGGTTCTACGGGTGTCCAAATTACTGGGTAAGTTAGTATCTATATAATACACTATCTCTCTTTTTCCAATCATACACGATCTCACTTTGTACACTTTTTAAATTTCTATTGATTTTCTGGGTGGGAGTGAAGTTTAGGTGAGGAAAAAAACAGAGTGAGAAAGAGGAACTCTTTGTGGGCTTTGTTGATTGTAAAGATGTTGTTTTTATGGAACATTTATTGGATTCTGTTATTGGGTTCTTATTTTATAGCTATTTTCTTTAGTGAGCCTTTTTTAGTTTCAAGGATTTTAGTATTTTGCTAATACAAGTGTTGGATTGGCTGTGACCAGATTTTGCTAATACTATTTGTTGTTGTTTTTCATGATTTTGGTTGAATATATAATGGGTTTTATCTGGCTCCTGGGTGTCAGGCTGGACTCAAGTGTAAATTTTTTCAATGGCGTGATGATGAAATCTGCGAGCGTGGCAAGGTGCTGATTCTGGAGCAGAGGCAATGGATTTTAACCCTTGAAGCTGACATTGTAGGCTATAGGGAGAGAGAGAAGAGGCTGCTCATCTGCCTGGGGCTATTTTTGGTGATAAGTGGGATGCTACTATCCTTAATGCTTCTTTTGGTTGGCGAAATAGGTGGGGGGAAAATGGGTCATTAGGTGGGTAGGTATTAGTGTAAAAAGGCCATAATTTTGGTGTATGTTGGTAGGTTTTGGCAGAATTTTTGTGTTGGTATGTGTTGGCTTGAATTTGTGTTGGTATGTGTTGGTATGTATTAGTGGGAAAAGGCCTGAATTTTGGTGTAATTCTCTCTGTAATCCGAGACTTTAGCAATGGAACATCACTTTTTAATTAATGTATGACTTATATACCAATTTATTGCATTGTTGTGAACTGTTTGTGCCTTGTGTGCACTCAATATTACTCTGCATATGAAGCTGAAAACCAAAAAAATAGAGCCATATCTGATAGACCAAATAAACAGAGCTCTCTTCTACTGTTGACATAATCACAGACCAAACATGGAAAATAGCAACCCACTGTTGACATAATCACAGACCAAACACTTAAGCTGAATATTACCTGCATAATCACAGACCTGCATATCTGAATCATATAAGGGTACCTGCACAATAGCATTAAAAACACAATAGCCCCCCAATGCCAGTCAAACAAATCTGGCTTCAACTGTACATGAATTAAATATTCATCACAATAATGGGAGAAAGGGTAAATACTAATGAACTAATTAACACCAATAAATAGACAATAATTAACACCAAGTATTCATCCACCTGTAAATACTAATGATCACTAATTAACACCAATGACAGTTTTTGGTGTACCAATAATTACAAAATATGGGACAAACTCTACCCAGCACATTCATACAAAAAAAGGACTTGGTTAGCCATTATATAAGCATACCAAAATGCCAATTGTCTTGGCAGTTACATAAACATATCAATTTGGTCAACTTTTTTCTCAAAAAAAAAAAATATATATATATATATCAACTTTGGCTCTCAACATATAGCAAAAAAAAGGTCCTGCTTCAGCTTGCTATCTTCCAGCAGATCTCATTGCTACCACATACCTTTCTGCATTCCTAGATGCATTTAAGGTCTCAGTGGTGACTCCACTTCTCTTCCTCTGTCTTTTTGGTCTTGGATTGGACTGGTTATCAGTGGGGGGTGAAGGTGCAGTTGTGGTTACATCATCAGTAGAGTTTGGTTGTGCCCTATGTATAGTTGGCTGAGCATTGGAGCCTGGTTGTGCACTGCCTACAGTTGGGCTGTTTGGATGACCATCCTTGGCTGCTTGCAAGCACAAGCATAAGCACAAGCACAATAACAATTAATAAGATGCTAACTGAAAAACAAAACAACACAGATATCTAAGTCAAAATAGTATACTTACCCTCCTAGTGGTCCTGCTGACTTGGGATGCATTCCCAGGCAGGGAGGAGTTCCCTCCTACTTCTCCTTTGTAGCTCCTCCTATTGTGGCCTAATTTCCTACATGCCTTGCATTGTTTTGAGATGAGTACACCTCTATTTTTTCTGTGACTTCTAGGTTCATCAGGCTCCAGTGCCCTTTTCTTCTTAGGCCTGCTAGGAGGTCTCCTCTTAATAGGGGGCTGCACAGGTGGCAGTCCACTAGGTCTCCACATATTCTGGCCATTGATGGGCTCTATAATGGGGTTATAGCAATCAATGTAGGTAGTCCTTTTGTAGTAAGCATTGACATACTTTTCAGCATCTTTCCTATTGAAAAAGATACAGGAAATGGCATGGCAACATGGTATGCCAGTTATGTCTCACTTCCTACAGCTGCACCTCTTCTCTTCCAAGTCCATAGTGAAACTCTCTAGCCCATTCTTCACTTCAAACTTGGTACGACCAGCCCAACATGCTAGCCACTTGCTGCATGCCAACTTCTCCTTATACAATCTCTTTCTTACCTTAGGACACAACTCAGATTCCACCTTCATAATCGTTTGCATGTTTGCTTAAAATCTAGTCATTAGATATAGCCTAATACACTCAAGCTGCAAGCACATAGAGAGAAAGGGAGAATTAATCATTTATGAATCACACAGGTCTATGGATCATAAGAGAAAGTGTTGAAGGTGAGTAGATTGCCTACCATGGTGATTATAGGTTTGCTCCTGAACTTAAGTATCTTGCTGTTGAAGCTTTCACTCTGGCCATCACTTTTGAACATGCTCCTAGCCCAGATAGTTGTTGAGTGAAACTGCAGCCATTTGAATGCATCTTCATCCACCTCCTTTAGCTCATTCATTGCCCTCTCCCATTCTTGCTGATAAGTAGCCTTGGCTGCTTTCCAAAAAAGGTCTCTAATAAGGACACCAGGATGATTCTTCCTCAAGTTATTGTATAAATGTCTGCAGCAGATCCTATGCTCATACTATGGCCAATTGTCAACAAAGACATTCACCAACCCTTGCAAAGCAATAAATATTAATTCAGCAAGCAATAAATATTAAGAAACCAGACTTTCTACTGATCAGATATGAACAACCATCTTTTGCCATCTCCTATGTCAGCAAGCAATAAATTAAGAAACCAGGTCCAAGAGTCCTTGGTTTCAGCCTCGACTACTACATATGCGAAGGGGAAGTACTCATCATTGGTATCTCTGCCAACAACACACATCAGCTGACCATCTGTCTTGGTCTTCAGATGGCATGCATCTAGACCAATGATTGCCCTGCACCCTGCCAAGAAGCCCTTCTTGTAACCCTTCAGGCAAATGGAGATTCTTTCAAAATATGGCAGCCCAGTTGCCAAGTCATGCTTAGTTGCCAAAACACCATCATTATAAGTATGTACCTTCATCAATATTGTGCTCCTAGGACTGCACCTTCTCAACTCATCACAGTACTCCCACAGCTGGTTGAACTGTGCAGTGTGGGCCCTATTAACAGCCTCTTAAGCTTTCTCTCTAGCCCTACTTGCCTTGCCTGCACTTATGTCAAGCACATACTTCTCATGCACAGCATCCTGATTGTCCTTGAGCCTTATGTCAGACTGTCTCCTAACCCTTTTCATTAACTTCTTTCCAATGTATGATGTTGTGCACCTTGGATTTCTATAACTTCTGCTGCATGTGTGTTCCATGTTCAGTGTTTTCAATCTAAAACTCTTCTCCTTTGGCACCTTTGCAAGGTAGGCAACAAACTTGCACCCTGGCTGGCATCGGGCTCTCACTTTCACCAAGTCATTTTTCACAGATTTTATACCCCACCCACCATGGACTGCATAATCAGTCATAGCATTTTTTAATTGTTTAGGTGAGAGGAACAACATATCCTTCTCAAACCTAAGGTTCTCAGCTTTGGCTATTGGCTTAAAGATTGGGTATCTGCTTCACCTAATAGAACTGTCAACCTCAACAGTAGGGGTTTCACCATCACTTGAATCATTACAATGCTCACTGCTTGATGAACTCTCATCAAGGCTAAGCAGCTCCTCACTCTCATAGTCAGAATTCATGACACCACCACCTATTTGTCCTAGCTCAACCTCATCATCTTTAGCTTGATTCTCCCAACTATCAGTACTATCTTCACCAATGTCCATTGGTTGCATTTGTGGCTCTTCTTCTAAGTCACTCCCCTCAGCCTCACTACTCTCCTCAACTTGGTCATCAACAACTGGTGCTTTGCCAGCCCTCCTAGCCCAAACTTGCTCAGCATCTACCTCATGTGGCTCACTATGGTCAACATTTGTAGTTTCAGCATTATCATGACCTTCAAATTGTGAAAAATCAGGATTGTACTCTTCATCAACATTATCATGTGGCTCACCATGGTCAACTTTATTTGTTTCAGCATTATCATGGCCTCCAAATTGTGAAAAATCAAGTCTGTACTCTCCATCATCATCCTCATTATCATTATCCTCTTCATACTCAACATACTCATAAAAGTGATCACTCTAAAGCTCATTGTCACTGCTAACACAATAAACCACATCTTCATTTTGTTGATCACCACCAAAAACCTCTAAGGCATTTACCCCTTCTGGTTCACTACCAGGTGGTCTAGCAACTAAGGGCTCTAAATCCTCCATTGGTAACTCAATTGGTTCATTCACTGGATGCTCCACAAAGACATGAATGTCCCCATATCCCTTCACCAAGTCAGTCATGAACACAGTAGCATCATCATCAACCACCTCATGGAAATTTGCATGCTCTAGGTTCACACAAGGCATTTTAAACCATAGCTTATTCACTGCAGTGTACCCCAAATCCCTACAGATACTCTCAATCTCTACTTTTGACCACTTATCTGGGTCACAGTTTTCCACTATATCAACTATCCCTCCCACATAAGCTTGAAGGTCTCACATAAAATGCCCACTATGGTGGACATGCAGAGTAAAACACTTATCCATCCTGCATGCAAGTCACGAAAAGAAAACAGAATGAAAACAGATATCCACTTTCTGAAATTAATAATACTTTTTTAGGCTAATAAACTAATAAACAAATTAAAAAACACATAATATAGACAAAGGGAACACATGGACCCAACCACTTCTCGAAAAGCAAGACACAATACAGACAATCAATGCAAATACCAACACAAAGATTCCATGGTTTATCAAAGTCAATATAGTGGCCTTTGATAAACAATAGTGACACACAATACAGACAAACAATGCAAATACCAACAAAAATATTCCATTGTTTATCACAGTCAATATTGTGGCCCCTGATAAACAAAAGTAAAACAAACACAGCTGCAAATACCAAAAGCTACAAACAAAAGTAACACACAACAGCCAAACAGCCAAGTAGCCAAGCAATGCAAATCCTAAAAATATTCCACTATCACAGTCAATATTATGTCCACTATAAAAGCTATAAAGGGAGAGAGGAAGAGAGAGAGAGTGAGAAAGAGAAATAGAGATAGAACCCAGAGCAAGAACAAAACATAACATCTCAAAATTCCCAAATTCTCAAAACCCAAAAGCTAAGATTGAGACTCAGACCAATTACCCAGCACTTAAAAATAGCATTCATAAGAGAGAGAGAGAGAGAGAGATAGAACCTTCGCAATGTGCCTTTCACAAACACGGAGCTACTACAATCACTCTGAAGCTATCTGGGTAAGAGGTTAAGGATTGTGCTTGTTGATTTAGGGTTTTTTGTGCTTGCTGATTTGAGATTTTTTTGTGGTCTATGGTAATTTGAGCGACGGGTAAGATGTTAGGGTAAAGTTGTTAGTTGATTTGGGGTTTTTTGGTTTAGAAAGAATGTCATGTGAGTGCCATGTGACTAACTAAGGGCGGGAAAGCCACGTGGAGACTTGTGGACATTATTTTAATATTTTTAACTTATGCCGTTTGCCACATATGCATTTTCCGTCTCTGATGTAACAGCAGGGACAAAAACGAGACGCGTTTTTCAGGATAGGAAGTAAAAGCGGTGAAAATAAAAGATAGGGACCAAAGTGGGAATCGCGTGAAAATGTAGGGATGAAAATGTGGTTTTCGCCTAATAATAATAGGTGAAGCTGAGAGAAAGTCAAATTAAAATTCTAAAATAGAGTTCCAATTTTGTGCCACGTGTCTCATATAAGTTTTTGAATTTTTGTGCTAAGTGAGTTATTGTATGAATTAAGTTTTCTTGATTTTGCTGTTAAACATGAAAACCAAAGAGATTACAATAAGAACTTGGTTTGGGTACATTGCATCTAGCCATTAGGATGACAACACGTGACTATTTTTATAGGGATGAAATGCATTGAGTTTACTATTTAATAATTAAAAAAAAAAAAAAAACACAAGGAATTTCTAAAACGATAGTAGAGCCAGAGTAGAGAAGAGAAGAGCATCCGCATCGCATTTTTTAAGCAACGAATCCATATTAGATTCATGAATAGTTTATTCTTCTATCGCAATATAAAAACAACGCTCTCTCTATAATCAGAAACTCCAAATTGGTCACAATCACAATCACAATCACAAACAACACAGTAAAGAGAGAGAGAAATGGCAGACACTCTGAGTGCTTTGAGGTCTCTAATGGCTTCTCACTCTCCACACCTCTCAATGCTTTGGTTGTTCCGTTCGAAGATTATCATCGGGTTCCTCTTTCCCTCTTTCTTTTTCAATTTTTCACAAGCAAACACTTTGCATCTTCTAATTTGGAAATTTTAAATTTGATGGAATATAGAAATTTATTTACTTTTTAATATAAAAATCATGATTCCGATCCATTAGCAGTTAAGAATTTGAATCTTTCATCGTTTATGTTATTTCTTTTAATTTTAAATATTGAATTTGGCATTATTTTTTTTAGCAACACACAATTTAACATGCACAGTATTTCCATGTTACTGATTATTAGCTAATGTTTAATTTGGTTCTTGTTGCAAAGCGAGAATGTATTGGCATGGGACAAAAGGTATGAATTTGTTTCTGGCCTCTCCGGAAGTGCTGGTCAGTTTTAATTATAAGAAACAAGTTTATTCTATTTTAAGTGTTTTCTAAGTTTTCTTGTTTTAATTTGAATTTTGGAAATGTTATTAGAATATCTTCACTCTGTTAAAATGTTGATAGTTTAGTTTAATCATTAGCTTTTCACTTACAAAGTTTGGATCTTTACATTTGTTATAAATTGCTAATATGTGATTAGATGCACATTATGCCTAAAATTCACTACCCTTATATTTGGCTTTTTGTTCAGGTTTGGCACTTATAACAATGAAGAAAGCACTGTTGTGGACTGATTGACGATACTTTTTGCAGGCAACAAAAGAACTTAGTGATCAATGGAATCTCATGCGAATTGAAGAGGACCCGGCTGTAGATGTCTATTCTATATTTATGCAAGTTTGGTCACCTTCTTGGAGTGGATCACTCCACCTTGTCTTTCTATTGGAACTTTTGACTCAGATTGTTACAATTTAATCTTTTTTCTATTCTCGATCCTTTTTCTTCAAGGTCTTCTTTTTGTTTTATACTATCTTCCTTCTTTCCTCTTTACCCTCCACGTGTAGGGCAGATTGCTGGTCTTTGATCCTTGTCCCATCAGCACCTTCTTGAAATCTCTGGTAGTAGCTGTAAGGTTGAAAATTACTGTTCAGGTATCACCTCCACATTGTTAGGTGCAGAGTATTCAATGCGGTGGTAGCAGCTTTCTCTTTAGATATTTTAGGACTTCTCTCTGTTCTGTGCTTCTGTGATGCTTATCCATATCAACAGAATCTCCTAGAACGTTGCCCTAGATGGTAAATCACCACTTCGGACCTCGGCTTTGCTTAGCTGAGGAGGGATTCATCCTCAGACCATCCTCATGGACCCATATGATCAGAACTGACCTCTTCACTTACTAACACGGACTCTTCTGATTATGTTCGCCCCTCCTCGGACTACTTCATGTCCTCGGATTGGGCCTCTGGCCCAATATACACATAGACATATATATCGTTGGGCTTAACATCCCTACAATATATATATATATATATAAAATATGAGAAACCATTACATATTTTAGAAATGTATGGTTTAAAAAAAATATAAGCTAGTACTATGGATGCTTGCTCTGGTGCTTGATGGCGCTCCCTTGCCTATGGATGCTTCCATTAGAAACTTCCAGCAAGGGAAGGCTGGCTACATGGCCGACATGGTGAAGTAGGCCCTATGGATGTCTGAAGATATGGCCGATTTAAGGTCATTAAGGAAGCATGAAGTCTTTCTTAGCTTAAAGAGAGACCTTGCTATGGTAAGTCTACTATCTACCCTTTTTTTCCCTTATCATAGTAATAGTCCTCTTTTTTTTTTTTTTTTTTTACTTGTACTTGTACTTATACTTTGCGCATTTATTGATAATTTATTCTCTCTTTGTTTTTTTTTTTTTTTTGAAAAAGGCCGTCTAGGCCGCCCGTAGAGCTGAGGAGATAGTCATCAGCTCTCACAAGATGATGAAGGAGGAGGAGGGCAGGCGCATTGCTGCCGTGAAAGCCTTCGAACTAGCAGAGAAGAAATCTCAAGAACTTATTGCCAAGCTAGTCGAGGTTGATCGGGACAAGAAGAGTGCCGAGGCCGCTCTGGACGTGGCAGAGAGGTAGGCAGAGGCTCAATGCAAGCAGCTCTGCCAAGCCGAGGACGATCTCTCTGCTGCTAGAGGCCAAATCAAGATTTTAACCAAGAAATTGGAGGAGGCCAAGAAGGCCAACGAGCAAGCCGAGCAAGAAGGGTACGAGGTGGGTGTGGCTGAGATAGAGGAAGCCCTCAAGGTTAAGGTCGTGGAGGTGTGCAAGTTTTACTGCCTCCAAGTGTGGAATGAGGCCCTCGACCAAGCTAGACCCTCGACCAAGTTTAGCTCTTAAGAGAGCAGAGAATGTGTACTACCCCCAAGACATACGCAGCTCAGGCTCCTCGAGCTTCAAGGCAGACCCGGTCTCCTCGGGGACAGATGAAGGCAAGGAAAGCCCAACCAAAGCTCTTCCTACAGCCAACATCTCCTCCAAAGAAGCAGAGCCATCCGAGGACGCAAAAAAGGCAGCTGACCTTACCAAAGAAGTGGCCCATGATGCTGCCTTGCCTCCCGTGGCCTCCAAAGACTCCTCAAAGGAGAGAGAGGCTTCCCAGAGCATGGAGATTGTGCTGGCCACTCTCCCCATACCTTCAAAGGAAGAACTCCAAGGCAAAGGTCAAGCCTTTACCACGGCAGCCTCTACCCAATCTCCCAAGAAGCCAAAGGACAAACTTGTAATAAAAATGAAGCCATAGGTGGTCTTTTTTTATTTTTTATTTATTTTTATCGTTGTTTTTGTTTTCGAGCTTTGTAATCATGTCCACTTTTTGTAATCTACTTGCCTTTTTCAGAGGCTTAATATTAATGAAAACTGCCTGTCTTTCTTTTATACTTGTGATGCTTATATTGATCCAAACATAATCTTTGTTTCATTCAACACTTAATAAATGTGATAATGGGGTATAACTTGACTTATTGATCTGCATAAGTGGCAGCATAGTTGTCACACATCACATGACCAACATCAAGACATGCTAAATTTACTAAGTCCACCACCTCGGCAAAGTATAGCTTTAACTTTAAAAACATACACATTGATGTAGTATACATACAAGTTTAACTCTACTCAATCCTCCATTCATTAGTAAGTTTAAAGGACTAGAGGAGCAATTAATTCTCAAACAGACATAGATATTCCTACGAATGGTTTAAGTGATGCTCATGAGCATTCCTTTTTTCTTTTTTCTTTAACATGTTACTACAGTAAAGATCTTTGCCATGTAGAGTGGCTGATTCTATTTGATATTTAAAGAATCAATAAGAAGTACTAATTTAACTTAGGCATGTAGTCCGAGGAGCCTGAAATAACTGAGGCTCTGTTTGATATCTAGTAAAATGATAGGAATTGTTAATTTACCCAAAACATGTGGTCCGAGGAGCCAGACATGACTAAGGTTCTGTTTAACATTTAGAAGAATATCATAGAGTGTTAATTTACCCAAAGCATGTGATCCGAGGAACTAGGCATGGCTAAGGTTCTGTTTAACACTTAGAAAGATGTCGTTAAGTATTAATTTACCTAAAGCATGTGGTCCGAGGAACCAGGCATAACTAAGGTTCTATTTAATACTTAGAAAGATGTCACTGAGTATTAATTTACCCAAAGTATATGGTCCGAGGAATCAGGCATAACTAAGGTTCTGTTTAATACTTAGAAAAATGTCATTGAGTACTAATTTACCCAAAGTATGTGGTTCGAGGAACCAGGCATAATTAAGGTTCTATTTAATACTTAGAAAGATGTCATTGAGTATTAATTTACCCAAAGTATGGGTTAGCTGAGTAGATTAAGTTCTTGGTCTCAAGCTGTTTAACTGGGCTCGACTAGATGTGCTCTCCTCAGTTCGAGTCTTGCTACCTACACTTTGAAAAGAATTTTTTGAGCCAGCGCTTTACCTAAAGATGTCATTGAGTATTAATTTACCCAAAGTATGTGGTCCGAAGAGCCAAGTATGACCAAGGTTCTATTTGATATTCAAAATAATAATAATAGGAAGCACAACGAGTAATGTAATAAACGAGAATGTGACAAGAAAAACTTTCATTAATAATAATACATTTTCAGGTTATTTACATTCCAGGGGCATGGTATAACATTTTCATCTAGGTCCTCAAGATGATACACACCTATTCCAGCCACCGAGGTGATGCGATATGACCATTCCCAGTTGGGCCCTAACTTTCCCCATGCTGGGTTCTTTGCAGTACCCAAAACCTTTCTTAACACCAAGTCTTTAGGTGCCAGTGGCCTTAGCTTCACGTTGGCATCATACCCTTGCTTGAGCTTGTGTTGATAATAGGCCAATTGGACCATGGCATTTTCTCTTCGTTCTTCAATTAAGTCTAAGCTCTTCCCTAACAGCCCATCATTGTTGCTCGGAGTGAAAGAACTCATTTTTAGCGTTGGGAATCCAGTCTCCAGAGGAATAACAGCCTTGGCACCATAAGTTATTGAAAAGGGTGTCTCTCTTGTTGACCTACGAGGCCAGGTCCGATATGTCTAAAGGACGTGTGACAACTTTTCCACCCATTTTCCCTTTGCATCGTCTAGTCTCTTCTTGAGTCCATTCACTATGACCTTGTTGACAGCCTCAGCCTGTCCATTCCCTTGTGGGTAAGCTGGGGTGGAATACCTATTCGTAATTCCCAGGTCACAACAATACCTCTTGAAGGCTTTGCTATCAAACTGAAGACCATTATCAGAGATGAGGGTGTAGGGGATCCCAAACCGAGTGACAATATTTTTCCAAACAAATCTCTTGGCATCCATGTCCTTGATATTTGCCAATGATTCAGCTTCAACCTACTTGGTGAAGTAATCCGTGCCAACCAACAACCACCTCTTATTCCCTGCTGCCTTAGGGAAAGGTCCAACAATATCCAAACCCCATTGAGCAAAAGGCCAAGGGCTGGATAGAGGATTAAGGAGTCCTTTTGGTTGATGAATGTTTAGGGCAAATCTTTGGCACTAGTCACATTTCTTTACATATTCTTGTGCTTCCTTCTGCATGTTCGGCCACCAATATCCCTGTGTAAGGGCTCTGTGAGACAAGGATCTGCGTCCTGTGTGGCTTCCACAAATCCCTTTATGTAACTCCTCCAGAAGTAGCTTTGATGCCTCAGGGTGTATGCACAGCAGGTACGGCCCAGAAAAAGAGCGCTTATATAACTTTTGGTCATTGGACAGCCAAAATCGAGGAGCCTTTCTTCGCACCTTGTCAGCCTCTGACTTCTCTTCGGGTAAGATATCCTCCTTAAGGAACAATACTATGGAGTCCATCCTGCTAGGTCCCACCCTAATTTGATGGATATGGACCACCTTATTCTTCATCTTAATAGGCTTACACAGATCTTCAACAAGGATAACCCGAGGCAAGCTTTGTGCCGAGGAGGTTGCGAGCGTGGCCAGAGAATTGGCATGGGTGTTTCCACTTCTAAAAATGTGCTGTAAATTAAAAGACTCAAATCCTGACTATAAATGTCTAACCTGACTTAAGTACTCTTGCATTCTCACGACCCTGGCCTTTAACTCTCCCTGAACTTGGCCCACAACCAGCCTTGAATATGAGAATATCTCCACTGCTTTTCCACCAATTTTCTAAACCATGGTCATTCCTACCAACAGAGCTTCATACATAGCTTCATTGTTTGTGGCTGAGAAGCCCAATCTCAAGGATTTCTCAATTATGATCTTCTTGGGAGATATTAGAACTAGCCCCACTCCAGATCCTTTGTGATTCGCTGCACCATCAACATATACCCTCCAGGAAAAAGGTTCTTGTTAGGAGACTAACCCAACCGATTTTCCATCCATGTCTTGCTTCTCCATTCTCTCTTCTAATGGGGATTCAATAAACTCGGCCACCAAATCAGCGAGGACTTAACCCTTGACAGAGGTGCAAGGCATGTACTTGATATCAAAAGCCCCTAGGATCGTACCCCACTTGGCAATCCTCCCTGTATAATCAGCACTTCGGAGTAGAGATTTGAGCGGAAGTTGGGTTATGACAACAACTATGTGTGATTGGAAGTAATGGGGGAGCTTACACGTAGCATGCACCACTACCAAAATGGCCTTCTCCAGTGGTAGGTAACGGACCTCGGCCTCATGTAGTGACTTACTCACATAGTAAACTGGCCTCTGCACACCACTATCAACCCGCACCAACACCAAGCTCACCGCGTGGGAGGCCACTGCAATATAAGCAAACAAAACCTCATCCACCTCGGGTCTGGACATAATAGGTGGCCGAGAAAGGTATTCTTTCAACTGCTGGAAGGCCAGGACACACTCCTTAGTCCATTCAAATCCCTTCCACTTATTTAACAACTGAAAGAAAGGTCTACACCTGTCTGCTGACCGAGAGATGAATCGGTTTAAGACAGTAGTCATTCCTGTCAACTTCTAGACCTCTTTGGGGTTTCGAAGTGGCTGTAAATTGTTAATTGCTCTAATTTGGTCAGGATTGACTTCAATTCCACGGTGAGTAACCATGCATCCTAAGAACTTCCCTGATCTGACACCAAAAGAGCATTTAGAAGCATTAAGTCGCAGCTTATGCCTCCTCAA
This sequence comes from Notholithocarpus densiflorus, assembly GCA_030021035.2. Classification (NCBI taxonomy): domain Eukaryota; kingdom Viridiplantae; phylum Streptophyta; class Magnoliopsida; order Fagales; family Fagaceae; genus Notholithocarpus; species Notholithocarpus densiflorus. The sequence continues at coordinate 4,304,547 of JARYZH020000019.1, forward strand.
GATCTCAAAGATATTCCTGAGGTCGTTAACATGCTCAGATTCTAACTTACTCTTGACCAACATGTTGTCTATATAAATCTCGATGCTTTTTCCTAGCTGTGGCTCGAACATCCTGGTCATCATCCTCTAGTAAGTAGCCCCTGCATCCTTTAAACCAAAAGGCATCACTTTGTAGTGGTAATTTCAAGTGGGGGTGACAAAAGCTATCTTCTCTTAATCACTCAAAGCCAGTGGTATTTGGTGGTACCCTTGGAAGGCATCCAAAAAGCTCATCCAAGGATGGCCTACAGTTGAGTCCACTAACTGATCAATCCGAGGCATTGGGAAGGGGTCCTTTGGACAGGCCTTGTTCAAGTCTGTGAAATCCACGCATACTCACCACTTTCTTCTTTTCTTCTTTACTACCACTGTATTGGCCAACCATTCAGGGTAGAACACTTCCTTAATAGCCCCAACCTACTTAAGCTTGTTCACCTCCTCCTTGACGGCATCAGAATGTTCTTTAGATGAGCGCTGAGGTGGTTGCTTCTTAGGAAGGACAACTGGGTTGACATTCAGATGATGGAAAATGAAGTCTGGATCCACCTCAGGAGCTTCGTAAACATTCCATGCAAACACATCAACATTCTCTCTAAGAAACGCTATTAATTTTTCCTTCTTCCGAGGAGGCAGCTAAGCTCCAACCTGAAAGAACTTCACCGGATCACCATCTATAACAATTTCTTCCAACATCTCACACTTTGCCCCTTCCAACACCGCATCCGTAGATATGACCGGAATCCTTGATTGCTATGAGCCATCCTCAGCAGAGGCCGAAGACTTAGCTTCAGGCTGGTGCATAATTACTGCCACTAGGCACTGCCTAGCCATGGATTGACTCCCAACAAGCTCTTCAACTTGGTCCCCGGATGGATATTTTACCTTTAAATGCAGGGTGGAACAAACAGCCCTCAGGGCATGGAGCTAGGGTCTTGCCATAATGGCCGTGTATGGAGAATAAGCATCTACCACAATGAAGTCCACCTCCACTACCTCTGAACCTGCTTGCACGGGTAGTCTAATCTGACCCTTTAGAATGACAACTTTTCTATCAAACCTTATCAAAGGTGAATCATAGGCTGTCAAATCCTTAGGCTTCAGGTTCAGCCCTTTGTATAAGTCAGGGTACATAATCTCTGCACCACTGCCCTGGTTTACCAACACTCTCTTCACATCATACCATCTTATCCTGAGTGTGACCACTAAAGCATCATCGTGTGGCTGTATGGTTCCAGCCTTGTCCTCATCCAAAAAGCTTAACGCTGGTTGGACCTCCTCTTCAGCTCAGGATTAGAGTCCTAGACGGGTGGCCGAGCTACAGACATTAGCCTGGAGGGCTGCGAGCCAGTTCTCCCAAGAGCAGTAAAGATGACATTAGTTGTACCCAAAGGGGGCCTCGAAGAAGCGTTCCCCTGAGCCCTTGTTGGTATTGATGCCCTTAAATCCTATTGTATAATGTTATGTATGATATTATGTATTACATTATGTATGACTTAATATTGTGTTTAATAAAGTTGTTTTATTATTATCTAAAATAATGGTAACATGAATATTCGGACATTATCATATAGTCCATGAGATGCATTGTATGTGTTTTATGTAATTTAGTCACAGAAGATATAAGTCATAAGTTCTTTGTAAACTCAGAATTGTAGTTCGTAGTCGGTGATGAAATTGTGCATTTCATCTGCGAAGACTATAACATAACAACTAAGATGATTTGTTTTGATCATGAAAGTGGAAACTTCTAGTTGATATGTTGATATGTTTTAAGAGTTAAGACATATTGAACTGGACCGCTTTGAGATTTATTATTCTCCTAACGATTGTTAATTGAATAATAAATCTCACGACTTCTATCTACATGAACTCTTAATCCTGAGAGAATAATGGTCCTGATCATGAAGTGTAAGTTGCTTTGATATATTAGGAGTGAGATCTAATGTAACGGTCAAAGCCTCAATATGTTGGGCAGCCACATTTAGTGTTGATGGAACATATATTCTCAAGATGGAATTCATAGTCTCTTAACGGAGATACAAAATATTCCCTTGAGATAAGTTTAATGGGTTTGTTATTCAGAGAGTTAGGCCTAACCATTTTAGTAAAACTAAAGTATATATTTATGAAATTGGATGTCATAAATATATGGTGAATAACTTAAAAGGATTAAATCGGGTACTCAAGGATTAAGATGTAGTAATTCACAAAGTGACAATCTTCATTCATGACTTTGTGTTACTACGAATATTTTATGAAGGGGTTGCATGTACAATAAAGTCTTGGGATATAATTATATTAATAAGGCCTAGAGTGCAATTATATTTATATAGTGGTATTAAATATAATTAATGGTAACTTTGGACTTGTCAAGAGTTTACAGAAAAACCCAAGGCCCATTGGAGCTAGAGTCATATTTGTTTCTTTTTGGTCCCACTCCAAGCCACATACTAAAGCCCGATTAGAAAGGCCTAAAAGGCTAGCCCAATTAGATAATCAGTTATATAGAGAGAAACATACAAAATCTGAGTAATGAACAAGAATTGGAATGTATGTGAGTGTGAGACACTTTTTCATTCTCTCTAGAACATACACATATAACTGATTGAGAGACCACACATCTTGGGCATCAAGTAAAATTGGAGTGAAGATTGAAAGTGTTCCTAAGTGCTTCTGATATTCGGTTTTGAATTTCACCGCATCAAGGTACACTTTCTTGTTCTTAATTCTGAAACTTACATAGTGCATGTTATCAATTGCGAATGAAGTAGATCCGTTAATTTTCCGTTGCGTACATGCATATTTCCATCAAATGGTATTAGAGCGGTCTTCAATTTCGAATCTGTATAACATGTTTTGTAAGTTTTAGAATTAGAGATAATAGTTTCATGATGTTAGAAGATTATATATGCATTTAATTTTCTGCATGGTTGTTGAAACTGTGATTTGATAAAAACTGATATTGATGTTATTATGTTGTTTAATTTTGAATTCAAGAATGTTGAATTGATCTTTAAGGCTATAGCATCAATGTAATTCAGTTTTGATATCAAATTCTATCTATCATGTTCATATGATGTTTGTTTGTTCATGAAAACCGTTGAAAAATTATTCAGAGTTTCCCTTTAAAAACTGAAAATACGGGTTTTTCGCGGGTTAGCTTCCTGCGACGTTACTCGCGAAAAATGACATTGATTCACAAAAAAAATTGTTTCGCGGGTAAGCTTCACTAGCGAACTAGTTATGAGACAGTAGTGAGAGTTTCTGTCTAAATTTTGTATTTTCACAAAAAGTTTTCGCGGGTAAGCTTTACTAGCGAAATAGTCGCGAGACAGTAGCGAAAGTTTCTGTCTGAATTTTGTGTTTTCACTATTTCATTTTCGCAGGAAGAGCTAGGTCGCGAGATACTCGCGAAAATGCCATTGGAGGGAATTTTGAATTTTTTCTATGTGTTTTCAAATGTTTAAAGTGCAAGGCTATGTGTAATTAGATTATGCATGTTTTAAAATTAAAAACCTTTCTTTTAAAACATCTAGTGGGAAAGAGATACAAGGGTTGGATCTCACGGCCTCCATTATCGGTTCATAGTAGTGTGGTAAGCACCTCGTCTTGGTGTATATGCCTCACGATCCCAAAGGAGGGTATTTACTTTATAGAGCTACAAGATTGAACTTACCCGTTTAAAGTAGTGTGGACAAGTACCTCGTCTTGGCGTATATGCCTTGCGATCCCAAAGGAGGGTGTTTTGTTCCATAGTACTACAAGTTTAAACACTATAAAGGAGATGAAATGTGGCTACACATAATTCTAGATAATGGTGTACACTAGACTAAGTATACTGTTAACCTCCCAAAGGAGCTATGTCATTATTACTTAGAGGCCAAATGTAATACGGCATATTATTAGTGTTTGATAAGAGTTATCATGATAGCACTAATAATGAGAATAGTTCTCAATAAATTAATGTGTTTGTAATAAACTTGCTACCAAGGAATTATGAACATGGATTGGGTTGTCGTTGCATATATTATTTTATAGTTTTATTAAGGTTCCATATTATATGCTTATATGCTAAATTGATAATGTCCAGTTTACTTATTATATTCATGTTTGTTATTTCAGATTTGTCATGGCATCATTTAGCCCACTTGTAACTATTCTTAATCAAAACAAACTGACTGGATCCAACTATGTTGATTGGAAAAGAAATTTGGACATAGTTCTTACTGCTGAAGAGCACAAATATGTGCTTACTCGACCATGTCCTAGCTTTCCTTCATTAGATGCTCCTCATGAGGAAAAACAACGATATGATCGTTGGCAGAAATCTAATGAGATGGCCAAGTGCTATATCCTAGCATCTATCTCAAATGTTCTACAGCATCAAATGCAGGATGTAGAACTAGCTTTAGACGTTATGCTAAGCTTGAAGGAGATATTTGGTGAGTAAGGCTGTTCTGCAAGGCAAGAAACCATGAGGCAAATTTACAATACCAAGATGGCTGAAGGAAGTTCAATAAGGGAGCATTGTCTTACAATGATCTCTAATCTGAATACACTAGAAGTTTTAGGTGCCGATATTTATGGAGAATCCCAAGTGGATATAATACTCCAGTCACTACTAGAATCATTGAAGGAATTCAGACTTAATTATAATATGAACAAAAAGATTTGTTCATTGTCTGAATTAATAAATGAGTTGGTAGCGGCGGAAGGCATTATGGGTACTTCTAGTGTTGAAGTCAATGTTGGTGAAGCTTCTACTTCTCAACCTAAGTCGAAAGACAAGGGTAAGAAGAAGAAAAAGAAGGACTTTACTAAACAAGAGGGTAAACAAATTGCCTTAGGGGTTGCTGACAAAGGAAAGAATCTCAAAAGAAAATGTTTCCACTGTGGTGAGAAAGGACATTGGAAGAGGAATTGTCCAAAATTCAAGGCTGCCAATAAAAGTATGAAAAGTTCATTCCTTCTTGAAATATGTTTGGTATAGAATCCCATGGATTCCTGGTATGTGGATTCAGGTTGTACTAATCATTTGCAATTCCTTGCAGGGGTTTCAGGAGACCAGAAAGCTTAAAGAAGGGGAGTTGTTTCTTACTTTGGCTGATGGGAGCAGGATTCCGGTTGTAGCTGTTGGTGTTTATAATTTATGTTTTGAATCTAAAATTTTAATATTAGAAGACTGTTTGTATGTACCTAATGTTCGTAGGAATTTAATTTCTACTACTTACTTAGGTAAACATGGATATTGTGTTATCTTAAAAGACAATGTTGTAATAAAGAAGAATAAAGTGTTTATCTGTTCTGGCAATATTGTAGATGGTCTTTATATTTTAAATCTTGATAAGCATGAATTATATAATTCTGAATTAGATAATAACTCTCATGTGAAATCATTAAAGAGAAAGTTTCCTTCGACTAGTGATGCATATCTTTGGCACTTGCGTTTAGGTCATATTAATTCAAATAGGATTCAAAGACTAATCAAAGATGGACTCTTAGAGCCCATGGACTTTGATGAATTTCCAGTTTGTGAATCTTGTTTGGAAGGTAAAATGACCAAACGACCTTTTAATGCAAAAGGTAGAAGAACCCAAGATTTGCTAGAGCTAGTGCATTCTGATGTATGTGGTCCTATGTCAACCCAAGTAAAAGGAGGTTATGAGTACTTCATCACTTTTACCGATGATTACTCAAGATATGGTTATGTGTACCTAATGAGACGGAAGTCCGAAACCTTGAAAAGTTCAAAGAGTGTAAGGCTAAAGTTGAGAAGCAATTAGGTAAACACATAAAGGCCATTCGATCTGATCGAGGTGGCGAATACCTTCTTGGGGATTTCAAGGATTACTTAACTCAAAATGGGATTGTATCCCAATTGAATGCACCTGGAACTCCTCAACAAAACTGTGTATCAGAAAGAAGGAATAGGACTCTTTTGGAAATGGTTAGGTCCATGATGAGTTATTCAACTTTGCCTGTTTCTTTTTGGGGATATGAACTAAAAACTGCAATGCATATTTTAAATTTAGTTCCATCAAAATCTGTTCCTAACACACCCATGAAATTGTGGAGTGGGCGCAAGCCTAGTGTGAAATATTTCCACATTTGGGGATATCCAGCACATATGTTGAAAGGGAAGTCTGATAAGTTGGAAGCTAAAACGGAAGTATGCATATTTTTAGGGTATTCAAAGGAAACTAAAGGTTATTTATTCTTTAATCATAAGGATAACAAAGTGTTTGTTAGTACCCATGCCAGATTTTTGGAAGATGATTATGTGAATAATTTTAATCCTAGAAGTAAAGTTGTGTTGGCTGAAATGAATGAACCTGTAAATGAACAACCAATGGAAGAAACTAGGGATGATGTGGCTGTATTAGATACACCACAAGATACTACTCATGAGATGTCTAGTACACAGGTGCCTCGTCGTAGTGGGAGAATTGTTTGGCCTCCTATAAGATTCATAGGTTTGGGAGAAACTTATGAAGCTATCTCAGAAGAAGCTGAATCGGATCCCTATACTTATGAAGAGGCAATGAATGATATAGATGCACATCATTGGGTCAAAGCTATGAAATCTGAATTAGATTCCATGTATTCTAATCAAGTTTGGGATCTTGTAAAGGCGCCTAACGGCATTAAACCTATTGGTTGCAAATGGGTTTACAAGAGGAAGAGAGGGATAGATAGAAAGGTTGAAACCTTTAAAGTAAGGCTAGTGATGAAAGGGTATACTAAAAAAGAAGGTATTAATTATGAAGAAACCTTTTCACCAGTAGCAATGCAGAATTCTCTTATCCATTGCTGCTCATTATGATTATGAGATTTGGCAAATGGATGTCAAGACTGCATTTCTCAATGGCAATCTTGAAGAGGAAATCTATATGATGCAACCGGAAGGTTTCATAGCAAAGAACCAAGAGCATATGGTATGCAAGTTGAAAAGGTCCATTTATGGACTTAATCAAGCATCTAGGTCATGGAACATCAGATTTGATCAAGCAATCAAATCATTTGGTTTTGAACAAAATCTTGATGAACCATTTGTGTACAAAAGACATCAAGATAAAGTAGTAATGTTCCTAGTACTTTATGTTGATGACATTCTACTCATTGGGAATGATGTAGGGGTAATGTCATCAGTAAAGGTTTGGTTGTCAAGCCAATTTGAGATGAAGGACTTGGGTGATGCTAACTTTATTCTAGGGATCAAGCTTTGGCGAGATCGCAAGAATAAGATGTTAGGCTTATCATAAGCTAGATACATAGATAAGGTTTTAGAACGGTTTAGCATGCAAAACTCCAAGAAAGGAATACTTCCTTTTAAACATGGAGTTCCTCTGTCTGATGACCAAAGACCTAAGACTCAAGAGGAAGAAAATATAATGAGACAAGTTCCTTATGCTTCTGCAGTAGTTAGTCTCATGTATGTCATGCTTTGTACTAGACCAGATATCTGCTATTCAGTAGGCATGGTCAGCCGATATCAATCAAATCCAGGACCACAACATTGGTAAGCTGTAAAGCATATTCTCAAGTATCTACGGAGAACAAGAGATTATATGCTTGTTTACCGTAGTGAAGATTTGATTCCCTTTGGCTATACAGATTCAGACTTTCAATCGGATCTAGATTTCAGATAGTCCACATCAGGATGTGTTTTCACATTGGGAGGTGGAGCCATAACATGGAGGAGTGTTAAGCAATCTTGTATTGCAGACTCCACCATGGAAGCAGAATATGTTGCTGCCTGTGAAGCAGCAAAAGAAGCTGTATGGCTCAAGAAATTCCTTTTTGACCTTGGTGTAGTGAGAATGGAGCAAGCTCCCATTACTTTGTTTTGCGACAATAGTGGAGCAGTTGCACAATCTAAAGATCCAAGGAATCACAAGAAAGGAAAGCATATTGAGAGGAAATACCACATCATTCGAGATATTGTTGCTCGTGGAGATGTGGTGGTAGCAAGGATTGAAAGTGCAAATAATCTAGCAGATCCCTTTACCAAAACCTTGCCTCAAAGGACCTTCGAGTCACATTTGGAGGGAATGGGAGTTAGATTAATGCACAATAGTCTTTAGCGCAAGTGGGAGATTGTTGGGATTGATGCCTTTAAATCCTATTGTATAATGTTATGTATGATATTATGTATGACATTATGTATGACATTATGTATGACTTAATATTGTGTTTAATAAAGTTATTTTATTATTATCTAAAATAATGGTAACATGAATATTCGGACATTATCATATAGTACATGAGATGCATTGTATGTGATTTATGTGATTTAGTCACAGAAGATATAAGTTACAAGTTCTTTGTAAACTCAGAATTGTAGTTCGTAGTCGGTGATGAAATTGGGCATTTCATCTGCGAAGACTATAACATATCAACTAAGATGATTTGTCTTGATCATGGAAGTGGAGACTTCTAGTTGATATATTGATATGTTTTAAGAGTTAAGACATATTGAACTAGACCGCTGTGAGATTTATTATTCTCCTAACGACTGTTAATTGAATAATAAATCTCACGACTTCTATCTACATGAACTCTTAATCCTGAGAGAATAATGGACCTGATTATGAAGTGTAGGTTGCTTTGATATATCAGGAGTGAGATCTAATGTAACGGTCAAAACCTCAGTATGTTGGGCAGCCACATTTAGTGTTGATGGAACATATATTCTCAAGATGGAATTCATAGTCTCTTAACGGAGATACAAAATATTCTCTTGAGATAAGTTTAATGGGTTTGTTATTCAGAGAGTTAGGCCTAACCACTTTAGTAAAACTAAAGTATATATTTATGAAATTGGATTTCATAAATATATGGTGAATAACTTAAAAGGATTAAACCGGGTACTCAAGGATTAAGATGTAGTAATTCACAAAGTGGCAGTCTTCATTCATAACTTTGTATTACTATGAATATTTTATGATGGGGTTGCTTGTACAATAAAGTCTTGGGATATAATTATATTAATAAGGCCTAGAGTGCAATTATATTTATATAGTGGTATTAAATATAATTAATGGTAACTTTGGATTTGTCAAGAGTTGACAGAAAAGCCCAAGCCCCATTAGAGCTAAAGTCTTATTTGTTCCCTTTTGGTTCCACTCCAAGCCACATACTAAAACCCAATTGGAAAGGCTCAAAAGGCTAGCTCAATTAGATAATCAGTTATATAGAGAGAAACATACAAAATTTGAGTAATGAACAAGAATTGGAATATATGTAAGTGTGAGACACTTTTTCATTCTCTCTAGAACATACACATATAACTGATTGAGAGACCACACATCTTGGGCATCAAGTGGAATTGGAGTGAAAATTGAAAGTGTTCCTAAGTGCTTCTGATATTCGATTTTGAATTTCACCGCATCAAGGTACACTCTCTTGTTCTTAATTCTGAAACTTACATAGTGCATGTTATCAATTGCGAATGAAGTAGATCCGTTAATTTTCCGCTGCGTACATGCATATTTCCATCAGCCCTCGACCTTGCTTGGTCTTCGTGCCCATTGAGCCAATACAAAAACTGTTTCAACCTTTGACCAGTTGCTCCAGGTGATTCCATAAAGTTCTACAGTCCTCGGTGGTGTGTCCTCGTTCCTGGTGGTACTGGCAATGAAGACTTTGGTTGCGCCTCATGGGGTCTCCTCCCATCTTGTTTGGCCATTTGAAGTATGGCTCATTCTTGATTTTCTCCAAGAGTTGATGTACTGGCTCTCGGAACACCGTGTTAACCATCTGAGGAGTTGTAGACCCAGATTGCCCAGCAAAATCCCTTCGGGGCCTACTATTATTGTATCTGTCCGACCTGAAATCCCTCCTGTCCTGAGGGATAACCGTAGCCTTTCCCATCCCTTGCTGCTGAACTTCCTCAACCCGCTTGTATTCATCAATGCGATCCATAAGCCGACGCACACTCCTTACCGGCTTCTTGGTCAAAGACTTTCTCAAATCATGCTCGACAGGCAAGCCAACCTTAAAAGTCCTTATAGCCATGTCGTCAAAGTCGACATCGATCTCATTGAACATCTCCCAGTATCTGTTCGAGTACGTTTTCAGGGTCTCCCCTTCTCGCATGGACATGGACAACAAGGAGTCCAAGAGCCGAGGAATCTTACTGCACGTAATAAAACGAGATCCAAATGCCTGGGTGAGCTCCTTAAAGGAATCAATGGAACCTGTACCTAGGCCATCAAACCACCTCATCGCCACAGGCCCTAGGCTGGATGGGAATACCTTACACATCAAGGCCTTATTCTTGGAGTGCACGGCCATTCTCTGGTTGAAGTGGCTTACATGTTCTACAGGATCTGTCCGACCATTATACATAGTGAATGTGGGCTGAGTGAACCGCCGAGAAAGTCTCCCTCCTTCAATTCTGCGCGTGAAAGGTGATCTGGAAATTTGGTTGAGCGCTCTGCTCATTGCATTATTTCCTAAGCCTTTGGAAGACGAGCTCCTGTTTCTGCGCTCATGGTGGTAGTCCTCATCATATGAGAAAGACTCACTGAGGGGAGTCCTCGATCTGAGCCTGTAACTGCCATCTCCTTCTTCACTTGAAGAAGAAACAGACCTTGAGGGAGTTTTTCTTCGTCGTTCATGGTGCAACTTCTTCCACAGATGATCAATCTCCAGCTGCATGTTTCTTGCATTCTCCTCATGAGAGACGTGGTTCCCACCCCGAGACTGGCTCCTGCTAGTATGGCTGGTATGCACACTAACCTCCCAATCCCTTCTGTGCTCAAGATTAATAAAATGATCTTGACGTTGGGACCCCATAGATTCCTCTAGATTCGGACCTGAACCAACCATGGTTGGATGTAAAAATCACTACAGCACCAAAATTTCCCACAGACGGCGCCAATTATAAGAATGCAATTTGAGTCCCTAGCCCAAAGGATAAATGAACTTAGGCCCAAAAAGCCCAATACATTGATATTGTAGAGAGTGGGTTGGAAAACTAGGCTTTAATGAATCAGACAACAAGTAAAGAAGATTCAGATGACAAGAAAATGAAGATAGAATGGTTTATTCTAAATAAAATCGTCTTCGGCACAGTCCGAGGAGATCAGTTCTTATATATTTCTCTCAAGTTTGATTATAAGTTCAATTCTTGATTGCTACAGTGTTTTTCTCTTAATTTCTCGATCCTTTTTCTTCAGGGTCTTCTTTTTATTTTATACTATCTTCCTTCTTTCCTCTTTACCCTCCACGTGTAGGGCAGATTGCTAGTTTTTGATCTTGTCCAATCAACACCTTCTTGAAATTTCTAGTAGTAGCTGTAAGACTGAAAATTACTGTTCAGGTATCACCTCCACATTAATGCGGCCAGTTGGTTAGGTGCAGAGCATTCAATGCGATGATAGCAGCTTTCTCTTTAGATATTTTAGGACTTCTCTTTATTCTGTACTTCTGTGATGCTTATCCATATCAACAGAATCTCCTAGAACGCTGCCTTGGATGGTAAATCACCACTTCAGACCTCGGCTTTGCTCAGCCGAGGAGGGATTCATCTTTGGACCATCCTCATGGACCCATATGATCAGAACTGACCTCTTCACTTACTAACATGGACTCCTCTGATTATGTTCGTGTTGGGATTAGTGCCCTTAAATGCTATTGTATGATGCTATGTATGATATTATGTATGACATTATGTATGACTTAATATTGTGTTTAATAAAGTTGTTTTATTATTATCTAAAATAATGGTAACATGAATATTCGGACATTATCATATAGTCCATGAGATGCATAGTATGTGATTTATGTGAAAAGTCACAGAAGATATAAATCACAAGTTCTTTGTAAACTCAGAATTTAGTTCGTAGTCGGTGATGAAATTGAGCGTTTCATCTGCGAAGACTATAACATATCAACTAAGATGATTTGTCTTGATCATGGAAGTAGTGACTTCTAGTTGATATGTTTTAAGAGTTAAGACATATTGAACTGGACCGCTGTGAGATTTATTATTCTCCTAACGACTGTCAATTGAATAATAAATCTCACGACTTCTATTCACATGAACTCTTAATCTTGAGAGAATAATGGACCTGATCATGAAATGTAGGTTGCTTTGATATATCAGGAGTGAGATCTAAAGTAACGGTCAAAACCTCAGTATGTTGGGCAACCACATTTAGTGTTGATGGAACATATATTCTCAAGATGGAATTCATAGTCCCTTAGCAGAGATATAAAATATTCCCTTAAGATAAGTTTAATGGGTTTGTTATTCAGAGAGTTAGGCCTAATCACTTTAGTAAGACTAAAGTATATATTTATGGAATTGGATTTCATAAATATATGGTGAATAATATAAAGAATTAAACCGGGTACTCAAGGATTAAGATATAATAATCTACAAAGTGGTAGTCTACATTAATGACTTTGTATTACTACGAATATTTTATGAAGGGGTTAGATGTACAATAAAGTCTTGTGATATAATTTTATTAATAAGGCCTAGAGTGTAATTATATTTATATAATGGTATTAAATATAATTAATGGTAACTTTGGACTTGTCAAGAGTTGACAAAAAAGCCCAAGGCCCATTGGAGCTAGAGTCTTATTTGTTCCCTTTTGGTCCCACTCCAAGCCACACACTAAAGCCCAATTGGGAAGGCCCAAAAGGCTAGCCCAATTAGTCAGTTATATAGAGAGAAACATACAGAATTTGAGTATGAACATGAATTGGTATGTGTGTAAGTGTTTGACACTTTTTCATTCTCTCTAGAACATACACATATAACTGATTGAGAGACCACACATCTTGGGCATCAAGTGGAATTGGAGTGAAGATTGAAAGTGTTCCCAAGTGCTTCTGATATTTGGTTTTGAATTTCACCGCATCAAGGTACACTCTCTTGTTCTAAATTTTGAAACTTACGTAGCACATGTTATCTATTGTGAATGAAGTAGATTCGTTATTTTTCCGTTGCGCATACATGCATATTTCCATCTGTTCGCCCCTCCTCGAACTACTTCATGTCCTTGGATTGGGCCTCTGGCCCAATATACACATAGACATATATATCGTTGGGTTTAACATCCTTACAATATATATATATATATATATATATATATATAATGAGAAACCATTACATATTTTAGAAATGTATGGTTTAAAAAAAATATAAGCTAGTCCTATGTACAATTTGAAACTCTTCTAAAAAAATGTATAATTGTGATTGTTTTTAATTGTACTCGTGCATATGCAAGGGGCTACACACTAGTTATAGTAATATCATAATACAATTTAATTGAGTGTTGATATCAACCAACTTCAGACTTTAATTGTATAAACATTATATCATAACAATTCTAAAATAGTTGTATAAATCAACTTAATACAAAAATATTTCATAAAAACTTTCAAAGGTTTGTGTCATTTGTATTTTCTAAATGTCAATGGACTTTTTTGTTTCATGCAATGATTGACACTTCACTTAATAGGCTCCTCAAGAAATAGCATAATATATGCATATTGGCCATTTTCCTAACTTGTGAAGGACCATTTCTGACACACATAGTTTGGAAATTATTATGTCTTCCATGTCATTTTCTTTTGGTTCACTTCCCAAACATTATCATGGATCAAAAGTAATTTTAATAGTTATTTTTTTTTTGTTACATAGAATACATATGTGAAAATCTGCATATATTGTTTTTGGTCTTTTTTTTTTTTTTTTTTTTAAATTATCAAACATTAACAACAGAGGGAAAATTATGCTATCCAGACCTTTCAATTTAAGATGGTTGTGACTTGCATTGAGGAGAACAGGAAACATATGGCCGTACTACATATGCATAAAGATGAAAAGCGTTGTCAGTAAAATCATTTGGAGTACAAATATAATAGCATTACTATTAACCACTATTCAATTGGCAAAATTGATCCACATATCTTAAGAAGCCGGATTGGGCTGATTTGCAAGTTTTGGCAAGTAACAAAAGTTGTTTTGGGATTTTAATCGAATAATTTGGACTCAAAGAGAATCTACCAATTAGGAACAGTAATCACATTGATTTCAGATCCAAATCCCATTGATGTAAAGTTGTTTTGTTTCATCAAGCTAATTTCTTCTTAATCAACTGCTTTCGTTATATATTTTTTGTAACATATACTGTTATCTATAATGAAAACATACAAACTTTTAAAATACCAAGACAAAGGAAAAGGTACAATGGAATAAAAAAGTGAAGTTACAGACTTTAGATAAAATAAGACATACATTAGTTATCTTATGATTATGTTCATGTTCAAATACACATAATTTAGTACCTATGAAATAATAATCTCTAGAGACTGCATCAATTTTTTTTTATAAAACAGTAATGCACACATATGTACAATATGCAACTCTCACGAATAGTGGAGAATTTAAAGATTGTGTTCAACACTTCTATGCAAGAAACCAAATAGATAAACAGAGGCCCAAGAAGGCCAGCAGTAAATAGATAAAATTTACTAAATAAAGAATAATACAAATTCTCACCAATTACAATACAAATTCTAGTATATAACACTAATAACCTAGAGGTCAGTTCGTGTTTTGTCTTTTCCAGGGGAAAAGATGGAGATGCTGAGAGCCTGAGAGAGAGTTGAACAAGAAGTAGAGCTGTCTTCGATTTTGCATGGGTTCAACCTTAATCAAAACCAATAACCCAAATACCTAAATTAAAGAAAATCAAACCAACAATCCAAATACCTAAATCTAAGATAAGTATTCAAAATAACAAAACTTAACTGGTAGTGGCTCCGGCGATATATGATGGTGGTGGGAGGCTGGCACTTTCAGCCACTGAAGGAGTGAGCAAGCGCCCATGGGCTATGGTTTAGTGGTTTAGAGAATTGAGAGAGGTAGAGAGAATGGCTTCTACAGCTCTCAGAAAGGTAAAGAAGATGGAAGAGGCAAAGAAGAAAAAGGGTTTATCGAGAGAGAGTAGTTTATTGGGTTTGGAAGTAAAAAATTAGGACAAATTACACTTTACCACCCTAAACTATGCACTAGATTACACTTTGCATCATAAACTATTCGACTACACACTTGGTACCCTAAACTATCACATTTATCACACTTTGTACCCTGGTGTTATTTTTGTTGTTATATTTAACAAAATCTTGCTGTATGTGACAAGTACATGCCTCTTACTTAGGTGGAACAAAGTTAAAAGACTGAAACATCCTTCTTCAAAATCATCTAAAATAAAATCCAAAATTTTCCACATCTCCCTCTGTCTCATATGCGTGCCATCGTCTTCCTCAAATTTAGTTTCAAAATATTTAAATTTACCTCTCTAATTCCATAATAGAATTCATTCACTGTACCCCATCCACCTTCCCCGAATCATTGTTTATTTTGTTTTCATCATTGGATAGACATATAAAAATCCTTCCGTGTAATAAATCCTTTGGCAAATAATTGGGTGGATTATCTGGGAAAGGATTGGAGCTATTGGTACAAGGGTTCGCTTGAAGGACGAATTGTTCTCAATAAGCGTTTAGATATTTGGGCCGATTTATTCATCAATGATTTTTAGTGATTTCTGCACAAATGAGTGGTCACGACAATGTATTAAAGCCCATTGGGTGTTGTCTCCACACTCCATCTCCCATTTTTGTATATGAATTTTCTGCCAATGATGTCCTTGCAGATCGAAGTTTTGTCTTCGGTGTTACTGAACGACAACGTCAGCCTATGATGTGGGAGAGAAGGTTAAAAATTGCAAGGCAAATTGCTCATACTATTTCTTATCTCCATACTGCCTTCCAAAGACCTGTCATCCATGTCAATATGAATATGCACAGTATCTCCTTAGATGAACATGATGTTCCCAAATTGTCCAAATTTTATTTTTCTGTATTGATTCCCGAAGGTGAAACTGACGTGGAAGTTCATTACCGCTATCTGAATTCAAGGTTCTATACCCTCGAGCTTAAACCAACACACAAGGTAACGGAGAAAACAAACAATGATTTGGGGAAGGTGGATGGGGTATTGTGAATGAATTTTGGTATGGAATTAGAGAGGTAAATTTAAATATTTTGAAACTGAATCTAGGGAAGAGGATGACACACGCGAGACAGAGTGAGATGTGAGAAATTTTGGATTTTGTTTTAACTGATTTGAAGAAGGATGTTTCAGTCTTTTAACTTTTTTTCACCTAAGCAAGAAGCATGTGCTTGTCATATGTAGCAATATTTTGTTAAATATAACAGCAAAAATAACACCGGGGTGCAAAGTGTGATAGTTTAGGGTGCAAAGTGTGTAGTCAGATAGTTTATGGTGCAAAGTGTAATTTAGTGCATAGTTTAGGGTGGTAAAATGTAATTTTTCTAAAAAATTAAAAGAAAAAAAAAATTTTATTTAAAAAATAAGAATGAGGTGTAAAATTGTGGAGGGAGCAAATGAAGTCAACAAAAAGTCAAAGGTTTCGGTTTTATAGTATATATAGACTAGTGTGTAGCCCGATGCATATGTATAGGTGTAATTAAAAATAATCACTGATGATGCAGCAAACCGACCTTATCTCGTCCATATTAGTCGTCCAAAGAAAGGCGCAGGAACGTGGTTGTCATGTCAACCTCGTCCTTAACAATCTCGTCCAGGACAACCTCGTCCTTTGGTGACCTCGTCCGTCCATCCTCAAATGACGGACTAGGTTATGGCATCCCAAACGCTTTTAGCCTTGGATGACTCAAATTATTACCAGGCATGAGGAAATCAAACCAGTGCAAGTCAAGTCCAACAAACTGTCGCGGAATGCATATCCAAGTAATGTAACTTCCATGGCGGTTATAGAAGTTACCTCCGAATCTATCGAACTCCTCCCCGCATGCTATATAAGCACTAGCCAACATGAGGGTAAGGGATTTTGAAACTTCCACCAAAAAACGTATATACTCCTTTTTACTTGAAATTAAGAGAGCGACTGACTTTATCATCGGAGGACCTTTGGCCGGCCTCCACCGGTCTCCTCTGACTGTTTTTTATCTTTTCAGGATATAAGTAACACAGATCATCAACGTTCGAGACATTCAGCCTTACTGATTTCCTTGTGTTCATCAATCACAATTATTCATTTTTTTAGAAGAGATTCAAATTATAAATACATTTCTAAAATATGTAATGATTTCTCATATATATATATATATAAAATTTTGAATTTAATTGGATTTAGACTTTTTGGTTTTTTCACTCAATAATTCACTTGCCACAAAAATTAAAAACAAAAATGGACACGTGGCTGAAAATTGGACTCTAATTAAAATCCAATTTAGAATCTAATTAGATTTGAATTCTTCGATTTTTACACTCAATAATTAATTTGGCACAAAATTAAAAATAAAATGTGACATGTGGTGCAAAATTAAAAATTATATAGATTGTCTATGGAAATCACACTAAAATTTTAGCACACGTTTTGTAGAAAATTATGTACTTTTTCACAATTAAATTGCAAAATGAGCAATTCCATTAATTAAGTGATATCTCATTTGGTTCAAGCCCTATTTTGCCCATGAACAACCGAATTAAATGGAATTTCATGATCTTAAACATAACTCTAAAATTTATCTAATCACATGGGTAGATTTCAATTAAAGCTCAGTTAAATTTAGCCAGCCACATATCATTTGATGAAAATCAACAAAAAAGGGGCCTAACTATTAAAATAAAAAAATTCTTTAATTTTAGAGATAAAATTTATATCAAAATTCAAAGCTGGACAAAATACGACATCGACAATACTTATTCAAGTGGGTTTAATCATATCTTAACATATCTTAAGCCTAGTTCCATTAAGATCCTATATATAAATTTATATATATATATATATATATAAAAAGAGAGATTCATAATTAAGATAGGAAGCTAAGGAACAACATCTAAGTATTGTAATTAAATTTTGCCTAATTTTTTTTTTTAATGTTATTAGAAAGGTAAATTACATAATTCAAACAAGTGGAAACATAAGAATCTCCGTTAGGAAAGAATTTATATATAATAATAGTGTAGTATATTTTTGATAAGAATTCATAATTAGTGTGTGTGCAATTCTTACAACGAAGATGAGAGCGGACTCCCAAAATCAAATGAAAGTAAAAAAAGGAAAAAAGAAAGTCATTGTTGGCGTGGCGATATTAACATAGTGAAAGTAGCTCCAACTCCAAGCTTCCCAACACAACAAACTCTACCACCTCGTCTTCTCCGCCCCCCATTCTCTTTATTATTTCATTTCCCTCTCCCTCTTCCTCTCATTGCCAAACCCACTGAACCAACCTTTCTTTCTCTTTTCTCTCTTAGTTACCATTTCGCAATGGCTTCTCCTTTTCTCTCTAGAGCTCCTCTCTCCAACACCAACACCAACACCAATACCAATTTCACTTCCATTTCCTTCTCCTCTTCTCTCTCTAATTCCCTTCCCTTCCGTCCTTCCTCCTCCACATTTCCCTCCAAGCGTAGAACCCTGACCGTCCGATCCAAGATCAGAGAGATCTTCATGCCCGCCCTCAGCTCCACCATGACCGAGGGCAAGATCGTCTCCTGGATCAAATCCGAAGGCGACATACTCTCCAAAGGTGAAAGCGTAGTCGTCGTCGAGTCCGATAAAGCTGACATGGACGTCGAGACTTTTTACGACGGAATCCTCGCCGCTATTGTCGTCCCCGAAGGCGACTCCGCTCCCGTCGGCGCTCCTATCGGCCTTTTAGCCGAAACCGAAGACGAAATCGCCGAAGCCAAAGCCAAAGCCGCCTCTTCCTCCTCCAATTCCACTTCTCCTCCGCCGACTTCCTCTCCCGCTCCGGCAATCTCTCAGCCACAGCCTCCGCCGTCTAAGCCAGTCTCAGACTCAGACTCACCAAGGAAGACAGTAGCAACTCCGTTTGCAAAAAAACTAGCGAAGCAGCACAAGGTTAATGTCGAATCGGTGGTCGGAACCGGTCCTTTCGGCCGAATCACCCCGGCCGATATAGAGGCCGCCGCAGGAATCACACCTTCCAAGAGTATCGAAATCAAATCAAACGTGGAGTCTGCTCCACCTCCGCCACCGAAATCCGCGGCTGCTCCGCCTCCAATTCCGGGTTCTACGGTGGTGCCTTTTACAACAATGCAATCGGCGGTGTCGAAGAACATGCTAGAAAGTCTCTCCGTGCCGACTTTTCGCGTTGGTTATCCCGTCACCACCGATGCCCTCGACGCCCTCTATGAGAAGGTACATTATTACATTGGGGGGGTCGAATTGAGAGTTTGATTTATTTGGCATTGTGGGAATAAATGGAGATTTTATGTGATTCTGTTCAGGTGAAACCAAAGGGTGTGACCATGACTGCGATATTAGCCAAGGCTGCAGCAATGGCACTTGCTCAGCATCCAGTCGTCAATGCCACGTGTAAAGACGGCAAGGGTTTTACGTATAATGCTAACATAAACATTGCAGTTGCAGTGGCTATTGATGGTGGCTTGATAACCCCTGTTCTTCAGGACGCAGATAAGGTACTATAGGCCACTTAGGAAATTGTCTTTTAATTTCCAGTTTTGAAGAGTTTGGGAGTGTTAGTTTTAGTTGGTGACATGTGTTTGATGGCCCTGGGGCAGTTGGATTTGTACCTGTTATCTCAAAAATGGAAAGAGCTTTTGAAGAAAGCTCGGGCAAAGCAACTTCAGCCCAATGAGTACAATTCAGGTATTTACTGTTGCTCCCTAAACTGTAGCTCTAGAGTGATTTTAGTGTCTTGAAGTTTAAAATAATCGCTTTTACTTCCTAAAAAACTTAAAAGTGATCGCTGTTAGTCGCAATGAAGTGATGACATGTCGGTTTTAAGTTTGGTACAACTTAAAAGCGATCACTTTAAATTTCAAGGACTAACATCGCTAATGGGCTGAACTTTTGTACTAGGCTGAACACTTTTTCTTTTGGGGGGAACAAATAACACTAAGTTATGTTCGAATTGTATGTAGGGACTTTCACTCTATCGAATTTGGGCATGTTTGGAGTGGATAGATTTGATGCTATTCTTCCTCCAGGACAGGTGAGTTATCAATAATAATGGCTAGGCTTATATATTTAGTTTTTTTATTTATGAATTAATGAGATCGTTCTCACCCTTGTAAGTAATTAGCCATTTGGTCTAAATTTGGAACAATTTCCAGGGGGCTATCATGGCTGTTGGAGCATCCAAGCCAACCGTAGTGGCTGATGCAGATGGATATTTCAGCGTGAAAAGTAAGATGCTGGTGAGTTTTGCTTAGTTTCCATTTCTTTATAATCTATAAATTTTGTGTTTCACGTGCTTATAAACTAGGGTAGTTCTTATGAACTTTTTTGTTAAGGTGTTGGCTAATATCTTGATCGGTCCCTTCCATAAAAAAATGTGTGATACTGTGATTTGAACAGGGAAATATGACAAAAATGTGTATGTAACTGATTCTGTGGTAAACATTCTAGTTTCAATAATTTATAATTGTCATAAGATGTCCAGTGACAAAAACTTTGTAGTGATAAGTAATACTGCGATTCAGGTTTTGGGAACAGCATCTACTTCTCAATTAGGAGAACAATGAGAATAATGCAGAAAGGTCTATGGGAGTGTGTTTCTGAAACGGTTAATTTGGTCCAATCATGGTCACATTCCCAAAATTTCAAAAATCTGGTATATAGAACTTCATATTCAGTCTTGTTTGCAAGGCTGAAACAATGGAATAAAACATGTTCCCGAAAATATTTGCACGTAGTTCTAAATCTTTGGAATATGATAATTTATCCCAGTGTGAATGCAAACACTTCATTCTCACTTAGTTCTAAATCTTTCATTAAGATTTTATTACTTCATTTCTTAGGTTTTCTTCCTTTTTTCTTTTGTTTTTGCATGTCGGATGTGATTCTTGTATTTGTAGACTAGGGTTATGCCTTCTGCATGTTTGGGAATGTTTTCATTTTGCTGTTTTCAAAAGCATGTTTTTAGAGATGATCTTTTTTTTTTTTTTTTTTTTTTGGTTGAGCTTCAATGGAGTATTCATTCATAATTGCAAAAACAAAAAACAAATTTTTAAAACAAAAAAATTGTTTGGATGCTCATGGTACCCAATCAACATAATATTTGGCAACTCCCAAATAATCCAAGATTACCCATTTCTTCAACAGCCTTTGTACCTCCACATCCAAATCCACTTGACTCTGGCAGCATCTTCTCATCACAGCCCAACAATATGAAACCACCATCAACAACCAATTTAAGCTTCATCAAACCAACACATCACCAAACTCCATCAAAGACCCAAACTAACCCCAACAAAACTAGAGCCATAATCGAGCAGCTCAACCCAACACCAAAAAACCCCATTCATTAATTGGTGAATCCACATCGAAAACTCCCATTACTCATGTAACTGATTGTGAAGGAGATTGAGAAAATTTGGAATCTGAGCTCACACTGGAGCTTTCCAGCATCGTCAAGGTGGAGGAGTCAAAGGTTTCGCACTTGACGATATGCTTGGAGTGAGGGATGCAGTTGGGCCAATAAGCAGCAAGAGAGGGACGAGATTTGTAAATGGGGCCTTAGGGCATGTTAAGAGAGAGGGAAAATCTGTTTCTTTGGCCATGAGTGTGTGGTTTTGGTGATTAAGTGACCCAAAACCATGGTGCTGTTGACATCAACCGAACCTCATATGATCTGAGGAGTCTTTGTTCAAGTTGCTCTAAGAGAGAGAGAGAGAGAGAGTTTATGTCAATTGGAAAACAGAAACCAGGAAACCGAAAACATCAAAATGATGTTTTCAATTTTGCTTTTGGTTTGGAATTGCATTTCCAAAAACTGCTTTTTTGCTTTTATTGTGATTTGTGAATACACCAACCAAACATGTCCTTTAACACTTATCAAAACAAGACAATGTCATGAAGTTTAGTATATTCTTCAAAGTATGGAATTTAGAAAGGTGCTAATAAGCTTTAGATTAAATGGCCTCTCCGCTTTATGTCGTGATAATGGGAAATGGGATACAGAAAAATCACCACCCAAAGGAAATTACCAAGGATACTGGGCTAAACAAACTCACCACTCAATGGAATTCACCCAAAGATATACAGAGAATAAAACACAAGTATTTCTGAAAAATCACTCTCTAAGTTGATTCATTCATGGTAGCCGACTAACTATATATATTTCTTACCAAAGATACAGGCCTAAAAACTCACCAGTCAATGGAATTCACCCAAAGAGGTACAAAGAATAAAACGACACAACTATTTCTGAATAATCACTCTCTAATTTGATTTATTCATGGTAGCCAACCATCTATATATATTGCTCTGAATAGCCCTCTAAGCATGGGAGAATTAAATTAGTAAATAGTTATCAAAACATAGAAAACATAGAGTAAATAAATGGTCAGATATTTCCCACAAACATCAACTTTCAAGATTGACTAATTAAAGATATTAGGACTAGCAATATTGACTAAATAAATGTTGTAGGACCAGCCTTAATGGGCTTTGAATAATAGTACCAGCTTTGGATAACTGGGCCGGATTTGGGCCTCCAAGTCCAGACCATAGGATTCCTCTATTTGGGCTTGTAGGACAACGAGGGCTGCGGGGTCTGTTGGTTTATTGGACACTCCCATCTCATGTTGGAATCAAGTGAATGGTGTGGTCATTGGTTCAACATTCATTGATGCATATGTAACTCACCATTAAAAAAAATGCAGTGTGAAAGGGTATGTTATCCTTTTTGTTATCATTTTGGCCCTCTTCTGTTTTCCCCCTTATCTTTCTTTATCCGTTCAAATTTTTTCTAGTAATTACAATTTTTGTTATGGGACAAAGAGATTTTTGGCTTTTGAATGGATAAGATTTGGAAATGAGGAGTGATTCCCCTTCTATCCAAGGGTGAGTGGGCGACAACGATTTGTCACTGGTAACTTACAATTACAGGAATCTGACAGTAGTTATTAATTTAATGGATTTAAAACTTATACTAGATTCAGAAACATTATGCAGTAAGGCAAGGTTGGGGTAGAGCTGCTGTACCCAATGTTGAACAAGATGAGAAATTACAGCCCCAACCTCCACCCCACCCCTGTTTTGTTAACGGTTAGATGGAACACAAAGGCAGGCATAATTCCAGGTCCTCTGTTAACTTTGCCTCTTGCATTTCACAAATTGACAAATATATGCATCCATTCTGCTTTGTATCACTTGGCATGTTATTACTGAGAATAGATGTTGTCCTTAAGGGTTAAAGTCTTTCTCAACTTGAATCTCCAAGTATATCAAATCTATTATTTGGTAGAGAGCATCTGAAAGGAGAGAGACAAACGTTGTTCCTGAACCTCATCCTCATGCATCTCTATCGAAATGACTCTAGGGGAGCAAAATCCTCACTCTAGTTCTTTATTTGCAAAAAATTATGTTCTTTGGCTCCGGTATTTGGAGAAAATATCTTTTTAGTTACTGTTTGGATTGTTCAAGATAGGTCCCTCTGCTATCCATGAATGTAATATACTATGTATTTAATGTTGTCAATGAAACATAGAACAGCTTCTCATCTGAAAAGATCACCAAACTTTTCTAGTAGTTAAATTTCTGCAGAAGACCTAAACCGAGTTGGTGTGTTACTCTTTTTACAGGTAAATGTAACAGCTGATCACCGGATTATTTATGGAGCTGACTTGGCTGCCTTTCTTCAGACCTTTTCAAAGATTGTAGAGAACCCCGAAAGCCTGACATTGTAGATTATGTAACAGGTTTCTACAAATTGATACCTGTTGACGTTGAGCTTCTATTCTTTCATGGGTTACAGGTGATAATGGTTTGTCTACTTGACAGAGTGCCTGACCTAGTTTTGCAGTGCTCCCCCACAATGTTATGCTTATGTTGTCTTTCAGTTTGTTTTGGTTTTTAAAGGTTTCAGTACATTTCCTGATACTGTTGAGTAGATTTTGATAGAGGAGAATAACTTTGAAGTTTTTTGATGACCTAGAGCCTGTTTTATTAGGAAGTGAGTGGTCTTATAAGTTCATTTTTCCAGCATTATTAGGGCGTAAAATTTATGTACACATTGGCAGTTCATGACATGGTAAAGGTGGTGTTGAAGCGTATATGGTATCTGTTTTTGAATTGCATTTGTGGCAACCATTAGCTGTTAAATAGGCCTCAATTATCATAAATAAAAAAGTGACAAATATTTACTTTGTATACCACCATGTTTAGACTGTCAGAAAAAAAAAATCTTTTGGTTTATAATTAATTGCATGTGGAAAGAGAGATTTCCCACACTGGATGAATGTGAAACCTTCCATTTTGGAGGGGGGAGTGTGATGTAAGAATCTTGGGTAGGGGTTTTGTTATGCATAATGTGTCAGTTCGGATCAGCTGTTTGAAAACCTATGTTTTGACAATTTTTTCAGATAAGTTACATTTTGAAAACATATTTTATTAAAGCGCAATTAAGCATTTGGTAAATTATGTAAAAATTGCTGTTGTGGAAAACTTCAAAGCGAAAAAAATGCAGTTTTCTAGAGATTTTAGGAAAACACTCCATGAGCTATGATTTGACGCAATTTTCTTATAAAGTAAAATCAAATGCCAAACCTGCATTTTCGTTTTCAAAATCGCTCTTTGTCGTCCATTTTCTTCAGGAAATCGTAATGCCAAATGGGCTCTTTGCAGTGATAATTATCTCTCTAGAGTCTCTACCAAAATAGAATAGTAACCAGGCTAACCACCAATGAGAAAAGGTTAACGGAATGCTTTTTCAAGAAACTAAACTAAGATTTTGTGCGCTTGGGCCGAGTTTGGTAGAGGTCTATCATACGAATCCAAACAAGCATCGGGAATATAATCTTTTAATTTCAAATTAACAACACTTTTTACAGTGACAAATTGTGAATGATAGAAAATATAATTGTGAATGATAGAAAATATAATGATGTTAGTGGTAGTCTGTGAAAGTGATTGTTTGTCCCTCACAACTTATCATCACAACAAGTTAAGAAATAAGTTGCATCTATAGGAAAAGTTGAATTACTAAATGATCTTTCTAAAATTTGTCTGCTTTGCCATACAGATCTAAAGAAATATTGTCCTGTCTATTTACCCATTCTTGGTGACAACCTCTTTATTTACAGATCACCACAGTTCACTTAAAAAATTGTCCTATCTTTAATATGCTTGCCAACAACTACAACAAAACTGACTATTGTATAATTACTATAAGAAAAAGCATCGATGGTGAAAAAAGAAAAAAAAAAGGACTACTAGAAATGGCTATTGTTTTGAATGAGAGATGCTTCAATGGAGCTCTGCGAATCTCTTCGACACGATCTTCAAATATCAATATGCATGAGTCATGACAGACTTCCTTGTTGACTGAACAAGAAATCCCTGCATTTTTTTTTTGTTTTGTTTCCCACAAATGTGAAGTCACCAGTCCAAGATGATATTCCTAGAGAGGTAAAGTTTGTCAATGTACTCTATTACCGGAAGTGCTGCACTGATATACCTTCTCATTTTCTTCTCTGCTGACTGATCTGCAACAACATTGATAATAAAAGTTGAGGTCTCTTGGGGAGGCCACATTTCTAATATAAAATTGAGAGAGAAAATGGAAGCTAAGATGTTATGCTCATCTGGTGAAGAACAAAAGAATATATCATTGTTAGTGCACTATCAGATCAGGCTTAAAATCACTTAAAAGGATCAACTGTGATAAACCTTTCTTAGAATCAAGCTTCAAACACACAGACAATGATGAAAATAATCATGTCATCTTCAGCTTGATAACAAATCATCTACAAGATAGGTATGTATCACAAGGACTGGGCTACAGCTCAGCTAGGTATTGATTACTCATTTATTCACATTAATGTTCCATAATTTAGGATTAATTTGGTGAAAATAGTTCTCTACTAAAACAAAACTATGGCAGTATGACCTCTGAAGAAAAAAAAAATGTCAAGTATAAAAAAAGAAAAGATTTTACCTCTCCTTTCCCAGCCTCAATGCAAACCTATGGTGTCATGCAACCTAATATAAATTATCTAAACAGTGCCAACCTAACTTTAAAGCATCGTTCATAACATAAATAGCTTGTTATAAACAAGGAGATAGTGTAATGTTTTGGTAAGTTATTAAACTATCCATATTAAATATATCATAATTGAGATTTTAAAGAAACTTTAGATTGTACAAGTATCCATTTGCACTTCTTACTCTTTATGAAATAGAAAATACGCCTAAACTTGAAATTGGAAGTTTAATTGATACAGTTTTAATGAATTTTTATAGCTCTCTTCAGACATAGTATTTCTAACAACAATTTCTAATGCATTTACATCTACATATGATCAACATTTCTTTTATTTGCTATGTTTACAGGCATTATCAAGGTGCTTTGGTTTAGTTCCTGGGGTTACCTTTAGCATTAGCAATCTGCAATGCAAATCTCTGATTGCAAGGTTCAAACTTGGTACTCAAAAAGTAAAATTAGATTCAAACTCACCAGTTTCATTGAGTTTCAGCAGAAGTTGGTCTCTTGTAGGAAGAGCATACATTCCAGCAGCAACTGCTGTCCTGATTGTCCATGAGTGGTATGGTGCACAAACTTGTGCATAAGCTGTAGAAGCTGCTTCCTTTAAAGAGTACTCTCTAAAAGTGACAAAAGAAAATTATTACATGTTAGCAGTGAAGGGTACAGAGTATCGAATTTAAAAAATAGTGAAATAGAACAATTTTATTTTGGCCTGCATAAGCAGTTAAGCACTAGGGAAATTTCAATTAATCTGACAAAAAAAAAAAAAAAAACTTCGATGGACTTTGAGTTCGAGTTAAGCAGTCATTTGCTTAAAGCCATACTGACATATAGCTGAATAGAGACAGAGTCAATCTTTTTTCATGCCATCACATTAGGGTTTTATTTTGTATATACAATTATGTATAGGTGATATGAAATAACCTGCCTAGTCGATTTGAATGAATCTATACTAAACCACTAAAGAAAGTGCTTATATAAAGTATTTATATAAAAGGAACCTTTCTCTTTTTTCCTGTTCTAATCTGTATTTTTCTTTTCCAAACAAAATTAACGGTTAAATGTAAAATAATCCCAGAATCAACCAAAATCTCACTGTCTTTAGGTTATTCAACTGAAAATTCTCAATTAATTTGCAAAAATGGAATGCATACATAAATATATAGAGTTTAAACTCACTGCATTTAATTTTATCAAAAACATTGACATGAACGATGATGGGTAAGCTACATGGGCAGCATAGAACAACAGCCAGGAATTTAATTGCTGCTAGGAAATAGAGCTCAACTTCCAAACAAAGATTTCATAACAGATTGTTTAGTAATAGATGAATCACAAAAGCATCTATGAACATTAAACAAATTGATGCTGCATCTTATTCAAGTCTATGTAAAAAAATAAAATAAAATAAAGATGCAATCATGAAGGGGTGGAACTTACTCCGTTGACAAAAATTGTTCAAACAAAGCTCTGATGAGGTCAAGACCCTGTCTTACTCGTCGTAAATTACGTGAAAGGCTTCCTGGTGTCTTTACCGTGTCATTTGCAACATCAAGCTCAAGTATATCTTCTATAGTGTCATATGTCCTTGATGCTTCCTTAAGATCACGTACCTGAATGTATAAATAGGAGAATTAGATTCAGAAGTCCAATTGAATGCAATCATGAAGTATTTACAAATTAGAGGGCATTAGGAGCAGTACATGTAAATAATATAAGAAATATAGAATTTAGAAGGCAAGCTCGAAGGCTTACAGAGAAATAGAGGCATTTATAACAACTACAAAACCCTTATTCTCTAGTGGCATGAATTTACCTCATCCATGCCCGTCAAAAATCTTAGAAAGTCACTAAAGAATACGAAGACTGCCTATCATGGCTTTAAATCTACCCTTAACACACAATACCAGATACACACACATGCTCTCTCTCTCTCTCTCTCTCTCAAAATGAATGAATCACAGAGCAAATATGACTTAGTGTTGTCCTGGAAATTTATAAATGTGTGAACCTCATTATTTACATGAAATAGTTTCAATTAAATTGTAAGCTTATTAAAATTTTCATGTGTCCAACATATAACAAAGAATAGAAAGGATGTTCTGTTTCAATGTTCATAATCTTTAATAAACCTAGAATAATTTCTCTATTTCCAAATTGATAGAAGCTTTGCTTTGAGTCTATTTATGAAGACATTATCCATTCGATGTTCGAAATGGAAGCATCCTCGAAATGTGTTATTTGTGGCACCTCACAAATGGCAGAATTACAACATAAGAGATATGCATTTCGCTTTTTTTGAGGAAACCAACCTCTAAAGTGAAATTTCACTCAATAATAAGATTTTTCATCCTCCTTATTCAAAAATAGATTGCCTTACAAAATAAACATAACTCTCAAATTCAAAATGAAACACATTCTTTTCTAATATAACTAGATAAGATAAATATATATTTATATATATATTTATATATATTATATTGATTAGTAAATACTAAGGGTCTATTTGAATACCGCTTATTGTTAAAAACTAAAAACACTGTAACAAAATAATTTTTAAATATGTAAATAGTATCGTAGGATCTAGTTTTAAAATTAAATTTACATTTTTCCCAAGTTGTGGGTCTCATGAACAGTATCCATGGACCCACTAAAAAAAACGCAGCCGCACTGGATAGCGCAAAACGCACTATCCAAACTCACACTAAGTAAAGAAAAACTAGATATGATTTATTTAAAAACTAGCCTAACAATATATCCCACCCTTAACTATTTAGTATTTACTCAGTTCCTAATAATAAAAATACAATCTTAAAAAAATGATAAAAAGAGATAAAATAGAAGCATATAACATTCCACCTTGTTGTCTACTATCTTATTTCTATTCGAGTAACTGATACTATAAGTAAACTTCTCTCCTCCAAAAGTGAAACAAGAATTTTTTTTGCTTTGAAAAATCATGTATTTGATGATCCAAATCAAAGCATCATCAAAATGTTAAATTCTGACAAAAAAAAAATTGACTACTTCCCTTATAATCACAATTCAAGAGGGAGAGAGGAAAACAAGAAGAAGAAATATTTTGTGTTTAGATTCTTTTACATGTTCATAATCATAACATTAAAAGTTTATAATATTTCGGTTCAATTGATTAATAAATAACTGAAATCAACATAAACTCTTTTTGGTTTGGGGAAAAAGAAAAAGAGAGTGGTTAATGTTATAGAAGGGAAGCAACCTTGGAGACGTATTCCAACTCGGCGAACTTGAAAGCGAGGCCGAGGCAACCAAAAAGAACAGAGACGAAAGAGCAGGCGTCGCAGAAAGTGTCCAACCTCATCTCTTCTTCGGAGCCTTTCTGGTTTGCTTTTGAAATCTCGAGTAGCTCCTCGAATGCCTCCGCCATAGCCGATAGAGGCGTCGTCATGCTGCAAGCATTATTGCCGTGCCTGTACGTATCCATCGCCTCTTTTCTTTTCTTTAATTTGCTGGAAAATGCTGTAAAAACAAATTAAGAATACTTGGTATATAAATTAAACTATTGCTTCTTGTTGTATATATTTGATTCTTATTCCATTTTGGTTTCAGCACCAGCACCAACGCACCATGACTCTCTGTGTCTCTTCTCTTCTCTTGTCTTTGGGGGATTTTGATTATTATTAAGTAGGATAGCTGGATAGGAATCGAATTTGAATATTATCAAATAAATAAAAGGTTAATGCGTTATTATTGGGACCCCACACGCAAAAAAAAAAAACATTAACTATTTGGTTGCTTTGCTTAGGTTCTCTCTAAAACTATTGGAAAGACGTGCGGAGTAGTAGGAATGTGATGGTTGGAAGTTTCGCTACGGATGCGCTCTGCCTAAGGAAAAAGAACCTTCTTTTCTCTCTCTCTGTTTGTTTGATACAAACACAGATTTTTATATAGGAAACGAAAAGTCAATCTCTGGTCTATACAGCTTTCCCACACGAATTTCGCTCCACCTCCATCCATCCCTGTCATGATCGTGGGCCATCATCTCCCCGGTCCAAATTTTGCAGGGCTTGCTTCACTACTGGACCCTGGTCCTCTTGGCCCATACAATTTTCTAACTAGTTACTTTAATTTTCTTTTTACCCGAGTTAATTGTGATTATTAGAAGTATTTACAGGTCGGGTTTAGACTTTAGTCAAGTAGAGGGCTAATTCATCAATTGACCTTATCTCTTTGCCTGTTTATTTGTGGTAATTTTAAGAGGGATAGATAAAGGAGAGAAAATGGAAAAGATGGTTGTTTGGTTAGAGGGGAAATGTGAGAGGATTTTGGTGAGGTCCAAGTGTTTTTTCTTCGAGCTCACCAAAATCCTATTTCCCTAATTTAGAGAGATAATAGGAGAGAAATTGCGGGAGGAGAGGGATAGATGACAAAACGCCAAAATTACCTTCCCTCAATTATATCATTGTTATTGTTGTTGTTGTTGTTGTTGTTGTTGTGTGTGTTTTTATTTTTATTTTTTTTTTAATTTTAAAAATCACCGGTGGATTGAATAATATGTTAATTTTGATTGATAGTAAGTAATATTTTTTTAATTTAATGATTACAAGAAATCATTTTGTATATTATGTAATAGGGGCATGAAAATTTATATAAACTACATTTTATTTTCTTTTATTTTTATTTTCAACAAAATAAAAAGAGTTTTTCATCACTTCAGTTTTTCACCTCCAGCCAAACAAAGCCTTTGGGTATGAAAATTTCCTGATTGATGCTTGTCCAAAAGGGTCAAATTAATGATTGAACCTCAATTTTAAGTTGATGGTTAGATTGATTGATTCCAAAGATTGAGAATGATACGATGGACAAGAAAAACTATAATATTGAGGCTAGTGAGGGGCGGAATCATGATTTTTGTTTGGGGGAGCCGGGGTAAAACTATAATATTGATATGCAATTCAAGAAAAACTCAAAGTACTATATATGTAGTACAAGATTATAGTTAGAAAATAGGTGTAATTCTTATTAGCATTAAAAATACTAACAAATCACAAAAGTTCACAGTAAAATACTAACAAACCCACAAAAACTTTTATTGACACATCATTTTATAAACATTTTGTAGCCAAATTTGTAATTGCTTAAGCATTTTTCTTTAGGAAGAGTTGAATGAGGCTTCTAAAGGAAGTTAAAAATAAAAATTATAGCAAAAAGTTAGTAAAAATTAGGGGTAAAAGTTATGGATTATAAATGATGTGTTGGGAGGGGAATGGAAATGGCTAGCAAAAGGAATTGGGGTTTGGGGTGGCCAAACGGCTGACATGTAAGGGGGGGGGGGGGTGGATTTACGTCTAACATAGTTCCACCCTTGAGTGATGGAGCCTTAATTTCGATAATAAACATTCAGGTTTTGTGTTTGAAAATCCTAATTCAACAAGAAGGGTAGGCAAAACTATCCCAAAACAAGTGAGCTTAAACCATTTTTCTATTAATGGGATTTGGGGATATAAGGACCTTTAACTTAGCTATGTTGGCAAAACAAGGATGAAGATTGTTACAGGATCAAGAATCTCTCCTTTATAGTTGCTTTAAGGCTAAGTATTTCCTAGGATGTAGTTTCTTAGAGGCATTTGATTGTCCAAATAGCTCATATGTCTAGAAAAGTTTTTTTGCTGCTCAACCAATCTTAAAGAGAGGCTACTGCTGGAGGGTGGGGCAATGGTGCTTCTATTCGTGTTACATAGGATAGGTGGATCTTGAGCCATCCAACAAACAGGGTTCTTTTCCAACCAGCAGAGGAGGAATGGGAATGGCGGGTGTCAGACTTGATTGATTGGAGAGTTCATTAGTGGGTTAGAGAACGGATAGAATTGGTATTTCATAGGTTTGATGCAGAGGCCATACTTAAAATTCCTTTGAGTAGGAGGCAGGTGCAAGATGCTATTGTGTGGCTCCATTCCAAGAATGGGAAATATTTGGTGAAGTTAGGTTATCATTGTGAGCGACCGCGACCCCGGCCCGCCAATTTTTTCTTAAACTAGGCCTAACCCGCATGAACGGGTGGGATCGTGATGCTCAAAATGTTGAATTCACTGTAAAATGTACTCCCCCCTAGATCGAGAGTTTTACATGGAGTCGCCACTTATTTAATTTAAATGGAAAAATAAGAAAACCTTCTATATAAAAAAAATGCTTCCATTGTATTAATATATATGACAATTTACATCAATTTTGTAACAAAATTTACAATGCTTTTTTATTTATTTATCTTAGATACAATCTAAGAAAGTAAATTACATTACTTTGTTTCCTAGTTACATTCTAAAAAAAATGAAAAATTGCATATACAAGAACCTAGTCTAGAACCCTTGATCTTGGTGCGGAGGCTAATTTACTAGATAGGAAGGGATTAAGCACCCATCTTGCCCGGTAAAACCAGTCTCCTAGGTTAAGTTGGCCAATATCATGTCATGTCAAACAAATACAAACAATATATCATATAAACATGTTAATTTGCAAGAATTGTAAACAAATATGTGTTGGGGGATTTAACATAAAGAGAAACAAAAAGTGAAATTAGTTAGATAAAAATTTAAATGTAAAGAAAGCATGAAAGTAATGGCATGTTCATCTAAGAAATTAATGTAAACAAGGAATTCCTAGCCTAGACATGTTCATCTAAGCAGGTGAAGGAAAACAAAATCGTCATGTTATTTGTCATCAACATAATTGCAAAAGAAAATTTATTTTTAGGCCTACCAATCATCCAAGCAATCATGAGAAGAACTGTTAGGATATATGTGATTCACTTTTTAGGATCATACGTCACTATTTTATGTAATTGGCTTATTTTTTGACAAAACGCACTTTACTTGTATTTAGGTAGATCTAGGATGTGTTTAATACTTCAAGAAACTTTGTTTCAAGATCAAGTGTTGAAACCATGCAAGTCTGTCCAAGATTTAAGCTGAAAATTGCCTGTTATTAAAGCTCAACAACTAGCTTGACTACTAGCCATCTATCGAGCTTGAAGAGTTGTTCAGCCACGTGGCTCGACAGCAGCTCGACAGATAGAAGAGGAAGAGGATGAGTAGTTTGATGAGTTCTATGCCAAACTCAAGGACATAGTGAACTCAGCTTTCAATCTTGGGGAAACCATTCCTGAACCCAAGATTGTGAGAAAGGTGCTCAGATCACTACCCGAGAGATTCCATGCCAAGATTATGGCAATCGTGGAATCAAAGGATATTGACAAGATCCCTTTGACAGAGCTGGTTGGTAATCTGCAGACCTACGAGCTAGGGTTAACGAGGATTGGTAAGTTGGGTAAGAGCAAGAGCATGACATTGAAAGCCAAGAACAGTGATACTGATGAGTCTTTTGAGGATGAAGATTCTAAGATGAAGTCCTACATCACTAGGCAGTTCAAGAAGTTAATGAAGAATGCTAATGGGAAGGGCTTCGACAAGGACCGTATGCAATCCAATTCTTCTTAGTTCAAGAGCCAAGACAAAGGGAAGAAGGATGCTAGGGATGGCGGTTAGTACACTGTTCCCGCAGGGCCAAAGTGCTTTGGGTGTCAAGGTTTCGGTTACATGAAATAGGAGTGTCTTACATATCTTAAGAGCATTGGGAAGAGTAAGGCACTCGCTGCTACTTTGAGCGACATCGAGCTTGAGGATGATTCCAACAATGAGGATGACAAAATCCTGAATGCCTTTACTACCACTATCAATCCTACTGAGGGGATTGTTGAAGATGTGGAAGAAGAAGAGGAATTGGTGGATTTTAAGTTTGAGAAGATGGATGATCAAGATGATATCCTACAGCCTATGAGAAACTGTACAAGCTTTCTGAGAAGCATGAGAAACTTTATAGGCTGGCCACCAAGAAGCTCAGTGATGTGGAACTTGATCGTGAAGAGCTTTCCACAAAGTTTGATGAGGCTAATCAGACTATTGGAGCACTGAGGTTCGAGAACAATTTCTTGGTTGAGAAGACCAAGAAGCTTGAAGCGGAGCTGTTTCAAGTCAGAGCTCAATTGGAGAGGACGTCAAGTGCAAAGCTTGATGAGATGCTCAGTCTTCAGAAATCTGCTTTTGATCGAACAGGTTTAGGGTATGGTTTCTCTTCCTCTAATATTGCTTCTACTAGTACTACTATTTTTGTTCCTCCTAGTAATAATGTTGAAATTGAGAACAATAATGTTAAAACTGATTTAACTAGTGAGAACATAGACAAGGGTAATTCTATCTTAGGAGCATCCCTTAAGCAAGATAAGAAGGAAACTAAAAACCCTAGGGCTAAGAAGGCTAACTCTCAAAAGCCTAAACAAAAGAAGCAGTATCTCTGTCATCATTATGGAGTTGCCGGTCATACTCGACCAAATTGCTATAAGTGGTTAGCCACTCAACAGAGCAACGGCATGATAGTATCTGGAAGCCAAAATCAGCTTTAATCTTCTTTTGCTCCCCTTGGAGATCTTCTTAAAGCCCTCAGGTTCCTTTCGAACTTGAACAGTTTCAATTCTTCCCCCTCACCACCGGTTCAAGGGTTTACTAGACGGAAAGGTTCTTCCAAGGCATTGGAGGAAAATGGCTCCAAGTGATTCTATCACTTTTCTCTTTCTCTCTTCTTGTTTTTGTGTGTGCATTACTTGTGTGTTTTGCTTTCAAGTTTTGAGTCAGTCTAGTTTTATGCTTTGCCTTGTTTAACATGTTTTTGTTTGTTTTCAGTTTTGTTTATTTTGTTTTTGATATAAAAATAAAAAAAAATTGAAAAATAAAAAATTACAAAAACAGTGTGTGTTTTGTGTACATTGGTACTTGTGTACCTTGGATGGCCATTGAAACAAAGTTTTCTAAACTTTGTATCTTTTGTAGCTTAGATGAGCATCTCTATGCACAACTAAGCAAGTGAGATTTATGGCTATTGTTTGTGATGAGTAAGATTAAGTAATCTCTTGTACTTAACACTCGTATCACTCTTTTTGACTAGAAAGATTAGAAAATCCTAAGAGAAAGGTATAAATAACCATCTCATCACTGTTACCCGTCAATCATGAAATGACATCTGTATGCTTCAGCATAGCTAAAGTGCAATGTCAATGACATTTGTATGTTTCGACATAGCAAAATTGGAATGTCAAATGCTTAACATAATTGGGTATTTCTTTTCTATCTCTTATATGCCCATGCATGATTTGCTTAAAAAGAAAATATGCAAAGAAAATAAAAAGCAAAAAAAAGAAAGATAAAAAATGCTTTTAAATATGATTGTAAGCATGTCTTCTAGGAGATGTGGGAGTTATAGGATGTAACTCGAAGGTAATAGTCCCCATTAAACAGTTATGATTATGTGTGAGTTAAAGTATTTACTCATATCTCAAATCGTCATAGCTAGTTGACACTTATGCAATCTTGCGATATTTTTCACATACAACACGCAATATTCTCTGCTACTTTTGATACATGTGCAGGTACAATGTGATTTGGCCATCACAAGGTTTTACATATGTTAATGTATGCTCACTAAACTGTCTTGACTTGTTTTTGAAATATAAAATTGGTTAGACTTGTTTAGTGTGTGTGTGTGTGTGTGTTTTTGGGATCCATGTGCTTAAAATTATTGTTGAGAGATGATTTTGAGAGTCTAATATGTTGATTGGATCATTGGCTAAGTTGCATGCTTGATTGCATTCATATCTGTGTTTTTCCCTTCTTGAAAAACTGTTTTTTTAAGCAATCTTGACAGCTTCTCGACACCTGGCTATCTGTTGAGATCTTAAGCTGTTTCTTATCGCAATCTCGATAGCTATCTCGACAGCTGGTGGATCGAACGAGAAAGTTCCTGGACCCCCGATAGCTTCTCGACAGCTGGTGGATCGATTGAGCTTCCTCTAGCCTTTTGCTGAGTTGTTCCTCAACAGATCTTCTACAGCTTCATTTGTCGACGTTTGTTTTCTCGACACTTGTCTCGACACCTCTCGACACCTCTCGACACCTCTATCTATCGAGATTTACTGACCTTTTATATAAATGTTCAGCGCGATTTCCTTCTCACTTTTCTCGATCTCTATCTCGACAGACTTGTCTTTTCACCTCCTTAAACACTCTCTCTCACTCCAAACCTCTTTCCAAGAAATTTTTCAAGATTCTTCAAATTTTTCTCTTCACTTGGTAAGTTTCTTATCTCTCATATACATGCATTTCATGTTTTGAAACCTAGGTTTTGGGGTTTTCTAAAAATTTTGGGGTTTTTCAAAATTGATGAGTTTTTGTTGAAATTTTGGGATGGGTTTTCGCTTAAATGAATTTAAAATCTCATACATTGCATCACAAAAGCATTATAATAGTATTATCATGCATTTAGATGTGTGCAAATTGATTGTGTGCTGGTAGGATTGGATTGGGCTGAGCCCATGATGTCTTTTATATTGCATGTCACATGTTCATGCATTTCCCATGCATACATACTCTCTTTTCAATATACTTGTTATATTTGAATTGCTTGGGACTTTTCTGATTGTCTCCCTCTCTATTCTGTTTACGTTAGTCGTGTTTATGGCACCTAAACATAGGTCTGCTCCGTCTTGGAACCCTCTTCGTTCCGGGGCATCTTCTTCCCTGATCCTACTCCATCTCATATACAGTTCCGTGATGAGGATGTCGAAAGGCTTTCTCGGAGAACTTTTCTCGACGAGGCATTCATTCTGAACGCCGAGTCATTTTGGCAGACTTCGCTGACACTGACCTACTCGATGTCATTCACAGTCAGGGTTGGGAGTCACTGTGTGATGTCTCGGTCACATGTCCATCCATGCTGATTCAGGAGTTTTACTTCAACATGCATGGATTCTATTTTTCAGTACCTCTCTTTCATACTCGCGTTCGAGGTACGTGCATTGTTGTCACACCGGAGTTGGTATTCAATGTGCTCTATGTCCCAAGGATAGAGTTTCCTGACTATCTTGGTTGTGAGCATCTTAAGACTGTGCCTAAAGATGAGCTCAAATCTGCTTTCTATGAGCGCCCTTCTGATTGGGGCGAGTGTCAGTTCACTTATTGTTTGGACTTCGCAAAAGGTCCTCGGTTTTTGAACATGGTTATGACTTCGTTCTTCACCCTCTTTCTCATTATAACTTTATCACAGAGCCTCATGCTTGATTTTTGTTGTCCCTTCTTGAGCATCTTACCATAGATTTTCCTTCTCACTTTATTCTGTCTGTCTTAGATGTCTATAGGGATTCGGCGTCCCGTGATAAGCTTATCTTTCCTTCCGCTATCTCGATAATCTTACGCCATTTTTCTATTCCCTTTCCAGCGTTCGACCATTTCACTTTCATGTGTGCCATAGACATCGCTACTGTTAAACGTAGCAAGGTGCAGTTTAGGTTGAGGCAGTCTGGGTCAGCAGCTCCTCCCTCTTGTTCAGCTCCATCCCGATTTGCTCTATCCACATCTGCTCCCTCCTCTTCTACGAGCGATGTGTCACTCGGAGACATCATGGCGCAGCTTCAGCGCATGGATGCTCGCCTTGATACTCTCTCTATAGAGTTGTATCAGGTGAATGTTTGTGTTGGCAGTATTGCACGGTGGCAGGCGACCATGGGTGGCTTCGCTTCTGAGGCTTCTCCTCCACCTCCTCTAGTGGTTTGTGATTCTAAGGTTGAGGATGATGATGATGGTGATGACGATGATGCTTCCGATGATGATGATGATGGAGATGCTAACTCTACTGATGAGATGTCTACTTGACACTCTTACCCTTTGTCACTCGTGACAAAAAGGGGGAGTAGTTTTGGATATGAGAGTAGTCACTTTTAGGGGGAGAGTTAGTATAGGACCATTTTTTTAGGGGGAGTGTTGATATCTGAGGGATGTAGTGAGGATTATTTGTATCTTTTTCTTTTCTCTACTTTAGATACATTCTTCTTGTACCTTAGGTCTTGTGACCATTATTGACATACATTGTACTTATCTTCTTTATATGTTGATGTATGTTTCTTTCACCTACCCTTACATGTGTTGTTTCTTTTCTCTTTTTATGCACATGCTTCTTATTACGTGTATGCAATCTATTATTTCTGTTTTACATAAAGATACCTTCATGAGTTTTGTTTAAAATGTTTCAGAAATATAGGTTGTCAAAGTCTACTTGCCATAAACTCTCTTCTTACAAAATTTTTCAAGAGTTTGTGTTAGGATAGATTTTATTGTATTCAACAAGTGAATATGAGTTGAGTGATTTATGACTTCTCTCATATATTCATTTGTTTGTTGTGGTTTTGTCACGGATTGCCAAAGGGGGAGATTGTTAGGACATATGTGATTCACTTGTTAGGATCATATGTCACTATTTTATGTAATTGACTTATCCTTTGACAAAACGCACTTTATTTGTATTTGGGTAGATCTAGGATGTGTTTAATACTTTAAGAAATTTTGTTTCAACATTAAGTATTGAAGCCATGAAAGTCTGTCCAAGATTCAAGCTGAAAAGTGCCTGTCATTAAAGCTCAACAGCTAGCTTGACAGCGAGCCATCTATCGAGCTTGAAGAGCTGTTCAGCCCCGTGGCTCGACAGCAGCTCGACAGATAGGCTATTTGTCGAGGTTTATGAAAAACATAATTTCAGTTCTGTTTTAACTCTAATTTGTGATTATGTGTTTGGGCTTTCTTTTCTCACAACCCTAGACATATAAAAGGATTTTTTTTAAGGGCCGTCAAAGGAGACACAAGTTGCACAAGTGTTGAGCAAAATTTGTTCAAGCAAATTGTGACTGGAGACAGAATTTGCCCTAGTTCATCTCTTTTGTGAAGAAGTTGCTGTGTTTGTACACCGTTGGGTTTTGTAACGAAGCATCTTCTTGATCTTCATCGTGTGATGAACTGAAAAACTTTGCAGTCAACAACCTTCTTTAGTTGGTGATTGAAGTCGCGTACTGGGATCCGCGCAATTGGTTAGTCGCGTACTGGGAGCCGTACATTAAAAGGGGAAATTGTCACTACAGAACAAGTCCAATTGGGTATTGGGGTAAGGGTTCAACTGTAGGTTGGTATAAGGTACTGAGATTCCTTTATTTGTAACCACTTGTTGTGATAATAGTAGAATTTTGGGAGTGGTGACTTGAAAATCACCCGGTGGGGTTTTTGCCGTGTAGGTTTTCCTCATTTGTAAACAAATCATCGTGTCAATTTATTTTCCGCTGCATACTTAGTATAATTGGTGATTTGTTTTTGTTACCACGCGCTTTGCATGTTAATTTGATTAATTAATAAACTTGGCTAATTAATCAATTAATTAATCATAAGGGGTCAATTCGTTTTTGGCTTATCAAGAACAAAGAAAATCACCCAGACATGTTCATCCAAGTATTTAAGCGAAGACCATAATGTTAATTAGACCTGTTTGTCTAAGCATTCAAAAAAGAGAGAAACAACTACTTAGACATGTTCATCTAAGCATATTATGAAAAGCAAATAATAACTTAGAAGTGTAGCACGTGATGGAAAACAGAGAATTGTCATGCTATTTGTCATCATCCACAGAGAATTGTCATGTGAAAGAAAACAATAGAATTGTCATGCTACTTCTCTAGACATGTTCATCTAGAGAAAAATCAAAATACTTAGACATGTTCATTTAAGTGTTTAAAAAAGGTAAAACAACTACCTAGACATGTTCATCTAAGCATTCAAGAGAAAGTTGCACATTAGCCTAGAAGTGTTCATCTAAGCATGTAAAAGGAATATCAATGAGATATATAGGCATGTTCATCCAAGCATATCATGAAAGAAACAAATAATGACTTGGAAGCATTTACTCAAGCATGTGTAGAAACTTAAAGAGCATAATTAACTACTTACCAACATAAAACATAAATTAAAGGGGGAAGTGATCACTTAAAGGGTTAGGGAGAAAGCAAGGAAGTACTAAACTACAACCAAAGTAAGAACAATAGTTGCACAATAGCTTTTCTTTTCTGCTTTCTCATGAGCTCTTTAGAGGGAATTGGGGTGAAGAAAATGGAAGAGGTCTTCTCTCTTTATAGGAGAAGGGATGGCTTAGCTTTAAAGCTAAGTTATTAGCTTTCTTCTGAAGCTAAGGGAGGAGATAAACCTGTTTAAATAAGCTGGAACGGATTTGGTGTTGATCCCTATCTGAATTTTGAAAGGAAGTTGAAGATGATGCTGAACTTGTGTTATCTTCTGCACCTATTTCATATTTTGGCTCTAACTTTCTGCTAAAAATTCTAATTGATTTAAGATTGATGATTTTTGAAAGAAAATTCAATTCTCTACAACGTTTCCAGAAATAGAGAAAAGCAAATTTCAATGTTTTCCAGGCCAAAAATGCGATTCCAGTTGCTGCTGAAAATAGTAACATTTTTTGAGCATTTTTCTGTTTTTGAAATTTTTCATAGAATGTATTTATTTTTCTATCCAAATTATTTTTCAAAAGCTTTCTTCTGAAGCTAAGGGAAGGGATAAGCCTATTAGATAAGCTTGAACAGATTTGATGTTGATCCCCATTTGAAATTCTGAAAGAAAATTGAAGATGATGCTGAATTTGTGTTATCTTCTGCACCTGTTTCGTATTTTGGCTATAACTTTCTGCTCAAAATTCCAATTGATTTGAGAATTTTTTTTTTGAAAGGAAATTCAATTCTCTACAACTTTTCCAGAAATAGAGAAAATCAAATTTCAATGTTTTCCAGGCCAAAAAATGTGATTCAAGTTGCTGCTGAGAATAATAACGTTTTTTTGAATTTTTTCTTGGATCATATCTTTTTACAAACTTAATTTTGATGTCATGGTGTTTGCAAATGGGGAAGCATCAGGTGTAGGTGCTGTGGTTCGCAACGAGAATGGGGAGGTTATGGCTGCACTATTGGCGAAAGGGGATGCAGTGGCTGATAGTGAGGGGGCCGAGGTGTTGGCATGTCGGAAAGCTTTGGAATTTGTTGTGGATTCTGGTTTTTTGGATCTGATCATTGAAGGTGGTAACGCGACTGTGATGAAGACTATCTCATCGTCACAACATAATTTGTCTCGACTGGGTTTGGTTTATGAGGATATTCGTTGCATTGCAGCAGGTCTTCGGTTTGTGTCTTTAAGTTGTGTCCATCGTAGTGCCAACTAAGTTGCCCACTCTTTAGCTCGTTATGCTAGCCTAATAGATAATAACATTTTATGGATGGAAGAGTCACCACCGCCAACCACTGAGGCTTTGTACTTGGATTTTAGATTTTCTAATGAATGAATGAAGGTTGTTTTCAGTTTCAAAAAAAAATATTTTGTTTTGATGTAATTCCTTTTTTCCTCTCTCTCTCTCTCTCTCTCTCTCTCTCAAGTAAAGGTGTTTGATTTAATTTAAATATTGTTATAGTCATGAATACCAGATAATCATGGTAGTTATCTCATATAACCAAAAAAAAAAAAAAAAAAAAATTAATGAATTTATTTTAGTTAACTTGTGGATGTTATGTATTTGGTTTTCTTTCCAAATTTCATATGATACTTATACTTTCTTTCTTATCTCTCTTTCCTAAATGGTAATGATATTTAATTAGGGAAAAAAGCCTTGACATCCCCTGAGCTATAAGGTAGTAATTATTACACCTTCTAAACTTTTATTT
The DNA here is from genome assembly GCA_030021035.2 of Notholithocarpus densiflorus. Lineage (NCBI taxonomy): Eukaryota > Viridiplantae > Streptophyta > Magnoliopsida > Fagales > Fagaceae > Notholithocarpus > Notholithocarpus densiflorus. The sequence continues at coordinate 4,346,260 of JARYZH020000019.1, forward strand.
TGGACAATTTACTCCCTAAACTTTATAGATGTGCCAAATAAATACTTCGTCACCCTACGGTTAAATATACTAACATTAAACTCACGTGGCACGCACATGAAAGAAAATAGATACCAAAGCATTTGATTGAGAGAGAGAAAAAAGTTGGAGTTCAATTTTTTGAGAGAGAGCGAGGAACTAACGAGAGAGAGAGAGAGAGAGAGAGAGAGAGAGAGAGAGAGAGAGGATCTCTCTCAATCAAGCTGCTGATCTAGTTTTTCTTATTTTTATTTTTATTTTTATTTTTTTATGTTGCCGACTACTGGAGGAGAGGGGTTTGGGTTGGGGTTGTCGGAGTTATTAGGCAGTCAGTGGTATATGGCGGTTGCACCACGATTTTTGGTTGATGGATATGGTGGTATTTGTGGTGGTGTGAATTTTTGGGTCTGCAAATCAGTAGCTACACAGTTTACCCTCATTGATTCAACTTGATCTACTCTCATTATTGTTAGATTTATCTCGACCATACAACACTGATATTGAGGAGATGAAGTTTTGGCTATGAAGGTTTTTTTTCTTTGAGTTTTGTCATTAAAATGTCCAATGTAATTTTGTCTCATTAGAGCATCCATAGCAGATGTGCCAAATGCCAAATATTTGGCACATTTGGCACACCAAACATAAAAAAACCCCCTTTATGAGATGTTCCAAATCTCATAATTTTTGCCACATGTGTATAGTACCGTTCCATTTTGGAATGGTATGGACAAGAATGCTAAAAAAAAAAAGAAGTTTTTTATTCATTTCACTCTCATCCTTTTCGACTTTCTTTCTTCTCTCTCTTTCTTGGTGTTTGGTGGGAAGAGTTAATATATTATTTTAATGTGTAGTAAATATTATTTTAATGTATAAAATTAAATGATAAAATATTTGATAAATAGAATATTGTAAAATAATGTGGTAAAATAATAAAGTAGACTTTTAGTGTGTTAAAATGACATTTTTTATAGAATATTTACTGTGAATGCTCTTAGAATGTCCATAATAACATTAATCATGTAATTTGGAAATGGTTGTTGGGCACTTTACACTAAAAGTCTGGATGGGACAATTGTGGTTATCTTCACATCTATGAGAAATACTATGTGTAGTTTGGTGGAGAAGTGTCAGAATTTTGGCGACGTGGGGTTGTCGGAGTTGTTGGGGATGGGACAATTGTGAGAATGGGAGGAAGGGATGATGCGGCTCCATTGAGAGATCCTCTCTCTCTCTCTCAAATTAACCTGAACCCCAGGTTTCTATCTCTCATCGAATGCTTTGGTTATTTTATTTATTTACTTTCTGTGCGTGCCACATGAGTTTATTATTAGTTTTATTTAATAGAAGAGTGACAAAAGTATCTATTTGACAGAAGTGTAAAGTTCCTGAAGTAAATTGGTCTAAATAAAAATTTAAGGGGGTGTAATAGCCACTGCATGATATTTCAAGAGGTGTTAGGGCAATTTTTCCCATTTAATTATGAAAAACTTACTTCCGGGGAATAACTTATTGATATCCATTCTTCAATTTCAGGCTAGACTTTGGATTTTCAATAGCATATTGTACTTAATTGATCTGCTGCTTTTCATTTCCACATTATGTGGCGATAATATAACAAAAATTATTATTGTGTTGAGCTTCAGAGTGTGTCACGGATGAGCTCAGTGAACACCCATATGAATGATATCATATACAAGTACTTTCTAGTTTCTACTTATGATAAAGCAATAATTTCTGTTAGAGAATTACAAAATATAAAGTATTGACACACCTATACGAAAGCATATAGAGCACAAGGGATTAAGAAAACTGACTAAAACATGAAACCACATTTCTAATGAACTTAGAAGTGGTCCCAAAAAAGAAAGCATGCTTACTGGAGGCGCAACTCCATAAGCTCCAGCATAAGCAGGATTCAGACCCAATCCAGCTTGAGCATCATGTTGTTCTTTTTTCTTCTTTCCTGCAACAATAAGGAAACATGTAAATCTCAATAAAACAAAAAACAAGTTAAAAGAAAACTAGGTGTAGGCCATCTAGTATTTAAGGTTAATTTTTAAATAAAAGATAAACATAATCTCCTATCTAATCTATATATAATATAAAATCGAAGTCTTTAACTATTTGTTAACCTCATGAGAGCTTGTCACGTAAGTTTTGCAGCTGTCATAATTTCCCACATCATTTATAATTTTTTTTAATTTATTTATTTTTAACTAAATACCACACGATTCATCTTTTGAAAACCTGACTATGTGTTAGTTTGGATACAAACGCGTTTGCGTTTGTGCTGGCGTGCGCGTTTTTTCTGTGGGTCCCGTGCACTGTTCATGGAACCCGCAAATACGGAAAAACGCAAATATAATTTTAAAACTAGGTCTCATGGCACTATTCACACATTTAAAAATTATTTTGTTACAGTATTTTCAGTTTTTAGCAATAAGCGGTATCTAAATAGACTATATCTATGAAAAACCCACGCAAACCTGCAACCCCTAGTTTCTTCTCCGTTGTCTCTCTCACCAAAAAAAAAAAAAAAAAAAAAAAAAAAAAAAAAATTTTGCTCTCTGCCCCAACAAACTCTCCTCCGGCAAAGTTTCAGCCATAGATATCCTATTTTGACAAATAGATTGCCTTCTCTCTCTCTCTCTCTCTCTCTGTGAAAAACCCATTGTTCTCCTACTTTGACAAATAGGTTGCTCTCTCTGTTTCTCTTTCTCTGAAAAATTAATTGATCAAGATATGAAGGAAAAAAACTATTTAGCATTTGTTTGATTACTGTTTGGTATTTGATTGTTTTTTATTTTTTATTTTTGAATTTCCATTCTTCATATGTTATCTATCAAAAATAAAATAAAATCATATGTTATAATTTATATGCTAATGTCAAGCAGACTGGCAGATATAGAAAAATCGTCTGCTGTATTTGTTATTTGGTGGTCTGGAGTTCTTTTATATTTTTGGGGTTTGTATGCCCTCTGTTTGTTTGCTAGGTAAGTGGAGGAAAAGAAATAACTTTTAGTCTTGTGTTTGATACTTATTTGGAATTTAATTGTGGTGACATTTATTCATTTATTTTCCTGTTTTGTTTATGAGAAAAATATTGAAAAATAGAATCAAGTAGGTTCTTTTTGGGTGTTTTATATTTTATTATTTTTGAAGAAAATAATACTTAAAATTATAAAAGAAAGTAATTTAAGGAGCTCAAGCTTGGCTCACACTCTAGATCAATAGACTACATATTACGGCAAGGACAGAGGATGTATACTACACACGCCAGTACATGTTCCCTGTTTTAAATATAACCAATAATAAGGCATCTAAATGAATTTCTATGGTTCAAGTTGAAGACGCCAAAAAGTTGATAGGAAGGCCGGCCAAATAGACTATGGTGAAGGTTGTTATAAGTGTATAAAAATATATCAGTTAGAATTGCACTATTTTTTGTTAAGTCACATTAAAAGAAAATGTTTTTGAAAGGTTTTCGTGGTCACAGGTAAGGAAAGATTTGAGTAGATGTACTGGTCTAAAAAAGTGATTTGGGTTTGGAAAGATTGAATCTTGAGAGCAAAGAGTGGTTTAAAGATATCTTTAACTTGCAAGACTTTTATCTAGCAGTAAGTTTATGAGAGGGATTAGAGTTATTTGGAGAATGGTTTTTGGGGGATAAGGCCGAACAAATATGTAGAGGTCAGGCAGTGGCGGCGCCACGTGCAAGTCAGGGTGTTCCCAGGAACACCCTGACCTGAAAAAAACCTGAAAAAAAAAAATTTATATAATAATTAAATTTTTTTTAATATTTACACTTAATTAGGAACACCCTCGAACACAAAATAAAGAACACCCTCAATTAAAAAAAAAAAAAAAATTATTTGCTCAATTGCTCTACTTTCAAGCAAAAAAAAAAAAAAAAGCCCAAAAAAAAAATTTGAACTAAAATCTGAAAAAAAAAAAAAAAATTGTAACAAAGCCAAGCCCACAGCAAGCCCACGGCAAGCCTAATAGATTACAGAGGTAGCAAACCTTACCCACGGATTCTCCAAAAAAAAAAAAAACCAAACCCTAATGCAGGTAATAGAGCAAGTCACTTTTAAATCAGAAATCACAAGGCTTTATCAAAGAAAAAGAAATCACTAAACTTCTTAAGGCCTAAAGCAAACCTAAAGACAGCAACGCCGTCACTTATGCCTCAATCCCTCAGAGCAAGAGCAACGCCGCCGGAGATCGGATCCAGTCCAGATCGTCGTTGGAGATTGGTAGTCCAGATTGTCGTTGCTCGTCGCTCGCCCTCATCGCCGTCGAAGATCGCGGATCGCTCGTCGGTCGTCGCGACGTCGCCTCGTCACCGAGTCTGCCTCAGCGGCCTCAGCCCAGCCTTCAGGCCTCCCTGCTCAGCTGCTCCGGTGCTCCCTCCCTCAAGGTATTTCATTTTCCTCTTTCTTTTTCTCTCTGACTCTCTCTAAGTCTCTCAGTTTCTCTCTCTCTCTCGAATGAAATGAAAATAAAATGAATGAAACTCTCTCTTTATTCTTTAATAAGACTAACTCTCCCTTTTAGTCTTTTGAAATTTGAACTGTGTCTCTCATTGGCCAAACTAAACTTCACATTTATTAATTTTTTGTCTGTTTTTGACTTTTGTCTTTTTGAATGTTTTGCTTTTCATGTGTAGTGTGTTTGTCAGTTTATCTTAATATCTTATCCTTTGGTTAGTGTGTGTATTGTGTTGGTGTTGATATTAATTATCTTTTAGACTAGTGTAACGTGTGAAATTTTCTGATTGGCAGGGGGCATTAGGCATTATTAGGCGTGCTTGTTTGATGAATGAGGTGGGGTGGGATGGGCACATGGGGCCAGGTTACACACTGCTTTAATTATTATGCTACATATAAATAATGTGCACATCAGTCATCAATGGCTCTTTTAGTGTAATGTGCACATTAGCACATGGGGCTAAACAATATAACAAATTAAAACAGTATAATTAATGACAAACAAATTAAAGCAATATAGTTTATTGTTAAGGTAAACAACAATAATCAAAGCAGTATAATAAACCAACAATACATTATAAAAGGCAAACAAATTAAATTACGTTAAGCTAAACAACAATTAATAATTTTATAATTAATGAAACAACAATAATGTGTGCGCTAGTGTGTGTTAATGCACAGTGGGGTGTGTGCTAGCTAGACTGCTAGTAGTTAGTAAAAAAAAAATTAACGAAGCAACTAAACACCAATAATTAATAATTTAATTAACTAATACATTATAAAAGACAAACAAATTAAATTATGTTAGGCTAAACAATAATTAATAATTTAATAATTAATAAAACAACAATACAACAAATTATAGTTTATAAAAGACAAACAAATTTATGAAACAACTAAACAATAATAATTAATAATTTTATTAATATTTCAAATGAACTTATAGTTTATAGTACAGGTACCTTTGTTCATTTCATTTCTTTTCATTTTTTTTTCCTTTCGAGGTTTTTCAGTGTACAGAATGCAAATTTGTTTTGATTTTAAGAATTTTTTTTTTAAGGCCAAATTTTGAATTTCGGCCGGTATTTACCGAAACGTCCCGAAACACCCGAAATAGACTAAAATGACTCGAAATTTTTTCAAAGTGAAATAGGAACACCCTGGACAAAATTCCTGGAGTCGCCACTGAGGTCAGGTTTAATTAATAGTTATAATGTTATGCTCTATGTAAAGTAATATAATTGCTGATTTTCTAATAGATTAGAGAAGAGAAATCAAGTTAATTAAGACCGTTTGGTGTCAAAGCATATGTGATAGTGATTATTAGCATATGGATGCATCACAGTTTCTTATAGCATTATTCTTGAGAAACCAAAACGAATGTATTACACCTATATGCAAAGCTTTTTTTGTGCTCTTAAAGCTTATACTTTTAAGAATTGTAAGCTTTGATCTATAACCATTAGATTATTCCAAGGATCTTCATTTGGAAATTAGGTTGAATTGTTGTCTTGACCGTTGTACGTAAGACCAATCATTTTATATCTATTTTCAACCTTAAATTTGAACTAAAATTATTGATTTTCGTTGTTTTTAACTCATTGTAAGATTGAACAAAGTGAGCATATTTAACATTTGCTAACTATCCGTGCATCGCTCTGGTTAGCGATTAGTTTATATAATAACTAATAGCCGAAACGTTTGACTTTTTGTTAACCATTCCTCATTGCGTCACGTGGCTACATAAATTATTGCCACACGTCTACATTTAAAAACATCGAAACATTGTGTCTTTTTCATTTGGTGATTATGTGAAATGTTTTGATTTTCGTAATACCATTACTATTGAATTGTCTATATTAATTTAGAGACACCTTTTTCTATCTCTTGGGTAGAAGTTACAAAATATATAACTAAAAAATGTTACTTTTTGTTGAACATGCCACGTTGTCACAGGGTCAATTTTTCACTCAAATTTTTTGCCTGTGATGGCCCTAAGTCCCTGACTTAGTCTTAGCCAACACCACACACACACGGCAATAACACTTAGAACAGATTATATAGGAACGTTTAAACACACAACACACACATTATTTACAGGGAACCTACCCCCAACCTTTATTACTTAATCTCAAGTACAAAGGAAACCCTTTTACAAGCCCAGAGAATTACACAGAATTTTCCCAAGGCCAAAATAGACTCTGCTGTTGATACCTCCAACAACCTTAGGGTTAAATACACAGAATTAACTGCTATGGCAGTTACTGCCTAGTAACTGCTTGGGTCTTGGACAATTTGCTACTTGTGTTCTGACTTAGGACACTTTCAACTAATACTGTCTTGGCTTGCTCTCCACATTTCCAGCCCCTACACAGCAGGTCTGATCATCAGGAAAGCTAGGAACTACTTGGTAACTGCCACTGCACATGCATAGCCCATGTCTCAGCAGACCATAGGGCCTCTGCCCATCCTTCAACAGCCCACACGACATGTTCCCACACGTTTTGGAGAGGCTTAGCCCATGCTTAAGGTCTCCCATCAGCACTATAGCCCACACAGCATGCCCACATGTAGCACACAAAGTAACTGCCATCAGCCTACTAGCACTTGTCCATGCATTCAGCCAGCCCCACTAGTCCAATGCCTTGCACATAGCCTTTAATCATCACAACAGCCCAGTCTTGCCTTGCATTTAAGCCACCAAGCCCGCACACAAGAAATGAATAACTAAACCACCAATGCCATGCACCACCACATAGGGTCAGCACCACCTGCTGTTGCCCATCATCACAACCATCTCTGCCCACCATGGCTCTCCTCTGCCATGGCTTTGGGGCATCATGTGGAGCAAGGTGCCTCCACATACTACTCCTCATCACTGCTCATCGATCCAACTCGAGAAGGGAGACTGGGCTGGTCCCCCTCAAAGAGCCCTTAGAAGCATCACTAGTCAAGCATGAGGAGCCATGAGTGTGTTGAGAAAACATGAAGCTAAGTGATTGGCCGAATGTTGCCCAAGCACCCTTATTCCTCATGCCATCATCAGCAACACATAATGCTCCTAACAAACCACCTCTACCAGAAGAAGCCGACGTCCTCATTGGTAGGGTATCTTTAAATGCCTTTACTTCTTTTTCAATCTACCATAAGGTTGATGCCTTCTCCCAACTTGCTTCTGTTTTAGCTGCCTCTTTCCACTTCACTAAGTAATAAGTTATCATGTTTCCACCATTTCGATAACCCGTTACCTTCTTGTTAAGAATTCTGTCAACTTCTCGATTAAACTGTACCAAAATAGTAGGTGGGGCATGCCTTGCCTCATTCCTTGTAGGATCTTGCTCATCCCCATGATAAAGTTTTAGAAAGCTCACACGAACTGTGGGGTGAATCTGCAACATTTCAGGCAGTTTCAACTTGTAAGCAACAACACCAACTCTATTCACAATTTCAAAGGGACCATCATACTTTGGAATTAAACCTCGATGCACATTCTCACTTCTGAACTTTCTCCAAATTTGTGGAGTTAGCTTCAACAGCACTTTGTCCCCAACTTGGAACTCAATAGGCCTCCTCCCTTTATCAACATACTTTTTCATTCTTAGCTGTGCTTTCATCAAACTGTCTTGTGCTTCTTGCATCAGTTCTTGTTTAGCAATAGCAAATCTGTATGCTGCAGGACACTTGCCCCCTGAACGTTGCTTTGCAATCTTATGAGGTGTTAGGGGCTGCTGTACCATTGCCAACTCAAATGGACTTATTCCCATTGAAGAAGACTTGTGCAGATTGTAAGCAAACTGTGTTGAATCCAACAAGTCTAGCTAGTTTTTCTGACTTGTAGTCATATAGTGCCTCAAGTAATCTTCCAACACAGCATTGATCCTCTCGGTTTAACCATTTGTTTGTGGGTGATTAGCAGTAGAAAACTTCAACTGCGAACCCATCAACCCAAACAAAATTGTCCAAAACCGACCAGTGAAACGAGAGTCTCTATCACTCACAATATCTTCAGGCAAACCAAAGTATTTCACCACATTTCTATAAAACAGATCAGTAGTTACCTCTGCTGTACAAGTACTTGGTGTAGCCATAAACACAGCATACTTCGAAAATCGATCAACCATTACAAAAACTAAACCCATTCCCTTCACTTTAGGCATACTAGTAATGAAATCCATTGAAACAGAAATCCATAGACTTTCCGGTATAGGAAGAGGTTGCAGCAAACCAGCTTTCTTTTGAGTTAAACCCTTATCTTATTGACAAACTAGACAAGTCTTAACATACAACTCAATGTCTAACTCCATCTTAGGCCAATAATAAGAACGGACAGTAAAGCATACATTCTTTCCTTACCCAGATGTCCTGCTCATTGTGGATCATGAGTCTCTTTCAACAACTCTCTACGGATCTTCCCACTAGGAACAAACAGCTTACCACCCTTTGCATACAGCAACCCATCTTCAAGCCAGTAACGACGCACTAGGCCTACAGTCACATCTTGCACCAATTTCCGGTAAGTGGCATCAAGCTTAGAACTTTCCTTGATCCTTTCCACAAAATTTGACTTAACTCTGGTTAAGGCAGCAACTTATTCTTGCACTTGTTTACGGCTAAGTGCATCTGTTACTTGATTATGCTTGCCAGGCTTGTGCTCCTACACAAAATCATATTCTTGCAGCAACTCTTGCCACCTAGCTTGCTTAGGAGATAGCTTCTTTTGTGTGTTGAAGAAGGTATTGGCTACACTATCAGTCCTTACCACAAATTTTGGGCCTAGTAGATACACCCTCAAAGTTAGCAAACAATGAACCACAACAACCATTTCCTTCTCATGTGCTGAACATTTCTGTTCTGCATCATTCAGCTTCCTACTTTCATAGGCAACTGGATGTTTTTCTTGCACCAGCACACCACCAATTGCTTTGTTAGAAGCATCAGTATGGACTTCAAATGGCAACTCAAAATCTGGTAGACGTAGCACCGACTCACTTGACACAGCAGCTTTAAGCTTCTCAAAAGCTTCTTGGCATGCATCTGTCCACACCAATTTCTTGTCCTTTTTCAGCAAATCTGTAAGAGGAGCAACCTTCTTAGAATACCCTTGAATAAACTTCCTATAATAGTTAGCTAACCTAAGGAAAGACTGCAACTCAACAACTTTACTTGGTGGAGGCCAATCAAGGATAGCTTGCACCTTCCTCTCATCCATCATTACAAGACCTTTGCTGACCTTATGCCCTAGAAATAAAATCTCTTGCTGGGCAAACTCACACTTCTCTTTCTTGACATACAATTGATGTTCCCTCAATTTGGACAGCACCTTCCCAAGGTGTTCTAAATGATCCTTCAAGGACTCGCTATATATCACTATGTCATCTAAGTAAACCACAACAAACGGTCTACAAACTCATAGAATACATCATTCATCAAATTGCAGAATGTAGCAAGGGCATTTGTTAAACCAAAAGGAATAACTAAAAATTCATAAGAACCATACTGAGTTACATAAGTTGTCTTTGGTTCATCCCCTTCTGCAATCCTCACTTGCTAATATCCTGATCTCAAGTCCAGCTTGGTGAAGTAAGTGGCTTTGCACAGTCTGTCAAACAGGTTTTAAATCAAAGGAACCGGGTACTTGTTCTTCACCGTTACTTTGTTCAAGGCTCTATAGTTCACACACATACGCAATGATCCATCCTGCTTCTTTTGGAACAGAATAGGGGCACCGCAAGGGGCTTTAGAGGGCTGAATGTAGCCTGCATCAAGCAATTCAGTCAATTGCTTTCTCATCTCAGCCAACTCCATAGGGGACATTCTGTATGGAGCCTTCGAAGGAGGCTTTGAACTAGGAACCAACTCAATCTTGTGATCAACAACATGCCTTGGTGGAAGGGTCTTAGGCAATTCTGGAGGCATCACATCAACAAATTCCTCCAGCAGTCTAGCAACAGCATCTGGAACTTCAACAAACTTGTCCTGCTTGACCTCAATCATTGCAGCCAAGTAAGTCATCTCCCCTTTCTTCAACCCATGCTTAACTTGCATTGCTGACACCATTGGCTTTTTCCCCTTGCTAGTCTTGCTATTTCCTGCCACACGCCTAGCAGGAACATAGCATGGTTGCTTCTCATTGAAAATCAACATCACACCGATGAATGGCAGCAAGACAGCCTTGGCAGCCACAAAGAATTCATCACCCAGAATTACATCAAAGTCATCCAACTTCATAATCAGGAAATTCACCTTTCTTGTCCACTTGCCAACCTTGAACCTCACACCAAAAGCAATTCCCGAAATAGGTTTTGCTTCAGAGTTTACTGCCTTGATCTTACTTGGACACTTGCTCACTTTTAGATCAAGTTGTTGGACCATACTTTCATTAACAAAATTATGGGTAGCACCAGTATCAAGCATTGCTTCAGCCCCATTCCCATTCATCTCTACTTGCATATAAGACAGCTCCTTAGAATTACCTCATGCACTAAGGGCATTTAGCAATTGTAAGGGGTTCACCTTGTTGCGAACTTCTTCATCGGACTGCCTTTTCTCATTTTCAGCAACCATTGCATTAAGCTTCTCACGCTTAGGGCAGTCTCTTGCTTGATGAGGGCCATTGCATATGAAGCAGCCTACTTTCAACTTAGGCTGTTCTTTGCTTTGTTGAGAGGTAGAACTCTCTCCTTTGCTCTTGTTACCCCAATTTTTCTTCTGCTTATCCTTGTTCTTCTTGCTATCTTTCTTCTTCTTGTCTTTGCCTTTCTCCTTGGACTTACGTTTTTCATCATCCCCACTGGGCTTATTGAACTTGTAGTCCACTAAAGCATCTGCCGTAGACATAGCAGTGGGTAGATCACGCACTGCCTGCCTTTTTAACTCCAACTGCGCCCCAGGTTGCAAGCCAGACCTGAAATTGAACAACTTATCTTCCTTTGACATGTTCTTGATATCCAGCATCAAAGAACTGAATGTCTTGACATATTCTCTCACTGTACTAGTTTGCTTCAATTTCTTCAAGGAGTCTCTTGCAACCCATGCATTATTGGTAGGCAAGAACTGGTCCTTCAACTCTTTCTTTAAGGCTTCCCACGAGTCAATCTTCCATCTACCAGCATCTGCATCATCTTCCACATGGGTTCTCCACCATAACTTGGCTTCCCTGAAAGATACATGCTAGTAATAGTTACCATCTCTTGATCAGCCACCCTTGCAGCCTTGAAGTACTGCTTTATGTCCCAAAGGAAATTCTCCAAATCCTTGGCACTCCTAGCACCATTAAAGGGCTTTGGTTCAGGACCTTCACTTTGGTGGCCACTTCCCCCTCCCTAGGCAGCCCACGCATTGCCCTCTTTAATAAGGCAATTTCTGTCTCAAGTTGGCTTGGGTCTCTCTTGCTACACTGCCCCTGGCATCCAGTGCAGCAGCCAACTCTTCAACACGAATCAACACAACATCCCTCTGATCAGAAATCTCATTCACTATCACAACAGTTTCTGTAGACAATGCATCCAATCTGTCACACACAAAAAGTTGTTCTCCCTCTGTAGGAACTCCAAGTATGTTCTCTAAGATAGTCACCCTTGCTTTGGTGTCCGAAGACATTGTGGCTAGGGCTCTGATACCAATTGTCACAGGGTTAATTTTACACTCAAATTTTCAGCCTATGATGGCCCTAAGTCCCTGACTTAGTCTTAGCCAACACCACACACACACTGTAATAACACTTAAAACAGATTATATAGGGACGTTTAAACACACAACACACTCAATATTTACAGGGAACCCACATTTAACCTTTATTACTTAATCTCAAGTACAAAGGAAACCCTTTTACAAGCCTAGAGAATTACATAGAATTTTACCAAGGCCAAAATAAAATCTGCTGTTGACACCCTCAACAGACTTAGGGTTAAATACACAGAATTAATTGCTATGGCAGTTACTGCCTAGTAACTGCTTGAGTCTTGGACAATCTGCCACTTGTGTTCTGACTTAGGACACCTTCAACTGATGTTGTCTTGGTTTGCTCTCCACGTTTCCAGCCCCTACACAGCAGGTGTGATCATCAGGAATGCTAGGAACTGCTTGGTAACTGCCACTGCACATGCTGCACTTGCACAGCCTATGTCTCAGCAGACCATGGGGCCTTTGCCCATCCTCTAGCAGCCCACACAACATGTTCCCACACGTTTTGGAGAGGCTTAGCCCATGCTCAAGGTCTCCCATCAGCACTACAGCCCACACAGCATGCCCACATGCAGCACACAAAGTAACTGCCATCAGCCCACTAGCACTTGTCCATGCATTCAACTAGCCCCACTAGCCCATTGCCTTGCACACAGCCTTTAATCATCACAGTAGCCCAGCCCTGCCTTGCACTCAAGCCACCAAGCCTACACACAAGAAACCAACAACTAAACCACCAATGTCATACACCACCACATAGAGTTAGCACCACCTGCTGCTGCCCATCATCACAACCATCTCTGCCCTGTTGGAAAATTGCATGTTTGTATCGCATACAAAACATACGCAGAGGAAAATTAACGGATCTACTTCATTCGCAATTGATAACATGTACTATGTAAGTTTCAGAATTTAAGAAAAAGAAAGCGTACTTTGGTGCGGTGAAATTCAAAACCAAAGATCAGAAGTTCTTGGGAAGGCTTTTAATCTTCACTCCAATTCCACTTGATACCCAAGATGTGTGGTCTCTCAATCAGTCTCCAAGAAGAGAATAAAGAGTGTCCAACACTCACATACAAACCATTTCATTCTTTGTATGATCTTAATGAAAAACCTTATGAAAATCTCATATGAAAACCTTAATCTTTTCCTTATGAAAAAGCATTTATGAAATTCTGTATGTTTCTCTCCTTATATACAACTGATTATCTAATTGGGCTAGTCTTTTGGGCCATTCCAATTGGGCTCTAGCATGTGGCTTGGAGTGGGACCAATAAGACACTAGCTCCAATGGGCCTTGGGCTTTTCTGTAAACTCTTGACAAGTCCAAAGTTACCATTAACTATATTTAATACCACTATATAAATATAATTGCACTCTAGGCCTTATCTATAAATTATATCCCAAGACTTTATTATACATACAACCCCTTCATTAAAATATTCGTAGTAATACAAAGTCATGAATGTAGACTGCCACTTTAAAGATTACTACATCTTAATCCTTGAGTACCCGATTTAATCCTTTACGTTATTCATCATATATTTATGAAATCCAATTTCATAAATATATATTTTAGTAACTCCTTACTAAAGTGGTTGGGCCCAACACTCTGAATAACCAAACTCATTAAACTTACCTCAAGGGAATATTTTATGTCTCCGTTAAGAGATTATGAATTCTATCTTGAGAATATATGTTCCATCAACACTAAATGCGGCTGCCCAACATACTGAGGTTTTGATCGTGACTTATAGATCTCACTCCTGATATATCAAAGCAACCTACATCTTATGATTAGGTCCATTATTCTCTCAGGATTTAGAGTTGATGTAAATAGAAGTCGTGAGATTTATTATTCATTTGACAGTCGTTAGGAGAATAATAAATCTCACAGCGGTCTAGTTCAATATGTCTTAACTCTTAAAACATATCAACATACCAACTAGAAGTCTCCACTTCCATGATCAAGACAAATTATCGTCTTGATATGTTATAGTCTTCGCAGTTGATATGTTATAGTCTTCGCAGTTGATATGTTATAGTCTTCGTAGATGAAATGCCCAATTTCATCACCGACTACGAACTAAAATTCTGAGTTTACAAAAAACTTGTGATTTATATCTTCTGTGACTAAATTACATAAATCACATACTATGCATCTCATAAACTAAGATAATGTCCCATTAGTTCATTTATAGATAGCCTTATATAATTAAAAAATTTAATTATTTATGTCATGCCAAAAAATTGGATTTTAGGGCATAAACCCCAACAATCTCCCACTTGCTCTTAAAGAAAATTTATCATATATCCGACACTTATCTCCCTTTAGAGTAATTTATAGTCACTCTAAGGCAAGGCTTGGAAACAAGTTTCAGCCAGATGTATTGCATAAATTATCTTTTCTACTACTACTTCTTAAGTACTCATATCTCTCTATTGAGATCATACTTATGTTTAATGTGTATCTTCATCATTTAAGATGAACACATATCTTGAAGTCCAACTTCATGAATCATAATCAAACTACAAGTCAGTATTTGTACATCTAGTAACCATCAAAACTTCACTTTTGTGGACAAACATATAATCCCTCATTCTCCTAAGATATTTGAGTATATGCTTTACTCCCACTAAATTAAGTGATCTTTTATTCAATTGATATTTGCTTACTATGCCCACCGTAAAATAGATATTTAGCCTAGTATATAGCATAGCATAAAGACTTCCTATTAGTATTATATTAGGAACCGTCTTAATATGCTCTTCCTTTTATATGTCTTAGGACTATAGTCCTATATAAAGAAACTTCAAGCTTAAAAGGAAAGAATCATTTCTTAAAGTATTACATGCTATACTTGGCTAGAATATAATCTATTTAAGCAGTTTGAGATAGATCCAACATCCTAATTTCTGAATTTTAACAAAGTTTAATTCTTAGGATGTGATCAGTCTTTCCCAAGTACTTTATATCAAACTGGACTAGACAACCAAAACTCTATTGATGACAATAACCCTACATCATCCTAAATGATTAGAATGTCATCAACATACATTAAAAAAATTATTATTCTATATAGCTTTACATACACCTAAGGCCTTTTAATACTTGATCAAAATCAAACAATTTGATTTCTTGATCAAAGATGATATTTTATGATTCATATGCTTGGTTTAGTCCATAAATGGACTTTAAGCAACTTGCATACTAAACACTATTATTTCTTTGCTATGTACAAGTCTAGATATATCATATAGATGTCTTCCTCAAGATTGCTACTAAAAGAAGCTTTCTTGATATCCATTGCCATATTTCATCCAAATGAAATATAATGGATAAGAGAATCTAGATAGAGTCAAACTTGACTATTGGTGAAAAAATCTTTTCATAGTCGAACCATTTCTTTCTGAATAAATCTTTTCACCACTAGTCTTGACTTTGAAGGTTTGCACCTTCAAATCTATCAATCTCATTTACTTGTAAACCTATTTGAGAACAATAGGCTCAATTCCATTAAGCGCCTTTACAAGTTCTAGACTTTAAATAGAATCTCACGAATTCTATTTACATAACCTTGATCCAATAATTCATATTCGTATCATCTATTGCCTCTACGTAAGACCGATGATCAAATTCATATCCTTGTGGAATGACTTCAAAAGTTTATCCCAAAAGTATGAGTTAACTTGGTAAATGATAATCCTTCGACTATGATATTGTACCGGTATACTAGCTATATATTTAGAATAATGTCTTGCGGTGTATCTAATACAACCATCTCATTTCTAAATGTATTTTATAATTGTCCTACAAAAAATTCTGACATTTTTCTTCTAGAACAATTGTATGTTTAGCTTTAAGACTATTCATATAGTCATGATCAAGAACTTTGTATATGTACTTTACAAACATCTTGTAAGAACTTTGTATTTGTACTTTACAAATATCTTGTCTTCTTTATGACTACCAAAATAATCTTATGCAATTCCTTTTGGATACCCATCATAAACACACATTTTTCTACCTTTTGATTTCAATTTGTCAGACTTCCTTTCTAGCACAAGTGCTAGACATCTCCAAAAGTGGAAGTATCATATACTAGGTTTTCACCCAATCCACAATTTGATAAATGTCATAGGAACAAACTTTTCAAATCAATTTTAGAAAATGTATAGTAATTATAAGAGTATATCTCCAAAAGAAATAAGCAAATGGAAATACTTATCATGTACTTTACTATTTCTAAAAGAGTCTTATTCCTTCTTCATGTATGCACTGACTTAAAGAAGTCATTAATACTATATTCCTTTACAATAAAGGAGTCCTAGATCATATTATCCTCTAAATAGAATTCATAGATTGGGAATATAACAAAATAATGGTTCTAAAAGCCCATCTTTCACCAATCTTGAATACCATTTAGATTAAAAAGATCTAGACATAAGTGCCAAAACATACAATACTAAAGGATGAAAACTTTCTCTTTAAAAAGTAAAACATGTAAATCTCCATCTAGAAAACAATCACGGACAAAGCTTAGTTTAACCAAACCAGAAACACTTTCCTTTATTCATACTTTTGAATCTAATTTTCTTTTGGCAACTACTAGGGCAACTTGCTTGCCCAACTGTTTGGTATTATAATTTTTCTTCTTACTACCCTTACCTTTCGGTTCAGGCTAAGAATTTGAATTAAATCATATTGATCCTAGCCTTAGCTTTTAGGATGTCTTTCGTTGCGTAGAACTCACTCATCAATTTAGATAATATAAAAAAAAAATTTATTTTCAAAAACAATCCGAATTGATCAAATGATTCTAACAAGAACTTATGAATCATATCCATTTGAGATTAACAATTAATCTCTACATCCAAGAATTCTAATTCATTTTTAAAATAAAAATATTTTCTTAAAATGATGTGGAAATGGAACTCCTTAAGTTTTTCTTGGCACTCAATATGATTTATATCGAATATCGTCTAGTAGCACGATATTTCATACCAAACATCCCATTTAGACTTAATATAAAGTCTAAGTCTTGTACTAACTCTTGCATCTCATGCTGTAGCATAATTGAGATAGAAGCCAAAGAAACATATTAGCATTTCAATGGAGACTATGTGTTGGGATTAGTGCCCTTAAATCCTATTGTATGATGCTATGTATGATATTATGTATGACATTATGTATGACATTATGTATGACTTAATATTGTGTTTAATAAAGTTGTTTTATTATTATCTAAAATAATGGTAATATGAATATTCGGACATTATCATATAGTCCATGAGATGCATAGTATGTGATTTATGTGAAAAGTTACAGAAGATATAAATCACAAGTTCTTTGTAAACTCAGAATTTAGTTCGTAGTCGGTGATGAAATTGGGCGTTTCATCTGCGAAGACTATAACATATCAACTTAGATGATTTGTCTTGATCATGGAAGTGGTGACTTCTAGTTGATATGTTGATATGTTTTAAGAGTTAAGACATATTGAACTAGACCGCTGTGAGATTTATTATTCTCCTAACGACTGTCAATTGAATAATAAATCTCACGACTTCTATTAACATGAACTCTTAATCCTGAGAGAATAATGGACCTGATCATGAAATGTAGGTTGCTTTGATATATCAGGAGTGAGATCTAAAGTAACGGTCAAAACCTTAGTATGTTTGGCAACCACATTTAGTGTTGATGGAACATATATTCTCAAGATGGAATTCATAGTCTCTTAGCGGAGATACAAAATATTCCCTTGAGATAAGTTTAATGGGTTTGTTATTCAGAGAGTTAGGCTTAACCACTTTAGTAAGACTAAAGTATATATTTATAGAATTTGATTTCATAAATATATGGTGAATAATATAAAGAATTAAACTGGGTACTCAAGAATTAAGATGTAATAATCTACAAAGTGGTAGTCTACATTAATGATTTTGTATTACTACGAATATTTTATGAAGGGGTTACATGTACAATAAAGTCTTGGGATATAATTTTATTAATAAGGCTTAGAGTGCAATTATATTTATATAGTGGTATTAAATATAATAAATGGTAACTTTGGGCTTGTCAAGAGTTGACAGAAAAGTCTAAGACCCATTGGAGTTAGAGTCTTATTTGTTCCCTTTTAGTCCCACTCCAAGCCACACACTAAAGCCCAATTGGAAAGGCCTAAAAGGCTAGCCCAATTAGATAATCAGTTATATAGAGAGAAACATACAGAATTTGAGTATGAACATGAATTGGTATGTGTGTGAGTGTTTGACACTTTTTCATTCTCTCTAGAACATACGCATATAACTGATTGAGAGACCACACATCTTGGGCATCAAGTGGAATTGGAGTGAAGATTGAAAGTGTTCCCAAGTGCTTATGATCTTCGGTTTTGAATTTCACCACATCAAGGTACACTGTCTTGTTCTAAATTTTGAAACTTACATAGCACATGTTATCTATTGCGAACGAAGTAGATTCGTTATTTTTCCGCTATGCATACATGCATATTTCCATCAAATGGTATCAGAGCGATCTTCATTTCGAATCTGTATAACATGTTTTGTGAGTTTTGGAATTAGAGATAATAGTTTCATGATGTTAGAAGATTATATATGCATTTAATTTTCTGCATGGATGTTGAAACTATGATTGGATAAAAACTGATATTGATGTTATGATGTTGTTTAAATTTGAATTTAAGTATGTAAAATTGATATTTAAGGCTATAGCATCAATGGAATCTAGTTTTGATATCAAATTCTATCTATCACGTTCATATGATGTTTATATATTCATGAAAACCGTTGGGAAATTGTTCAGAGTTTCCCTTCAAAAACTGAAAACACGGGTTTTTTCGCGGGTAAGCTTCCCGCGACGTTACTCGCGAAAATTGCCTTTGATTCACAAAAACTATTTCGCGGGTAAGCTTTACTAGTGAAATAGTCACAAGACAGTAGCGAGAGTTTCTGTTTGAATTTTGTGTTTTCACAAAAACTTTTCACGGGTAAGCTTTACTCGCGAAACAGCCGCGAGACAGTAGCAAAAGTTTTTTGCGAGAAGAGCTTAGTCATGAGATTCTTGCGAAAATGCCACTGAAGGGAATTTTGAATTTTTTCTATGTGTTTTCAAATGTTTAAAGTGCAAGGGTATGTGTAATTAGATTATGCATGTTTTATAATTAAAAACCTTTATTCTAAAATATCTAGTGGGAGAGAGATACAAGGGTTGGATCTCACGGCCTCCATTGTTGGTTCATAGTAGTGTGAAATATATACTTAGTCTTTGCCTCGAGCTTAGCATTCCATGCGGAGAGTATTTATTTCATGGTCCTACAAGATTGAATTACTTGGTTTATAGTGGTTTGATCAAACACCTTGTCTTAGCTTCAAGCTTTGCATTCCATGCGGAGGGTGTTTTGTATCATGGTACTACAAAATAAGACTGTAAAGGAGGTGAAATGTGGCTACACATGATTCTAGACAATGGTATACACTAGACTAAATATTATAGTATCCTCTATACTGAGTTCTTATTATCATTATTTAAAAGCCAAATATATAACGGCATATTATTAGTGTTTGATAAGAGTTATCATGATAGCACTAATAATGAGAATGGTTCTCAATCAATCATAGTATTTAATGTTCACTCTATGCTGAGGGATATTGAATATGAGATTGGGTTGTCGTTGCATATATTATATTATGGTTTTATTAAGGTTCCATACTATATGTTTATATGCTAAATTGTTAATGTCCAGTTTACTTATTATATTCATGTTTATTATTTTCAGATTTGAACATGGCATCATTTAGCCCACTTGTAACCATTCTTAATCAAAACAAACTGACTGGATCCAACTATGTTGACTGGAAAAGAAATTTGGACATAGTTCTCACAGCTGAAGAGCACAAATATGTGCTTACTAAACCATGTCCTAGCTTTTCTTCATTAGATGCTCCTCTTGAGGAAAAACAACGATATGATCGTTGGCAGAAATCTAATGAGATGGCCAAGTGCTACATCCTAGCATCTATCTCAAATGTTCTACAGCATCAAATGCAGGATGTAGAACTAGTTTCGGACATTATGCTAAGTCTGAAAGAGATGTTTGGTGAGCAAGGCCGTTCTGCAAGGCAAGAAACCATGAGGCAAATTTATAATACCAAAATGGCTGAAGGTAGTTCAGTAAGGGAGCATTGTCTTACAATGATCTCTAATCTGAATACTTTGGAAGTTTTAAGTGCCGATATTGATGGAGAATCCCAAGTGGATATGATACTCCAGTCACTACCAAAATCATTCAAAGAATTCAAACTTAACTATAATATGAATAAAAAGATTTATATATTGTCTGAATTAATGAATGAGTTGGTAGCGGCAGAAGGCATCCTTGGTACTTCTAATGTTGAAGCAAATATTGGTGAAACTTCTACTTCTCAACCTAAGTCGAAAGGCAAGGGTAAGAAGAAGAAGAAGAAGGACTTCACCAAGCAAGAGGGTAAACAAATTGCCTTAGGGGTTGCCGACAAAGGAAAGAAGCTCAAAGGAAATTGTTTCCATTGTGGTAAGAAAGGACATTGGAAGAGGAATTGTCCAAAATTCAGAGCTACCAATAATAAGGGTATGAATAGTTCATTCCTCCTTGAAATATGTTTAGTACAAAATCCCACAGATTCTTGGTGTGTGGATTCAGGTTGTACTAATCATATCTGCAATTCTTTGCAAGGGTTCCAGGAGACTAGAAGGCTTAATGAAGGAGAATTGTTTCTTACTTTGGCTGATGGGAGCAGGATTCCGGTTGTAGCTGTTGGTGTTTTTAATTTATGTTTTGAGTCTAGAGTTTTAATATTGGAAGACTGTCTGTATGTACCTAATGTTCGTAGGAATTTAATTTCTGCAACTTATTTAGGTAAACATGGATATTGTGTTATCCTTAAAGACAATGTTGTAATAAAGAAGGGTAAAATGTTTATCTGTTCTGGCAATATTGTTGATGGTCTTTATATTTTAACTCTTGATAAGCATGAATTATATAATTCTGAATTAGATAATGACTCTCATGTAAAATCATTAAAGAGAAAGTTTCCTTCTACTAGTGATACATATCTTTGGCATTTACGTTTGGGTCATATAAATTCAAATATGATTCAAAGACTAATCAAAGATGGTCTCTTAGAGCCCATGGACTTTGATGAATTTCCAGTTTGTGAATCTTGTTTGGAAGGTAAAATGACCAAACGACCTTTTAATACAAAAGGTAGAAGAGCCTAAGATTTGCTAGAACTAGTACATTCAGATGTATGTGGTCCTATGTCAATCCAGGCAAGAGGTGGCTATGAGTATTTCATTAAATTCACTGATGATTATTCTAGATTTGGTTATGTGTACCTAATGAAACTGAAGTCTGAAGCCTTTGAAAAGTTCAAAGAGTTTAGGGCTGAAGTTGAGAATCAATTGGGTAAACGCATAAAGGCCATTCGATCTGATCGTAGTGGCAAATACTTTCTTGGGGATTTTAAGGATTACTAACTGAAAATGGGATTGTATCCCAATTGAATGCACCTGGAACTCCACAACAAAATGGTTTAGCGGAAAGAAGGAATAGGACTCTTTTAGATATGGTTAGGTCCATGATGAGTTATTCAACTTTACTAATTTCTTTTTGGGGACATGCCTTGAATACTGCAATGTATCTTCTGAATTTAGTACATTTGAAGTCTGTTCCTAAAACACCTGTGGAGTTGTGGAATAGGCGTAAGCCTAGTATGAGACATCTCTATATTTGGGGTGTCCAGCACATGTGTTAAAAGGAAAGTCTGACAAGTTACAGCCTAAAACAGAAGTGGTTTTCTTTGTAAGGTATCTAAAGGGAACTGTTAGGGGTCTGTTCTATAGTCATAAGGATAATAAAGTGTTTGTTAGCACAAATGCCAAATTCTTAGAGAATGACTATATGAATGATTATACTCCTAGAAGTAGAGTTGTATTGGCTGAAATGTATGAACCTGTAATTGAACAACCAATGGATGAAACTAGGGATGACGTGGCTGTATTAGATACACCACGAGATACTACTAATGAGAAGTCTAGTACACAGGTGCCTCGTCGTAGTGGGAGGATTGTTAGGCCACCTATAAGATTTATAGGTCTAGGAGAAACTTATGAAGCTATCTCAGAAGAGGCCGAAATTGATCCTTACACTTATGATGAAGCAATGAATGATATAGATGCATATCATTGGGTCAAAGCTATGAAATCTGAATTAGATTCTATGTATTCCAATCAAGTTTGGGATCTTGTAAAGGCGCCTAAAGGCATAAAACCTGTTGGTTGCAAATGGGTTTACAAGAGGAAGAGAGGGATAGATGGAAATGTTGAAACTTTTAAAGCAAGGCTAGTGGCGAAAGGGTATACTAAAAAAGAAGGTATTGATTATGAGGAAACCTTTTTACCAGTAGAATTATAAAATCTATTAGAATTCTCTTATTCATTGCTGCTCATTATGATTATGAGATTTGGCAAATGGATGTCAAGACTGCATTTCTAAATGGCAATCTTGAAGAAGAAATCTATATGATGCAACTGGAAGGTTTCATAGCAAAGGACCAAGAGCATATGGTATGCAAGTTGAAAAGGTCCATTTATAGACTTAAGCAAGCATCTAGGTCATGGAACATCAGATTTGATCAAGCAATCAAATCATTTGGTTTTGAACAAAATCTTGATGAACCATTTGTGTACAAAAGACATCAAGATAAAGTAGTAATGTTCCTAGTGCTTTATGTTGATGACATTCTACTCATTGGGAATGATGTAGGGGTAATGTCATCAGTAAAGGTTTGGTTGTCAAGCCAATTTGATATGAAGGACTTGGGTGAGGCTAACTTTATTCTAGGGATCAAGCTTTGGCGAGATCGCAAGAATAAGATGTGAGGCTTATCACAAGCTGGATATATAAATAAGGTTTAAGAACGGTTTAGCATGCAAAACTCCAAGAAAGGAACACTTCCTTTTAGACATGGAGTTTCTCTGTCTGATGACCAAAGGCCTAAGACTCAAGAGGAAGAAAATATGATGAGACAAATTCCATATGCTTCTGCAGTAGGAAGTCTCATGTATGCCATGCTTTGTACTAGACCAGATATTTGCTATTCAGTTGGCACGGTTAGTCGATATCAATCAAATTCAGGACCACAACATTGGCAAGTTATAAAGCATATTCTCAAGTATCTACGGAGAACAAGAGATTATATGCTTGTTTACCGTAGTGAGGATTTGATTCCCATTGGCTATACAGATTCAGACTTTCAATCGGATCTAGATTTCAGAAAGTCCACATCAAGATGTGTTTTCACCTTAGGAGGTGGAGCCATAACATGGAGGAGTGTCAAGTAATCTTGTATTGCGGACTCCACCATGGAAGCAGAATATGTTGCTGCTTGTGAAGCAGCAAAAGAAGCTGTATGGCACAAGAAATTCCTTTCTGACCTTGGTGTAGTGAGAATGGAGCAAGCTCTCATTACTTTGTTTTGCGACAATAGTGGAGTAGTTGCACAATCAAAAGATCCAAGGAATCACAAGAAAGGAAAGCACATTGAAAGAAAGTTTCACATCATTCGAGATATTGTTGCTCGTGGAGATGTGGTGGTAGCAAAGATTGAAAGTGCAAATAATCTAGCAAATCCCTTTACCAAAGCATTGCCTCAAAGGACCTTCGAGTCACATTTGGAGGGAATGGGAATTAGATTAATGCACAATAGTCTTTAGGGCAAGTGGGAGATTGTTGGGATTAATGCCCTTAAATCCTATTGTATGATGTTATGTATGATATTATGTATGACATTATGTATGACTTAATATTGTGTTTAATAAAGTTGTTATATTATTATCTAAAATAATGGTAACATGAATAGTCAGACATTATCATATAGTCCATGAGATGCATAGTATGTGATTTATGTGAAATGTCACAGAAGATATAAATCACAAGTTTTTTGTAAACTTAGAATTTAGTTCGTAGTCGATGATGAAATTGGGCGTTTCATCTGCGAAGACTATAACATATCAACTAAGATGATTTGTCTTGATCATGGAAGTGGTGACTTCTAGTTGATATGTTTTAAGAGTTAAGACATAATGAACTGGACCGCTGTGACAGAAAAGCCCAAGGCCCATTGGAGCTAGTGTCTTATTTATTCCCTTTTCGTCTCACTCCAAGCCACACACTAAAACCCAATTGGAAAGGCCCAAAAGGCTAGCCCAATTAGATAATCAGTTATATAGAGAGAAACATACAAAATTTGAGTATGAACATGAATTGGTATGTGTGTGAGTGTTTGACACTTTTTCATTCTCTCTAGAACATACACATATAACTGATTGAGAGACCACACATCTTGGGCATCAAGTGAAATTGGAGTGAAGATTGAAAGTGTTCCCAAGTGCTTCTGATCTTCGGTTTTGAATTTCACCGCATCAAGGTACACTCTCTTGTTCTAAATTCTAAAACTTACATAGCACATGTTATCTATTGCGAATGAAGTAGATCCGTTATTTTTCCGCTACGTATACATGCATATTTCCATCACTATGATCATATCATAAGCTATCTTATTAATGCATCATGCATAGGAAATTGTGACAATGCTGAATCGATACATATTTATGTACTTCAGCTCCAAAATTAATTCTTAGTTAATGTGATTCAATTAAAATAGTAGCTAGAGAACAAAATTATGACAACTTTATTTTGAGACTATGAACATAATTACAAGGACATTATATTTTGCATCCATAACCATATAGTATGAAACCTAAAAACCATACGATATTAGGCGCAACGACAACCCAATCTATGTCTATAATTCCTTGGTAGCAAGTTTATTATAAACATATTAATTGATTGAGAACTATTCTCATTATTAGTGCTATCATGATAACTCTTATCATACACTAATAATATGCCGTATTAACTTTAGCCTCTATGTAATAATGACATAGCTCCTTTGGGAGGTTAACATTACACTTAGTCTAGTGTACACCATTATCTAGAATCATGTGTAGCCACATTTCATCTCCCTTTATAGTGTTTAAACTTGTAGTACCATGAAGCAAAACACCCTCCTTTGGGATCGCGAGGCATATACGCCAAGATGAGGTGCTTGTTCACACTACTTTAAACGGGTAAGTTCAATTTTGTAGTACTATGAAGTAAACACCCTCCTTTGGGATTGCAAGGTATATACGCCAAGACGAGGTGCTTACCCACACTACTATGAACCGATAATGGAGGCCGTGAGATCCAACCCTTGTATCTCTCTCCCATTAGAAATTTTAAAATAAGTGGATTGTCTTGAAATCATTGTGATCTAATCACAATTTTAACCCTACACATCAAATGTTTTTAATTGTTTAAATTCGATGTGATGTTACTAAGTCACATCATAATAGCGTAACGAACATTCGCGCAATCATAAAAAAGTTTAATCATGTAATCCGTGAAGTAAATACCCTCCGCATGGAATGCAAGACTCGAAGTCAAGACAAGGTGTCTATTCACATTACAATAAACTTAAAAAAAAGGGTTATTTCAATACTCCCACTCATTATATTGGGTTTTTCTTAAATAATTGTGATCTCATCACAACTAATAACCTTGCACTTATTTAAGACTCTAATCTTATTAGAATCACTAACTAAAATGGAAGTCCTAAACTATTTAGGATTCCTTAAATACTAATGGATCAAAAATTAGTTATAAAGAACTCTATCCTTAATTTACTAAATAAAAAGTTCTAATCTCATTAGTAACTATATACCTTTTAATTAGAATTTTAATCTCATTAAAAACCTCTAATTAAAATAAATTAAGGACTTTCAATCATAAAACAATTTAGGACTAAGAGTTCTATTTAACTACCATCTTTGATCTCATTAGGTCTTTTAGTTAGAATCATGTGTAATCACATCACACATTGCCTTACACCTTATACATTTGAAAACATTTAGAAAATATTCAAAATTCCCTTCAAATGCATTTTGGCGAGAATCTTGCGACTAAGCTCTTCCCACAAAAAATTCAGACAGAAACTTTTGCTACTGTCTCGCGGGTATCTCGCTACTAAACGCTTCTCGCGAAAATAAGTTAAGAAAAAAAATTGAAAACACAAAAAATCAGACAGAAACTTTCGCTACTGTCTCGCGACTGTTTTGCGAGTAAAGCTTACCCCCGAAAATTTTTTGTCTTCAGAATCATTTTTCACGAGTAACTTCGCGAGAAGCTAACCAGCGAAAAACCCGTGTTTTCAGTTTTTCTAAAGCCATTGCAAATAGTTTTCAACGATTTTTTTTATGAACAAACAACTACCATATGAACATAATAGATAGAATTCGATGTTAAAACTGAATTCCATTGATGTTATAGCCTTAAACTTAAATTCAACATACTTGAATTCAGATTTAAACAACATTGTAACATGAAAATCAATTTTCATCAAACCATAGTTTCAATAACCATGCAGAAAATTAAATACCTATATAATCTTCTAACATCATGAAACTATTATCTCTAATTCCAAAACTCACAAAACATGTTATACAGATTCAAAATGAAGACCGCTTTGATACCATTTGTTGGAAAATTGCATGTTTGTATCGCATACAAAACATAAGCAGCGGAAAATTAATGGATCTAGTTCATTCGCAATTGATAACATGTACTATGTAAGTTTCAGAATTTAAGAAAAAGAAAGCGTACCTTGGTACGGTGAAATTCAAAACCGAAGATCAGAAGTTCTTGGGAAGACTTTTAATCTTTACTCCAATTCCACTTGATACCTAAGATGTGTGGTCTCTCAATCAGTTTCCAAGAAGAGAATAAAGAGTGTCCAACACTCACATACAAACCATTTCATTCTTTGTATGATCTTAATGAAAAACCTTATGAAAGTCTCATAAAAAAACCTTAATCTTTTCCTTATGAAAAAGCATTTATGAAATTCTATATGTTTCTCTCCTTATATACAACTGATTATCTAATTGGGCTAGCCTTTTGGGCCATTCCAATTGGTCTCTAGTATGTGGCTTGGAGTGGGACCAAAAGGGACCACTAAGACACTAGCTCCAATGGGCCTTGGGCTTTTCTGTCAACTCTTGACAAGTCCAAAGTTACCATTAACTATATTTAATACCACTATATAAATATAGTTGCACTCTAAGCCTTATCTATAAATTATATCCCAAGACTTTATTATACATGCAACCCCTTCAATAAAATATTCGTAGTAATACAAAGTCATGAATGTAGATTGCCACTTTGAAGATTACTATATCTTAATCCTTGAGTACTCGATTTAATCCTTGAGTACTCGGTTTAATCGTTTACGTTATTCATCATATATTTATGAAATCCAATTTCACAAATATATACTTTAGTAACTCCTTACTAAAGTGGTTGGGCCCAACACTTTGAATAACCAAACCCATTAAACTTACCTCAAGGAAATATTTTATGTCTCCGTTAAGAGATTATGAATTCCATCTTGAGAATATATGTTCCATCAACACTAAATGCAGCTGCCCAACATACTGAGGTTTTGACCGTGACTTATAGATCTCACTCTTGATATATTAAAGCAACTTACATCTCATTATCAAGTCCATTATTCTCTCAGGATTTAGAGTTGATGTAAATAGAAGTCGTGAGATTTATTATTCATTTGACAGTCGTTAGGAGAATAATAAATCTCACAGCGGTCCAGTTCAATATGTCTTAACTCTTAAAACATATCAACATACCAACTAGAAGTCTCCACTTCCATGATCAAGACAAATCATCATAGTTGATATGTTATAGTCTTTGCAGATGAAACGCCCAATTTCATCACCGACTACGAACTAAAATTCTAAGTTTACAAAGAATTTGTGATTTATATCTTCTGTGACCAAATCACTTAAATCACATACTATGCATCTCATGGACTAAGATAATATCCCATTAGTTGATTTATAGATAGTCTCATATAATTAAACAATTTAATTATTAATGTCATGCCAATAAATTGGATTTTAGAGCATAAACCCCAACATGCCCACCATGGCCCTCCTTTGCCATGGCCTTGGGGCAGCATGTGGAGTAAGGTGCCTCCACATGCTGCCCCTCATCTCTGCTCATCGATCCAACTTGAGTCGGGAGACTGGGCTAGTCCCCCTCAAAGAGCCCGTAGGATCATCACTAGTCAGGCATGAGGAGCCATGAGTGTGTTGAGAAAATATGAAGCCAAGTGATTGGCCCAATGCTGCCCAAGCTCCCTCATTCCTCATGCCATCATCAGCAACACATAATGCTCCTATCAAACGATGAATGGTAGCAAGGCAGCCTTGACAACCATAAAAAATTCATCACCCAGAATTACATCAAAGTCATCCAATGTCAACAAAAGAATGTATTTTGGCCTTGGGAAAATTCTGTGTAATTCTCTAGGCTTGTAAAAGGGTTTCCTTTGTACTTGAGATTAAGTAATAAAGGTTGGGGGTGGGTTCCTTGTAAATATTGTGTGTGATGTGTGTTTAAACGTCCCTATATAATCTGTTCTAAGTGTTATTATAGTGTGTGTGTGGTGTTGGCTAGGACTAAGTCAGGGACTTAGGGCCATTACAAGCAGAAAATTTGAGTGAAAAATTGACCCTGTGACACATGTCTAACTTCTACAAATGTGACTAAAAAAACAAATCCCCAAATTAAGTAATGCAACATTCTGCTTGGCTTTGGGTAGTTTTAGTTTTAAATTTTTTTTTAATATGTTTTATAGTTCTTCCTACAAAAATAAAACACTTCTCTTCTCCCTATCTTTGTGTACATTCTTCTCCTTTTCTCTACCTATCTCTGTACTTTATTTCCTACAATAACTTTGAGACTTTTACTTCATAAAAGTTTTGCCCTGTTTGCATAAATAAATAGAAGCAAGCAAAGTTTCAGGCAAGTCCAAAGGTCAGATCCCTTCTCTCATGGAGTCTTTTCATTGGATTATGTGGGTGCACTTTGTGCATTGTGTTTTGACAAACTTGAAGGAAAATTAATTGGTAATAAGATTTTCTTTTTTCAAATGATATACTAATTTGTTTTTCCAAAACTGATAGTGCCTTGAGGCCAATAATGATTAGTTGTCATCTGTACTCTAATATTTAACCAAGAAAGATTTTGCACCTTGGCACATAGTGATGATAATGATATCTTGCTCTTCCTCTTTGTCCACATAAATGATAAAACTGAAGAAAACTCTATACCTTGCAAGTGTTGGGATTAGTGACCTTAAATCCTATTGTATGATGTTATGTATGATATTATGTATGACATTATGTATGACTTAATATTGTGTTTAATAAGGTTGTTTTATTATTATCTAAAATAATGGTAACATGAATATTCTGACATTATCATATAGTCCATGAGATGCATAGTATGTAATTTATGTGAAAAGTCACAGAAGATATAAATCACAAGTTCTTTGTAAACTCAGAATTGCAGTTCGTAGTCGGTGATGAAATTGAGCGTTTCATCTGCGAAGACTATAACATATTAACTAAGATGATTTGTCTTGATCATGGAAGTGGTGACTTCTAGTTGATATGTTGATATATTTTAAGAGTTAAGACATATTGAACTAGACCGTTGTGATATTTATTATTCTCCTAACGACTGTCAATTGAATAATAAATCTCACGACTTCTATTCACATGAACTCTTAATCCTGAGAGAATAATGGACCTGATCATGAAATGTAGGTTGCTTTGATATATCAGGAGTGAGATCTAAAGTAACGGTCAAAACCTCAGTATATTGGGCAATCACATTTAGTGTTTATGGAACATATATTCTCAAGATGGAATTCATTGTCTCTTAACGGAGATACAAAATATTCCCTTGAGATAAGTTTAATAGGTTTGTTATTCAGAGAGTTAGGCCTAACCACTTTAGTAAGACTAAAGTATATATTTATGAAATTTGATTTCATAAATATATGGTGAATAACTTAAAAGGATTAAACCGGGTACTCAAGGATTAAGATGTAATAATTCACAAAGTGGTAGTCTTCCTTCATGACTTTGTGTTACTACGAATATTTTATAAAGGGGTTGCATGTACAATTAAGTCTTGGGATATAATTTATTAATAAGGCCTAGAGTGCAATTATATTTATATAGTGGTATTAAATATAATTAATGGTAACTTTGGACTTGTAAAGTGTTGACAGAAAGGCCCAAGGCCTATTGGAGCTAGAGTCTTATTTGTTCCCTTTTAGTCCCACTCCAAGCCACACGCTAAAGCCCAATTGAGAAGGCCCAAAAGGCTAGCCCAATTAGATAATCAATTATGTGAAGAGAAACATACAGAATTTTATGAAGATGAAATGGTTTGTATGTTATGTGTAAGAGATTTCTTTAATTCTCTCTAAGAATATACACACATAACTGATTGAGAGACCACACTTCTTGGACATCAAGTGGAATTGGAGTGAAGATTAAAAGTATTCCTAAGTACTCTTCATCTTTGGTTTTGAATTTCACCCCATCAAGTTACACTCTCTTATTCTTATATTTTGAAATTTACATAGCACATGTTATCAATTGCGAATGAAGTAGATCCGTTAATCTTCCGCTGCGTATGTTTTTGTATGTGATACAAACATGTTATTTTCCTATAACAAGTGGGATTGGAGACAAAGGACATACATTTTTCCTAGATAAGCATTCGTTTCTTCATTGTCATTGGCTCAATTTTAGTTACCATGTCTGTATGCTAAGAATGTGTCAGATTAATGAAGATAAGAGAGAAATGTATCTTCCACAATTTTGTACGTGTGGAAAATTTCAGAGTTGAATAAGATTTTGGCCCATAACTTGGGTTTTGTAATCGGCTTGGCCTTCAATATCCAAATGAATATGAACCATTATTTATACCCAAAGGATTTTGACCCTTCAATAAGCATCTTTTCAGTTAACAAGCACTTTTTCATTTAATAGACACATTTTTGGTCAATAGGCACATTTTCATACAATAGGCATCTTTTGGTATATCAAATATGAAGGGTTATGCCCTTTCAATAGACACCTTTTAGTATATCAAATTTGAAGGGTTATGAACTTTCAATCGACACCTTTTGGCATATATATTACAACCTATCTTATATATACCTACATATACAACACAAACTAAACTAGAGATGCAACATTCTGTCTCTTATTCCTTCCCACAAAAAACTAATCAATAAAACAACATTACTTTCTTTTGCCTAAGTAATAAAATTTTGTGATATTTCTTTCAATATCATTTTTTTTATTTAAATTTCATTCATTTTTGCTTACTACTCTAACTAAAAAATAATGATTTTTTTTCCTGAAACTCATCCAGTAGTTATTTCCATGCATCGCACGGGTTAGCGACTAGTAATAACTAATAGCTGAAACGTTTGATTTTTTGTTGACCACTCCTCATTGCGCCACGTGGCTACATAAATTAATGCCACGTCTACCATTAAAAACATAGAATAATTTATCTTTTCATTTGGTGCTTATACAAACTATTTCAGTACAATTTTTTGAATTTTTGAGTTGAATAAGATTTTGGCCCATAACTTGGGTTTTGTAATCGGCTAGGCCTTTAGTATCCAAATGAATATGAAATTGAGAAAAAGAAGTTGAGAAGAAGTTACCAAATGAATAAGAAACATTTTTTATACTCAAAGGATTATGACCCTTTAATAAGCATCTTTTCAGTCAACATACACTTTTTCATTCAATAGACACATTATCGGTCAATAGGCACCTTTTCATACAATAGGCATTTTTTGTTCAATAGGCATCTTTTGGTATATCAAATATGAAGGGTTATGCCCTTTCAATAGACACCTTTTAGTATATCAAATT
Source organism: Notholithocarpus densiflorus (assembly GCA_030021035.2). Taxonomy (NCBI): domain Eukaryota; kingdom Viridiplantae; phylum Streptophyta; class Magnoliopsida; order Fagales; family Fagaceae; genus Notholithocarpus; species Notholithocarpus densiflorus. The sequence continues at coordinate 4,378,387 of JARYZH020000019.1, forward strand.
TGAAGGGTTATGAACTTTCAATAGACACTTTTTGGGATATATATTACAACCTATCTTATATATACCTATATAAATAACACAAACTAAACTAGAGACGCAACATTCTGTCTCTTATTCCTTCCCACAAAAAACTAATCAATAAAATAACATTACTTTCTTTTGCCTAAGTAATAAAATTTTGTGATATTTCTTTCAATATCTTTTTTTATTTTATTTTATTTTATTTTATTTTATATTTATTTTTAATTTCATTCATTTTTGCTTACTACTCCAACTAAAAAATAATGATTTTTTTTTTCCTGAAACTCATCCAGTAGTTATTTCCATGCATCGCACGGGTTAGCGACTAGTAATAACTAATAGCCGAAACGTTTGATTTTTTGTTGACCACTCTTCATTGCACCACGTGGTTACATAAATTAATGCCACGTCTACCATTAAAAACACAGAACAATTTATCTTTTCATTTGGTGCTTATACAAACCATTTCAGTACAATTTTTTGCTATTGTTGGTGTTCAGTTGCATTTTTCCAGCAGGTAGTTATAAATTTTACACATTTCCTAATAAATTTAAGTTTATATTTCTTGAGACAAAACTCAAAAACTTCAAGTTCATTCTGATTCTTCTCCCTCTCTCTATGTACGGTGGAGAACCTTTGGTTTTCACAAATATTTTTTTGGTAGGTTTTAACGCTATATTCCATTATATGTTTTTTGGTTTTATTATTTGGGTTTTAAAATCTTCAAGTTTTAACGCTATATTCCATGTAGAAGGACGCCCAGTCTTACGTAAAGGCATGCGACAGATGCCAACGCTTCAGCAACATCATAAGGTAACCGTCGGAATAGCTTACCCTGATGACTACTCCATGGCTCTTCACATAATGGGGATTTGACATAATGGGACCCTTCCCTATGGCAGCACGGCAGCTCAAATTCCTCATTGTAGGGATCGACTACTTCACCAAATGGGTTGAAGCGGAACCCCTAGCGACCATCACTGAAAAAAATGTAAATAGTTTCATCTAGAAGAACATTGTCTGCTGCTTCGGTATCACAAAAGTCTTCATCTCTGACAAAGGAAAGCAATTTGACAACGATGCGTTCAGAGACTTTTACTAGTAGCTGGGGATAAAAAACTAATACTCTTCGCCCGTCCACCCGTAAGCCAACGATCAGGTAGAAGTTACAAACCGATCTTTGCTTAAGATAATCAAGACTCGGCTTGAAGAGGTAAAAGGTATATAGCCAGATGAACTACCAACTGTTTTGTGGGCAAATAGGACGACGGCCCGAACTCCCACAGGTGAGACACCCTTCAGACTTGCATTTGGAAGTGAGGCTGTCATTCCAGCAGAAGTAGGGCTTGCATGCTACAAAATAGCTCATCACAAAGAAGGGAAGAATAATGAAGGAATACACCTACACTTGGATTTACTAGATGAGGTAAGGGCGACGGCTGAATAGCGGATAGCATGCTACCAAGACCTTGTGGCTAAACACTACAACATCAAGGTTAAGCCTAGGCACTTTGATATTGGGGACCTCGTCCTGAGGAAGGTGACGACCGCTACAACAGATTCTACGTAAGGCAAGCTAGGCCCTAACTGGGAATGACCCTACAGGGTCGTTGATTGCTACAAAATAGGCATTTACCACCTAGAGACGCTTGACAGACAAAGGTTACATCACCCTTGGAATGCCGAGCACCTAAGAAAATATTACCAATAGTGCACAAAATACGAACTATGTTTTGTGCTTTTCTTTCAATTTTGCTAAGTAGACTATTGTGTTTTTCTTTCAGCTTTTGCTAAGTAAACTTCAGAGTGCCCGTCCAGCACTCAATCTGCTATTTCTTGTATTTCTCCTATTTCAATAAAGGCACCATTCTTAAGAAATTATCAGATGACTATATAGAAAAGCAAGAAGGAAAGCTAAAGTCCTACCTATAGGGTAAACCGACGACTAAGGACAACGACGGGTACTTGGTCACCTTATATAAACTAACTCCTACCTATGGGGTGGACCGAAGACCAAGGACACCGACGGGTGCCTGGTCCCTGATTTGAATCCAAGTCCAACTTGCGAGGTAGACGGACGACCAAAGACACCAACGGGCGCCTGATCAATTAATTAAAGATGAATCCTACCTACATAGTAATCACTTACTGAACAAGGTAAACCCAATGGACCACAATGCTTATAGCCTATTTCGCAAGCGTGGGCATTTACAACTTAGCCTACAAAGTAAACCTGACGGGTCCTAATACTTGCCTACAAGGTAACATTATCTCGTTGGGTAGAACAATAGGAATATTCTACAAGTATGTAATCAACAAGCGTAAGGTACATTTGACAAACATGTAAAAGTAGGAAAAAACATATATTAACGCCCGATGGAGGCATCCAAATGTTAACTTGTGCCAAACCAGGGCACCCCAAATAAGTATTTAGCTTGTGCCAAAAACAAGGCACCCAGATTGTTCTTAACTTAAAAAAAAAAAAAGTTTCGAAGTTACAAAATTAAGCGGGAGGGTCATCGGTCACTACCTGGCCTTCATCCACCGCCTGCCTGTCATTTTCAACTGGCCCGCCTTCTTCCCTTTCCTCCAGGTCAACCATATCATGGACAGTCACCTCACCACCACTTGGAGTTGTCGGGGGAACCGAAAGATTGATCTCGACCTGGGAAAATTCCAAGCCTGAATTCGGGACAAGAAGAGTAGCTTGCTCATAGAAATGGCGGAAGCCTTCGACAAACTGATCCCCCAACTCATCAAAGTAAGGTTAGGGCGCTTGAAATTGAACCATAGCGTCGGCCTTGGCATTCTCCACATGCTCACGAAGAGCAGCTAACTCCGTTGGCAGGTTGGAGTTTTCTTTCGTCAACTTTCCAACCCGACAGGCGCTTCCCTCTTGCTTGATAGTTTGGGCCTTTAGCACCTTAATTTCGGTATTCAGGGTTCGCATGGCCTCCTTATATTAGGTGATCTTCTCCCTGTCTGAAGCTTAACGAGCTTTCAAGCAGTCGATGGATGCCTCCTTGGCCGCACACCTAATCTAGAGGGGCCTCATTCTTACCAAGGCCTAAAGATAAAACAAGTGTTCAGATACTGAAAAGAAAGTAGAAGGTCAACGATAAACTCAGATACTACTCACCCTCGTCAAGTCATGAAGGTCGGCATTGCCAAAAGCCTCTGTCTCGTGCTCAGAGAATTCATTAAGGTCCTCGTTCCCGACGAGGGATTGAACCTTCTCCACTGCAAAGTCCCTATTCTTCACTAAGAGAGGGACATGAGGGGGAACATCGGGTCCGGACGGTTGGAAGAGTTCAATGGTTTCTTAAAAGGGCAATCACCATCGCCCAAGGGTTTTCTCTTTTGAACCACCTTGGATGAAAGGGCCGATGACCCCCAGTTTGCTGAGCTTGGGCCACAACCGCCTTTTTCACCTCTAGGCCTTCCTTTTTCCAGCATCTATTTTAGAAAATAAAAATGAGGAAAAAAAAGTAGACGGGTTGGGTTTTCACGCCAATGATTAAAGAACAAACCGAAGGAAAGGAGACTTATGATTTTGAGATTGAGCATCGAGTCATCGGGGTTCGTCAAAAGGTTTAGGCTTGCCACAAAAAGCATGTAAATTGTTAAGTGTGACAAGGTCCTTCCACCCTCTCTCCTCTATATGGATCTCAAGTATGTGGTTAAGAAAATTTTCCTGCTCGGGTAATATCATTGGGCGAATTTGGGCTACAAAAATATCAAAACATATAGGTTTGGCCCCCCAAGTATGATCATAACCTTCACCTATACTTTTCCACTCGTCGGGTCTACATACCCAGTTGGCCCCCTTGACAAGAAATACTTGTTTTTCCAATCGCGATTGGAATCAGGAATGTCAGACATAAGTTTCAACATCCCCTTGTGACACACAAAGTTGTAGAAACCCTACGACGCCAAAATTTTTTGGAGGTTATAGAAATAGAAGAACTCGTCGAGAGTGATACCCCGATGGCCTCCATTCATCTAGCCCCACAATACTTTTGCCCCAAGAAATATCCTTCAGGCATTAGGAGATATTTGGCTGATGGATATCGCAAGATGGTCAGCTAACCGACGGTGAATCTCACTTAGAGGCAACCTCAACCCAGCGATAAAGGCAGCCTCATAAAAACCGATGTCCATAGTCTCACCTGAGCAACACTTATTTTTTTTATGTGCCCTTCTTATAGGAATGTCATCGGGAATTTGGAAGCGAGGGCAGAGCCTTCCAAATACATCCTTTGTCATTCTGGGAGGAAAAATATTCACTGTCCAAATCTTAGGAAGGACAAACTCCCTATAATTTTACCTCGATGGACTGGTTACCTCCTTTAATGGTACGTCGACGGACTAGCATCAGCCATGGAGTTGTACCCCGACGAGGAGACCTTGTCGTTGCCCAACTCCAAACAGACAAATATTCACTCATCACTTCACTATCACTTGGCATCCTCTCACCTACAAGCGATGAATGAAAGAACTACTCACACGACAACCAAACATTGGACCAATGACCATTCCAACTATAAATAAATAAACGAAAAAGATCAAGGAATAAATACTTACCCGATAGAGGTGACGATTGAAGAGCGACGGATGGATAGTCGAAACTGACGACTTTAAAAGGGACAGACAATCTCAAAAACCAAAGAGAAAAAGGAGTAAACAATAAGGTTAATAAGGGCATTGAGCTATTTATAGGCGAAGAGGCATGGGAAATGTAGCAACGCGACTGTTCATGTCACCCAATCAGAAGATGCTACGTGTCACTTGCGCACACCATAAAAGACCCTTTTGCCCTCATAAGTAGCATGGGCCCCGAGGCAAATTGCTGATGGATCAAGGCATCCGAACTTATTTCGTAGTTCGTCGGTTATGCCAATGAACACGGAATAGGGGGTAGCTAATAGAGAATATTTTAACTAAGAAATTTTTAAAGTCCTTTTGCCTTTCAGGCTAGAAATACCCTTTAGGCTTGAAATACCCTTCGGGATAAGAATGTCCTTCAAGTTGAAGGTCTCTCTTTTGGTCTGATGCCAAGAAAGGCACCTTTCATACCCTCACCCATTTCTTCTGTCAGGTATAGAATCACCTGTCAGGTTACCCTATACCGACAGTGGATCACACTTAGCCCTATACCATTTACGTGTTCTCCACTTAGATCTCCCTATATGGAAAGAATTTGCACATGACGCCCAAAGATCCTTCTACATATTCTTACCCCCAAATATGGGAAGTAAGGTCTTAAGATCTCGGAACATTAACTCCATATCTTCCCTACAAGGAAAAACCCTACGTTCATTGGATCTCAGTCAACTCTACACCACTATATAAGCACCAAGTCTTCTCTTCTCCAAGGTGCGTGCAGTTGCAATTTCCTAACTCTTACACTTTTGAGTTATCGGAGATTCTTCTATCACTGACTTAACCTTTGGAAGGTCTTTGGTCGAATCCCCACTGGTGCTCTCTGTAGGTTCTACACCTTTTTGCTCTTCAGGTACCCTAATTGGCGAGTGTGCAAACGATCAACTCACTAATGATTTTTGTGCATCATCATATATATAATGTATGATGTTACAAGGAAAAGAGAAATGGGGAATGGGTATAGTTATAAAGAAGCTAACTTATTCCCTTACAGCTTACCCAAAAATATTTTTATTTTTAATGAAGGAAAAGAGAGGCTGAAAATTTTGAGAGGGGTTTCCTAAGAAAAAACTAAAGAAAATAATGAAAGAATATTTTTTCAGAATTTTTCTAGGCTATTTTTTTTTTAATTTTTTGTATATTGTAGTGTATTTCTAAAAAAATGAGAAGGTGGGGGGGGGGGGGGGGAGGGGGACGGGTATATATAGTGGAAATAGGGAGCATGTGATAGTGGTGCTAGAGCACCTTCACATAGCCTCCTAGCCGTAGGTGGCTATGCGATGGATCTCTGGCACTACCATCACATGGCTCCCTACTTTCTATGGTTTGAAAGCCTTTATGAGATCCGATTTTTTCAAACTTGATATCCCTGGAAAGCTCTGGATGTCTAGTTTTCATAGGCTCTGGCCTTGCTCAATTTAGAATTATGGTCGCCAAGATATCGCGTTTGGAATATACATGACACAATGAAGGAAATTCTGCAACATGTTTTCTTGAAAAATTCATTTCTTCCAATCTGTGACAGATATCGTTGAGCCATTTTTGTGATTGTGAGAAGTAGTTGAGACATCATAATTCAATCTTGTTCAGATGGATCGCTCCAATTGTTGCTCAGTTAGTACAGTTTTTTACGCGAAAACAATCCAAAAACAGCCTTTTTGACCTAAAAAAAGTGAAACATTTATGCTCTGTTTGGATGTTAGGGGAAGGAGGGTGAGTAGAGTAGAGGGAGGCAGAGTAATTAAATTACCTTATTTGGAAGTTTTTTAAGGAAGGATGGGGAGGGATTTGGAGGGGTTTTAACTACTTCTAACCCCTCATTTTTAATTCCCCCAAATTGGAGAGAATTGGAGGGAGAGTAGAGTACATAAATTATTGACCAAATGAATTACCCAATTTACCCTTACTATATTAACAAAATTACGAACCAATCAAATAAAAAATTCACGTTATTTCTCTTATCAGAGTCTCAAATTTCTCTCAACTCTCTCAGCTCTGAAGACTCTGTTGCCTCTCTCTCTCTCACACGCAGTGGCGGTGCCACCTTATGGCCAGGGTGGTCCTAGGACCACCCTGACCTGAAAAAAAAAAATTATTTATAATAATTTAAAATTTTATATTTATTTACATTTAAAATTTTTTTTGGGACCACCCTGAATTTTTTTTATGCCGATAAAATTAAATTTTGGTCTATAATTTGAGCAACTTAACAATATATTGGGGTCTTTCAAGCAAAAAGGAAAAACTAAAAAAAAAAAAAAAATTTTTTTTTTGAACTAAAATATGAAAAAAAAAATTATAATAAAACTACTATAGGCTGGGCAGTGGCTTGATTTCTTCGAATAAGCACACTGCCCAATACAACACAATTTTCAATATTTTGTTATTTTTTATTACAATATTATTTTTCCTCATCAGACATATATTACTTACTTCTCATTTTTAATTATTTTTTCTTGTTTATTCTTAACCACACACGTCTTCTGTCTCCTTGATTTTTAAACTTCATACTTTTAAATTTTATCACATCTTCATCTACACTTTTACATCTAGTTTTGCTTTCCTTCTTGTTCGTAACTTCTGTATCTTCTACCTGTACCAGTGTAGCAGTGCCTCTTCTCAAGTTGAGTCTCAAATTTCTCAATACGATTTTTTTTTTTTTAGCTGTACAGGTACCTTTGTTCATTTCATTTCTTTTCATTTTTTTTTTTCCTTTTGAGGTTTTTTAGTTCACAGAATGCAAATTTGTTTTGGTTTTAAGAACATTTTATTTTTTAAGCACAATTTTCATGCCGGCCAAATCTTGAATTTCGGCTGGTATTTACTGAAACACCTCGAAACACCTAAAATAGACCGGAATGACCCGAAATTTTTTCCGAAGTGGAATAGGGTGGGTCATTGTTTCGGTTTGTTTACCGGCATGGTATTTTTCGACCATTACGGTTGGAACATAATGGAATTAATAACATTGAATCAAACCTAATTACCTAAAGGCTAAAAATAAATAAGATGGTGCAATTTATGTTTCCTAAGGAACACCTTGAACAAAATTCCTAGAGCCGCCACTACTCACACGATTTCTTCCACTCTTCACGCTGGCTCTCTCTCTCTCACACAACTTTTTCACTCTCAATTGTCTCTCACGCCTGGGTTTTTCTTTCAGAGGTAAACTCTATTTTTCTTTTTGTTTCTTGGGTTTCTTTTGAGTGGGTTCAAATAACTATGTTCTTAAAATTATGATTTTATTGGGTAATTTCTTATTAATTGTGATTTTATGGGGTAATAACATGTTATTTGTGGGTGGGTTTCGGATCTGAGGGCTTTTTTTCTTAAATTTTAAAGTTTCAAAGTATTGCTCATAACATGTTTGATAAAGTGCTTGAGTGAGTCTAGATTGTGAACTTGCATAAATTTGTATATTGTAGTTATATATGGATCTGTGTTTCTTGTTTATTTTTATCTAAACACTTGCAATCCTTTTAGTTCGTGATATATGGATGAACTATGGTTAAACCTAGGCTTTGTGATTGTTTATTCTGTGTAAGTTTGATTTTATGGACAGGTTTTTGATTATTGGTTTGTGTTTGTGATTTTTATTGGGTAATTTCTTGTTTTTTGTGAATGGGTTTCTGATTTGGGTTTTTTTTTTATTTTTTATTTTATACTGGAATTTTAAAGTTTCAAAAAGAGTTGCTCACAATGTGTTGATAAATTGCTTGTTTGATTGTGTATAATCAAACTCACATGAGTTTGTGCAGCATCTCACTGTGTAGTTGTCTCTCTCTTTGTTATTCTTTTCTTCTCCTTCGTTGTTGGTGCCTTTTACAGTAAAGCAATTGCATGTTGGCCAATGGATCCAACTAGGATCGCAATGGGACCACATCAAACATATTTACTACACTCCGAGCTGCACCCTTTTCTGAACTTCTTCTTTTTTTGGTAGTAACCCTGCTCTATATAATTAATGACATATAAAACACAAGCTATTCATATATTACTGTTTTTGTCAGGATCCTAAATTGGGGCTAGTTCATGCTTTCATTTCGTTTAAGGGGAATGTATGAGTATGAGCTAGGTTGAATTTTGTTTCTTGTGATAAAAACCATGCAGGACATATCTTATGTTATACATATATAGACCTAAAGCACCATCATATTCCACGAACCATCCTATATTGTCTACATCCAACATGTGTTTGTAATTCGTATTTCAACATTGGTCTATGTTAAATATATTGTGATTTTAATGTTAAATATTCTTTTTGATTTTAATTTTTTCATAGTTTATATTGTGATTCAATGGGAACATGGTTTGTCAATTAGTAATGGTGATACTTTTATTTGTCTTGTAAAGTTGTTGATGCTGGATATAGTACATACTGCACAGTTGAGTTTCTTTGATTGTGTGCATATTCTAGCATGTGTACACACACATGCATTGAACATGTCTCTGTGTTTGCATGTTGTTCATTGCTATGAGTTGGTTCTTTTATTTGATTTTAGTTTCAGTCATTACTATAACCATGAAGTGGCATTTCACTAGCAAAACACAAAACACACTAAATCGTAATAGCTTAGTGTATTTATGCATATCATGGATTGTAATAGCTTTACTGTCATGGGATAATTTTATTAGATGGATAGACAAGAGAATAAAAGGAGAAGTGTATTGCAAATTTGGGAATGGAGACGTGGATTATGGGATTGGGAATGGAGATGTCAAATGGCAGTTGCTTATGTAGTTTGTCTTGTTGCCTATTGGTTAATACTTTGAAGGAGGCCTCAAAGGAGACAAGTAACTTACTCAATTAGTAGTTTGAGGTTAGAAAGACAAAGCGTTCGCGATGAACTAATGAGAGAGATAATTGGAAATAAAAAGTGTCGTGATATTATATGCATGGAGCCTGGAGAGTTTTTAGATTTGTGTGACATGCTACGTAAAGAAGGTGGCCTCCAACCAGCACAACAAGCAATGATTGAAGAACAAGTTGCCAAATTTCTTTACATATTATCACATGGTGTAAAGCATCGGGAAATATCTATTTTTTTTTTCTTTTCGTCGCTCCGGTGAGACTATAAATTGTCATTTCCATAAGGTATTAAGATCTGTGATACAACTAGAAGAGAAGTTTCTGAAACAACCTGATGGATCTCAAACTTTAGTAGAAATACTCAACAGTTCTAGGTTCTTCCCATATTTTAAGGTAAAAAAGAAAACATTATTATACTCTAATAGCTTAATTGTGGTATATATAAATTTTTTAATATATAGAAGTAAGTACTCAACAGTTTTAGTTCTTCCCATTGCAGGATTGCATTGGGGCAATTGATGGAATGCACATTCGGGCAAAAGTTCCTATTGAAGATGCACCAAGATATCGTGGTAGAAAGGACTACCCAACACAAAATGTGCTAGCGGCATGTACATTTGATTTAAACTTTACATATGTTTTGCCTGGATGGGAAGGAACTGCGTCAGACTCAAGAATTTTAAAAAATGCATTAAGTAGACATGATAAGCTAAAGTCCCCCAAGGTAATTTTGTTAGAAAAAAAATAAAATTTTTAGCCATTAGTGTATAACAACATAATGATGCATGTCATTCCTATAGGTAAATATTACCTTGTTGATGTTGGATTCGTGTTGAGGAGCACACTTCTTGCACCTTATAGAGGAGTTCGTTATCACTTAAAAGAGTATTCAAGAAATCCACCACAAAATCCTAAAGAGTTATTCAACCTTCGACATGCATCTTTACGCAATGCGATTGAAAGAGCATTTGTAGTCTTCAAGAAAAGGTTTCCTATAATAGCAAGCTTGAATGAGCCGTCTTACAAAGTTCAATACCAGAAAAAAATAATTTTAGCATGTTGCATTTTGCACAATTACTTGATTGGTGCAAATCCGGATGATGGAATTCTTCATGAGGTGGAAGAAGAAATTTTAAACAATCCTGAACTCCATGAATAGCTTGGTGCCCAAAGAGAGAGAAATAATGATGATGCTGCCCAAGAAGAGATTTTAAGAAACTCAATAGCAACTGAGATGTGGAGGGATTATACATCCAACCCAACTTGATGTTATTCTAAATTTAATAATTGTAGACAAATGCTTCTAGTGAATTTAGAACTATGTTTTTGTTTTAATGGGTTGATTCTCATTAGAATTTTTTTATTATTTAATTTTCTTTTTATGGACTTTTCATTTTGTATATGATACATTTAATTTGCTTGGGATAAACTATTGAATGAGTTTTGATTGTGACTTGAGAACGTGTTTTTTCTTGTGAGGTTTGTGTGAGACTTTCCTCTTTAGTATGCACAATGAATTATTCTTCTATATTGTGTTAGAGCAGCACTACCACAGAAAGTTCCATTTTTTTTTTTTTAGTATAATTTTAATAAACTGATCACAGAGTTGCTTTTTTTTCTTTTCTTTTCAGAATGATCTTTTCTGTTTTCTGTTGTTATCTGAATGATATATCTGAATGATTTTGAACTTATGCATCATATAGGAAATGGAAAAAGAGTTAAGGACAAAAGTGATCAATCTATGAGATATGGAGAATGGATTCATTGTCATCATATAAATTTTATAGGAAAACAGTGATACATTTATCAAAAACCAGTTTAGTGGTCATGTAAAATAACTTTTGTCAAAACCAGTTGGATACGTTAGTCGGTGAGAGTTCAGTTGATGTGGATTGGAGGCGATCATATTACTTGAACTTGGCGATCATATTACAGTGGCAATTTGCAGGTAATCTTTCTTTTTCTATTGTTTTACATGATGTCTTTGTCCTATCAGATTGTTTTACTGACCATTTTTGAGTTATGCTTGTCATTGTGTGTTGCTCCACCATGCTATCTTCCTTGTTAAGTAATGCATTTTTGCTAAATATATTTCTATCTTATTATTTTATAAGAAGTAACAACCATGGATAATGTGTAAATATGGCATTTTACAGGGGGACCGCACTTGGAAAGTTGGAGTTGTTGATAGTGAATACATTTTTCATAAGGGCATACAAACTTTGGGTGGGAGTGGACTGCCTGCAAAAAAGGTCTTGCTCTGCCTTTTCTCCCATTTTCTTGTTGATAGTTCTTTACTTTTGAAACATAAAAATTAAATTATTTCTGTTTCCAAAACAGCTTGTCTTAAATTTCACAAGTTTGTTTGTTAAGTTTTTTCATTCAATGGGCTGGCACATGACAACAACTAAATTTGATGGTTTTGTTAAATACATTTATTTGCTCAAATATATTTTTATAGGTTCAAATATGTCAGAAAAAAGGACTATTGATGATGTGGTTAAGAAAGATAGAGAATATTGGACAGCTATTATGGATGATGTGCTTATTGATGCAGTCTTGCATCAACATCATCTAGGTAATAGAAATGGTTTAGTCTTCACCACACAGGCCTATGACAATATTGTGAAGGATTTGTAAGAAAAATTTGAAAAACCAATCGACAAGAAAAAGGTGAAATATGGCATTAAAACCATCAAGTATAATTGGTCAAAATGCTATGATGTGTTTAAGAATGGATTGAGTGGTTTTGCTTGGAGTCCAATCACCAAAATGTGGAGTGCTGAACCAGAAGTTTGGGAAAGTCTAATCCAGGTTTGTCATTTATATTACGTATATATTTGTTTCGGTACGAGATCTACTAACATGGACTTGTGTACTTGTTTAGTTAAGATGAGCTATAGATGTTATCCTCTTTGCATTAGTCATGGAAAGTCAAACAGGTCTATAATTTCTTAGTTAGTTCACAATTTGTGTGAAAAGCAGTTCATATTCACGTTGTTTCCATGAAAAAGAAAAGGGTAGATGGTAAAACCATAAAATTCAAGTTTCCTTTCACTTTTCTTATACTCTAGAAGTACAAGCAAAATGCCTAAACAAATAGTAAACTGCATGTCATCAATGGTTAATTCCTTCTCTCTTCTTTATAGCTTCTATGAGTGAGTTCTTAGTTTGCAATATAATGTACACATTTATCTACTATTTTCCATGTAGGAACAAGTTTTTGTCATGGGCTTTTTGGAAAGGTTTACCACAGTATCAACATACACATTTGGAAGCTATAATTTCTTATGTGCTAATTGTTTGATTACAATCAAACTTGTCAAGGTCATTTCATTGTACTAATATAACTCTTATTTTGTTGTCATTTTTTAACAGGCTAAACCTAAAGCAAAAGAGCTTAAGAACAAACCAATTCCAAATTACGACAAATTGGTTGAGCTTTATGGAAAATGTAAAGTTGTGATTTCCAAATATGTATTTTGTTGGCTTTTATTCCGTGCCAAATTTGATTGTAAATTTATTCAATCTTATGTACCCTGCATTTGTTGTGGGATTTCATTGTAAGGGTTGTGTGATAGAGAGAGAGAGTGTGAAGACTCAAGCAATTGAAGCAAAGAAGGCTTTCGCGGGTATCTTGCGACTAAGCTTCCCGCGAGAAGATGCATGTGCCCTGCACATGACTGGAATGCGAAGAGTCAGTACAGATGGAGACAGTTGTGTCTCGCGAGTATCCCGCGGGTAAGGCCTTCCCGCGAGACACTCGCGAGACATTCTGTTCTGCTAGACTGTACTATCTGATACAAACTTTCTGCACCCACACTATATATACCCTCATTACCCACAAATGATAAGGAGAGCCTCTGAGAGAAAACCCTAGCTAAAACACTTGAGAGTTAGAAATTGTTATACCAACAATTCTCTACACATTTGTTTGTGGAATTTCCTCATCTCCTACCTCTCCATTTCTATACCATTGAGAGGTTGATAGCCCAAACACTTACCACACCCTTTGAGAGTGTCAAGTGAAGTTTTGGTGTTGCTGGGAAGCATTGGAAGAAGCCTAGAATGGCAAATGCAACATGGAGCTTGTTGCGGGATCCGGAGAGCTAGACAAAACACGGTTCCGAGAAGCCTTGTTGAAGTAGGAGCTTAGAGGGCTTAGGTACATCGGGTAGATTAGGCTTGGAGGGTCTCTTGCTAACCCATGTATCTCAACTGATTGTCTAGTGGATTGATTACCGCTTGGAGGGCGGCGGAGAGGTTTTACGCCGAGTACTTCGGTTTCCTCTTCGATAACACGTCTCGGTGTTATTTGTGTTTGCATCTTTCTTCCCTACTCTTGTTCATTTCATTTTTACTGTTGTGTTGCTTTAAATATGGATTAGAGTAGTTGTCTTGCTTATACGCTTGTGTTTACACTATTCCGCACTTAGTATTAAGTTAGTGTAAAATCAACCAAGTCGTAACTTTAATTTGGGGGTCTAAACAGCTCTTGTGTTTTCAACACATTTTCGAGCTTTCAAAAAAGATAGAGCAATTGGGGAACAATCTGAAACTGCGTTGGAGATGAGGCAACGGTGGGCTACTTCAACCGGAGAGGGCTCTAGGAGAACATTGAAGATATTGATCATTTAGTTGCTCAAAATGAAGTTACTTTGGGGAGTTGTGATAATGTGGGTGATAATAATGTGGGTGAAACCTCCTCAAAAGCCAAAAAGAGAAAAACATCAAAAAATGAGAACATGGAACAAATTATGGGGACAATTCAGGGTGTTGCTTTAGCCATGAGAGAAGGAAATTCAGCACTTAGAGAAGGAAGTTTAAATTTTGAGAGGAGCTTGGCACATCTTCCCATTCCTGAGCAAGACGTGTTCCATCTCTTGGATGAGATAGGAATTGATTCTAGATTGCGAATGAGGGCCTATCTCTTTCTTATTAAGAATCCAGATATGTTGAGAGCTTTTATTGGCTATCTAGTGGAGGAGCGCAAGGAGCTATTGTTCACAATGATGTCTGATCCTTAAATTTCTCTAACAGTTAGACGAGTAAATGTTCCAAGACAATTTCAGCTTCTAAAAACCTTTTCAATTGATGATTGAACTATAAACTCTTGGGATTAATTTTTCTTTGGCCCTTAGTTTCTCTTTTGACACCAGCTTGTGTTTATTTTTAGTTTTGCTTTCTGAAAAAAAATGTTTGTTGGCAATTATAGATATGGTCATAGCTCATTGTAACACTACCCTTTTTTCAGTGGCTTGAAGACTTTGTCTGCTTACGTTCATCTTTTATGCTTTTCACATCTGAGTAAAGCTATGTTGACCTTCTGGAGCTATTTTTTCTGGTTTTGTCTTGACCTGCCTTGTTTCTCATCCATAATATATTTAACAAGGGCTGTCAGAAAACAGCCCTTGTCTGATCCTTCTTCTAAGTCAGTGCATTTCTTTTTTGTTGGCATGGTTTCAAGTAGTTACTTCCTTTCTGCATTTGAGGGGCCTGTATCATTTCAATACCCAAGTGTTCACATCAAGTGAATCAAGCTACTGAAACTACAGGACACTTGTAACTCTGACCTTGCCGCTGCCTGCTTATTGGGGTTTTCACAGATAGACCTGATGCACCAAAACAGAAATATTGGCTCCTCGACCTTCTATGACTGGAGCCTTGTTTGGTCAAATTTGGTGTTTCATCATCAAATAGTTGATTGGAGGAAGATGGTCCTGCCACATCATCTTCAATAAAAATACCTTTTTGTTTATCTACCGAATTAGGTGAAGAAAGTGATGATTTTGAAAATGAACTTGAACGAGAACCTTGTGGCACAGAAATATGAGGCACGGCCTGCATAACACCATGTACTAACTCTGAAGCAAATCTTTTCTTTGCAAATTTTTTTCTTATTTAAATTATTATCAATTAAGGATGGTTTTTATTAGTATAATAAAAAATGAAAAAAAAATAATTTAATCATAGACCAATGTTGATTATTTAATTCACATCAGAAAAAAAAATCATAAAAAAAAAAATATATTGCATGTTATAGTCATAATTATTTAATTTAACAAATTAATCATAGCCAATGTTGCAAATCTATTTTCAAATATGGGTAAATTTGTCTATTTAAAAATATTTAATCATTTCCTCTCATTTCCATCATAATTTTTAAAATATTCAAACAAGAGGAAGGGCTAATTACTCTCCTCCTCATTACTTAATTTTAAAAGCATCCAAACAAGGTGGAGGATAACCGTTCCCCTCTACTCTCCTCCCCACTACTCTCCTCCCCCTCTCTAAACTTTTAGACAAGCCATAAAGTTAGGTGCTCCACAAACCCTAAACACATGCAACATAGTAACGTCTTCTCCTTTGTCTCCAGTCCACTTTCTTCTTCAACCAGAGGTCTATGATTTTGTGAAATAGTTCATCTCTCTCTGTTTGAGATTCAATTTATCCATTGTGTTCTTTTCTTTTCTTTTTTCCTCTTTAGAAGGTAGTGGCAGTGCAATTCTTAAGTCCCCAGGAATGTGTATCCCGGCTCCAACATCTCGGGCTCATTAGTACTATGTGTTAACAAGTCCTTTAAGTTTTTTCTTTCAGTTATAGATTTTTTGTTTTTGTTTTTTTTTTGTTTTTATGTTGGTTGTAAATTGGGATCAAATTATTAGGTTTAGTGTTTCGTATGGACTATAATTCATCAATTTTCTGACCTTTTGATATCTTAGAAAGTGTTAAATTGCTTTTTCTTTCTTCTTTTCTTTTTTCGATTAGGTTTCGATGCGTGGCATATGGGAGATACTTTGTAACCATTATAATTGGATATTTTTATTGTAAAAAATTAGATGGTGATAGGCTTAATTATGTGAATTTGACCTTACAAGAGAGGTTTTTATTTTTCATGGTTTTCTGAAGTTCTATGGATTATATAATATTTATTTTGTTTTAACTATTGTATGGAAAGGAAAGATGTTCCTTATAATACCTGAACGAGGTCTTGAAAAAAAGTCTTCAACTCCTTGCTACAAGAAATACAAACACGAAGATGATGCTATTAAAAATTCGGTTAGCCCTCTCTTTTCAAAATATTTTAATTTTTTCCCTGTTTTTCTATTTTGTCGCTTCTTATAAGGTTTTTAATTGTTTCTAATTTAATTTCTATTCTTTTATTTGATTGAATCATATTATGAAGGTTTAGTGTGAATTATTATTGAGGATATTTCATGACTCTTGGTACTCTTATTGGGGACACTGTTAACAAATCTTGTAAAAAAGATTTCAAATTTTTTTATTTTTTTTTTCATTTGTGTATTATGTTTTTGTAGCAAAGATTTGATTCTCAGCTGAGCATCATAATTTGTGGAAATTTAATGCTCTTTTTGTCTGCAAGAATTTTCAATCCTATTCTATTACTTGAATGCTATTTTCTTATCATGTAGGAATCCTGCCCAGTTGAATAGAGTAACATATGTGTTAGTATATAGCTTAGTCTAGCCTAGCCCATCAGGCTTAGTCCAGTATATTGTACTTGTAGTATACTCATATTACTTGTACTTCACACATACTTTGCTTATATAAGGCTCTCTATTGTACATTGTTATATACACAAAATATACATCAATATACAGACTTTTTAGTCTTTCTCTCTCTCTCTCTCTCTCTCTCTCTCTCTCTCTCTCACTTTATATTCTTAACATGGTACAGAGCCAATGCTTTGATTTTGGTACCTGTGTTCCTCTTCGGCGTTCTTCCGCTGCCCTCGCCTTCATCCAGTAGCCACTGTCAGAAGCGAGCTACCGTCGTCACACTTACAGCCACTTGGATCTTGTCATTCTATTCATCAAACTGCCAAAGCAAAGGTATACTTTGACAGATCTACCGATTTTGTAAAAAACCCAACCGGTGACTGCCTAAAATTAGGTTACACCCCAAAATTAGGTGTTATGCGCCTACACGCATCGTCTGAAGATTCTGCCTCACGAGCATGCACTCCACGCTTTGCCACGCGTTGCCAAAACCACTCACGCGCCGAAAACAGCACCATCACGCGCCAGTATCTCGACCCACGCGCCAGAACTATTTCGCATCAAGCCACGTCAGCCCTAGGGCGACGTCATCTTGCCACTTCAGTGTATTGTGTCATCAAACTACGTCAGTACACATCAGTAGTTGCCTTCTGACCGTTGACCATAACCATTGACTAGGATTGTTAACTGTTGACTTTTTGGCCAAAGTCAAAATTTTTCAATAGGGCCTATCTTGCTCAATTTTTTGCGTCGATTTCAATTTTGGGCTCTGTTTCTTCATTTGAGGTCTCTAACTCCCTCTTTGTGGTCATTTTCTTCATCATGGCTCAAGAAAACGAAAGAGACATTATTCGTCCTATCACCATTATCTTGGATGGTCCTATTAGCTATCATGCATGGTATCAAAACATGAGTGTCTTTCTCAGGGGTCACAAATTACAGAGGTATGTAATTGGTTCAATTCCCAAGCCAGTACCACTATCTTAGTCTAAAGCCACTGTTGATGCCGATGCCTCTAAGACTACTGTTGTAATAGAGGATGATTATGAAGCACGCCTTGAGGAATGTGAGAGTACTCAATGTAATATTCTATCTTGGTTTATCAATACCTCTGTACCTTCCATTCATAATCTTCTTTCTCATTTTGGTATTGCTGCGGCTGCTTGGATATTTTTGTCCAATCGCACTAATGATTCAAGTTTGGAGTTTCACCTTGAATCAAAGCTTTATCAGATGCGCCAAGAGACAGGTCAGTCTATTTTTTATTATTGTTGGAAAATTTAGACCTCGGTTGATAGAATTAACAAGTTTTAAACCCAAGTTATTTATTAGATTTATTATGAATAAAACTTGTTAAAACAAACAGACATCAATATCATGTCAATATCATGTACAGCGAAAAAGTAAATAAGACAAGATATGATGACCCAGGAAAACCAATGAAGTAAACTAGTTTCACAGTAAAAAACCTGGGGGGAAACCTTCCCTAAAAGCAATCCACTATAGTAAAGAGAAGTTTCAGATTTAGTACAAAACTTTTGTCCCTAGACTCTACAATCCCCATAGATGAACTTACAGTAGAAACCTTCTACCGCTTCATAACCTCTGAACTCTTCAATATATGAATACCATCCTTTTTGCACGGATCCTAGTACGTGACTAACCAATGATGCACGGCTCCTAGTACGTGACTAACACACCAACTTGAAGAGGATGTTGGCTGCAAAGTTCTTCACTTCATCAACAATGAAGATCAAGAAGCACTTGGTTATAAAACCCTAAGGTACAAAGACGCAGTAGTTTCTTTCAGAGAGAATAGGGCACTCGGTCACCTTTTGCATGTGTTCTCCATGTATTCTCTTATGTGACGGCCTTTAAAATAAGCCTTATATATGTCTAGGGTTGTGAGAAAAGAAAGTGTTGGGAAATTTAGACCTCGGTTGATAGAATTAACAAGTTTTAAACTCAAGTTGTTAATTAGATTTATTATGAATAAAACTTGTTAAAACAAACAAACATCAATATCATGTCAAAATCATGCAGCGGAAAAAATAAATAAGACAAGATATGATGAACCAGGAAAACAAATGAAACAAACTAGTTTCACAGTAAAAAACCTAGGGGGAAACCTTCCCGAAAAGCAATCCACTATAATGAAAAGGAGTTTCAAATCTAGTACAAAACCTTTATTCCTATACTCTACAATCCTCGTAGATGAACTCACAGCAGAAACCTTCTACCGCTTTAGAACCTCTGAACTCTTCAATATATGAACGCCACCCTTCGATGATGCACGAATCCCAAGTACGTGACTAACCAATTGCGCGGATCCCAATACGCGACTTCAATCACCAACTAGAAGAAGAGGTTGGCTGCAAAGTTCTTCACTTCATCAACAATGAAGATCAAGAAGCACTTGGTTACAAAACCCTAAGGTGCAAAGACGCAGTAGCTTCTTTCAGAGAGAATAAGGCTCCGGTGACCTTTTGCATATGTTCTCCTTGTATTCTCTTATGTGACGGCCTCTAATATAAGCCTTATATAGGTCTAGAGTTGTGAGAAAAGAAACCCTACACAAATACATAAGCTTGGGCTGAAAATCAGATTTGAAAATCTGAATTCCCGTAACCTTGATCGATCGGGAGGTGTCGAGGAGGTGTCGAGCTTTAAACTTCGACAGATACAGCTATCGAGAAGCTATCGAGGAGCAGTCGAGAAGACAGGAGCTTTCTTGATCGATCCACTAGCTATCGAGAGGTGTCGAGATTGCGATATCTCTTAACTGAAGAGCTCGATAGATAGCCTAGCTGTTGAGAGGTGTCAAGCAGCTGTCGAGCTATCTGTCCGCAGGTATCGAGCTATTTGTCCAACTTTAATGAACAACATTCCTTCACTTGTTTCTTAGTCCAATCTTCATGGCTTTAATACTAGACTTGAACAACATGTTTCTTGAAGTATTAAACACATCCTAGATCTACCCAATTACAAGTAAAGTGCGTTTTGTCAAAGGATTAGCCAATTACACAAAATATGTCCTTAACAATCTCCCCCTTTGGCAATCCGTGACAAAACCACAACAAACAAATGAACATATGAGAGAAGTCATAAATCACTAAACTCATATTCACTTGTTGAATACAATAAAATCTATCCTAACACAAACTTTTGAAAAACTTTACAAGAAGAGAGTTTATGGCAAGTAGACTTTGACAACCTGTATTTCTAAAACACTTTTAAACAAAACTCATCAAGGCATCTTAGTGTGAAACAGAAATAGTAGATTGCATACAAGTAATAAGAAACATGTTCATAAAGAGAGAAAAGAAACAACACATGTAAGGATAGGTGAAGAAGACATACATCATCATATAAAGAAGATAAGTACAATATATGTCAATAATGGTCATAAGACCGGTGTATAAGAAGAAGGAGGTAAGCACTCCCCCTAACAAAATGAAACACATCTCCCCCTTACAAAGGAATGCATTTCTCCCCCTAACATGTAGAATCTTAAAAAAAGAAACCACATCACAATTTCTCCACAAATTCTCCCCTTTTTTGTCATGATTGACAAAGGGTACAAGAAACTAGAAAGCTTCACCCAAGAAACATAAAGATGATCAAGGATGATCAAGAATGATCAAGAGGGCACAAGAAATCCATACAAATGCATGAATGTAATGAAACAAGATGTTATGGATGATAAGAAAATAAAAAGATGCAAAACATGTGAAAGACAAATCTCTCAACAAAAAAAATGTTAAGCACATTGATCCCGAAAACACACACATACACTAAACAAGTCTAACTAATTTTATTTTTCAAAAACAAGTCAAGATAGTTTAATGAGCATACATTAATACATGTAAAACCTTGTGATGGCCAAATCACATTGTACCTGCACATGTATCAAAAGCAGAAAGAATATTGCGTGTTGTGTGTGAAAAACATCGCAAGATTGCATAAGTGTATACATGTTATGACGATTTGATATATGAGAAAATTACTTTAACTTACACACAATCATAACTGTTTGATGGGGACTATCACCTTCGAGGTACATCCTATAACTCCCACATCTTCTAGAAAACACGCTTGCAATCATATTTAACGCATTTTTTTTTTATCCTTTTGCTTTTCATTTTATTTGCATATTTTATTTAAGCAAATCATGCATGGACATATAAGAGATAGAAAAGATATATCCAATGATGGTAAGCATTTGACATTTCAATTTTGCCATGCCAAAGCACACAAATGTCATTGACACTACACTTTTGCTATGCCGAAGCATACATGTGTCATATCATGATTGGCGGGCAACAGTGGTGAGATGGTTATTTATGCATTTCTCTTAGGATTTTCTAATCCTACCTGTCAAAAAGAGTGATATGAGTGTTAAGTACAAGAGATAACTTAATCTTACTCATCATAAACAAGAGCCACAAAACTCACTTGCTTAGTTGTGCATAGAGATGCTCATCTAAGTTACAAGAGATACAAAGTTTAGAAAACTTTGTTTCAATGGCCATCTAGGGTACACAAGTACCAATGTACACAAACACACACTGTTTTTGTATTTTTCTGATTTTTCTCTTTTATTTTGAAAACCAACACAATAAAGACTAAACAACTAAACAAAAATAGACAAACATCATGAAAGCATGAAGGAAAGATGCATATGCATGAAGGCATGTCAGAAAGATGCAGATGCATGAAAGCATGATTTCAAAAGCAGATAAGAAATCAAGCAAAGAGTGTCCTACTTTAGATAGAAAGAATTAAAGCAGAGGACAAACAGAAAAGACAATTAAGTCTTAGGCTCCTTTCTCACCCACACAGCACGAGTCTTTGGCTGTGAAGATAAAAAGACACATGTCCTAGTATGTCTACTAAAAGGCATAGAAGAATTAAAATTCTCCTAAAATTGAGTTAAAAAGCTCAAAACTTTTACTAACTCTCCAAACAAAGGTGTAGGTCCTTGACAATTGCTTATGAGGATACAACTTAAAGCAATTAGGACGAATATGTCCAGAAACACCACAATGGTGACAAACATGAGTAGTTTTAGAGCTACTTGGCTTCCTTGAAGAAGGTCTAGCCTTAGAAGTTGATAGAGACCTCAACTTAGGACAATTTGGCCTAATATGACCAACGTTATGACAATGATGACAAATGGGGACAAATTCAGATTTTTCAATCAACCTAGGAGGAGTTTTAGACATAGGTTTAGAAACTTCAGCGTTAACATCAGATTGTTTACCTTTGTCTATCCTAGCAACATTAGCCTTCAACTTTTCATTATTCCTTTTAAATGGAGGAATATAAAAATCTTTTTCTTTTGAGTTAGGCTCAACAACAAGTTTGGCACTAGTTAATTTTTCAACTTCAGTTTTAAATTCAACTAGTTGCTCTTCCAAACTCTTAATTTTGTCCACCTGAGATTAAATTTGATTTTTGAAATTCTCATTCAAATTATTGGCCTCATCCAATTTTGCAATCAAATCATCTTTTTCAAGGTTTACCGTTTTAAATTTAGCTTTTAATTTTGTAGAACATTCAAGAGATTTCATACAAAAATTATAAAGCTTGCAATAGGCATCTTGAACATCATCATCATCATTCAACACAAGATTATGCAAATCAAAACAATCAAGAGTCTTCATGACAACAGGGGTCAAGGATCACACTCAGGAAACTAATCCAATCAGAGTGTACCTGCTCTGATACCACTTGTTGGGAAATTTAGACCCTGGTTGATAGAATTAACAAGTTTTAAACTTAAGTTGTTAATTAGATTTATTATGAATAAAAATTGTTAAAACAAATAAATATCAATATCATGTCAAAATCATGCAGCAGAAAAAATAAATAAGATAAGATATGATGACCTAGGAAAACAAATGAAACAAACTAGTTTCACAGTAAAAAACCTAGGGGGAAACCTTCCCGAAAAGCAATCCACTATAATGAAAAGGAGTTTCAGATCTAGTACAAAACCTTTGTTCCTAGACTCTACAATCCCCATAGATGAACTCACAGCAGAAACCTTCTACCGCTTTAGAACCTCTGAACTCTTCAATATATGAACGCCACCCTTCGATGATGCACGAATCCCAAGTACGTGACTAACCAATTGCGCGGATCCCAGTACGCGACTTCAATCACCACCTAGAAGAAGAGGTTGGCTGCAAAGTTCTTCACTTCATCAAAAATGAAGATCAAGAAGCGCTTGGTTACAAAACCCTAAAGCGTAAAGACGCAGTAGCTTCTTTCAGAGAGAATAAGGCTCCGGTCACCTTTTGCATATGTTCTCCTTGTATTCTCTTATGTGACGGCCTCTAAAATAAGCCTTATATAGGTCTAGGGTTGTGATAAAAGAAATCCTACATCAATACATAAGCTGAGGCCGAAAATTAGATTTGAAAATCTGAATTCCCGTAACCTCGATCGATCAGGAGGTGTCGAGGAGGTGTCGAGCTTTAAACTTCGACAGATACAGCTATTGAGAAGCTATCGAGGAGCTGTCGAGGAGACAAAAGCTTTCTCGATCGATCCACCAGCTATCGAGAGGTGTCGAGATTGCGATATCTCTCAACTGAAGAGCTCGATAGATAGCCTAGCTGTCAAGAGGTGTTGAGCAGCTGTCGAGCTATCTGTCCGCAGGTGTCGAGCTATCTGTCCAGCTTTAATGAACAACTTTTCTTCACTTATTTCTTGGTTCAATCTTCATGGCTTTAATACTAGACTTGAACAACATGTTTCTTGAAGTATTAAACACATCCTAGATCTACCCAATTACAAGTAAAGTGCATTTTGTCAAAAGATTAGCCAATTACACAAAATATGTCCTTAACAGAAAGCCCAAATATACATTCACGAATTGGATGAAAATTAGAACTGAAAATTTGAACTTCATAAATATCGACAGATACCCTATCTATCGAGCAGCTATCGCGCCTCAGGCTGAAACAGCTCTTTTTAAACCTCGATAGATGCTAGCTGTTGAGCTTTAATGAACAACACTTCCTCACTTGATTCTTGGACAGACTTGTATGGCTTTAACACTTGAACTTGAAACCTTGTTTCTTGAAGCATTAAACACATCCTAGATCTATCCAATTACAAGTAAAGTGCGTTTTGTCCAAGGATTAGCCAATTACATAAAAATGTTGACATATGTTCCTAACATCAAATCACATATGTTCTAACAATTATTATTCTCAGACTTCTTCTATGTGGGAACAACTCTTTGCTGTAGATCCTCTACTAAAGCATCCTGAGGACATTGAGCTCTTTGCCAAATATCGGGACCGCCATTGATTTATGTATTTCATGATGGGTCTACATGAGGATTTTGAGCCCACTCAAGCTTCTTTGCTTAGCTGGTCTCTTACTCCTTCTCTTGATGCTGCAGTCAAGGAGCTCATCTTCGAGGAGAATCGTCGACCTACTTATCACATGTCATCCAGTGAAAATGTATTGGCTACACCCTCTCTTCATCCCACAGCCTCCCATTGTTGCATTCACTGCTTCTCCACGAATAAACTTTGGGCATTCCACCTCTCAGTCTTCTAAACTCTGGCCAAAGGCCATGATATCTCTGTTTGCCACAAACTATAGAAATTCATGCAAGAGCAGAAGAAAGCTCCTCTTCCTCGGGCAACCGCTATGTGCCCCTCAGATTTATCAGTTTCTACCGGTCCATCTTCGGCTTCCTCACTTACTGTACATTTTTAGACCCCTTAAACACAACCAGATTAACCTAGTTATTTAGCCAAGTGATTAGCTTAGGTAAATTATGCAGATCTAGGTTAACACAGATATATCATATCATTGAAACAGTGCGGAAAATAAATAACACAATAATATGACAACCCAGGAAAACCAAACCGGTAAAAAACCTGGGGAGGATTTAACCTAGCTATTCTCAAGGAAAAATAGATCCACTATGAAAGAATTGAAGTTTACACAATAGCGACTTAGACCACTAACATCCTATTGCTACCTTAAGTAGAAAACTTACTACTACGACCATGTGACAGCTCTGAGTCCACGGATTACTTCTTTCTTAGATACACAGCAACCACAAGTACACCACTTGCATTTTCTTTAAGCTCTTTATGCAACAACTGAATCGATCACCAAGTTCTTGACATAATCTTGATTCTTGATAACCGTAAGTATATGTGAAGGCAAACACCTCTAGATTTCACAAGAGATTCACATACACAGCATAAAACAACCACAAAACGTGGCTAGGGTTTTTCCTTTTATACTTAAGGCAAAACATAAAACTCTACACGTCAAACGGGCTTGGGCTGAGTTGGAAAATTCTGCAGAAAAATAATTTGCACGAGCTTCGATTGATCAAGTCTAATTCTCGATCGACTGAGCCAAGCAGATTTACACAGTAAATCCTGCAGTACACTCGATTCCAACTTTACACATAAACATACTTTGAGCAAGTCTAAAACAAGATAAAACGTTTTGATCATGGTTTGCCAACATTACAAAATGAAGTTCTAATACATTTAAACCTAAAGTCTTAGAACCCAACAAACTCCCCCTTTGGCAATCCGTGATAAAACACAAACTAAACAAAAAGCTCAAAGTTTACAAAAACAGCCCATTACAATAACATTGCCCAACAAAAACAAATTCAACCTAACTACTATCTATTAGTTGCAAGTATAGACAGCAGCACGACTGAATCAACCTGTATATTCCTATAACACTTAACAAAAGCAAAAACGCATGTGTGGAAAATACAAGTAAAACAAAATAAATTCTTGATTTCACATAATCATAAACTACAAGACATATATCATGAATAACCTCATTGTTAGAATATATGTGATTCACTTGTTAGGAACATATGTCACTACTTTATGTAATTGACTTATCCTTTGACAAAATGCACTTTACTTGTAATTTGGTAGATCTAGGATGTGTTTAATACTTCAAGAAACTGTGTTTCAAAATCCAGTGTTAAAGCCATGTGAGTCTGTCCAAGAAACAAGCTGAAGAAGTGCCTGTCATTAAAGCTCGACAGCTAGCTTGACAGGTAGAATCTATCGAGCTTAAGAAGTTGTTCCAGCCCCATGGCTCGACAGCTGCTCTACAGCAGCTCGACAGATAGGCATCTGTCGAGATTTATGAAAAACAAAATTTCAGATCTGTTTTAACTCCAATCCGTGATTATGTGTTTGGGCCTTCTTTTCTCATAGCCCTAGACATATAAAAGGATTGTTTTAAGGGCTGTCAAAGGAGACACAAGTTGCATAAGTGTTGAGCAAAGTTTGTTCAAGAAAATTGTGACCAGAGATAGAATTTGCCCTAGTTCATCATTCTTGTGAAGAAGTTGCAGTGTTTGTACACCGTTGGGTTTTGTGACCAAGCATTTTCTTGATCTTCATCGTTGGGATGAACTGAAGAACTTTGCAGCCAACAACCTTTCCTAGTTGGTGATTGAAGTCGCGTACTGGGATCCGCGCAATTGGTTAGTCATGTACTAGGAGCCGTGCATCGAAAGGGGAAATTGTCACTACAGAACAAGTCCAATTGGGTATTGGGGTAAGGGTTCAACAATAGGTTGGTATAAGGTACTGGGATTCCTTTACTTGTAACCGCTTGTTGTGATAATAGTGGAATTTCGGGAGTGGCGACTTGAAAATCATCTGGTGGGGTTTTTGCCGTGGAGGTTTTCCCCATTCGTAAACAAATTACCGTGTCAATTTATTTTCCGCTGCATACTTAGTTTAATTGGTGATTTGTTTGTGCTACCACACGCTTTGCATGTTAATTTGATTAATTAATAAACTTGGCTAATTAATTAATTAATTAATCTATCATAAGGGGTCAATTCATTTTTGGCTTATCAAGTGATATCAGAGCAGACACACTCTGATTAGGGTTAATCTTTGCTGTGTTTGATCCATTGACCCCTATTTGTCATAGATAGAGGATAGTCTTTAATTATACCTCCTTTATTTGATGGTACTAACTATGCATATTGGAAAGTACGCATGAGAGCTTTCTTACAGTCTCTAGATGAGAAGGTGTGGCAAGCTGTAGAAATTGTCTGGACCAAGCCAAAGGAAGCGCTGGCCGATTGGGATGATGCCAAGATCAAGGCGGTAAACTTCAACAGCAGGGCATTGAATGCCTTATTCAGTGCAGTCACTAATGAGGAGATCAAGAAGATATCCTCCATTAAAACTGTGAAGGAAGCGTGGACCATCCTGTAGACAACCTATGAAGGAACTAAGGCTGTCAAGGATTCGAAGTTTCAAAGGCTCACTACAAGCTTCAAAGAGATTAAGATGGAAGAGGATGAGTTGTTTGATGAGTTCTATGCCAAGCTCAAGGACATAGTGAACTCAGCTTTCAATCTTGGGGAAACCATTCTTGAACCCAAGATTGTGAGAAAGGTGCTTAGATCTCTACCTGGGAGATTCCATGCTAAGATCATCGCGATCGAGGAATCAAAGGATATTGACAAGATCCCTTTGACAGAGCTGGTTGGTAATTTGCAAACCTACGAGCTAAGGTTAACGAGGATTGGTAAGTTGGGTAAGAGCAAGAGCATGGCACTGAAGGCCAAGAGCAGTGACACAGATGAGTCTTCAGAAGATGAAGATTCCAAGATGAATTCCTACATCACTAGGCAATTCAAGAAGTTCATGAAGAATGCAAATGGGAAGGGCTTCGACAAGGACCGTAGGCAATCCAGTTCTTCTCAGTTCAAGAGCCAAGACAAAGGGAAGAAGGATGCTAGGGATGGTGGTTAGTACACTATTCCCGCAGGACCTAAGTGCTTTGGGTGTCAAGGCTTCGATTACATGAAACAAGAGTGTCCTACATATCTCAAGAGCAATGGGAAAAGCAAGGCACTCGTTGCTACTTTGAGCGACATCGAGCCTGAGGATGATTCCGACAATGAGGATGATAGAATTCTGAATGCCTTCACTGCCACTGTCAATCCTGCTGAGGGGATTGTTAAAGATCTGGAAGAAAAAGAGGAATTGGTGGATTCCAAGTTTGAGAAGATGGATGATCAAGATGATATCCATACAGCCTATGAGAAACTATACAAACTTTCTGAGAAGCATGAGAAACTTTATAGGCTGACCACCAAAAAGCTCAGTGATTTGGAACTTGATCGTGAAGAGCTTTCCACAAAGTTTGATGAAGCTAATCAGACTATTGGGGCACTAAGGTTCTAGAATAATTTATTGGCTGAGAAGACCAAGAAGCTTGAAACGGAGCTGTTTCAAGTCAGAGCTCAATTAGAGAGGACTTCAAGTGCAAAGCTTGAGGAGATGCTCAATCTTCAGAAATCTGCTTCTGATTGAATAGGTTTAGGGTATGGTCTCTCTTCTTCTAATATTGCTTCTACAAGTACTACTATTTTTGTTCCTCCTAGTAATAATGTTGAAATTGAGAACATTGTTGTTAAAACTGAACTAGCTAGTGAGAACTTAGACAAGGGTAAATCTATCTTAGGAGCACCCCCTAAACTTGAGAAGAAAGAAGCTAAAAACCTTAGGGCTAAGAAGGCTAACTCTCAGAAGCCTAAACAGAAGAGGTAACATCTCTGTCATCATTCTGGAGTTGTTGGTCATACTCGACCAAATTGCTATAAGTGGTTAGCCACTCAACAGAGCAATGGTATGATAGCATCTGGAAGTTAGAATCGGCTTCAATCCTCTCTTACTCCCCTTGGAGATCTCCACAAAGCCCTCATGTTCCTTTCGAACTTGAACGGTTTCAATTTTTTCCACTCACCACCGGTTCAAGGGTTCACTCAAAGGAAAGGTTCTTCCAAGGCGTGGAAGGAAAATGGCTCCAAGTGATTTTATCACTTTCTTCTCTCCCTTCTTGTTTTTGTGTGTGCATTACTTGTGTGTTTTGCTTTCAAGTTTTGAGTCAGTCTAGTTTTATGCTTTGCTTTGTTTAACATGTTTTTGTTTGTTTTCAGTTTTGTTTATTTTGTTTTTCATATAAAAATTAAAAAAAAAATTGAAAAATCAGAAAAATACAAAAACAGTGTTTGTTTTGTGTACATTGGTACTTGTGTACCTTGGATGGCCATTGAAACAAAGTTTTCTAAACTTTGTATCTCTTGTAGCTTAGATGAGCATCTCTATGAACAACTAAGCAAGTGAGCTTTGTGGCTTATGTTTGTGATGAGTAAGATTAAGTAATCTCTTGTACTTAACACTCGTATCACTCTTTTTGATGGGAAGGACTTGAAAATCCTAAGAGAAAGTCATAAATAACCATCTCACCACTGTTGCCCGCCAATCATAAATGACATTTGTGTACTTCGGCATAGTAAAATGGGAATGTCAAATGCTTAACATAATTGGGTATTTCTTTTCTATCTCTTATATGCCCATGCATGATTTGCTTAAAAGAAAAATATGCAAAGAAAATAAAAAGCAAAAAGAATCAAAATGCATTAAATATGATTGCAAGTGTGTTTTCTAGGAGATGTAAGAGTTATAGGATGTACCTCGAAGGTGATAGTCCCCATCAAACAGTTATGATTATGTGTGAGTTAAAGTGATTTGCTCATATCTCAAATCGTCATAACATGTATACACCTATGCAATCTTGCGATGTTTTTCACACACAACACGCAATATTTTTTGCTACTCTTGATACATGTGTAGGTACAATGTGATTTGGCCATCACAAGGTTTTACATGTGTTAATGTATGCTCACTAAACTGTCTTGACTTGTTTTTAAAATATAAAATTGGTTAGACTTGTTTAGTGTGTGTGCGTGTTTTTGGGATCCATGTGCTTAAAATTTTTGTTGAGAGATGATTTTGAAAGTCTAATATGTTGATTGGATCATTAGTTGAGTTGCATGCTTGATTGCATTCATATCTGTGTTTTTCCCTTCTTGAAAAACTGTTTTTAAGCAATTTCGACACCTCCTCGATACCTCCTTGACACTTGGCTATCTGTCGAGATCCTAAGCTGTTTCTTATCACAATCTCGATAGTTGTCTCAACAGCTGATGGATCAATCGAGAAAGGTCCTGGATCCTCGATAGCTTCTCGATAGCTGGTGGATCGATCGAGCTTCTTGTCTTGTGTGTCTTTTCCTTGTACCTCGACACCTTCTCGACAACTATATCTGTCGACATTTTTTTTCTCGACACTTGGCTTGACAGATGTCTCTACATCTCTCGACACCTCTATCTGTCGAGATTTACTGAACCTCTATATATAGGTTCTGTGTGATCCGGTTTTCATTTCTCTCGATCTCTCTCTCGACAGCTTTGTCTTTTCACATCCCAAACCTCTCTCACTCACTCCAAACTTCTTCCTCAAGGTTTCTTCAAGCTTTTACAAGTTTTTCTTCACTTGGTAAGCTTCGAATCTCTCATTTTCATGCATTTTCATGTTTTGAAACCTAGGTTTTGGGGTTTTTGAAAAATTTTGGGGTTTTTCAAAATTGATGAGTTTTTGTTGAAATTTTGGGATGGGTTTTTGCTTATGTGATCTTAAAACTTCATGCATTGCATCTCATGTACATTATAAAAGTATTATCATGCATTTAGATGTGTGCTAA
This sequence comes from Notholithocarpus densiflorus, assembly GCA_030021035.2. Taxonomy (NCBI): domain Eukaryota; kingdom Viridiplantae; phylum Streptophyta; class Magnoliopsida; order Fagales; family Fagaceae; genus Notholithocarpus; species Notholithocarpus densiflorus. The sequence goes on from JARYZH020000019.1 coordinate 4,408,990, forward strand.
TTGATTGTGTGCTGGTAGGATTGGATTGGGCTGAGCCGATTATGCTTTTTCTATTGCATGTCACATGTTCATCCATTCCCCATGCATACGTACTCTCTTTTCAATATACTTGTTATATTTAAAATGTGTTGGGACTTTTCTGATTGTCTCTTTCTCCCTTTCTTTTATGTTTACATTAGTTGTGATGGAAATATGCATGTACGCAGCAGAAAAATAACGGATCTACTTCATTCGCAATAGATAACATGTGCTATGTAAGTTTTAGAATTTAAGAACAAGAAAGTATACCTTGATGCAGTGAAATTCAAAACTGAAGATCAGAAGCACTTGGGAACACTTTCAATCTTCACTCCAATTCCACTTGATGCCCAAGATGTGTGGTCTTTCAATCGGTTATGTGTATGTGTTCTTGAGAGAATGAAAAAATGTCTAACACTCACATACATACCAATTCATGTTCTTACAAATTCTGTATGTTTCTCTCTATATAACTGATTATCTAATTGGGCTAGCCTTTTGGGCCTTTCTAATTGGGCTTTAATGTGTGGCTTGGAGTGGGACCAAAAGGGAACAAAGAAGACTCTAGCTCTAATGGGCCTTGGGCTTTTCTGTCAACTCTTGACAAGTCCAAAGTTACCATTAATTATATTTAATACCACTATATAAATATAATTGCACTCTAGGCCTTATTAATAAAATTATATCCCAAGGCTTTATTGTACATGCAACCCCTTCATAAAATATTCATGGTAACACAAAGTCATGAATGAAGACTACCACTTTGTGAATTACTACATCTTAATCCTTGAGTACCTGGTTTAATCCTTTTAAGTTATTCACTATATATTTATGAAATCCAATTTCATAAATATATACTTTAGTCTTACTAAAGTGGTTAGGCCTAACTCTCTGAATAACAAACCCATTAAACTTATCTCAAAGGAATATTTTGTATCTCCGCTAAGAGACTATGAATTTCATCTTAAGACTATATGTTCCATCAACACTAAATGTGGCTGCCCAACATACTGAGATTTTGACCGTTACATTAGATCTCACTCCTGATATATCAAAGCAACCTACACTTCATGATCAGGTCCATTATTCTCTCAGGATTAAGAGTTCATGTAGATAGAAGTCGTGAGATTTATTATTCAATTGATAGTCGTTAGGAGAATAATAAATCTCATAGCGGTCCAGTTCAATATGTCTTAACTCCTAAAAACATATCAACATATCAATTAGAAGTCTCCACTTCTATGATCAAGACAAATCATCTTAGTTGATATGTTATAGTCTTCGCAGATGAAATGCCCAATTTCATCACCGACTACGAACTACAATTCTGAGTTTACAACGAACTTGTGACTTATATCTTCTGTGACTAAATCACATAAATCACATACAATGCATCTCATGGACTATATGATAACGTCCAAATATTCATGTTACCATTATTTCAGATAATAATAAAACAACTTTATTAATCACAACATTAAGTCATACATCATTTAACATATAATGTCATACATAATATCATACATGGCATCTTACAATAGGATTAAAGGGCACTAATCCTAACAAGTTGTGTCTATGGCACCAAAACGAAAGCCTGCTCCGTCTCGGAACCCTCTTCGTTCCGGGGCATCGTCTTCTTATCCTACTCCTTCTCATATTCGATTCCGTGATGAGGATGCCCGAAAGGCTTTCTCAGAGAACTTTTCTCGACGAGGCATTCTTTCTGAACGCCAAGTCATCCTGGTGGACTTCGCTGACACTGACCTTCCCGATGTCATTTACAGTAAGGAATGGGAGTCACTGTGTGACGTCCTGGTCACTTGTCCATCCATGCTGATTCAGGAGTTTTACTCCAACATGCATGGATTTGATTCTTCAGTACCTCTCTTTCATACTCGCGCTTGAGGTACGCGCATTGTTGTCACACCATAGCTTGTTGCGGATGTGCTCTGTGTCCCTAGGATAGAGTTTCCTGACTATCCTGGTTATGAGCGTTTGAGTACTGTGTCCAAGGATGAGCTCAAATCTGCTTTCTGTGAGTGCCTTTTTGTTTTGGGTGAGCTTCAGTTCACTTACTGTACGGACTTTGCAAAAGGTCCTCGGTTTTTGAACATGGTTATGACATTTGTTCTTCACCCTTTGTCTCACTATAACTCTATCACAGATTCTCGTGCTCGCTTTTTGTTGTCCCTACTTGAGCATGGTTATGACATTTGTTCTTCACCCTCAGTTCACTTTCCTTCTCATTTCATTCTTTCTATTTTAGATGTCCATAGGGATTCGACGTCCTGTGATAAGCTTATCTTTCCTTCCGCTATCATGAAGATCTTACGCCACTTTTTTGTTCCCTTTCCAGCATTTGACCATTTCACTTTCATGTGTGCTATAGACGCTGCTACCATTAAACGTAGTGAGACGCAGTTTAGGTCGATGTAGTCTGGGTCAGCAGTTCCTCCCTCCCGTTTGGCTCTATCTCGATCTGCTCCATCCACATTCGCTCCCTCCTCTTCTATGAGTGATGTGACTCTAGGAGACATCATGACGCAGCTTCAGCACATGGATGCTCGCCTTGATACTCTCTTTACCAAGTTGTATCAGGTGAACGTTCGTGTCGGTCGTATTGCACAACGGCAGGCGACCATGGGTGGTTTTGCTCCTGAGGCTTATCCTCCACCTCCTCTTGTGGCTTCTGATTCTGAGGATGAGGATGATAATGATGGTGATGACGATGATGCTTCTATGATGATGATGATGGAGATGCTAGCTCTACCGATGAGATGTCTACTTGACACTCTTACCCTTTGTCACTCGTGACAAAAAGGGGAGTAGTTTTGATTATGAGAGTAGTCATTCTTAGGGGGAGAATTAGTATAGGACCATTTTGTTAGGGGGAGTGTTGATATCTGAGGGATGTAGTGAGGATTATTTGTATCTTTTTCTTTTCTCTACTTTAGATACATTTATTTGTGTACCTTAGGTCTTGTGACCATTATTAACATACATTGTACTTATTTTCTTTATATGTTAGGAGGAGTGTTGATATCTGAGGGATGTAGTGAGGATTATTTGTATCTTTTTATTTTCTTTACTTTAGATACATTTATTCTTGTACTTTAGGTCTTGTGACCATTATTGACATACATTGTACTTATTTTCTTTATATGTTGATGTATGTTTCTTCACCTACTCTTACATGTGTTGTTTCTTTTCTCTCTTTATGCACATGCTTCTTTTTATGTGTATGCAATCTATTATTTCTGTTTCACATAAAGATGCCTTGATGAGTTTTGTTTAAAGTGTTTCAGAAATACAGGTTGTCAAAGTCTACTTGCCATAAACTCTATTTTTGCAAAGTTTTTCAAGAGTTTGCGTTAGGATAGATTTTATTGTATTCAACAAGTGAATATGAGTTGAGTGATTTATGACTTCTCTCATATGTTCATTTGTTTGTTGTGGTTTTGTCACGGATTGCCAACGGAGGAGAATGTTAGGACATATGTGATTCACTTGTTAGGAACATATGTCACTACTTTATGTAATTGGCTTATTCTTTGACAAAACGCACTTTACTTGTAATTGGATAGATCTAGGATGTGTTTAATACTTCAAGAAACTGTGTTTCAAGATCCAGTGTTAAAGCCATGCGAGTCTATCCAAGAAACAAGTTGAAGAAGTGCCTGTTATTACAACTCGACAGCTAGCATCTATTGAGCTTAAGAAGCTGTTCCAGCCCCGTGGCTCGACAGCTACTCGACAGCAGCTCGACAGATAGGCATCCGTCTAGGTTTATGAAAAACAAAATTTCAAATCTGTTTTAACTCCAATTCGTGATTATGTTTTTGGGCCTTCTTTTCTTATAACCCTAAACATATAAAAGGATTGTTTTAAGGGCCATCAAAGGAGACACAAGTTGCACAAGTGTTGAGCAAAGTTTGTTCAAGCAAATTGTGACTGGAGACAACATTTGCCCTAGTTCATCATTCTTGTGAAGAAGTTGCTGTGTTTGTACACCGTTGGGTTTCGTGACCAAGCATCTTCTTGATCTTCATCATTGGGATGAACTGAAGAACTTTGCAGCCAACAACCTTCTCTAGTTGGTGATTGAAGTCGCGTACTGGGATCCGCGTAATTGGTTAGTCACGTACTGGGAGCCGTGCATCAAAAGGGGAAATTGTCACTACAGAACAAGTCCAATTGGGTATTGGGGTAAGGGTTCAATTGTAGGTTGGTATAAGGTATTGGGATTTCTTTACTTGTAACCGCTTGTTGTGATAATAGTGGAATTTCGGGAGTGGTGACCTGAAAATCACCCAGTGGGGTTTTTGCCGTGTAGGTTTTCCCCATTCCTAAACAAATCATCGTGTCAATTTATTTTCCGTTGCATACTTAGTTTAATTGGTGATTTGTTTGTGCTACCACGTGCTTTGCATGTTAATTTGATTAATTAATAAACTTCGCTAATTAATCAATTAATCTATCACAATGGCTCAATTCGTTTTTGGCCTATCACTCATAAATATAAATCAATAATCAATGTAGCACGATGTGAAACAAGAAACATATTGATAGGCCAAAAACGAATTGACCCCTTGTAATAAATTAACCAATTAATTTAGCCCAGTGAATTAATTAAGTTAATTAACATGCAAACGCGTGGTAGCACAAACAAATCACCAATAAACTAAATATGCAGTGGAAAATAAATTTGACAGGGTGATTTGTTTACGAATGGGGAAAACCTAACGGCAAAAACCCCACTGGTGATTTTCAGGTCACCACTCCCGAAATTCCACTATTATCACAACAAGCGATTACAAGTAAATGAATCCAGTACCTTATACTAACCTACAGTTGAACTTTTACCCTAATACCTAATTGGACTTATTCTATAGTGACAATTTCCCCTTTTGATGCATGGCTCCCAAGTATGTGACTAACCAATTGCGTGGATCCCAGTACGCTACTTCAATCACCAACTAGAGAAGGTTGTTGGCTGCAAAGTTCTTCAGTTCATCCCAACGATGAGGAACAAGAAGATGCTTGGTCATAAAACCCTATGGTGCACATACACAGCAACTTCTTCAAGAATGATGAACTAGGGCGAAAACTTTGTCTCCAGTTACAAATTGCATGAACAAACTTTGCTCAACACTTGTGCAACTTGTTCACACTTTAACGGCCCTTAGAATAATCCTTTTATATGTCTAGGGTTAGGAGAAAAGAAGTCCTAAAGACACATTCACGGATTCAAAGAAAACAGATCAGAATTTCTGATTTTCTTAAACCTCGACAGATAAGAGGTGTCGAGAAGCTGTCAAGAAGGTGTCGAGCACACGGGCTTAACAGCTTCTTAAACCTCGACACATGCTAGCTGTCGAGCTTTAATGAACTTGCATTTCTCAGCTTGTTTCTTGGACAGACTTGATGACTTCAATACTTGATCTTGAAACCTTGTTTATTAAAGTATTAAAAACACCTAGATTTACCCAATTACAAGTAAAGTACGTTTTGTCAAAGGATTAGCCAATTACATAAAATAGTGACATATGTTCCTAATAAGTGAATCGCATATGTCCTAACAATCTTCCCCTTTGGCAATCCGTGACAAAACCACAACAAACAAATGAAATATGAGAGAAGTCATAAATCACTCAACTCATATTCACTTGTTGAATACAATAAAATCTACCCTAACACAAATTCTTGAAAAACTTTGCAAGAAGAGAGTTTGTGGCAAGTAGACTTTGACAGCCTATATTTCTAAAACACTTGTAACAAAACTCATCAAGGCATCTTTGTGTGAAACAGAAATAATAGATTTCATACAAGTAATAAGAAGCATGTGCATAAAGAGAGAAAAGAAACGACACATGTAAGGGGTAGGTGTAAGAAAAACATACATCCACATATAGAGAAGTAAGTACAATGTATGTCAATAAATGGTCACAAGACCTAAGGTACAAGAACAATGTATCTATAAAAGAAAGAAAAGAAAAGATACATAAAATCCTCATTACATCCCTCAAGATATCAACACTCCCCTTAACAAAAATATCCTAGACCAACTCTCCCCCTAAGTATGACTACTCTCAAAAACCAAAACTACTTCCCTTTTTTGTCACGAGTGACAAAGGATAAAGTGTCAAGTAGACATCTCATTCGTAGAGCTAGCATCTCCATCATCACCATTAGAAGCATCATCATCCTCATCCTCAGAATCAGAATCAAAATCCACTGGAGGAGGTGGAGGAGAAGCCTTAGGAGCAAAACCGCCCATAGTCGCCTGCCGTCTAGCAATGTGGCCAACACAGACGTTCACCTGATACAACTCTGTAGAGAGTGTATCTAGGCGAGTATCCATACGCTAAAGTTGCGCTATGATCTCTCCTAGTGACACATCGCTCGTGGAAGAGGAGGGAGCAGATGTGGATCGAGTAGGTCGAGATAGAGCCAAACGGGTGGGAGCAGCTGAATCCGTCTGTCGCGACCTAAACTACGCCTCGCTACGTTTAAAGGTAGCATAGTCTATGGCACAAATATGAGTGAAGTGGTTGGACACAGGAAAAGGGACGGAAAAATGGCGTAATATCCTCGTGATAGCAGAAGGAAAGATGAGCTTATCACGGGACGCTGAATCCAGATGAACATCTATAATGGAAAGAATAAAATGAGAAGGGAAATCAATAGTAAAATGCTCAAGGAGGGATAACAAAAACCGAGCACGAGGCTCTGTTATGGAGTTATAATGAGAGAGAGGATGGAGTACAAAGGTCATCACCATGTTCAAAAATCAAGGGCCTTTTGCAAAGCCCTAACAGTAAGTGAACTGGTGCTCACCCCACTCGGAAGGACGCTCACAAAAAGCGAATTTGAGTTCATCCTTGGACACAGTCCGTAGACACTCACAACTAGGGTAGTCAGGGAACTCTACCCTAGGAACCTGAAGCAGGAGAAGAGGAAGCCATAAAGGTATGGTATCAAGAGCCATTGAAGCTATATCTTTTATGTCAAGTTAGTAAGTCCCTAGGAACCTGAAGCACATCTGCAACAAGCTGCGGTGTGACAGGAATGCGCGTACCTTGAACGCGAGTGAAGAAAAGAGGTATTGAACGATCAATACCGTCCATGATGGAGTAAAACTCTTGGATAAGCACGAGAGGATAAGTGACCGGGACGTCACACAGTGACTCTCATCCCTGACTGTGAATGACATCGGGAAGGTCGGTGTCGGTGAAATCCGCCAGAATGACTTGGCGTTCCGAATGAATGCCGCGACTAGAAAAGTTCTCCCAGAATGCCTTATGGGCATCATCATCACGGAATGGAAGAGAGAGAGGAGCAGGATCAGAAGATGAAGAAGTTTCGGAATGAAGAGGGTTCCGAACCGGAGTAGATTTACGCTTAGGTGCCATAGACATGACTAACGTAAACAAAAAGATTGGGAGAGAAAAAAATAGACAATTAGAAAAGCTCCAAAACATTTCAAATATAACAAGTATATTGAAAAGGAGTACCTATGCATGGGAAATGCATAAACATGTGACATGCAAGGTAAATTGCATCATGGGCTTAGCCTAATCCAATCCTACCAGCACACAATCAATTGCACACATCTAAAATGCATGATAATATTGTTATTATGTTAATGTGATGCAATGCATGAGATTTTAAACTCATTTAAGCAAAAACCCATCCCAAAATTTCAACAAACACTCATCAATTTTGAAAAACTCCAAAATTTTTCAAAATCCCCAAAACCTAGGTTTCAAAACATGAAATGCATGAAGAATGAGAGATTAGAAGCTTACCAAGTGAAAAAACTCTTGAAAAAGCTTGAAGAAACCTTAAGGAGAAGATTGGGAGTGAGATGAGAGTGTTTGGGAGATGAAAAGACAGAGCTATCGAGAGAGAGATCGAGAGAAATGAGGTTCGGATCGCACGAGGAAGAATATATAGAACCTCAGTAAAGCTCGACAAATGAAGGTGTCGAGAGGTGTCGAGCCAAGTGTCGAGGATTTGGTCGTCGATAGATATAGGTGTCGAGAAAGTGTCGAGGTACAAAACATCAAACAGAAGAGATGAGGCTCGATCGATCCACTAGGTGTTGAAAAGCTATCGAGGGGACATGAACTTTCTCTATCGACCAACCAGGTGTCGAGAAAGTGTCGAGATTGCGATAAGAAAAAGCTTGGAAGCTCGACAGATAGCCAGGTGTCGAGGAGGTGTCGAGCTAGCTTTTAAAAACAATTTTTCGAGAAGAAAAAAACACAGACATGAATGCAATCAAGCATGCAACTCAACCAATGATCCAAACACCATATGAACCTCTCAAAATCATCTCTCAACAGCAATTTTAAGCACACGGATCCCAAAAACACACACATACACTAAACAGGTCTAACCAATTTTATATTTCAAAAATAAGTCAAGACAATTTAGTGAGCATACATTAACACATGTAAAACCTTGTGATGGCCAAATCACATTGTACCTGCACATGTATCAAGAGTAGTAAAGAATATTGCGTGTTGTGTGTGAAAAACATCGCAAGATTACATAAGTGTATACATGTTATGACGATTTAAGATATGAGAAGATCACTTTAACTCACACACAATCATAACTGTTTGATGGGGACGATCACCTTCGAGATACATCCTATAACTCCCACATTTCCTAGAATACACGCTTGCAATCATTTTTAAAAGCATTTTTGATCTTTTTGCGTTTTAATTTTCTTTGCATATTTTTCTTTTAAGTAAATCATGCATGGCATATAAGAGATAGAAAAGAAATACCTAATTATGTTAAGCCTTTGAGATTCCAATTTTGCTATGCTGAAGCACACAAATGTCATTGACATTGCACTTTTGCTATGCCAAAGCATACAGATGTCATTTCATGATTGGCGGGCAACAATGGTGAGATGGTTATTTATGCCTTTCTCTTAGGATTTTTTAGTCCTTCCCGTCAAAAAGAGTGATACGAGTGTTAAGTATAAGAGATAACTTAATCTTACTCATCACAAACAAGAGCCACAAAGCTCACTTGCTTAGTTGTGCATAGAGATGCTCATCTAAGCTACAAAAGATACAAAGTTTAGAAAACTTTGTTTCAATGGTCATCCAAGGTACACAAGTACCAATGTACACAAACACACACTGTTTTTGTATTTTTCTGATTTTTCAATTTTTTTTTTATATTTTTATATGAAAAAGAAAAACAAGGCAAAACTGAAAAATAACCAAACAAAAACATGTTTAACAAAAAAAAGCATAAAAACTAGATGCAAATGCATGAGGAAGAAGGAGGAGAGAAAGAGATCAATCCATGGAGATAACACCAATGTTTTGACGAAGGAATTCAAAATGTTTGCTGTCAAGGGGTTTGGTGAGCAAGTCAGCCTTTTGATTATCGGTGTGAATAAACTCAAGAGTGAGAATACCATATTCGACAAGCTCCCTAATGAAGTAATGTCGACTCTCTATGTGTTTGGTTCGAGAATATTGAACTGGATTTTTAGAGATGTTGATGGCACTGGTTTTGTCACAATAGATGGTGAGATGCTCTTGACAAATACCATAATCATGGAGGAGTTTTTGCATCCATAGGAGTTGGGTGCAACAGCTACCAGCAGCAATGTACTCAGCTTCTACAGTGGATAATGAGATAGAGTTCTGCTTTTTGCTCATCCAGGAGACAAGATTGTTACCCACATAAAAACAACCCCCCGAAGTGCTTTTTCTATCATCAGCATTCCCAGCCCAATCAACATCAGAATAACCAGCTAAGACATCATTTGTGTCCTTGCTGTACCACACACCAAACTCAGCAGTAGTTTTGACATACTTTATAATTCTTTTTAAAGCAGTCATATGAGATTCTTTGGGATTAGCCTGATATCTGGCACACACTCCAATGCTATAACTAATGTCAGGTCTACAATGAGTTTAACATTTGTGCTCATAGGGGTTCTAACAGAACTAGCAGATTCCAAACCAAACTTTTACACAAGATTCTTAGCATATTTAGATTGAGATAGGAATATACCTGAATCTTGTTGGCGAATCTGCAACCCAAGGAAGTGAGTCAGCTCTCCAATCATGCTTATCTTGAACTTGGCTTGCATGAGTTTTGAGAAGCCATGAGCAAGTTCATCCTTAATCGACCCAAAGATGATATCATCAACATAGACTTGAGCAACTATCAACTCGCCATCTTCCTTTTTGATGAAAAGAGTCTGATCAGCTTTTCCTCTTGTGAACTCGTGTGACACCAAGTATTGCGTGAGCCAATCATACCAAGCTCTAGGGGCTTGCTTTAAGCCATAAAGTGTCTTCTTGAGATACAACACATGGTCTGGAAAGTGTGGATCAATGAATCCTTTTGGTTGAGCCACATAGACATCTTCTTTAAGTAGCCCATTCAAGAAAGTAGTCTTTACATCCATCTAATAACGTTTGAACTTCAAATAACATACTAGTGCAAGGAGAATTCTGATGGACTCCATACGTGCAACTAGGGCAAATGTCTCATCATAGTTTATTCCTTCCATTTATAAGTATCCTTAAGCTACAAGCTGAGCCTTGTTGCGAATCACATTGCCCTCCTTATCAGTCTTATTGCGGAATATCCACTTTGTGCCGATTATGTGCTCGCCCTCCGGTCTAGGTACTAAGGTCCAGATATCATTCCTCTGAAACTGAAGCAGTTCATCATGCATTGCTTCGACCTAACTTCCATCCTGAAGAGCTTCCTTAACTTTTGTGGGTTCAACTTGTGACAAATAACAAGAATAAGACATAAAATTAGCAACACATTTATCAATTGTACGTTTTCTTAATGTGAGTTCATTCATATTTCCCACAATAACTTCTAGAGGATAATTTAATTTAATCCTGGAGGAAGGTCATTTCTTTTCATGAGATTCAGAATCTGGTGAAGTGGGTATATCTGCAGAATCTTCCACAATATTGGGAGTACCGGGAGTACTTGGAGATGCAGGTTCTTGTTTAACAATTTCTTGAACTTCCTTAGGCTCAGGAGGAAGAATTTCTTTGGGAATTCCTAAATACCTTTCTCAGCACTGGAATCTGAAGACTTATGAATAACAACATTCATTGTCTCCATTATCTTTATAGTTCTTTTATTGTATACTCGATAAGCCTTGCTTGTGGAGGAGTAGCCTAGAAATATACCTTCATCGCTCCAAGAGTCAAATTTTCCCACATTCTCTCTATCCTTGAGGATGAAACAAGTACTTCCAAAGATTCTGAAGTACTTCACATTCGGCTTTCTTCCTTTCCATAACTCATATGGAGTCTTCTTAGTGTCGGGTCTGAAGTACATCCTATTAACCGTATGACAGGCAGTGTTAATAGCTTCTCCCCACAAGTTTCTAGCCACATCCTTGTTGTGTAACATGGCTCTGGCCATCTCCTGAATAACCCTGTTTTTTCTTTCAACTACACCATTCTGCTGAGGAGTAATAGGAGCTAAGAATTCTTGAGATATACCTGATCTTGTGCAAAAGGACTCCATATACGAGTTCTCAAATTCTTTACCATGGTCACTTCGAATTCGATCAATCTTCAGGCTCTTTTCATTCTGCAGTCTTGTGCATAAAGCTTCAATGTGCTTAGGAGCATTAAACTTGGATCGTAGGAGAATGACCCAAGTATACCTAGTGAAGTCGTCTACCACAACCATGATGTATCTCTTACCACCAAGAGATTCAGTTCTAGTTAGACCCATAAGATCCAGATATAGAAGCTCCAATGGTCTAGATGTAGCTGATGTCTGAGTGCCCGAATGCTTAGCTTTCATCTCTTTCCCAAGCTGACATGGTCCACACACTACATTGCTCATTCTATTAAGCTTTGGTATCCCCAAGATTGATTCATGCTTAGATACAATAGAGAGATATTTGAAACTAGCATGTCCCATCCGTTGATGCCATAGATCTTCATTTTGCAAACGAATGCTATTGCACACAATATCAGCATCAGGAACCAATCCATAACAGTTGTCTAGAGTGCGAACACCACTTATGATTCTTTCCGGACTCATCCAAGACAAGACACTTTCCTTTTGAGAATAGCACCATAAAGTCTTGATCACATATCTGACTTATGCTTAACAAGTTCTCCCTCAGACCTTCAATGTATAGAACATTTACAATGTCCGGCAATCCAGGTAAAGAGATAATTCCCTTTCCTTTAATCTGTGACTTGCTCCCATCACCAAAAGTGACATTGCCACCTTTCTTAGACTCGAAAACCTTGAAGAGAGATCGGTCTCCAGTCATGTGTCTTGAGCAACCGCTGTTAAGGTACCACAAACACGTGTCCATAACTTTAAATGCGGACTTCATCATAAAACACACTTCGTGATTAGATGACAGTTCAGTAGGAATGGTGCTTTCTCTCATGTTCCTTTTACGAGCTAAAACTTTAACTTTCACTCTTCTTAGACGAACTCCTTTGCACATTTTCATTCTGAGACAGTCTAGTTTCTTCTTAGGCAAACTGAGATCTTTTACAATGGTCATCACAAGTAAATTCAAATAACTTTTAGACTTGTATTTTCTGATACACTTAAACAAGCAGAGATTAGAAAAACAAGATGTATTTAAATTAAAAGATCTCTTCAAGCCGGTTACAGCCATAACAACAGGGGTTAATGGATGAACACAACAAAGATTAACCCTAATTAGAGTGTGCCTGCTCTGATACCACTTGATAGGCCAAAAATGAATTGACCCCTTGTGATAAATTAACCAATTAATTTAGCCCAGTGAATTAATTAAGTTAATTAACATGCAAACGAGTGGTAGCACAAACAAATCACCAATAAACTAAATATGCAACAGAAAATAAATTTGACACGGTGATTTGTTTACGAATGGGGAAAACCTAACGGCAAAAACCCCACCGAGTGATTTTTAGGTCACCACTCCCAAAATTCCACTATTATCACAACAAGCGGTTACAAGTAAATGAATCCCAGTACCTTATACCAACCTACAGATTGACCCTTACCCCAATACCCAATTGGACTTGTTCTGTAGTGACGATTTCCCCTTTTGATGCACGACTCCCAAGTACGTGACTAACCAATTGTGCGGATCCCAGTACGCGACTACAATCACCAACTAGAGAAGGTTATTGGCTGCAAAGTTCTTCAGTTCATCCCAACGATGAAGAACAAGATGATGCTTGGTCACAAAACCCTATGGTGCACATACACAACAACTTCTTCAAGAATGATGAACTAAGGCGAAAACTTTGTCTTTGGTTACAAATTGCTTGAACAAACTTTGCTCAACACTTGTGCAACTTGTTCACTCTTTGACGGATTCAAAGAAGTCTCAAAGACACATTCATGGATTCAAAGAAAAAAGATCAGAATTTTTGATTTTCTTAAACCTCAACAGATAGGAGGTGTCAAGAAGCTGTCGAGAAGGTGTCGAGCACACGGGCTGAACAGCTTTTTAAACCTCGACAGATGCTAGCTGTGGAGCTTTAATGAACTTGCACTTCTCAGCTTGTTTCTTGGACAGACTTGATGACTTTAACACTTGATCTTGAAACCTTGTTTCTTGAAGTATTAAAAACACCTAGATCTACCCAATTACAAGTAAAGTGCATTTTGTCAAAGGATTAGCCAATTACATAAAATAGTGACATATGTTCCTAACAAGTGAATCACATATGTCCTAACACATATCATAGTATCTCCCCCTATCATAGATAACCAGATAAACACAAAATACATCATGAGCCAAAAAATATAAATACAAGATGAAGCACCTAGATACAACCTAAAACTCCAAAGCTCCAAAAACAACAAAAATCTCCCCCTATCAACAAAATCTCCTATCCAAATGTACTCCCCCTTTTTGTGACGAATTGCCAAAGGGCAATCACTCATCATCAAAAGGAGGTGGTGGAGGTGACCGCCTAATGCTCATGAAATTTGCTCTCAAGGCTTGAAGCTCGGTAAGCACGTCCACCAAAAGCTGACCATAAGCCGCCTGAACGGTCCTGATAGTGTCCAAATCATGATGAATGCTAGAAACATTCGAAGCAGAGGGTGGAGGAGCAGCAGCAACAGTCGGATCAACGAACGCATCAGCAGTCAAATCACCTGAAGAAGAAGGAGGAGAAGGTGCGACACCAGAGGACAACTCAACTCTAGGGCGTTTAGAGCTTGCTCTCATCTGAGCAGCCCTTTGCCTAAGGAAGGTGGCACCTATAGGAGCTATAATATGAACAGGCTCAAATGCAAGAAACTTATCTAATCCTAGATGTAACAAAATCCTATGAATAAAAACAGGAAAGAAAAGCGGATGAGCAGAAGAACTACTCCTATGAACCTCAACCAAAGATCGAATAAAAAGATGAGGAAAACTCATAGGAGCGTTAGTGACAAGAGTATATAAAAATGCACATCTCTTGATAGGGATAGTATGCAAATGAGAGATGGGCTAGATAGAATGGCAAGAAATCCAAAAAAAGAGATAATGAATCTTGGTCAACTCGTGAGAGGTGATCCGAGGATCAGAACCCCACTGGATAGAAGATCTAGTAAGATATGACATGATGTCATCAAGTGGAGGAGACTCATCATAAGGATAGATAGGATGCTAGACCTTAGGCACCCTAAGAGCAGAGACCACTACCGTAGGAGTAATGGTGTACTCTTCACCCCGTATCCAACTTCTCACAAACTGAGTGTTGGAATCATTGGAGTGGACAGAGAGGTTCGAGTAGAACTCTCTGATCAAGGAAGCTGGAGGAGGATGATCAACATCCAACAAAGGCAACCAGCCCCTACGCTCAAAGTTTCTCCTAATCTCCAGGGTCAAGCTCATCTAAAACTACTTTCCTCTCAGCCCATACATTCCTAAGAAGGTTCAGCTTCTCAAACGTCTCTTGGTTTTTCTCACTCAGAAACCTCTCACTATCAAAAGATGGAGCAGAAGAAGAAGAGGATGTCCTATGGGCTCTAGTCTTCCTAACCATGATGCTAAAAAGTAGAAAGGACAGACAGAAAAGAGACAAAAGACAAAACAAAAGAAAAACCCAAGGGCAGATTGCATCAGACACAGTTAGAGCAAAAACAATATAGAAAATAACAATCTATATGATGTATGAACAGAATTAACACATGATGCATGCTCTAATGCAGTGAGAAAAGCTCAATTACACTTTAGAAACACAAAATTGGCTTAAGCATAGAGTTTATATCCAAAAACCCCAAATTTTGAAAACCCACTTTCACAAATTCCAACAAACTGACCAATTTATCATTACACAAGATAGAGAACAAATTATAATGATCAAATTAATCAATCTAACAAGCCAATTTCATCAAATTATGCTCAATTGAACAAAATCCCCAATTTTTGTCACTACTTTTGGCCTTCAATGCCATGCTCTTGCTCTTACTTGATTTTCCAATTCTTGTCAAACCCAACTCATAGGTCTGCAGATTTCCAACCAACTCTATCAAAGGAATTTTGTCAATATCCTTTGATTCCTCAATTGCGGTGATCTTGGCATGGAATCTCTCGGGGTGAGATCTGAGCACTTTTCTCACAATCTTGGGTTCAGGAATGGTTTCCCCAAGATTGAAGGCTGAGTTCACCATGTCCTTGAGCTTGGCATAGAACTCATCAAACGACTCATCCTCCTCCATCTTGATCTCTTCAAAGCTTGTAGTGAGCCTCCGAAGCTTCGAATCCTTGACAACCTTAGTTCCTTCATAGGTTGTCTGGAGGATGGTCCATACTTCCTTCGCAGTTTCAATGGAGGATATCTTCTTGAACTCTTCATTAGTGACCGCACTGAATAAGGTATTCAATGCCCTGCTGTTGAAGTTTGCCGCCTTGATCTTAGCATAGTCCTAATCGGCCGACGATTTTGTAGGCTTGGTCCAGCCTATCTCCACAGCTTGCCACACTTTCACATCTAAAGACTGCAAGAAAGCTCTCATGCATACTTTCCAGTATACATAGTTAGTGCCATCAAATAAAAGAAGTATAATAAGACACTGTCCTCTATCCATGACAAACAGGGGTCAATGGATCACACAGCAAAGATTAACCCTAATCAAAGTGTGCCCGCTCTGATACCACTTGATTGGCCAAAAACGAATTGACCCCTTATGATAAATTAATTGATTAATTAGCCAAGTTTATTAATTAATCAAATTAACATGCAAGCGCATGGTAGCACAAACAAATCACCAATTATTAAAGTATGCATCAGAAATAAATTGACATGGTGATTTGTTTACGAATGGGAAAAACCTACACGGCAAAAACCCCACTGGGTGAATTTAAGGTCACCACTCCCGAAAATCCACTAATATTACAACAAGCGGTTACAAGTAAAGGAATCCCAGTACCTTATACCAACTTATAGTTGAACCCTAACCCCAATACCTAATTGGACTTGTTCTGCAGTGACAATCTCTCATTGTAATGCACGGCTCCCAGTACGTGACTAACCAATTGCGCAGATCCCAGTATGCGACTTCAATCACCAACTAGAGAAGGTTGTTGGCTGCAAAGTTCTTCAGTTCATCACACGATGAAGATCGAGAAGCTTCTTGGTTACAAAACCTTACGGTGCATAAACACAGCAACTTCTTCACAAGAAAGATGAACCAGGGCAAATTCTGTCTCCGGTCACAATTTGCTTGAACAAACTTTGCTCAACACTTGTGCAACTTGTGTCACCTTTGATGGCCCTTAATATAATCCTTTTATATGTCTAGGGTTGTGAGAAAAGAAAGCCCAAACATACAATCATAGATTGGAGTCAAAACAGAACTAAAACTCTGTTTTTCATAAACCTCGACAGATACCCTATTTGTCAAGCTACTGTCGAGCCACGGGCTAAAAAAGCTCTACAGGTCTCTATAGATGCTAGCTGTCGAGCTTTAATGAACAACACTGTTCTCACTTGATGCTTGGACAGACTTGCATGACTTTAACACTTGAACTTGAAACAAGGTTTCTTGAAGTATTAAACACATCCTAGATCTACCCAAATACAAGTAAAGTGCGTTTTGTCAAAGGATTAGCCAATTACATCGAAAAGTGACATATGTTCCTAACGAGTGAATCACATATGTCCTAACAATCTCCCCATTTGGCAATCCGTGACAAAACCACAACAAATAAATGAACATATGAGAGAAGTCTTAAATCACTCAACTCATATTCACTTGTTGAATACAATAAAATCTATCCTAACACAAACTCTTGAAAAACTTTGCAAGAAGAGAGTCTATGGCAAGAAAGACTTTGACAACTTGTATTTCTAAAACACTTTAAACAAAACTCATCAAGGCATCTTTGTGTGAAACAAAAAATAATAGATTGCATACAAGATATAAGAATCATGTGTATAAAGAAAGAAAAGAAACAACACATGTAAGGATAGGTGAAAGAAAAACATACATCAATATAAAAGGAATATACGTACAATGTATGTCAATAATGGTCACAAGACCAATATACAAGTGACACTCAGTGTCCACTACATCCCTCAGTGTCCACTCTCCCCCTAACAAAAATCTCCTATACTAACTCTTCCAATGCCCTATCAATGAAGACCAATGAGAAGATGATGAACATGACAAGGATTTTAGCACAAGAGTCAATGATGGAAGATGTCGAAAACTCTTCCAATGCTTGAATTTAAAGTGTTGCATACTTAGAAATATCATTAGCGTTTTGAGCTTTTTATATCCTTCCTTTCAATATCCTGAACTTGGCCTACATTACAACCTTTGAAAAAAGACCTCCTTGAAGTTTTGCTGATTGTAGGCACACCTTTAGCTTTGATAGTATTTTCACATGGATTAAGAAGGAAAATTGCTCTGGATTATCAAGCCCCATTGGCTAATATCTTCCGAAGACAAAATTTCACAAATTCTCAAGTAACTTGAAAAAAAATTTCCCTAAGTTTGAAATACTCCCTTTGTTTGCTTCCAACAAAAAATGACTCTCAAAAGAACAAAATTTCCAAATTCTCAAAAAGTTTCAAATCTTCAAACTTTGGATTTTTCCCTTTATTGCTTGTTCCCAACGTATGTGATTTCCAAGAATTTCCACATTTCATTTCTTTGATTGTCTTTAGGGACATAATCTGAAAATTTTCAAAAATAAAGATGCAAATTTGATTACATGTTTTTAATGATTTCAAATCCTTCCTAGCCAAGGGGATTGAGTTAACTTTTAAGCATCATGATTGGTGAAAAGAGGTTGTTCAAAGAATCTCCTTTTGATCATTTTAAAAAAGAAAGAATTTTTCAAAAAAAAAAAAAAAACCTCATTCTACATTAAATCCCTTTAAAAAAAAAATCATTTCTGAGAAAAAAAAATTGATTTTCAAATAAAAATTTAGTTTTCAAAACTTTTTTTTCGAACTACGTGTGGACCAGATCCTCTATTACGTTGGCAACCTTTTCAAAGGCTTAGTCACAATCATCCAAAATTTTCCAATTTTTTTTTTTTTCGAAATCAAAACATTTATTTGTGTGAATTTTAGGATAGGAGCATCTGTTTTGCATCAAACATGTCATTAATTTTTTAGTGCAAGCATATCATCAATTTTTTGTGCAAGCTTGTCGAAACTAGGGGCATTGGCCCAAAACATTTTTGTAATAACTGATTACTAACATGCTTATGAAATGAATTTTTTGCAGGGGGTGGAAATGGATATTTCATCTACTCAACAATTACCATCAATTTCCAGTTTATATGCTGCCATATGTCCTAGAAGAAAAGCTGAAAACATGTCAAAACACGACAACTAAACAAGGTTCAAGATGTGCCAATCGAACAGTGTTGATTGGCACATCATCGCAGCAATTGCAGCTTTGCCCAGTTTTGTGTTGGTGATCCAGTTTTGCTCAAATTTTGCTCCATTGAAGGTTCATTTACAATAAAATTTTTCAAAATTCACATTGTTTGTAGGGGCATTCGGCCACGCCTCAATCATTTTTCAAAAAAAAGGATCATCATCATCAATTGTTTCAAATAAAGAAAAATCAAATCAAATCAGGATTTTCAAAAATCATGCATCAATTTTCCAAACTAGGGCCATTCGGCCATGCCTCATCCATTTTCTTAAAAAAACCAGTCATCTCTTTTTCTAAAAGAAATCTTTTTTCTCTAAATTAAAATAAATCATCATACATAAATTTTTAAACTAGAGGCATTCAGCTATGCCTCATTCAGGTAGGATCACCCATGTCAAGATTAGTTAGGTAAGTTCAAATTGTTGTGCTACAAAGCTTCATTAGGTGAACTCTAAACTTGTCTCATCTAAATCCTTGCAAGACCAAAGTGGTCTAAAGTCAAAGAGCTGGTGTTGAAAATTAATACAAATTATCTAACTAAAGGAAATTTTGTTTCTTGTAGGAAAATAAAAATACAGTCAAGCATCATTTGGACTTCAAGTCCGCTGACAAGAAGATCTTCTAGGCCCACCTCTATAAGAACTACCCTCTGTGTTCCCTTGTTTCTCTTGATCGGTATAAGGTTGAGGTTCTTGTCGCCTATCCTAAAACTTGAGGTTCCTGATTCTTTCTTCCAATACCCGTGTGTTAGCCTTAGCACTTGCCATCCAATTATTCTGAAAAATCATCAAAGACAGGTGTTAAGTCCATTGCTATGAATTTCAAGAAAAACGTTAGTAGGGGAGTATCATCTCTTACCCAGTTCACTTCATTGAGCACATATTGAGAGGATTGGGTGCGCGTAACCCGTAGCAAGCCTCCAATCATCTGCATGCTTTCCTCCACGAGGTTGACGCCAATCAGAACATAAGGCCTCAAATTCAGAAACAACCAAACAAACAAAGAGCATGAGATAAAAGGCTAAAGGTTTAGAAATATACCGAGCCATTCCAAGGAACATTCAGAGTATATTCTAGCCAGTCAAGATCCACAAAGTTGTAAGACCTATCAGGATTCATTATCTCATATTGCCATGTCGGAAAATTGGGATATGTTTCTACAAAAAAAGCAGGAGGACCACCAACATTGCTAAGAGAAGGAGCCCTTGCTCCATGAGACGAAGCCTAAAGATGCAACATTCAAACACTTTCATAAATGAAAAAATGACAAAGATGATACAGATTATGATGCAAATTAATTTGGAAAGAGAAGAAGCTCACCGATGCTGCTGAGGTATCAGCTAAGCGACCCTGCAGATGAGCCTTGACGAACTCAAGATAGTCCCATGGTATCCTAGAAACGGTGTGGCCAACCTTTGCATGAGCTATTTCTTCATTAGTTAGAAGGCAAGCCAATTGGATTGAGGACAAGGATGAGTAGGGATCACTTCAGAAGGGTACACATGTTGAACTTGTGGAAGCACCCGATCTCCGAGATACTAGTATCTACCACGGCCATATTCAAACAAGACCTGATGCTCATTCAACTCCCGAGTCCATGCACATTCAACATAACCCTCACATCCAGCCCAAGGTGCAACACCATCTAAACATCACAAAGAGTCCAAAATGAAAAGAGAAGACCTGCCTACACACAAAAAATCAAATCAAGCTTCCACCAATGAACAAAGAAAAAAAATAAAACTCACATCCTCAGCATCTAAACCATCAATCACTATCCGCCAAGCCTGCAAAGAACGCTTGGGGAGTGTCGACAGACAGTACTTAGGCATCCAACAAAGAAATCTTGGAAATACATCAGCAACATCTTCCAAAAGTTATGGTCCAACCCTAAAATATTCATACATCCAAACTTAAAAAAAAAATCAACAAATGTCAACAACAACACATATAACCTTTGCAAAATATACCTAACCAAGAATTTAAATTTTACCTGCCAAACGAATGGTGCACTTCCTAAGCTTGAAAGATTACGCTAGGTGTGGACACAACGGAAAGTATCGAAGTCGCCACCTAGTTAACATACATCTATCATGGCAATCATCTCATCACAAACCCTAGCATACATCTATCATGGCATCTCATCAACCTAGCATTCATCATGTCATCATATCACATCCAAGGCTTGTAAGCATTCATACATCATGTTAAGGCAGCAACATAAACACGGCAACATTAAAAGATTATATTGGAGCATCAAGAACATATTATCCAACCAAACATATTCATACTCATCTTCAAACCATGTTATCAAACATTGTGCATGTACATATGAATGCATGACTTACCTTCATTTACCTTACTGCATCAATGCATGAACATGTGAATGCATGCTCATGGTATTTAGACAAGAAAGGAAGAAAGAGAAAACCCTAATCTAACATGTTAGAAGCATACAACATCCACCTAACATTCATCTAGCATTATATCACATATCTCATCCAAGGTAGCGACATGTAAACATCAAAGGATCACATTGGGAACATGAAGATCACCAAACACATTCATGCTCATCATCAAAACAAGTTATCAAACAAACATGCGTGCACATATGAATGCATAACTTACCTTTACTTGCCTTCTTACATCACAGCACCTATGGCATCAATGAATGGGCATGTGAATGAATGTACATGGCATTAAGACAAGAAAGGAAGAGAAAACCTTAATTTAAACATGTAAACAAATAACCGACATTTGAAAGGTAAATAAACAACGAACATGTGAAACATAGAATCAAGACCATAAACATGTGAAAAAGAATCTATAACAAAAGCACATTATATGAGATAATGAACAAAACAGAAGAGCTAGGGTTCCTGGGTAGGATCATGCGTACGCTTGAACAAGCCTGCGTATGCATAATCAAGCCTGCGTACGCAGAAAGGATTATGCGTACATGGAAACCAACCCAGAAACTTTAACAACATAACAAAACAGAGCAAAGCACAAAATGATAAATCTAACATCCTAACAAGCTCAAAAACATAAAGAAAGCCTAAAAGTAACCTAAACAAACATATATAAACATAAACTAAACAAAGAAACAGATTAAAGAAAAGATTAAAGGCAGAAATGGAAAAAGAAAAGTTTAAAAGAATACCTTAAAAAAAGAAGCTTTCAAGCTTAATTTTGACCTTAAAAAAAGAATACCTCAATAAACAAAAAATGCCTCACGTGATAAAAATATAATAGATCCCAAAAAAAATTTGCCAATCATCATGATATTCACAAAAATGCCCTATTCCAAGAATGTCCATTCAAAAATCCCAGCAATCAAATGAAAATGCCTCTCATAAAAAAAATTAGCCACGCCAAAATGCCATTGTGTCAAACAAACAATTTCACAAATTAAAATTCAACGACATCCCAACAACAATTAAAAAAAAATCTTCCATATCCATGAATTCATCTAATAATGCCCCAATCAGCAGTTCAAAAAAAAAAAAAAAAAATTCATCTCCATAAATTCATTCAACAATGTCCCAAACACATATCTAACCCCAAAAAAAAAAATTCCCATACCCAAGAAAAATAATGCCTAAACATCCAAACAAAAATTTCCATACCCATCAAAAAATGAGTTTACTCAATCAGGTCTACACATCAAATTCTCATAATTTCATACCCATTAAAAAAAAAAAACAAAATTCATGTAACAATGTCCAAAGTCATATACAATGCAAAGCTCCACAAATCACCAATGATGATACACAAAAAATTAGTAGGCTGAATGCTCCGGGTTTCAATGATCTAACAATTGCTTGGAAGGCCTAAAAAGGAAAACACCCGATCAGTAGTTTCTCTCTTAAATTCTAGAGTTCCAACTTTTTAGAAGTTGTCTCATACTTACCTTCATTTGATATGAATGAGTGTTTATATAGTGTGCACTTGAAGCGGTTATTTGTCTCGTAACTTCCCCTATATTTAAGGAAGTCAGAATTCAGGGTTAACTTCCACAACCGCTATAGGAGTTAGAATATTCAATTTTATCTTCCATAACCGTCATTGGAAGTTAAGTACTTAGTAAGAAGTTATAGCAATGAACCAGGATTTTACTCATGCCTTGGGATAGTAACACGTGGTTCAATTCACTAACTCTTGCAGATAAACTTTTCTGGAATTTTCCCAAGTGTCTGGGGTCGTCCATGTGTTTTCCTTATGGACGACCCATGTGCCTATGGACGACAGTCATACTAGGTAGAACCATTCTTGTTTTCTCGACTTGGATGACTCCTATGGACGAATTGGAGTTGGTTCAATTTTCAGTTCACCATCAGTTGCCCCCTTGTCCAAGGGTCATCCAGAGCACTGTAAAATTTACTGTTGTTCTTTGGATGTGTCTTTATGTTAGTTGTTAGTTGTTAGATGTCGTGCCATGTGTCACGACCTCATTGGTGATTAGAAGCGTCGATATACCTTTTCGAGGAATATGCCACATGTCGTTCTCTGGTTGGTCACGTCAATTCAGATGCCAAACTTCACTGCCTATAAATAGTGGAATTCCTCTCCTACCCTTCACATTTCCTAAATTTTCTCCCTTGACATTTGTCGTCTAGTGCCTCGTCTAGAAGTATTCCCGTGTCCTTAGTCTTCCTTCATCTAGAGCCAGGTACTCACTTCATCCTTGTACTTAGGTTTTCCTTCAAATTTGAAGATGTCTGAGATTGTCCTTTCTTCGTCTAGTAATAGTGTTGACAAGGCTATAGACGAGTACAATGACACTACTAGTTTTAGTGGCTCCAGTAGTGATAGCAGTAGTGGTAGTAACAGTAGCAGTAGGGGGAACACTATAGAAGAGGAATACACGTCTAGTGTTCTTGGAATTCCTTTAGAGGTTTTTTAGGAGCAGCTTAGGACGAAGGCAGCGTTTGGGTCTAGGGCTGGTACCTCAAGTGCTCTTTCATCCACTCCTTTAGACAAGGTTGAGACGGTATATAGTTGTGCTGTAAGGGTTGAATCTAAGATGGATGAAAAGAGGTTAACATCCCTTAGGAGTTGGTACCAAATTCCGGATGACCTAAACCCTAGGTTAGCTATTCGTGGGGAGTGGTGTTGTCAACCCTGTTTTGGCGTAGGTGTTTACGAGGCTTACCTTTTAGGGGGTCTTAGGTTTCGTCTTAATGCTTTTGCTAGGGAGTTACTCACCAGGTTAGGCTTAGGAATATGTCAGTTTAACCCTAACGCGTGGAGGCTAGTCGTCTCTATGCAAGTTTTGTGGAGGGAGGTATTTGAATGGGATCGTCCTCTTACTGTAGACGAATTCCTCTACTGCGACAAGCCTTCAGAAATTAACCAATCCCTTGGCTTTTACCAATTCACAGAAAGAGGAAAAGATTGTAGACTAATAAAATCACTTATCACATCAGATAGGAACTGGAAGACGGAGTTTTTTTTGTCTCTGGTTTCTGGGCTAGACACCCTGTTGAGGTTGGCAGGGATCCATTTGCCCCATATACTGGAGAGTTAGGGAACCTTCGTCCTGAAGGTATGTTTATTATTATAATTTTATTATATATTATAATTTTGTTTATAATCGTCTAACAATTCTTTTTTTTTTTTTTGGTAGGTGTTAGACGACCATCTTTGAGCAGGTTCTATCTTGAACGCATTCAGAAGGCTTGTCTATACACTGATAGGGGTTTCCACTCTTTAGTCACCTTTCAACGTCTTGCCATTTGGGAACTTGGTCCTAAGCCGTCTACAAAAGCTTTAGCTCACGAGCTTACTGTCTGTAGACGTGAGTCTTCTTCTTCTTTTTTTTTTTTTTTTTAAGAGTTTATTTTAATATCACTTTTTGAGTGACTAACATTTTTCTTTTCAGGGGTGGCAACCATGAAAGAAAATAAAGGCAAGGAGGTGGTGGACGAGGCAGCTAGGCAGGAGGTCCAATCTCAGCCTCGTCCTACCGTTGGGGATAAAAGAAAAATTTTATCAAAGGCAATTGACTTGGAAAATCTTCCAAGCCGTCGCAAGGAGAAGAGGATGAAACATAGGTCGTTTAAGCCTGGGGTTGTCAAGCCTGGCCTTCCTACTCTTCCTACCTCTCAGTAGCCATCCATTCAAATCTAGGATATAGATTCGTCTAAACTTGCTAGAGTTCCTTCGTCCAAAACTGTTATGCCTGCCTCGTCTCAGCCTTCTCAGAGGGTTCCTATGAACCTTCTTGAAAACAAGGATTTGGCTTGGGAAAGGTTTGAGAAGGCTGTGACTGGCGAGGACGTGGCTGCGTGCTATGACATGTCCTTGAGAGAATTGGAGCACCCTGCTGTTCATGATATTTTCAAGGTATGTAATTACTTTTACCTCGTCTTGTCATAGTAATATATGTGTATATATATATATATAATTTTTTTTTTCTAACAGAATTTTTAATCACTTGTGTAGGCAATGTCAAAGTTCATCGCTGCATCCAGGCAAGCCACGAAAATGGACAAGACGAGGATCTTACTTAAGACGAGGATCTAGGAGGTCAAGAATGACTGCAAGGGGTGGGCTGAGGTGGAAGCCAAGGCTAAAGACGAGGCCAAGGAGCTGCAGAACCTCGTTGAAAGAGCTCAGAGCTGACATTGTTCAGAAGGACACTCGTCTTGATTACCTTCAAAAGAGGAATGACGAGCTGAGTACCCTTCTTAATAAGGCAAAAGAAGACGCGGTAGTGGACTTTAGAGCTTCCAAACAGTTCACTAATTTGCTAGACACCAACTACACGGCTAGCTTTGAAGACTTTCGTATGGATGCTATGGAAAACTTCCATGAAGTTGACTTTAGCTCCATCAAGCTCAACCTTGGTACTGCAAGCTCTCTCCTCCAAACGAGCTCTGAAGATGTGAATATTGAAGATGATGCCACCACTCAGCCTCCCCAGGACGAGCCTAACGCTGGAGATGACGCCCCTCAGTTAAAGTTAAATTTTAGCGTCTTAGTTTCCCTTTCTCTTTTTTTTTTTTTTTTTTCCTTCTCTTTTTTTTTTTTTTTTATAAGGTCCGTTGTTTTGGACCATTTGAAGTTACTTAAGTACATTTTACTCGTCTATAATATTTAGGATGAGCTTCCAAACAGTTACCTTTTAGGCTTTATTTTATAAGGGTTTTTGGACGGTGGTCGTCTACCATTTTCAAAGCTTTTATGAATGAATGTTTATTTCCATCACTTTTTTATTTACTATTGAACATGTTATTGTATGGACGAATTTTCTTTATTTACATCATCCATTATATTGATTTCAAGTGTGGTCTGTCCACTAATGAAGGCATTTGCTGTTGGGGTTTATGCCCAAAAATCCAATTTATAGGCATGTCATAAATAATTAAATTTTTTAATTATATGAGACTATCTATAAATGAACTAATGAGACATTATCTTATTCCATGAGATGCACAGTATGTGATTTATGTGAAAAGTCACGGAAGATATAAATCACAAGTTCTTTGTAAACTCAGAATTTTAGTTCGTAGTCAGTGATGAAATTGAGCGTTTCATCTACGAAGACTATAACATATCAACTAAGATGATTCTTGATCATGGAAGTGGAGACTTCTAGTTGGTATGTTGATATGTTTTAAGAGTTAAGACATATTGAACTGGACCTCTGTGAGATTTATTATTCTCCTAACGACTGTCAAATGAATAATAAATCTCACGACTTCTATTTACATCAACTCTAAATCCTGAGAGAATAATGGACCTGATCATCAGGTGTAGGTTGCTTTGATATATCAGGAGTGAGATCTATAAGTCACGGTCAAAATCTCAGTATGTTGGGCAGCCACATTTAGTGTTGATGGAACATATATTCTCAAGATGGAATTCATAGTCTCTTAACGGAAATATAAAATATTCCCTTGAGATAAGTTTAATGGGTTTGGTTATTCAGAGTGTTGGGCCTAACCACTTTAGTAAGGAGTTACTAAAGTATATATTTATGGAATTGGATTTCATAAATATATATTGAATAACATAAAGGATTAAACCGGGTAATTAAGGATTAAGATGTAGTAATTTTCAAAGAGACAGTCTACATTCATGACTTTGTATTACTACAAATATTTTAATGAAGGGGTTGCATGTATAATAAAGTCTTGGGATATAATTTATTACTACGAATATTTCAAAACGTTTTGTTACTAAATGTTTTCCTCGCTAAAAACACTATTTAGTGATGAAAATATTTCGTTACTAAAAACACTTTAGTTTATTAAATCATATTTAGTGATGAATAATTTCGTCACTAAAACTATGTTCGGGTACATATAGTGACGAAAAAGTTCGTCACTAAAACTATTTTTAAGAAAATCCAGGCACATATAGTGACGAAAATTTTCGTCACTAAAACCATTTCTTACAAAATTTTCCTACATTTAGTGATAAAATATTTCGTCACTAAAACAATTTTTTGTTGCTATATTTGTGATGAAAAAATTCGCTGCTAAAACTTATTTTCTAGTTTTTATTTTTTTCATGGCTTTGATATTAACCTGTAACCTGTCATTACATTATTAAAACCTCACATTTGAATAACACATTTATTTCAACAACACATTTATAAAAAAAGATCCATACATTCCACAATTAAAAAATAAAACAAGTATCCAATTCAAACTCCTTCCATACAATAATTGTTTGCAATACATACAATAACTTAAGATGTTTTATAATATACAAAAAGGGTAGCATAATATAATTAAAACTAACAAGTGGACAAATTACTTCGCACTTGTACGCCAATTTGATTGACAAGCTTGCACGCATTCTTCTCAACAGGAGCATCATACTCTGCAGCTATACGTATTGGCAGCTAACTACTATTTTCAACAAGTGCTCGTACTGCTATACCACGTGTTGTTCCACGGGTAGTTCTGCTAGCAGATCCTATTTAAACATTATTAATGTTAAAAAATTATACATTCCATGTGCATTATAGCTAAATTAAGTGAAGTATAATCTCAATAGTAAAAACATGGTGCAGTTGTAATTAAGTATGTTCTATGTAATTACTAGTTGTGCTAGTTAATGCCTCTGCACTAGAAGAACTTTGGGCGGGAGGATTTGCTTCAGGAGGTGTTTCTGTAGATTGGACTGTAGATTGGACTACCGGGATAGATGCCTCACCTCGCGAGCGTGTAAGTCGTCCTGGTGCCATCTGTAACTAACAAACATACATATAATGGAACAACAAAGTCATTACAAGTAATGGAACAATAAAGTTATTATCATCTATTATACCCTATGGAACATCTATTGTACCTTATGGATTACAGAATTAGATGACTCATCATCATTGTCATCGTCACCAATAGGTGGTACATAATCATCATCTACCACAACATTAGCTCTACTTCTTTTCCCTTTTGCACAATTGGACTGAGCAGAATCCTTTAGAGAAGTTAAGATGTGCTTCAATCCCAAAGCATCAATTATCTCTTGGTTTTACCTCATTCTATCCAATCTTGTCATCTCATACCTCAGTATGTTATGAGTGTATTTGGCCTTTTTGGGCATTTTTTGAAACTATGTAAGGACATGAAAGATAAGTACAATTGCTACTAACTTAATATCAATGTCCACACCATTATCCATATCAAGCAATTCACAAATGCAAAATTTGAACACAATTGCTACTAACTCAACACAAAAAATGACCACATCAATATCCATATTAAGTTCAAGATAAGTACAAAACATCTCAATAACAATTACTACTAACTTTACATATCATAGTCTACACCATTATCCATATCAAGCAATTCACAAGTGCTAAATTTGAACACAATTACTACTAACTCAACACAACAAATAACCACATCAATATCCATATCAAGTTCAAGATAAGTACAAAACAATTGCTACTTAGACAAGCATAAAACTTTAAGCTACTTAGATAAAGTTCTATCTCATTCATGAATGCACAAGTCTATATTAATTCATAAACAAATATACATTGCACACTCAAACACTCCCAATATTAGTTTAAACCACCTTATAACACCATGCAAGTCACCCGCTTGCTCCAACACAACAACCTACCACAAAATCAATTTCCAACATCACAAATATAGAGTTTTACAAGTATTTAAATCAAATAAAATACTATTCATCACATCTAATCAACAATACTCATTCACATTTGCAAGAATTGAAAAACACTCCCAATATGTATTTAAACCACCTTATAACACCATGCAAGCCACCCGCTTGCTCCAACACAACAACACACCACAAAACCAATCACAAACATTACAATTATAATGCTTACAAGTATTGAAATCAAATAAAATATTATTCATCACATCTAATCAACAATACTCATTCACATTTGCAAGAATTGAAAAACACTCCCAATATATATTTAAACCACCTTATAACACCTTGTAAATCCTACAGTACACTCGATTCCAACTTTACAAATAAACATACTTTGAGCAAGTCTAAAACAAGACTAAATATTTTGATTGTGGTTTGCCAACATTACAAAATGAAGTTCTAATACATTTAAACCTGAAGTCTTAGAACCCAACACTTACTACAGTTGATATTGAGGCAGTAGTTCAACAAGTTTTATCCCGAACTTCCACTGCCCTTTTTGTCACCTCAAGTAAACATCCTTTGTTTTTTGATATTGCATGTTGTAACCATATGACCCCTGATGAATCACAATTCTCTGATAAGGTACCCTTAGCACATCCCATCTCTATTTACATTGTTGATGGAACTCCTATGATTGTTAGTCATAAGGGAACAATCTCTTTTCCCAGTTTATCCTTTAGTGACACTTTTCATATTCCAAAGTTGTCCCTCAATTTGCTTTTTGTTGGTCAACTTTGTGAATTAGGAGTAGATATTCTATTTACTAATCATAGTATGGATGTGCAGGATCCCCGGACGGGTCAAGTGCTTGTGACAAGCCGTAAGGTTGGACGTATGTTTGAGGTCCATGACTAGAAGATTCCTTCATAAGTTGTTTCCACTGCTACTACTACTGCCACCCTCTCACTTGATTTATGGCATGGTCGCCTTGATCATACATCATTATCTCGTCTTAAGTTGTTAGCTTCTCAAGGTCATTTAGGTTGAGTTCAATTTCCAAAATTTGATTGTACTTCCTGTCATTTTGGCAAACAAAAAAAAATTGCCCTTTAATAATAGTGACTTCTTTTCTTTTGCACATTTTGATCTTATACATTCTGATATTTGGGGTCCTGCACCAGTTCCCACTGAGGGGGGATCTAAATATTTTGTCATATTTGTGGATGATTTTTTTTTTTTTTTTTTCGATATACATGGATTTATCTACTTCACCATAGGTCTAAACTCATGTCCATTTACCAAACATTTCATAAAATGATTGAAACACAGTTTAATCGCACCGTTAAGATCTTTCAGTCAGATAATGCCTAAGAATATAATGATAAATCTTTCCTATCTTTTTTAGATAGCCATGGTACCCTCCCTCACTTGTCTTTTCCTTACACCTCTCAATAAAATGGTCATGTAGAACGAAAACATTGTCACATTCTAGATATTGTCCGTACCCTTCTCATTTCTGCCTCTATTCCTGAGCGCTTTTAGGGTAAGGTAGCACTCACTGCTATTTACACCATTAATCGTATTCCTTCACTAACCACACACAACAAATCACCATTCGAGCTCCTTTCTGGTAAAACCCTTGACTACTCATCTCTTTGGGTTTTTGGTTGTGCTTGTTTTGTCTCTCTTCCTCCTCATGAATGAATAAATCTCCAGCCTCCTACTCGTCTTTGTTTCTTTTTTGGCTATGGTGTATCCCAAAGGGATTTTGTTGCTATGATCCCATAACTCATCGCTTTCGTGTCTCCCGTCATGTTGAGTTCTGGGAACATCGTCCTTTCACGAGTCTTCAGCAGTTTCCTATGTCCTCTTCCTCAGAGTCTCCCATTTTTACTGATCTATTCCTCCCTCTTTATCCTGAACTTGTGGAGGATTCTTCACCATCGGCTGCCTCTCTAGAAGACTCATCTCCAATTTTGTCCCCGGCACATGACTTGCCTGTCTTGGATCCTGTGACACCACCGTCTCTTAAGCCTCTTATTGGTCCTGAACTTCGTCGCTCTACTTGGGTAAGCATTCCTCCTTTTTATCTTACTGATTATCACTGCTCTTTTGCTCTTGTTGCCTTCTACGAGCCTCACACTTATCGTGAGGCCCATACTGTCCCTCTTTGGTAGCAAGCTATGTCTGAAGAACTAGATGCCCTTCATAAAAATCACACTTGGGATATGGTTGATTTGCCTCCTGGTCAGTCTGTAGTAGGTTGTAGGTGGGTTTACAAGATCAAGACCAAGGCTGATGGATCTGTTGAACGATATAAGGCTCGCTTAGTTGCCAAGGGCTTTACTCTGGAATATGGCATTGACTGTGAGGAAAAATTTGCTCCGGTTGCTCACCTTACATTTGTCAGATGTCTCATTGCTGTGGCCGCCATTCACCATTGGCCTTTTTATCAAATGGATATGAAGAATGCTTTCCTCAATGGAGACCTCCAAGAAGAAGTGTCCATGAGAGCAAGGCTGATGGATCTGTTGAACGATATAAGGCTCGCTTAGTTGCCAAGGGCTTTACTCTGGAATATGGCATTGACTATGAGGAAAAATTTGCTACGGTTGCTCACCTTACATCTGTCAGATGTCTCATTGCTGTGGTCGTCATTCACCATTGGCCTTTTTATCAAATGGATGTGAAGAATGCTTTCCTCAATGGAGACCTCTAAGAAGAAGTGTCCATGCAACCACCCCCTGGCTATACTCACTTAGGTCGTCAGGTTTTTCGCCTTTATCGTGCTCTTTATGGCATCAAGCAAGCACCTTGGGCTTGGTTTGAAAAGTTTAGCTCAGTTGTTGCTCAACGGGGTTTCACTTCGAGTCCTCATGACATTGCTCTCTTCGTCCGACGATCCTCTGCTGGTATCACTCTTATTCTTCTTTATGTTGATGACATGATTATTACTAGAGATAACTCTGCAAGTATTCGCTCTCTTCAGTACTTCTTTAGTCAGAATTTTGAGATGAAAGATTTGGGCACTCTCAGCTATTTTCTTGGGCTTGAGGTTACCTCATCCTCTGATGGATACTATCTTTCCCAAGCTAAATATGGTTTTGATCTTCTCTCAAAAGTCGATATCACAGACAACAAGATTGTTTCCACTCCCTTGGAATTCAATGCCAAGCTCACACCCTTGGATGGTGAACCTATATCAGATGCTATTTGTTACCATCAGTTAGTTGGTAGTCTGATCTATCTCACTGTCACTCGCCTAGATATTTCACATGCTGTGAGTATGGTTAGTAAGTTCATGGACACCCCTCGTTCTGTCCATTATGCCGCTGTTCTTCGGATTCTCCGATACGTCAAGGGCAAACTTTATCATGGTCTTCACTATTCGTCTTGGTCTTCTCTCGAGCTCCATGCTTATTCAGATGTGGATTGGGCAGGTGATCCGACTAATCGATGCTCCGTCATAGGTTTTTGTTTCTTGTTGGGTACTTCCCTTGTCTCATGGCGTAGAAAGAAGCAGAACGTGGTTTCTTGTTCCAGTATTGAGGCTGAGTATTGTGCTCTTACCGACACCACTTGCGAGCTTGTCTGGCTTCGATGGCTCTTGGCTGACATGGATGCTCCACAGACCATTGCCACTCCTTTCTATTGTGATAATCATAGTGCTATCTATATTGCTCATAACGATGTCTTCCATGAACGCACCAAGCACATTGAGATCGACTGCCACGTCACTTGCAGCATCTCATGAAAGGAAATCTCCAGTTGTTCTTCATCTCCTTTGCCGACCAACCTGCTGATATCTTCACCAAAACTCACCCGCCTGGTCGTCTTCAAGATCTTATATCCAAACTCCAGTTGGCTTCTTCCTTTCCACCTTGAGTTTGAGGGGGGATGTTAGTATATAGCTTAGTCTAGCCTAGCCCATCAAGCTTAGCCTAGTATAATGTACTTGTAGTATACTTAGGCCTTTCCACGGGTCGGTTCGGGTTGGGTTTGTGCCCAATCTGGAACCGACCGGACCAGATCAGGTGGTTAAAATTTCAACTCACCACCGACCGGAGTGGTTGATTGGATCGGGCGGGTCGGAGCTTCCACGGATGTCGGGAGGATTGGTTGGGGTTGATTATCTGGAAAAACGACAAGAATCCGGCCAAGAAAAGATGAAAAACAGTAGAAATTCGGCCAGATCTCGCTAGATCCAGCGAGATCTTGGCCATTTTCGGCAAGATCTCGGCTAGTTCTAGCAAAATCTCGTCAGATCTAGCCTAGATCTTCTAAAAATATCCCAAAATACGCTGGATCTACACCTTCTCGTCGAAAAAATAGATGGGTTGGTCGGATCGGGTTTCTCAGATTTAAGAGGAGGAGATCCAATATCTGACTCACTGATCTCGGTTTTTGGAGAATGAAATCCATCGCCGACCACCAGAGCAGTTGGTTTGGTCGGCGGTGGGTCGGGTTCGGTTGGCGGCAGCGGGTGGGTCGGGTCCAGCGAGTCCTTGGACAGTCCTAAGTATACTCATACTACTTGTACTTCACACATACTTAGCCTATATAAGGCTCTCTATTGTACATTGTTATATACACAGAATATACATCAATACACATACTTTTCAGTCATTCTCTCACTCACTTTATATTCTTAACAATATGAATAAAGTGGTGTTGTTGCTGTTGTGGACCAATTCACATGGTCCTATTCTTTGATCGGGTTTGCAATTGAGGTACACTGTTAAACAAATCTTGTGTGTGGAAGATTTCAAATTTTTTTTTCTTTTTTTCATTTGCATATTCTTTTTGATTGATGGGTAGTTTGTCAATGCCATATCAAGTAAGACTTCCTAACATTCATGGACTTATTAGTAACGCCAATGAATTCTTACTCAAATGGTACTTCCTCCTTCCATATGGATGGTAGGTAAACCTACTATTCAAAACTAAGTGAAGTATTGAATCCATATATATTTTCACTATATTTATAATTTCATTTTTTCTAGACAATGTCAAACTTATATATATATATATATATATATATGATATGGCTATTTGATATTGGATCTTAGGACAGGAGATGTGATTGCTCATGATCTTAAAGGTGATATTGAAGATATAAATCGAGCAGTTGCTTCTTGCTACTTCAAATTACATGTTTGGGAGAATTATGCTAGAGACATTATGTTTTAAACATAAAATTGACTGAAATTTCATAATGGCTTACCTTCCGTGCATCGCATGGGTTAGAGACTAGTGTGTGTATATATATATATATATATATATATATATTTATAGCCAAAGCTCAGAGAAAATCAAATTAAATTTTAACTGGATTCTCAATTTTGCGCCACGTGTCCCATTTAATTTTTAATTTTGTGCCAATTGAATTATTGAGTGTAAAACTTGAGGAGTCCAAATCCAATTAGGTTCTAAATTGGATTTCAATTGGAGTCCAATTTTCCGCCACATGTCCATCTAAGTTATTAATTTTTGTGGTGAGTGAATTATTGGGTGTAAAAATAAAAAAAATATAGACATTATTTGAATTGTATAATTGTGATTATTTTTAATTGTACCCGTGCAGATGCATGAGGCTACACACTAGTATATTATAAAAGTTGGATCCTCAAATTAGAGGATGCACACAATGGTGACACGTGTTTTTTGATAATGCATAAAACAATGACACATATAACATTAGAAAGATAATGCCACGTGCAAACAATTATTGGTTAATGTCAATTTTTTTTCCATGTGTCAACAATATATTCCACCATTGTAATAAATATCCATTACAAGCTCCTTTAAATACTCCAAGAAAGCTGTGAGAAGTGGGGACAACACACGGGTTAGAGAGCTAAAAGCAGAGATAAATATCTTGTTTAACCGAGAAACTAGAATGTGGAATCAACGTGCTCGGATCCAGTGGCTGAGTAAAGGGGACGACAACACTAAATATTTTCATACCCGTGCTTCACATCGCTTCAGGAAAAATAACATAATGAGAATTCATAACTCAGCATATGTCTGGATAGTGAGCATGGAGGATATTGCAGTTGTTCTTACAGATTACTATCAGGACCTTTTTACTACCTCCAATCTGAGCTTGCCCACCATGGTTTTAGACCAGATTCCTCAGGTCATAACAGAAGACATGAACAACTAGTTAATTGGGGAGTTCAGTGCATGTGAAGTTGCAGCAGCCTTGAAACAAATGGCTTTATTGAAAGCTCCTGGCCCAGATGGAATGCCACCCCTGTTTTTTCAGCATTTCTGGCCCATGGTGGAAGGTGATATTACTAAATCTATACTTTCTTGGTTGAATAAAGGTACCCTACCTCACCCTTTGAACCATACTTATATCACTCTAATTACTAAAAAGAAAAACCCTGAATTTGTGATAGATTACCGCCCCATTAGTCTTTGTAATGTCCTTATAAGATTTTTTTCCCAAGTATTGGAAAATTGATTAAAAAGGTCCTCCCATAAATTATTATTGAACATCAATCTGCCTTTGCAAAAGACCGTCTTATAACGGGTAATATTTTGGTGGTTTTTGAAACTTTATATTGTATGAAAAATTATAAATTTGGCTCCACAAGTTATATGGCACTTAAATTGGATATGAGCATGACATATGATCAAGTTGAATGGGACTTTTTAGAGAGTTTGATGAGGAGGATGGGTTTTTGTTAGAGGTGGGTAGGCCTCATAATGACTTGTGTAAAAACTGTTACATACTCCATCATGGTAAATGGTGAACCTAAAGGCCTGATCCTCCCTATGAGAGGCCTTAGACAAGGGGACCCCCTTTCCCTTTTTCTATTCTTACTTTTTACAGAGGGGCTGCCTGGGCTCATTAAACAACCAACTAGTAGTGGGGACATTACAGGCTTTGCACTTTGCAAAAGAGGTCCAAAGCTTACTCACCTGTTTTTGTAGATGATAGCCTATTATTTTGCAGGGCAACACCGATGGAACATGGAAAAGTGATGAAGCTCTTATCTGTGTATTAGAGTGTTTTGAGTCAGAAGGTAAACAGGGATAAAACTACTCTCTTTTCTAGCAAATCTGTTAATGAAGCTTCAAGGCAGATTATCAAAGGCGTTTGGGGGTTAGAGAAGTTCACCACTATGAAAAATATTTGGGGCTACCTTCTTTGATTGGAAAAGGGAAAAAAGCCAGTTTCAACTACATAAAGGAGAGGGTGTGGAGAAAATTGCAAGGATGGGAAGGAAAGCTTTTATCTCAGACTAATAGAGAAGTTTTGATCAAATCAGTTATCCATGCTATTCCCACCTATGCTGTGGGGTGTTTTAAACTCCCCATTGGGATTGTATAATGAGATTGAAGTGCTGATTAGGAAATTCTAGTGGGGGAAGCGTAAAGTGCATTGGCTTAAGTGGGATGAATTGACGAAATCCAAGTTGGTGAGGGGCTTGGGCTTTCGTGATTTGGCCTTATACAATGACTTTCTCTTGGCAAAGCAAGCTTGGAGTTTACTTCATGAAAAGCAATCACTCTTTTACAAGGTGTTCAAAGCTAGGTTCTTTCCCAATAGCTCAATCATGGAAGCCAATGAATCACAAAAAGGGTCATATACTTGTAAGAGCATCCTTCATGGTAGAGACGTCATTAGCAGAGGAGCAAGATGGAGGATAGGCGATGGACACTCTATGAAGATATGGTAGCACTTCTGGCTTCCCATAAAGCATCCCACTCGTATCTCGTCATCTCCTTCTGATTCCATGGAAGAAGCCATGATGGAGATTGATGCTTCAACCAGGTTATGGAATGTAAGTTTGGTAGATGGATTATTTGCTCCCATGGAAGCCGAATTGATTAGGAGTATCCCTTTGGCTCGGCATGCTTGTGCAGATAAGCTTTACTAGCCAGTTACTCAAGATGGGAAGTATACATGCAAATCCGAGTACAGATTTCTTAAAGAAGAATTTGATGGTCTTAGAGGAAGTGAGGAGCAAGGATTCGATGCAAGTTTCTAGAGAGGGGTATAGGCATTGCAAGTTCCTAATAAAGTCAAGAACTTAGTTTGGCGAGACTGCCGGAATTCCATCCCCACAAAAGCAAATCTGTTGAGACGCTTGATAACAGATAATGCCTTGTGTGACTGTTGCTCTAGAGAAATAGAAACCACCGTGCATGCCTTATGGTCTTATAGCAAATTGGATTCAGTCTGGTCAGCAACTGGAGGGGGGGGGGGTGGGCTTGTTGTTCAACTAGCTTTTTAGATTCCAAAGAGCTGTTATCATGGATCCTAAAACATCATGGTCAGCTCGAGCTTTTTGCAATGATGGTATGGAAAATATGTTGAAAAAATACATGTTTGTATTGCATACAAAACATACGCAGCAGAAAATTAACGGATATACTTCATTCGCAATAGATAACATGTACTATGTAAGTTTCAGAATTTAAGAACGAGAAAGCATATCTTGGTGCAATGAAATTCAAAACAAAAGATCAAAAGTACTTGGGAACACTTTTAATCTTCACTCCAATTCCACTTAATGCCTAAGAAGTGTGGTCTCTCAATCAATTTCCAAGGAGAGAGTAAGAGAGTGTCCAACACTCACATATAAACCATTTCATTCCTTATAACTGATTATTTAATTAGGCTAGCCTTTTAGGCCATTCCAACTGGGCTCTAGTATGTGGCTTGGAGTGGGACCAAAAGGGAACAAATAAAACTCTAGCTCCAATGGGCCTTGGGCTTTTCTGTCAACTTTTGACAAGTCCAAAGTTACCATTAATTATATTCAATACCACTATAAGAATATAATTGTACTCTAGGCCTTATTAATAAATTATATCACAAGACTTTATTATACATGCAACCCCTTCATTAAAATATTCGTAGTAATACAAAGTCATAAAGGTTGGCTGCTACTTTAAAAATTACTACATCTTAATTCTTGAGTACTCAGTTTAATCTTTTATGTTATTTATCATATATTTATGAAATTCAATTTCATAAATATATACTTTAGTAACTCCTTACTAAAGTGATTGGGCCCAACTGTCAGAATAACCAAACCCATTAAAATTATCTCAAGGGAATATTTTATATCTCCGTTAAGAGATTATGAATTTCATATTGAGAATATATGTTCTATCAGCATTAAATGCGGCTGCACAACATACTGAGGTTTTGACCGAGACTTATAGATCTCACTCCTGATATATCAAAGCAACCTACACCCCATGATCAAGTCAATTATTCTCTTAGGATTTAGAGTTGATATAAATAGAAGTTGTGAGATTTATTATTCATTTGACAGTCGTTAGGAGAATAATAAATCTCACAGCGGTCCAGTTCAATATGTCTTAACTCTTAAAATTGAATTCCATTGAAGTTTAAGGCTATAACATCAATGGAATTCAGTTTTAACATCGAATTCTGTCTATTATGTTCATATGGTAGTTGTTTGTTCATAAAAAATCGTTGAAAACTGTATGCAACTGCTCTGGAAAAACTGAAAATACGAGTTTTTCGCGGGTTAGCTTCCCACGAAGTTACTCGCAAAAAATTATTCTGAAGACAAAAACTTTTCGCGAGTAAACAGTTGCGAGACAGTAGCGAAAGTTTCTGTCTGTTTTTTTGTGTTTTCAATTTTTTTGCTTAACTCATTTTTCCAGGAAGCGCTTAGTCGCGAGATACCCGCGAGACTGTAGCGAAAGTCTGTCTGAGATCTAATAAGATCAAAGATGGTAGTTAAATAGAACTCTTAGTCTTAAATTGTTTTATGATTAGAAGTCCTTAATTTATTTTAATTAGAAGTTTTAATGAGATTAAAGCTTAATTAAAAGATGCATAGTTTCTAATGAGATTAGAATTCTTAATCAAATAAGTTAAGGATAGAGTTCTATATAACTAATTTTTGATTCATTAGTGTTTAAAGAATCCTAAATAGTTTAGGACTTCCATTTTAGTTAGTGATTCTAATAAGATTAGAGTCTTTAACAAGTGCAAGGTTATTAGTTGTGATGGGATCACAATTATTTAAGAAAAACCCAAATAATGAGTGGGAGTGCTGAAATAACCCTTTTGTTATGTTTATTGTAATGTGAATAGATACCTTGTCTTGACTTCCAGTCTTGCATTCCATGTGGATGGTATTTACTTCACGGATTACAAGGTTAAACTTCTTTGTGATTGCGCGAATGTTCGTTACGCTATTGTGACGTGACTTAGTTATATCACATTGAATGTAAACAATTAATCACATTTATTGTGTAGGGTTAAAATTGTGATTAGATCACAATGATTTCAAGACAATCCACTTGTTTTAAAATTTCTAGTGGGAGAGAGATACAAGGGTTGGATCTCACGGCCTCCATTGTTGGTTAATAGTGGTTTGGGGTAAACATCTCGTCTTGGCCTCGAGTCTTGCGTTCCATGCGGAGGATGTTTATTTCATGGTACTACAAGATTGAATTTCTTGGTTTATAGTGGTTTGATCAAATACCTTGTCTTAGTTTCGAGCTTTGCATTCCACGCGGAGGGTGTTTTTATCATGGTACTACAAAATAAGCCTGCTAAAGGGATGAAATGTGGCTACACATGATTCTAGACAATGGTGTACACTAGACTAAGTTTAATAGTATCCTCTATGCTGAGTTCTTGCTATTATTACTTAGAGGCCAAAGGAAGAGCGGCAAATTATTTTTTTTTGGTAAGAGTTACCATGACAGCATTAATAATGAAAAAAAATTCTCGCCTGATCATAGTGGTTGGTATTCACTCTATGCTGAGGAATATTAATTGCGGGATTAGGTTGTCGTTACACCTAGTATAGTATATTTTACGGGTTTCATATTATATGGTTATGGATGCAAAATATAATGTCCCTGTAATTATGTTCATAGTCTCAAAATAAAGTTGTCATAATTTTGTTCTCTAGCTACTATTTTAAATGAATCACATTAACTAAGAAATAATTTTGGAAATGGTGCTTAAAGGGACTGAAGTACATAAATATTTTTCAATTCAGCATTGTCATAATTTCCTATGCATGATGCATTGATGGAAGATAGTTTATGATATGATCATAGTTTCCATTGAAATGCTAATATGTTACATTGGCTTCTATCTCAATTGTGCTACAGCTGAGATGCAAGAGTTAGTACTAGACTTAGACTTTATATTAAGTCTAAATGAGATGTTTGGTATGAAATATCGTACTACTAGACAATATTTGATATAAATCATATTTAGTGCCAAGAAAGGCTTTAGAAGTTCCAATTCTATATCATTTTATGAAAATATTTTTATTTTTAAAATGAATTGGAATTCTTGGATGTAGAGATTAAGTATTAATCTCATTTGGATATGATCTACAAGTCTTTGTTAGAATCATTTGATCAATTCAGATTGTCTTGAAAATAAATTCTTTTTATATTATCTGAATAAATGAGTGAGTTCTATGCAACGGAAGACATCCTAAAAGCTAAGGCTAGGATCAATATGATTTGATTCAAATTCTTAGCCAGAATCGAAAGGTAAGGGTGGTAAGAAGAGGAATTATAATACCAAACAGTTGGGCAAGCAAGTTGCCCTAGTAGTTGCCAAAAGGAAATTAGATTCAAAAGTAGGACCAAAGGAAAGTGTTTCTGGTTTGGTTAAACTAAACTTTGTCCATGATTGTTTTCTAGATGGAGATTTA
Source organism: Notholithocarpus densiflorus (assembly GCA_030021035.2). NCBI lineage: Eukaryota > Viridiplantae > Streptophyta > Magnoliopsida > Fagales > Fagaceae > Notholithocarpus > Notholithocarpus densiflorus. Next base: position 4,449,656 of record JARYZH020000019.1, read on the forward strand.
CATGTTTTACTTTTTAAAGAGAAAGTTTCCATCCTTTGGTATTGTATGTTTTGGCACTTATGTCTAGATCTTATTAATCTAAATGGTATTCAAGATTGGTGAAAGATGGGTTTTTAGAACCATTATTTTGTTATATTCCCAATATATGAATTCTATTTAGAGGATAATATGATATAGGACTCCTTTATTGTAAAGGAATATAGTATTAATGACTTCTTTAAGTCATAACATACATAAAGGAGGAATAAGACTCTTTTAGAAAAAGTAAAGTACATAATGAGAATTTCCATTTGCTTATTTCTTTTAGAGATATACTCTATGTATTACTATACATTTTCTAAAATTGATTTTAAAAGTTTTTTCCTAGGACATTTTTCAAATTGTGGAATGGGTGAAAACCTAGTATATGATGCTTCCACTTTTGGAGATGTCCAGCACTTGTACTAGAAAGGAAATCTGACAAATTGAAATCAAAAGGTAGAAAAATGTGAGTTTATGATGGGTATCCAAAAGGAATTGCAAAAGATTATTTTGGTAGTCATAAAGAAAACCAGGTGTTTGTAAAGTACAAATACAAAGTTTCTTGATGATGACTATGTGAATGATCTTAAAGCAAAACGTAGAATTGTTCTAGAAGCAAAATGTTAGAATTTGTTGTAAGACAACTATAAAATACATTTAGAAATGAGATGGTTGTATTAGATACACCACAAGGCATTATTCTATATATATAACTAGTACACCGGTACAATATCGTAGTGGGAGGATTATCAATTAAATTCATACTTTTGGGATAAACTTTTGAAGTCATTCCAAAAGGATATGAATTTGATCCTCGGTCTTACGTAGAGGCAATAGATGATATAAATATGGATTACTGGATCAAAGTTATGTAAATAGAATTAAATTCTATTAAAGTCTAGAACTTGTAGAGGCCCCTATTGGCACTGAGCCTATTGTTCTCAAATAGGTCTACAAGGAAATGAGATTGATAGATTTGAAGGTGCAAACCTTCAAAGTCAAGACTAGTGACGAAAAGATTTATTTAGAAAGAAATGGTTCGACTATGAAAAGATTTTTTCACCAATAGTCAAGTTTGACTCTATCTAGATTCTCTTATCTATTATATTTCATTTGGATGAAATATGACAATGAATATCAAGAAAGCTTCTTATAGTAGCAATATTGAAAAAAACATCTATATGATATAACTAGACTTGTACATAGCAAAGAATCAGTAGTGTTAAGTATGCAAGTTGCTTAAATTTCATTTATGGACTAAAGTAAGCTTATGAATCATAAAATATCATCTTTGATCAAGAAATCAAATTGTTTGATTTTGATCAAGTATTAAAAGGTCTTAGGTGTATGTAAAGCTATATAGAATAATAAATTTCTTAATGTATGTTGATGACATTCTAATCATTTAGAATGATGTAGAGTTATTGTCATCAATAGAGTTTTTGTTGTCTAGTCCAGTTTAATATAAAGTACTTGGGAAAGACTAGTCACATCCTAAGAATTAAACTTTGTTAAAATTCAGAAATTATGATGTTGGGTCTATCTCAAACTGCTTAAATAGATTAGATTCTAGCCAAGTATAGCATGTAATACTTCAAGAAATGATTCTTTCCTTTTAAGTATGAAGTCCCTTTATAAAGGACTACAGTCCTAAGACATATAAAAGGAAGAAACATATTAAGGTGGTTCCTTATCAAATCGATAGGAAGTCTTTATGCTATGCTATATACTAGGCTAAATATCTATTTTGTGGTGGGCATGGTAAGCAAATATCAATTAAATCAAAGATAACTTAATTTTGTGGGAGTTAAGCACATACTCAAAAATCTTAGGAGAATGAGGGATTATATGCTTGTCCACAAAAGCAAAGTTTTGATGATTACTGGATGTACAAATACTGACTTGTAGTTTAATTGTGATTCATGAAGTTGGACTTCAAGATATGTGTTCATCCTAGGTGGTGAAGGTACACATTAAGTGTAAGTATTATCTCATTAGAAAGATATGAATACTTGAGTAGTAGTAGAAAAGATAATTTATGCAATAAATCTGGTTGAAACTTGTTTCCAAACCTTGCCTTAGAGTAACTATGAATTACTCTAAAGGGAGATAAGTGTCGGATATATAGTAAATTGTCTTTGAGGGCAAGTGGGAGATTGTTGGGGTTTATGCCCTAAAATCCAATTTATTGGCATGTCATAAATAATTAAATTGTTTAATTATGTGAGACTATTTATAAATGAACTAATGAGATATTATCTTAGTCCATAAGATGCATAGTATGTGATTTATGTGAAAAGTCACAGAAGATATAAATCACAAGTTCTTTGTAAACTCAGAATTTTAGTTCGTAGTCGGTGATGAAATTGGGCATTTTATCTGCGAAGACTATAACATATCAACTACGATGATTTGTCTTGATCATGGAAGTGGAGACTTCTAGTTGGTATGTTGATATGTTTTAAGAGTTAAGACATATTGAACTAGACCGCTGTGAGATTTATTATTCTCCTAACGACTGTCAAATGAATAATAAATCTCACGACTTCTATTTACATCAACTCTAAATCCTGAAAGAATAATAGACCTGATCATGAAATGTAGGTTACTTTGATATATCAGGAGTGAGATCTATAAGTCACGGTCAAAATCTCAGTATGTTGGGCAGCCACATTTAGTGTTGATGGAACATATATTCTCAAGATGGAATTCATAGTCTCTTAACGGAAATATAAAATATTCCCTTGAGATAAGTTTAATGGGTTTGGTTATTCAGAGTGTTGGGCCTAACCACTTTAGTAAGGAGTTACTAAAGTATATATTTATGGAATTGGATTTCATAAATATATATTGAATAACATAAAGGATTAAACCGGGTAATTAAGGATTAAGATGTAGTAATTTTCAAACTAGCAGTCTACATTCATGACTTTGTATTACTACGAATATTTTAATGAATGGATTGCATGTATAATAAAGTCTTGGGATATAATTTATTAATAAGGCCTAGAGTGAAATTATATTCTTATAGTGGTATTGAATATAATTAATGGTAACTTTGGACTTGTCAAGAGTTGACAGAAAAGCCCAAAGCCCATTAGAGCTAGAGTCTTATTTGTTCCCTTTTGGTCCCACTCCAATCCACATACTAGAGCCCAATTGGAATGGCCCAAAAGGCTAGCCCAATTAGATAATTAGTTGTATATATGGAGAGAAACATACAAAATTTAAGTAAGTGTTTTTTCATAAGGTTAAGATGAAAGTTTTTCATCAGACTTTCATAAGGTGGTTTTCATTGAGATCACATAAGGAATGAAATTTTGTATGTGAGTGTTGGACACTCTTTATTCTCTCTTAGGAAACTGATTGAGAGACCACACATCTTGGGCATCAAGTGGAATTGGAGTGAAGATTAAAAGTCTTCCCAAGAATTTCTAATCTTCAGTTTTGAATTTCACCACACCAAGGTACGCATTCTTGTTCTCAAATTCTGAAACTTACATAGTACATGTTATCAATTGCGAATGAAGTAGATCCGTTAATTTTTCCGCTGCGTGAGTTTTGTATGCGATACAAACATGCAATTTTCCAACAATTTTATCATCTTTAAATTTTGTAAGCATGAAGAATATACGAAGATAATATAATCCAGTGGTGGATTTATCAAAATTCACATCTAATTAAAAAATATTGGGTGGTGTAACATTACTTAAAGTTACATTGAACCCAACCCATATATATATATATATAATCTTTTTTGAAACTGAATATTCATTTCATTCAAAGATAAAGCAAAATACAACCAATATAGAGCCCAGGAAAAGACAGAGACCTGCAAGGAAGAGTAACAAGACAGACCACAAACTAATTCCCTTAGTTGAAACTATCTATACCAAGAAGATTAGCTACAATCTCAGGTGTTGTACCAGTCCAGCTCTTCAATTCCCCCAGCTATCTTGGCCTGTTGAGCAAGTTCATGGGCTATCTTGTTGCCATTCCTATTTATGTGTCTAGCCTCCACCATCTTGAATTTGGACATTTCTTGGATGATGCTAGAAATCATGTGGCCTATCATTCCCTTACACTCTTTGCCTTTTACTGCTTGGACAGTTTGTAGAGAGTCTCCTTCCAATATAACATTTTCCAAGCCTAGTTCAAGAGCTAGGATAACACATTTTTTCATGGCTAAAGCCTCTGTTTCCTCTACTACAAACTTCCCAGGTAGGGGCATGCTGACAGCTGCAACAATTTGACTCTCCCAATCCCAAATCACAACACCCACTCTAGAATGACCATCCTCAGCAGGGATTTCTCCATCCACATTTATGAGGAAAATTCCTTTCGGGGGAGGCCTCCATTCTCTAATTTCCTTCTCTTTCTCAATTGCTGAAAGATTATTAGCAATTTTAAAGTCTTCCACCATTCTGATTGCTGTCCCCCAAACCTGATCTGCTATTGTTTTGCTAGCTTCAAAAATGAATTGGTTTCTGTGGTTCCAAATTGCCCAGGCAACTCCAAAAAATCTTTCCAAGTTACTTTGAGTTCTTTGGCTTATTATAGTGAGAGCTAGATCATATATATCACAATTGCTCTCCAAAATTTTTCCTGGACCATCACTCCACTTTGACTAAATTGCCTTGTCTAGCTCACACTTTAGGATGGCATACTCCACAGCTTCTTCTTCATTCTTGCAGATGGGGCATTGGACATTAACTTGGATTCCTCTCTTATTTAAATTCACCATTGTGGGGATTGCATTCATATGCAAACGCCAAGCACAAATGTGGATTTTTTTCTGGGATATTCAATTGCCATATCCTCTTCCACAGAGGGGCATGTACATCTCCCCCTGAAGTCTCACCTTGCATGTTTGAATCCAGCATTTTCTTGGCAACATAATAAGCACTCTTCACTGAGAAGATTCCGTTTTTATTACCCACCCATATTATGGAGTCCTCCGAATGGTGGTGGCTAATGGGAATATTGAGAATGGTTTCCACCTTAAAGGGTAAGAAAATTTCATCTAGCCTGTCTCTTCTCCACCTTTTTGTGTCTTCATCTATGAGTGATGATACCATTGGAAAGTCCCCAAAATCTTTTGGGGGAGATATGACCTTTTATATATATATATATATATAATTACACCTAGATATTATCATTCTCATTTAAGTGTTAGGGAAAAAAAAAAACTAAATTATTAACATTTTTTTTAAGTGGGTATTAATATTACACATCATTTAGGGGGCATTCTAGATTTAAATACACTACTCTTACACTTTTGTGTTACACACCTATTTATAACCATTTCTATGTAAGTTTTATGGGAAAAAAAATACAATGATTTATGTCCGTTTTGAGTTCAAAAGAAAAAAAAAAAGATTTACGCATTTAAAATTTTAAACATAATACATGAATTAATACAATATACGGATACAAGTCCTTTTCACAAAGGTACGACAACTTATATCTTTTGTCAACTTTTTTTTTTCAAGTTATTTAGGGTCTGTTTGGATACCGTTTATTTTGCTGAAACTGAAAGTTTATTGCTGAAAGCACTGTAGATAAAAGTAAAAGTTAGTTGAAATAGTACAATAGGGCCCATGAATAGTACCAAAAATAAGCTGAATAGTGAAATAATTTTCATTTTTAAGTGGTATCCAAACAAGGCTTAATCGTTTTTCTGTATTCTATCAATCTTCTTTTCATTTTTGAAGTTATTTTTCTATTTTATTGGACGAAGAAAATAAATAGAAAGTAGTTAATCTCAAGGTTGTTGTTGATGATGTTCTTCATATATATAAAGTTACTGAGAAATTAGACAAATCCTGAAATTAGGTAATAGAGAGAGACATGGAAACTGTGGGATTTCACTTCTATTGACGATGATGAAATTTTATTGTTTGTTGATATTCTCAATAGATAAGCTTTCAAGTACTTTTTTTTTTTTTGGTTAAAGCAAATTTGATGTCATTGATGTTATTAACTATCGGTATGTACACTTTTTTTTGAAGTATATATAAGTGGTTAATTGAAAATTGCTCAATTGGTTTTCTCATTCTATTATTTACAATTTATGCTTTCAAAGGGGGGATAAAGAAATCAAATTTAGTCACAAATTAAAAGAGGACAACATAAAATAATAACAAACATTTATATAATAATAATAATAAAAAAAAAAATTTCTTTAAAATGAAGAATAGTTTTATTTATTTATTTATAATGAGTCTACTTATAATATTTATAAATTAATAAATTAAAAAAAAAATTCATGTGAAGCATTAACCAATAACTAGTTTAGAGAAAAGAAAAAGAAACAAAAAAGATTGAAATTCTACTCTAAACTAATCTAACTATATATGTGTGAAACTCTCCCTTGGAGACTTGAAACCCGATCCTTACTATACTAAAAACACCATTGCATTTACATTGTACTCGTACTTCTTTGTCATATGTGTTAGGTTAAGATAGCTTGACCCGGTTAATTAATTCAATTACCCAAGTTGATTAATTTGGTTAAATTGCATACAAATCGTGAAGGCACCAACAAATTACCAATTAAACTAAATGCAGTGTAAATTAAATTGACACGATGATTTGTTGACAAACGGGGAAAGCTTCTCGCAAGGTAAAAACCCCACCGTGTGATTTTAAGGAAACCACTCCTAAGAATCCACTAATCAACAATCAAGCGGTTACAAGTATAAGGAATTTTATCGCTACCCTGGCCTATCCCGAAATACCAACCTACAGTTGAACCTTTGCTCTAATACCCAATTGGACTTGATCTTGTAGTAGCCTTCTTTCCTTTGATGCACAAATCTCCAATCTGTGACAAACCCTTTTCCACGAATCCCAGTACGTGACTAACTCCAGCAACTTGAATGAATGTTGTTGGCTGCAAAGTTCTTCACTTCATCAATAATGAAGATCAGGAAGCACTTGGTTAATAAACCCTGTGGCGTACAAATGTAGTAGCTTCTCACAGAGAGAATAATGCTCTTGGTCTCTGTATTCGTGTATGACGACTCTTAAAATAAGCCTTATATATGTCTAAGGTTGTGAGAAAAGAAACCCAAAACAAATACAAAAGCTTAGGCCAAATTTCAGATCTAGAAATCCAGAAATTGTAACTCTCAATAGATCGAGCTTCTCTCGAGCCATCTGTCGAGCTTCTCTTTTAGTCTCAATAGCTATATCTATCGAGACTTAATAAAACAGCTTTTCTTCACTTATTTCTTGGATCAATCTTCATATCTTTAGTACGAACACTTGATATGCTTGAATAACATATTCCTTGATGTATTACAAGTAAAGTGCATTTTGTTAAAGGATTAGCCAATTACATAAAATATGACCCTAACAATCTCCCCCTTTGGCAATCCATGAAAAAACCACAAACATAATTATGAGAGAAGTATAAAACAAAAAACTCCATAATTATTACATAAAAAGTACGTAAGTCTAACAACTACTATGAGCTCTTGAAAAACTTTGCAAGAAAAGAGATCATGGCATGATAGACTTGCAACATGTCTTATCTAAAACACTTAAACATACATCATCATCATTATATATATATATATATATATATATATATATCAAGAGAGTACAACAATGTATGTAAAGGTGGTCACAAGAACATGGTACAAGATAGTGAGAAGAATACATCAAAACCTCACTACATCACTCAATGAACTCCCCCTCTAACAATGTTACTACTCTTTTATACAAAACTACTCCCCCTTTTTGTCACAAGTGACAAAGGGTGAATCACTAAGAAGTAGCCATCTCATCATTAGTCTCAGAGCTAGAAGCATCATCATCATCATCTCCACCATCTGAAGAAGACTCTTTAGCAGGGTCAGGTGTGGGAAATGGAGCAAAACCACCAAGGCAAGACTGGCAGCGAGCGATGCGACCAATCTTGGTGTTCATCTGACACATCTCATCTAAATGATGATCAAGATGACTACCAAAATCAGCACCCATGAGTTGAAGTTGATACATGATGGCAACGGGAGAGACCTCTACTCTAAAAGAAGAGGGAGGAGGAGCAGATGAGGAAGAGGGTCGAGAAGCGGGAGTAGCATCCGTTGAAGTAGACTCTACATGAGGCTGCTTGGCAGCCAGCTGAGCATTACTCCTCCAAATAGATTCCTTGTTGATGGCACCCATGGAATAGAAAGGAGTGGAGGGAGGAATGGTGACATGCACATGTGAGAGGATGTGCGTGATAGCTGAAGGAAAATTTAGCTTATCACGTGTAGCAGTGTCTCGATAGATATCTATCATAAATTTTATCATGTGTGAAGGAAAATTTATAGAAAGATCCTTCATAAGAGAAAAAAGAAAACGAGTATGAGGCTTAGTGATAGTGTGACCGTGGTGTGAAAACAAAGGTCATCACCATATTAGGATCCTTGGACCCTTAGCAAACTCGTTTGTGGAGAAATTTAGAGTTTTGATCGTGGTGTGAAAACAAAGGTCATCATCTCTCAACCATAAAAATGTTAAGCATTTTGATCCCAAAAACACACACACACACATACACACCAAACACGTCTAACCAATTTTATATTTCAAAAACAAGTTAAGATAGTTTAATGAGCATACATTAACACATGTAAACCTTGTGATGGCCAAATCACGTTGTACCTGCACATGTATCAAGAGTAGCAAAGAATATTGCGTGTTATGTGTGAAAAACATCGCAAGATTGCATAAGCGTCTACATGTTATGACGATTTGAGATATGAGAAAATCACTTTAACTCACACACAATCATAACTGTTTGATGGGGACTATCACCTTCGAGGTACATCCTATAACTCCCACATCTCATAGAATACACGCTTGCAATCATATATAAAGCATTTTGATTCTTTTTGCTTTTTATTTTCTTCTTTGTATATTTTTCTTTTTAAGCAAATCATGCATGGGGATATAAGAGATAGAGAAGAAATACCCAATTATGTTAAGCAATTGACATTCCAATTTTGCTATACCGAAGCATACAAATGTCATTGACATTGCACTTTTACTATGCCGAAGCACATAGATGTCATTTCATGATTGGCGGGCAATAGTGGTGAGGTGGTTATTTATGCATTTCTCTTAGGATTTTCTAGTCCTTCCCGTCAAAAAGAGTGATACGAGTGTTAAGTACAAGAGATTACTTAATCTTACTCATCACAAACAAGAGCCACAAAGCTTACTTGCTTAGTTGTGCATAGAGATGCTCATTTAAGCTAAAAAAGATACAAAGTTTAGAAAACTTTGTTTCAATGGCCATCCAAGGTACACAAGTACCAAAGTACACAAAACACACACTGTTTTTGTATTTTTTTTTTTTTTTTTCAATTTTTTTATATGAAAAACAAAATAAACAAAACTGAAACGAAAACAAACAAAAACATGTTAAATAAAGCAAAGCATAAAACTAGACTGACTCAAGACAGTAAAGCAAAACACTCAAGTAATGCAAACAAAAACAAGAAGAGGGAGAGAGAAAAAGTGACATAATCACTTGGAGCCCTTTTCCTTCCACACCTTAGAAGAACCTTTCCTTTGAGTAAACCCTTGAATCGGTGGTGAGGGGGAAGAATTGAAACCGTTCAAGTTTGAAAGGAACATGAGGGCTTTGAGAAGATCTCCAAGAGGAGCAAAAGAGGATGGAAACTGATTCTGGTTTCCCAATGCTATCAAACCGTTGCTCTATTGAGTGGCTAACCACTTATAGCAATTAGGTCAAGTATGACCGGCTGCTCCACAGTGATGACAGAAATGTTGCTTCTTCTGTTTAGGCTTTTGAGAGATAGCCTTCTTAGCCCTAGGGTTTTTAGCTTCTTTCTTATCCTGCTTAGGGGGTGCTCCTAAGATAGATTTACCATTGTCTATGTTTTCACTAGCTAATTCATTTTTAACAACATTGTTCTTAATTTCAACATTGTTCTTAATTTCAACATTATTACTAGGAGGAACAAAAATAGTAGTGATAGTAGAAGAAATATTAGAAGAAGAGAGACCATACCCTAAACCGGTTCAATCGGAAGCAGATTTCTGAAGATTTAGCATCTCATCAAGGTTTGCACTTGAAGTCCTCTCCAACTGGGCTCTGACTTGGAACAGTTCTGCCTCAAGCTTCTTAGTCTTCTCAACCAAGAAGTTGTTCTCAAAACGCAGTGCTTCAATAGTCTGATTGGCTTCATCAAACTTTGTGGAAAGTTCTTCACGATCAAGTTCCACATCACTGAGCTTTTTGGTGGCTAGCCTATAAAGTTTCTCATGCTTCTCAGAAAGCTTGTACAGTTTCTTATAGGCTGTATGGATATCATCTTGATCATCCATCTTCTCGTATTTGGACTCCACCAATTCCTCTTCTTCATCCATATCTTCAACAATCCCCTCAGTAGGATTGACAGTGGCAGTGAAGGCATTCAGGATTTCATCATCCTCATTGTCGGAATCATCCTCAGGCTCGGTGTCACTCAATGTAGCAGCAAGTGCGTTGCTCTTTCCAATGATCTTGAGATACGTAGGGCACTCCTGTTTCATATGTCCAAAGCCTTAACACCCAAAACACTTTGGTCCTGCGGGAACAATGTACTGACTACCATCTCCAGCATCCTTCTTCCCTTTGTCTTGGCTCTTGAATTGAGAAGAACTAGATTGCCTACTATCCTTGTCGAAGCCCTTCCCATTGGAATTCTTCATGAACATCTTGAATTGCCTTGTAATATAGGACTTCATCTTAGAATCTTCATCCTCAGAAGACTCTTCAGTATCACTGCTCTTGGCCTTCAATGCCATGCTCTTGCTCTTACTCGATTTTCCGATTCTTGTCAAACCCAACTTATAGGTCTGCAGATTTCCAACCAACTCTGTCAAAGGAATTTTTTTAATATCCTTTGATTTCTTAATTGCGGTAATCTTGGCATGGAATCTCTTGGGGTGAGAACTGAACACCTTTCTCACAATCTTGGGTTCAAGAATGGTTTCCCTAAGATTGAAGGCTGAGTTCACTATGTCCTTGAGCTTGGCATAGAACTCATCAAACGACTCATCCTCCTCCATCTTGATCTTTTCGAAGCTTGTAGTGAGCCTCCAAAGCTTCGAATCCTTGATAGCCTTAGTTCCTTCATAGGTTGTCTGGAGGATGGTCCATGCTTTATTCGCAGTTTTAGTGGAGGATATCTTCTTGAACTCCTCATTAGTGACCGCACTGAATAAGGCATTCAATGCCCTGCTGTTGAAGTTTGCTGCCTTGATCTTCGCATCATCCTAATCGGCTGGCGCTTTTGTAGGCTTGGTCTAGCCTATCTCCATAGCTTGCCACACTTTCTCATCTAAATACTGCAAGAAAGCTCTCATGCGTACTTTCCAGTATACATAGTTAGTGCCATCAAATAAATGAGGTATAATAAGAGACTATCCTCTATCCATGACAAATAGGGGTCAATGGATCACACAACAAAGATTAACCCTAATCAGAGTGTGCCCGCTCTGATACCACTTGATAGGCCAAAAATGAATTGACCCCTTGTGATAAATTAATTGATTAATTAGCCAAGTTTATTAATTAATCAAATTAACATGCAAACGCGTGGTAGCAAAAACAAATCACCAATTACTAAAGTATGTAGCGGAAATAAATTGACACGGTGATTTGTTTACGAATGGGGAAAACCTACACGGAAAAAACCCTACTGGGTGAATTTAAGGTCACCACTCCCGAGAATCCACTATTATCACAACAAGTGATTACAAGTAAATGAATCCCAGTACCTTATACCAACCTACAGTTGAACCCTTACCCCAATACCTAATTTTGTTCTATAGTGACAATCTCTCATTGTAATGCACAGCTCTTAGCACGTGACTAACCAATTGCGCGGATCCCAGTATGTGACTTCAATCACCAACTAGAGAAGGTTGTTGGCTGCAAAGTTCTTCAGTTCATCACACGAGGAAGATCGAGAAGCTCATTGGTTACAAAACCCTATGGTGCATAAACACAGCAACTTCTTCACAAGAAAGATGAACCAGGGCTAATTTTGTCTCCGGTCACAATTTGCTTGAACAAACTTTGCTCAACACTTGTGCAACTTGTGTCACCTTTAACGGCCCTTAATATAATCCTTTTATATGTCTAGGGTTATAAGAAAAGAAAGCCTAAACATACAATCACAGATTGGAGTCAAAACAGAACTAAAACTCTGTTTTTCATAAACCTCGACAGATACCCTGTCTGTCGAGCTGCTGTTGAGCCACGGGCTAGAAAAGCTCTACAGGTCTCGATAGATGCTAGCTGTCGAGTTTTAATGAACAACACTGTTCTCACTTGATACTTGGACAGACTTGCATGGTTTTAACACTTGAACTTGAAACAAGGTTTCTTGAAATATTAAACACATCCTAGATCTACCCAAATACAAGTAAAGTGCGTTTTGTCAAAAGATTAGCCAATTACATCGAAAAGTGACATATGTTCCTAACAAGTGAATCACATATGTCCTAACAATCTCCCCCTTTGGCAGTCTGTGACAAAACCACAACAAACAAATAAACATATGAGAGAAGTCTTAAATCACTTAACTCATATTCACTTGTTGAATACAATAAAATCTATCCTAACATAAATTCTTGAAAAACTTTGCAAGAAGAGAGTCTATGGCAAGAAAGACTTTGACAACCTGTATTTCTGAAAGACTTTAAACAAAACTCATCAAGGCATCTTTGTGTGAAACAAAAAATAATAGATTACATACAAGATATAAGAATCATGTGTATAAAAAAAGAAAAGAAACAACACATGTAAGGATAGGTGAAAGAAAAACATACATCAATATAAAAGGAATATATGTACAATGTATGTCAATAATGGTCACAAGACCAATATACAAGTGACACTCAGTGTCCACTACATCCCTCAGTGTCCACTCTCCCCCTAACAAAAATCTCATATACTAACTCTCTCCCTAACTATGACTACTCTCAAAACCAAAACTACTCCCCCTTTTTGTCACGAGTGACAAAGGGTAAGAGTGTCAAGTAGACATCTCGTCATCCCTGGGTGAGCTAGCATCTCCATCATCCTCATCATCTGAAGCAGTAGCATCATCATCGTCGTTGGAGCCATCACTCTCATCCGCAGAGGCCACAGGAGTGGAAGGCATGGTGTAACCGACCATCTTAGCCTGGCATTGAGCAATGCGGCCAATACGAGTGTTCACCTGACATAACTCATCACTGAGAGTGTCAAGGCGAGCATCCATGCGCTGAAGCTGCGTCATGATGTCCTCGAGTGTCACACGTCCCGTAGAAAAGGAGGGACCAGATGTGGATGGAGCAGAAGGAGTGGGAGGAGCTGCCATACCAGACCATCTCGAACGAAAATGCGCCTCGCTCTGTTTAACGGTAGCGGCGTCAATGGCACACATCACGTGAAAATGGTCAGAAGCAGGAAAGGGAACAGAAAAATGGCATAAGATCCTTGTGATAGCGGAAGGAAAGATGAGCTTATTATGGGTTGTCGTATTCCTATAGACATCTATGATAGAAAGAATGAAGTGTGAGGGAAAATCTATAGTGAGATGCTCTAACAAAGAAAGCAAAAATCGAGCACGGGCTCGGTAATAGAGTTATAATGAGAAAGAGGGTGAAGAAAAAAAGTCATAACCATGTTCGTGAATCTAGGACCTTTAGCAAAAGTCGAACATGGAGTAAAATGATGATCACCCCAATCAGCGAGACGCTCACAAAAAGCAGAGATCATCTCGTCTTTGGACACAGTCCTCAAACGCTCACAACCGGGGTAGTCAAGATACTCTACCCTTGGGACATGGAATACATCGGAGACAATCTCCGGTGTGACAGCAATGCGCATACCTCGAACGCGAGTAAAGAAAGGAGGTACTGAAGAATCAAGTCCATGCATGTTGGAGTAAAACTCCTGAATCAGCACGGATGTTGAATGATATGTTAAACACACATGATAGACACTTGACAAAAAAAATAATTTAAATAAATTTGCCTTATGGATGTGTTCTCTTTTTTAAGAAAATTCAGATCTGTTTTGTGAATTTTTTTTAAAAAAAATTGGATTTGTAAAAAAAAATCAGATTTGTTTTCATGTAAAAGAAAGAATAAGATTTTTGTTAAAAAGTATCAGATCTGTTTTGTGAACAAAAAATATTGGATTTGTAAAGAAAATCAGATCTGCTATTATGTAAAAGAAATTAAAAAAAAAAAAAAAAAAAAAACTTTTTGAAAGAAGATCCACATTCATGAGATAAATTTATTATACATGCATCATATATTAAAAGAAAAAACAAGACTTCAACCTAACTTTTAATTCCTTCTTTTAAATTTCAAACTTTGCAATTTTGTAACAAAGAAAACTTTTACTAAAAAAATCAGATCTGTATTTAATGAAAATACTGATAAGTTTTTGTGTTAAAAAGTCAGATCTGTATTTAATGAAAATACAGATCAATTTTTGTGTTAAAAAAATCAGATCTGAAAAATACGGATCAGTTTTTTAGTTTAGAAAAATCAGATCTGAAAAATACAGATTGATTTTTTAGTTTAGAATTAGATCTGAAAAATAAAAATAAGATTTTTCTTTTTCATAAAAGAATTTTTGTTAACCATTTTAGATTTTAAAACTTAAGAAAAAGAGTTGCAATAAACAATCACCTAAGCACATGTTGAATAAAATTCTAGCAATGTATTTAAGCATGGTAACCATATCAAGAACAAAACATAATAAAAAATATGCTAAACATATTCATGCATAAAAAAATAACCAAAATTAATGAAAGAAGAAAAAGAAAGAAGAAAAACAGAATACCTCTTGCATGAGCGTGCTCTTCTAATGAAAGAATATTTTAGGATTCAAAGAAATTTGTTCACCTCTTTGAAGCCTAAAATACTTTACTTACAAAAAAGAATTTCCTAAAGCAAAAGCCTCTAGAACGTCTTTAACGTAGGGGGAATTGAAAAGTTAGAAGAGAAGAGCCCTTAATTCTGATTTGTTTCCTCTATTTATAGTGGTTGGGATGCTCCAATGAGATCAGATATGAATTGGAACGCATCCTTATCTCTAAAAAGTTGTAAAAGATAGGCTTTATCTCAATCAGGGAGTCCTTGGGCTGTGCCAACAATTTGGGCCAATTTGGTCCAATTTGGACTCCTTTTTTGAGGATTTTTAATCTGTATTTTAAAAATTAATCCCTTTTTTCCGGATATTTAGGTCTTTAAAGTGATAATTATCTTATAGATAAATATTCCAAAAAAGACTTTATTATCCACAACTTCTTTGTTATTTGATTATTCATTTTATTCCCATGCAAGCAGGCCTATTTTTGGCACTAACTAACAACCAATCACAAAATTATTTAATTAATTTTAATAGTTTAACCAATCAGAATTAATTTAAATTAATCATGCGTGGTCGGTTCCAGCCAAACCAAATGCATATAGACCTTGGAAACTTGATCATGTGATATCCTTCAATCCGATGGTCCGATTTGGGAATCGGACATACAGTCACGACCACTAGAACCTCAAGATCATTTATATGATATGCAATGAATGAACTAATGCATGTAATGCAACTCTAAATTTTGGATATATGAATGGTCGCTCTAGTCATCTTCCAAGATTAAATTATGGGTGTAAAATCAAGTGTCTACACTAACAAGTAAGCATCACTAAGGATAGGAGGCCATCTTTGGTAACCCACATTATTCCTTGACACCCGTTACAATAATTATCCATTGCTAGCCAACTTGAGCCTTTAAATAGTTAACATGTTTTTCAATGAAACCACTAAAAACTTAAACTTTGGGTGGGAAAATTAAGTATGCATGATTAAATATCAAGATGAGGAAGTGTTGACCTTATGGTTTTAGCACCACTTCATAAGGTTCTCAATGAAGACAATGGGATAGGTTCAAAAGAAGAAAAAGATGAAGAGTTCATCAAGTTCAGAAAAAAGAGTTCATCAAAGAAAGGTGACAGTTCACTCCATCAAGCTAGGAAAGAAGAAAATCCATCAAGGATAGATAAGGTTTTGGGAAAGCATCAAACTATGAGAAAAAGAGATTGTCATCAAGCTAGAAGATTTCAACCAAAAAAACAAAAAAACAAAAAAAAATTGAAAGGAATAGAGTGCAGGAATTTCCATCAAGATGAAAGAAAAATGGTTTATCAAAAGCAAGAGAAAGGAGATTCCATGAAAGATCATTTGAGTTGAGAGGGATGAGCAAAAAATGAAGATTCATCAAGAGAAGAAATTGAATCAAATTGAGAAAGATGAGGAAAAGAAAAAATTAAGATACATTTCATCAAAGAATGTGTTCAGTCAAGTCAAGAAAAATGAAAGTGCCTTAGAAAAGATAAAAGGACATCAAAGAGAAATGCAAATTCATCCCAGGAAAAAAAGAGAGAAAAAAGCCTGCTAGGCTGAAAATCCAAAAGGGCAATCTAGGCAAAAATTAGGGCAAAAAAAAAAAATGGAAAAAAAAATGAGAGTGAGTGACCTACCACAAGATGGTATATTGAGAAGACCCAAAAGAGAAATTTGTCAATCTAAAAACATCAAGACAAAATGAAAGGAATCAATGAAGACCAATGAGAAGATGATGAACATGACAAGGATTTTAGCACAAGAGTCAATGATGGAAGATGTCGAAAACTCTTCCAATGCTTGAATTTAAAGTGTTGCATACTTAGGAAATATCATTAGGGTTTTGAGCTTTTTATATCCTTCCTTTCAATATCCTGAACTTGGCCTACATTACAACCTTTGAAAAAAGACCTCCTTGAAGTTTTGCTGATTGTAGGCACACCTTTAGCTTTGATAGTATTTTCACATGGATTAAGAAGGAAAATTGCTTAGGATTATCAAGCCCCATTGGCTAATATCTTCCGAAGACAAAATTTCAAAAATTCTCAAGTAACTTGAAAAAAATTTCTCTAAGTTTGAAATACTCCCTTTGTTTGCTTCCAACAAAAAATGACTCTCAAAAGAACAAAATTTCCAAATTCTCAAAAAGTTTCAAATCTTCAAACTTTGGATTTTTCCCTTTATTGCTTGTTCCCAACGTATGTGATTTCCAAGAATTTCTACATTTCATTTCTTTGATTGTGTCTTTAGGGACATAATTTGAAAATTTTCAAAATAAAGATGCAAATTTGATTACATGTTTTTAATGATTTCAAATCCTTCCTAGCCAAGGGGATTGAGTTAACTTTTAAGCATCATGATTGGTGAAAAGAGGTTGTTCAAAGAATCTCCTTTTGATCATTTTAAAAAAGAAAGAATTTTTCAAAAAAAAAATAAAAAATAAAAAAATAACCTCATTCTACATTAAATCCCTTTAAAAAAAAAATCATTTCAGAGAAAAAAAAATGTTTTCCAAATAAAAATTTATTTTTCAAAACTTTTTTTTCGAACTACGTGTGGACCAGATCCTCTATTACGTTGGCAGCCTTTTCAAAGGCCTAGTCACAATCATCCAAAATTTTCCAATTTTTTTTTTTCAAAATCAAAACATTTATTTGTGTAAATTTTAGGCTAGGAGCATCTGTTTTGCATCAAACATGTCATTAATTTTTTAGTGCAAGCATATCATCAATTTTTTGTGCAAGCTTGTCGAAACTAGGGGCATTGGCCCAAAACATTTTCGTAATAACTGATTACTAACATGCTTATGAAATGAATTTTTTGCAGGGGGTGGAAATGGATATTTCATCTACTCAACAATTACCATCAATTTCCAGTTTATATGCTGCCATATGTCTTAGAAAAAAAGCTGAAAACATGTCAAAACACGACAACTAAACAAGGCTCAAGATGTGCCAATCGAACAGTGTTGATTGGCACATCATCCCAGCAATTGCAGCTTTGCCCAATTTTGCTCAAATTTTGCTCCATTGAAGGTTCATTTACAATTAAAATTTTCAAAATTCACATTGATTGTAGGGGCATTCGGCCACGCCTCAATCATTTTTCAAAAAAAAAGGATCATCATCATCAATTGTTTCAAATAAAGAAAAATCAAATCAAGATTTTCAAAAATCATGCATCAATTTTCCAAACTAGGGCCATTCGGCCATGCCTCATGCATTTTCTAAAAAAAACCAGGCATCACTTTTTCTAAAAGAAATCATCATACATAAAATTTTAAACTAGGGGCATTCAGCTATGCCTCATTCAGGTGGGATCACCCATGTCAAGATTAGTTAGGTAAGTTCAAATTGTTGCGCTACAAAGCTTCATTAGGTGAACTCTAAACTTGTCTCATCTAAATCCTTGCAAGACCAAAGTCGTCTAAAGTCAAAGAGCTAGTGTTGAAAATTAATACAAATTATCTAACTAAAGGATATTTTGTTTCTTGTAGGAAAATAAAAATACAATCAAGCATCATTTGGACTTCAAGTCCGCCAATGGGAAGATCTTCTAGGCCCACCTCTAGAAGAACTACCTTCTGTGTTCCCTTGTTTCTCTTGATCGGTATAAGGTTGAGGTTTTTGTCGCCTACACTGAAACTTGAGGTTCCTGATTCTTTCTTCCAAAACCCGTGTGTTAGCCTTAGCACTTGCCATCCAATTATTCTGAAAAATCATCAAAGACAGGTGTTAAGTCCATTGCTATGAATTTCAAGAAAAAAGTTAGTAAGGGAGTATCATCTCTTGCCCAGTTCACTTCATTGAGCACATATTGAGAGGATTGGGTGCGCGCAACCTTTAGCAAACCTCCAATCATCTGCATACTTTCCTCCACGAGGTTGACGCCAATCGGAACATAAGGCCTCAAATTCAGAAATAACCAAACAAACAAAGAGCATGAGATAAAAGGCTAAAGGTTTAGAAATATACCGAGCCATTCCAAGGAACATTCAGAGTATATTCCAGCCAGTCTAGATCCACAAAGTTGTAAGACCTATCAGGATTCATTATCTCATATTGCCATGTCGAAAAATTGGGATATGTTTCTACAAAAAAAGCAGGAGAACCATCAACATTGCTAAGAGGAGGAGTCCCAGCTCCATGAGACGAAGCCTAAAGATGCAACATTCAGACACTTTCACAAATGACAAAATGACAAAGATGATACAGATTATGATGCAAATTAATTTGGAAAGGGAAGAAGCTCACCGATGCTCCTGAGGTATCAGCTAAGCGACCCTGCAGATGAGCCTTGACGAACTCAAGATAGTCCCATGGTATCCCAGAAACGGTGCGGCCAACCTTTGCACGAGCTATTTCTTCATTAGTTAGAAGGCAAGCCAACTGGATTGAAGGACAAGGATGAGTAGGGATCACTTCAGAAGGGTACACATGTTGAACTTATGGAAGCACCCGATCTCCGAGATACTAGTATCTACCATGGCCATATTCAAACAAAACCTGATGCTCATTCAACTCCCGAGCCCATGCACATTCAACATAACCCTCACATCCAGCCCAAGGTCCAACACCATCTAAACATCACAAAGAGTCCAAAATGAAAAGAGAAGACATACCTACACACAAAAAAATCAAATCAAGCTTCCACCAATGAACAAAGACAAAAAATAAAACTCATATCCTCAGCATCTAAACCATCAATCACTATCTGCCAAGCCTGCAAAGAACGTTTGGGGAGTGTCGACAGACAGTACTTAGGCATCCAACAAAGAAATCTTGGAAATACATCAGCAACATCTTCCAAAAGTTACGGCCCAACCCCGAAATATTCATACATCCAAACTTAAAAAAAATCAACAAATGTCAACAACAACACATATAACCTTTGCAGAATATACCCAACCAAAAATTTAAATTTTACTTGCCAAACGAATGGTGCACTTCCTAAGCTTGAAAGATTACGCCAGGTGTGGACACAACGAAAAGTGTCGGAGTCGCCACCTAGTTATATGGTCTAAGAACCATAAATATAGCATCCTTTCATAAAAGGACCATTGATCTTACTACCAGAGTATGGGTTCAGAGTTTAGGTACGGTTTTGGGAAGGTGTTAGGCACCCAAAGTTGCCCAACCCTAAGGTTGGCCTCCTCTCATTGTGTCTTATAATTAACCTTATTAAAAGCATGTTCAATACTTGTATTCTAACTCACACACACACACTAGCATACATCTAAGAATACAACATGGCATCATTCATCCCAAACCCTAACTATACATCTAATCATGCTCATCAAGCAAACCTAACATACATCTATCATGGCAATCATCTCATCACAAACCCTAGCATACATCTATCATGGCATCTCATCAACCTAGCATTCATCATGTCATCATATCACATCCAAGGCTTGTAAGCATTCATACATCATGTTAAGGCAGCAACATAAACACGGCAACATTAAAAGATTATATTGGAGCATCAAGAACATATTATCCAACCAAACATATTCATACTCATCATCAAACCATGTTATCAAACATTGTGCATGTACATATGAATGCATGACTTACCTTCATTTACCTTACTACATCAATGCATGAACATGTGAATGCGTGCTCATGGTATTTAGACAAGAAAGGAAGAAAGAGAAAACCCTAATCTAACATGTTAGAAGCATACAACATCCACCTAACATTCATCTAGCATTATATCACATATCTCATCCAAGGCAGCGACATGTAAACATCAAAGGATCACATTGGGAACATGAAGATCACCAAACACATTCATGCTCATCATCAAAACATGTTATCAAACAAACATGCGTGCACATATGAATGCATGACTTACCTTTACTTGCCCCCTTACATCACAACACCTATGGCATCAATGAATGGGCATATGAATGAATGTACATGGCATTAAGACAAGAAAGGAAGAGAAAACCTTAATTTAAACATGTAAACAAATAACCGACATGTGAAAGGTAAATAAACAACAAACATGTGAAACATAGAATCAAGACCATAAACATGTGAAAAGGAATCTATAACAAAAGTACATTATATGAGATAAAGAACAAAACAGAAGAGCTAGGGTTCCTGGGTAGGATCATGCATACGCTTGAACAAGCCTGCGTATGCATAATCAAGCCTGCGTACGCAAAAAGGATTATGCGTACGTGGAAACCAACACAGAAACTTTAACAACATAACAAAACAGAGCAAAGCACAAAATGATAAATCTAACATCCTAACAAGCTCAAAAACATAAAGAAAGCCTAAAACTAACCTAAACAAACATATATAAACATAAACTAAACAAAGAAACAAATTAAAGAAAAGATTAAAGGCAGAAATGGAAAAAGAAAAGTCTAAAAGAATACCTTAAAAAAAGAATACCACAATAGAAACATGATTAGTAATCTTAAACTCAAAGGATCAAGGCTAGAAAAGGCCCCAATCAAATAAAATTGACTTGAGGATGTTTTGTGAAAAACTCCCTCTTTTATTCACTATTTCTAGTGAATCTTAGGTTTTCCTTTTGAATTTTCTATGTGTCTTGAAAAGGTGACATGTAAGGCTTTATATAGTTGAAAAATAGGGGTTTGGAACGGTTCCCAAACGATGTGGGATTCATTCCAAACCTCAGTCTTTAAGGCAGAAAACTTGCATTTTTTATGTCTCTAAAATCCTAGCTGTGTACGCAAACTTGTGCTTGTGTACACAGGCGTGTGGCCTGCGTATGTAGGTTTGTGCATGCGTATGCAAACCGTGGGTTTTCTTTGACCTTGATTTTCCAAAATTAGATTTTTACTCATTAAAAGTTATATTTTCTATTTTAACCCCTCTCAAGTCAATTTAACATCTGATTGGGCCCTAAATCAACCTTGAGCCTTGGAATTTGGGCATCATTCAAGAATGGGGGCTCAAGTCGTAAAGGGTACAAAATGCAGTGTCTACACCGGGATAGCTGAGTCATAAAGTGTAAGAGAGTAGCATAAGCCATGCCACCCCAATCATAATCTTTGATCCGGTTGATGTCCCTCAAGCTCCACAAATAACGTGAACTCACCGTGCTCCCCAACTCAGGACATAAAAGGGTCCCAATGAAAAGAAGCATAAACATCCGAGTGCCAGTTTCCACACTCTTACACTTATCAATGTTAGAAAATAGCCATATCAAGGATACATTCCTACCACTACTCTAGGAGGATTCACCCCTAAATAAGTCTTAACTTTTGTTGGTGAAATGGTGTCATGACTTTCAATTCTTTCACCGCCAAATTTTAAGCTAGTAATGGCTGAGAAATCGTAAGGTGTCAGCATCACCTCACCAATGCCTGGAAAGTGGAAGGTACAAGTGGTGTCCCAGAACCGGTCAGACAATGCAACAAGCAATTGAAGATCTTTGTACTCAGTGGTATTGTGATTCCAAAGAGCTTAGAAAAATGTCTCAAAGCTGACTCCATTGATGACATTTCTAATGTCTGGTGATAGCACATCCCACCTTTGTTTCAACAGCTAAAGGCTACCCTAGCTCTTGAGATTCTACAATAAACAAAAAATGCCTCACCTGATAAAAATATAATAGACCACAAAAAAAATTTGCCAATCATCATGATATTCACAAAAATGCCCTGTTCCAAGAATGTCCATTCAAAAATCCAAGCAACCAAATGAAAATGCCTCTCATAAAAAAAATTAGCCACGCCAAAATGCCATTGTGTCAAACAAACAATTTCACAAATTAAAATTCAACGACATCCCAACAACAATTCAAAAAAAATCTTCCATATCCATGAATTCATCTAATAATGCCCCAATTAGCAGTTCAAAAAAAAAAAAAAAAATCTTCATCTCCATAAATTCATTCAACAATGTCCCAAACACACATCCAACCCCAAAAAAAAAAAAAAAAAAAAAAAATTCCCATACCCATGAAAAATAATGCCTAAACATCCAAACAAAAACTTCCATACCCATCAAAACAAATGAGTTTACTCAATCAGGTCTACACATCAAATTCTCATAATTTCATACCCATTAAAAAACAAAAACAAAATTCATGCAACAATGTCCAAAGTCATATACAATGCAAAGCTCCACAAATCACCAATGATGATACACAAAAAATCAGTAGACAGAATGCTCCGGGCTTCAATGATCTAACAATTGCTTGGAAGGCCTAAAAAGGAAAACACATGATCAAAGGTGACCGGGGTGGACCGGCCAAGAACCCTCCGATGCTCAAGTTAGTTTCTCTCTTAAATTCTAGAGTTCCAACTTTTTAGGAGTTGTCTCATACTTACCTTCATTTGATATGAATGAGTGTTTATATAGTGCGCACTTTAAGCGGTTATTTGTCTCGTAACTTCCCCTTATTTAAGGAAGTCAGAATTCAGGATTAACTTCCACAACCGCTATAGGAGTTAGAATATTCAATCTTATCTTCCATAACCGTCATTGGAAGTTAAGTACTTAGTAAGAAGTTATAGCAATGAACCAGGATTTTACTCATGCCTTGGGATAGTAACACGTGGTTCAATTCATTAAATCTTGCAGATAAACTTTTCTGGAAATTTCCCAAGTGTCTGGGGTTGTCCATGTGTTTTCCTTATGGACGACCCATGTGCCTATGGACGACAGTCATACTAGGTAGAACCATTCTTGTTTTCTCGACCTAGACGACTCTTATGGACGAATTGGAGTTGGTTCAATTTTCAGTTCACCATCAGTTGCCCCCTTGTCCAAGGGTCGTCCAGAGCACTGTAAAATTTACTGTTGTTCTTTGGACATGTCTTTATGTTAGTTGTTAGATGTCGTGCCATGTGTCACGACCTCATTGGTGATTAGAAGCGTCGATTTACCTTTTCGAGTAATATGCCACGTGTCGTTCTCTGGTTGGTCACGTCATTTCTGATGCCAAACTTCACTGCCTATAAATAGTGGAATTCCTCTCCTACCCTTCACATTTCCTAAATTTTCTCCCTTGACATTCGTCATCCAGTGCCTCATCTAGAAATATTCCCGTGTCCTTAGTCTTCCTTCGTCTAGAGCCAGGTACTCTCTTCATCCTTGTACTTAGGTTTTCCTTCAAATTTCAAGATGTCTAAGATTGTCCTTTCTTTGTTTAGTAATAGCGTTGACAAGGCTATAGACGAGTACCATGATACTACTAGTTTTAGTGGCTCCAATAGTGATAGCAGTAGTGTTAGTAACAGTAGCAGTGGGGGGAACACTACGGACGAGGAATACACGTCTGGTGTTCCTGGGATACCCTTAGAGGTTTTTCAGGAGCAGCTTAGGACGAGGGCAGCGTCTGGGTCTAGGGCTAGTACCTCAAGTGCTCCTTCATCCACTCCTTTAGACGAGGTTGAGACGGTATATAGTTGTGCTATAAGGGTCTACTCTAAGACGGATGAAAAGAGGTTAATAACCCTTAGGAGTTGGTACCAAATTCCGGATGACCTAAACCCTAGGTTAGCTATTCGTGGGGAGTGGTGTTGTCAACCCTGTTTTGGCGTAGGTGTTTACGACGCTTACCTTTTAGGGGGTCTTAGGTTGCCCCTTAATGCCTTTGCTAGAGAGTTACTCACCAGGTTAGGCTTAGGAATATGTCAATTTAACCCTAACGCGTGGAGGCTAGTTGTCTCTATGCAAGTTTTGTGGAGGGAGGTATTTGAATGGGATCGTCCTCTTACTATGGACGAATTCCTCTACTGCGACAAGCCTTCAGAAATTAACCAATCCCTTGGCTTTTACCAATTCACAGCCAGAGGGAAAGATTGTAGACTAATAAAATCACTTGTCACATCAGATAGGAACTGGAAGATGAAGTTTTTCTTTGTCTCTGGTTTTTGGGCTGGACACCCTGTTGAGCTTGGCAGGGATCCATTTGCCCCCTATACTGGAGACTTAGGGAACCTTCGTCCTGAAGGTATGTTTATTATTATTATTTTATTATATATTTTAATTTTGTTTATAATCGTCTAACAATTCTTTTTTTTTTTTTTTTTTTTTGCAGGTGTTAGACGACCATCTTTGAGCAGGTTCTATCTTGAACGCATCTAGAAGGCTCGTCTATACACTGATAGGGGTTTCCACTCTTTAGTCACCCTTCAACGTCTTGCCATTTGGGAACTTGGTCCTAAGCCGTCTACAAAAGCTTTAGCTCACGAGCTTACTGTCTGTAGACGTGAGTCTTCTTCTTCTTCTTCTTTTTATTTTTTATTTTTTATTTTTTTATTTTTTTTTATTTTTAAGAGTTTATTTTAATATCACTTTTTGAGTGACTACCGTTTTTCTTTTCAGGGGTGGCAACCATGAAAGAAAATAAAGGCAAGGAGGTGGTGGACGAGGCAGCTAGGCAGGAGGTCCAATCTCAGCCTCGTCCTACCGTTGGGGATAAAAGAAAAAATTTATCAAAGGCAATTGACTTGGAAAATCTTCCAAGCCGTCGCAAGGAGAAGAGGACGAAACATAGGTCGTCTAAGCCTGGGGTTGTCAAGCCTGGCCTTCCTACTCTTCCTACCTCTCAGTAGCCGTCCATTCAAATCTAGGATATAGATTCGTCTGAACTTGCTAGAGTTCCTTCGTCCAAAACTGTTGTGCCTGCCTTGTCTCAGCCTTCTCAGAGGGTTCCTATGAACCTTCTTGAAAACAAGGATTTGGCTTAGGAAAGGTTTGAGAAGGCTGTGACTGGCGAGGACGTGACTGCGTGTTATGACATGCCCTTGAGAGAATTGGAGCACTCTGTTGTTCATGATCTTTTCCAGGTATGTAATTACTTTTACCTCGTATTGTCATAGTAATATATGTGTATATATATATATAATTTTTTTTCTAACAGAATTTTTAATCACTTGTGTAGGCAATGTCAAAGTTCATCGTTGCGTCCAAGCAAGCCACGAAAATGGACAAGACGAGGATCTTACTTGAGACAAGGATCTAGGAGGTCAAGAATGACTGCAAGGGGTGGGCTGAGGTGGAAGCCAAGGCTAAAGACGAGGCCAAGGAGCTGCAGAACCTCGTTGAAAGAGCTTAGAGCTGACATTGTTGAGAAGGACACTGTCTTGATTACCTTCAAAAGAGGAATGACGAGTTGAGTACCCTTCTTAATAAGGCAAAAGAAGATGCGGTAGTGGACTTTAGAGCTTCCAAACAGTTCACTGATTTGCTGGACACCAACTACGTGGCTGGCTTTGAAGACTTTTGCATGGACGCTATGGAAAACTTCCCTGAAGTTGACTTTAGCTCCATCAAGCTCAACCTTGGTGCTGCAAGCTCTCTCCTTTAAACGAGCTCTGAAGATGTGAATATTGGAGATGATGCCACCACTCAGCCTGCCCAGGACGAGCCTAACGCTGGAGATGACGCCCCTCAGTGAAAATTAAATTTTAGCGTCTTCGTTTCCCTTTCTCTTTTTTTTTTTTTTTTCCTTTTTTTTTTTTTTTTTTTTTCCTTTTCTTTTTTTTTATAAGGTCCATTGTTTTGGACCGTTTGAAGTTACTTAAGTACATTTTACTCGTCTATAATATTTAGGATGAGCTTCCAAACAATTACCTTTTAGGCTTTATTTTATAAGGGTTTTTGGACGGTGGTTGTCTACCATTTTCTAAGCTTTTATGAATGAATGTTTATTTCCATCACTTTTTCATTTACTATTGAACATGTTATTGTATGGACGAATTTTCTTTATTTACATCATCCATTATATTGATTTCAAGTGTGGTCTGTCCACTCATGAAAGCATTTGCTGTTGGGGTTTATGCCCTAAAATCCAATTTATAGGCATGTCATAAATAATTAAATTGTTTAATTATATGAGACTATCTATAAATGAACTAATGAGACATTATCTTAGTCCATGAGATGCATAGTATGTGATTTATGTGAAAAGTCACAGAAGATATAAATCGCAAGTTCTTTGTAAACTCAAAATTTTAGTTCGTAGTCGGTGATGAAATTGGGCGTTTCATCTGTGAAGACTATAAAATATCAACTAAGATGATTTGTCTTGATCATGGAAGTGGAGACTTCTAGTTGGTATATTGATATGTTTTAAGAGTTAAGACATATTGAACTGGACTGCTGTGAGATTTATTATTCTCCTAACGACTGTCATATGAATAATAAATCTCACAACTTCTATTTACATCAACTCTAAATCCTGAGAGAATAATGGACTTCATCATGAGGTGTAGGTTGCTTTGATATATCAAGAGTGAGATCTATAAGTTACGATCAAAACCTCAGTATGTTGGGCAGCTGTATTTAATGTTGATGGAACATCTATTTTTAAGATGGAATTCATAATCTCTTAACGGAGATATAAAATATTCCCTTGAGATAAGTTTAATAGGTTTGGTTAGTCAGAGTATTGGGCCCAACCACTTTAGTAAGGAGTTACTAAAGTATATATTGATGAAATTGGATTTCATAAATATATGATGAATAACGTAAAGGATTAAACCGGGTACTCAAGGATTAAGATGTAGTAATCTTCAAAGTGGTAGTCTACATTCATGACTTTGTATTACTACGAATATTTTAATGCAGGGGTTGCATGTATAATAAAGTCTTTGGATATAATTTATTAATAAGGCCTAGAGTGTAATTATATTCTTATGGTGGTATTGAATATAATTAATGGTAACTTTGGACTTGTCAAGAGTTGACAGAAAAGCCGAAGGCCCATTGGAGCTAGAGTCTTATTTGTTCCCTTTTGGTCCCACTCCAAGCCACATATTAGAGCCCAATTGGAATGGTCTAAAATGCTAGCCCAATTAGATAGTCAGTTGTATATAAGGAGAGAAACATACAGAATTTCAAAGAGCTTTTCATAAGGTTAAGATTAAGGTTTTCATAAGACTTTCATAAGTGGTTTTTCACTAAGATCATATGAAAGAATGAAATGGCTTGTATGTGAGTGTTGGACACTCTTCTATTCTCTCCTTGGAAACTGATTGAGAGACCACACTTCTTGGGCATCAAGTGGAATTGGAGTGAAGATTAAAAGTATTCCCAAATACTTCTAGATCTTTGGTTTTGAATTTCACCGCATCAAGGTACGCTTTTTTGTTCTTAAATTCTGAAACTTACATAGTACATGTTATCAATTGTGAATGAAGTATATCCATTAATTTTTTGCTGCGTATGTTTTGTATGCTTACAAACATGTATTTTTCCTACATTTGCTTCGTCCATGATAAGAATCTCCTCATGTTCATCATCACCATTCTTTAAATTCTGCAAGTATAACTCATCTTACGAATGACATTGGTTTTACTAGCTTTAATCCACTACAACAAAATGTATTTTCAGTGACGAAAAAATTTGTCACTAAAAGTCCAGTTTTTCGTCACTAAGGACCTTTAGTGACGAAATTGGACTTTTAGTGACGAAACTCATTTCGTCACTAAAACCCCATCACTAAAAGCCCTGGCGACAAAAAATTTCGTCACTAAAAGTCCAATTTGATTTAAGAAAAAAAAAAACTTTTAGCGACGAAAACGTTTCGTCACTAAATGTTTTCCACGCTAAAAACACTATTTAGTGATGAAAATATTTCGTCACTAAAAACACTTTAGTTTATTAAATCATATTAGTGACGAATAATTTCGTCACTAAAACTATGTTCGAGTACATATAGTGACAAAAAAGTTCGTCACTAAAACTATTTTTAAGAAAATCCAGGCACATATAGTGACGAAAAATTTCTTCACTAAAACCATTTCTTACAAAATTTTGCTACATTTAGCGATAAAATATTTCGTCACTAAAAAAAATTTTTGTTGCTATATTTGTGACGAAAAAATTCGTCGCTAAAACTTATTTTCTAGTTTTTATTTTTTTCATGACTTTGATATTAACCTGTAACCTGTCATTACATTATCAAAACCTCACATTTGAATAACACATTTATTTCAACAACACATTTATAAAAAAAGATCCATACATTCCACAAGTAAAAAATAAAACAAGTATCCAATTCAAACTCCTTCCATACAATAATTGTTTGCAATACATACAATAACTTAAGATGTTTTATAATATACGAAAAGGGTAGCATAATATAATTAGAACTAACAAATGGACAAATTACTTCGCACTTGTACACCAATTTGATTGACAAGCTTGAATGCATTCTTCCCAACAGGAGCATCATACTCTGCAGCTATACGTACTGGTAGTTAACCACTTTTTTCAACAAGTGCTCGTACTGCTATACCACGTGTTGTTCCACGGGTAGTTCTGCTAGCAGATCCTATTTAAACATTATTAATGTTAAAAAATTATACATTTCATGTACATTATAGCTAAATTTAGTGAAGTATAATCTCAATAGTAAAAACATGGTGCAGTTGTAATTAAGTATGTTCTATGTAATTACCAGTCATGCTAGTTAATGCCTCTGCACTAGAAGAACTTTGGGCAGGAGGATTTGCTTCAGGAGGTGTTTCCGTAGATTGGACCACCGGGATAGATGCCTCACCTCGCGAGCGTGTAAGTCAACCTGGTGCCATCTGTAACTAACAAACATACATATAATGAAACAACAAAGTCATTACAAGTAATGGAACAATAAAGTTATTATCATCTATTGTACCCTATGGAACATCTATTGTACCTTATGGATTACAGAATTAGATGACTCATCATCATTGTCATCGTCACCAATAGGTAGTACATAATCGTCATCTACCACAACATTAGCTCTACTTCTTTTCTCTTTTGCACAATTGGACTGGGTAGAATCCTTTAGAGAAGTTGTGATATGCTTCAATCCCAAAGCATCAATTATCTCTTGGTTTTGCCTCATTCTATCCAATTTTGTCATCTCATACCTCGGTATATTATGAGTGTATTTGGCCTTTTTGGGCATTTTTTGAAACTATGTATTAACATGAAAGATAAGTACAATTGCTACTAACTTAACATCAAAGTCCACACCATTATCCATATCAAGCAATTCACAAGTGCAAAATTTGAACACAATTGCTACTAACTCAACACAACAAATGACCACATCAATATCCATATCAAGTTCAAGATAAGTACAAAACATCTCAATAACAATTACTACTAACTTT
Organism: Notholithocarpus densiflorus; assembly: GCA_030021035.2. NCBI lineage: Eukaryota > Viridiplantae > Streptophyta > Magnoliopsida > Fagales > Fagaceae > Notholithocarpus > Notholithocarpus densiflorus. The sequence goes on from JARYZH020000019.1 coordinate 4,479,688, forward strand.
ACATATCATAGTCTACATCATTATCCATATCAAGCAATTCATAAGTGCTAAATTTGAACACAATTACTACTAACTCAACACAACAAATAACCACATCAATATCCATATCAAGTTCAAGATAAGTACAAAACAATTGTTACTTAGACAAGCATAAAACTTTAAGCTACTTAGATAAAGTTCTATCCCATTCATGAATGCACAAGTCTATATTAATACTTAAACAAATATACATTGCACACTCAAACACTCCCAATATTAGTTTAAACCACCTTATAACACCATGCAAGCCACCCACTTGCTCCAACACAACAACCCACCACAAAATCAATTTCCAACATCACAAATATAGAGTTTTACAAGTATTTAAATCAAATAAAATACTATTCATCACATCTAATCAACAATACTCATTCACTTTTGCAAGAATTGAAAAACACTCCTAATATGTATTTAAACCACCTTATAACACCATGCAAGCCACCCACTTAGTCCAACACAACAACACACCACAAAACCAATCACAAACATCACAACTATAATGCTTACAAGTATTGAAATCAAATAAAATACTATTCACACATCTAATTAACAAGGTTCATTCACATTTGCAAAAAATGAAAAACACTCCCAATATATATTTAAACCACCTTATAACACCATGCAAGCCACCCGCTTGTTCCAACACAACAACCCACCACAAAACCAATCACAAACATTACAATTATAATGCTTACAAGTATTGAAATCAAATAAAATACTATTTATCATATCTAATCAATAATACTCATTCACATTTGCAAGAATTGAAAAACACTCCCAATATGTATTTAAACTACCTTATAACACCATGCAAGTCACCCGCTTTTTCCAACACAACATACCACCACAAATCCAATTTCAAACATCACAAGTATAGAGTTTTATAAGGTTTTCAACTAAAATTTACTTACTTTGTTCAAGCTAAGCTTACAACTTTCAAAAAAAATCCAAAGTTATTGCAAACAATGTGTATTTAGCCTGCAAAAGAAAAGTTAAATTTATAAGTACAAAAGTTAAAGAAAAGCTTGTAAAAGCTCATTAAATACCAGAACCTAATCCTAGGAATCAATTAGAAAGGGAAAAAAAGTAATTGGAATTAATTTGATCTTTAATTAGTAAAAGAATGGTTGTTTGGTCATGGTTGGAACACTTCTTTATAAAAATATTTTTTTTTAATTTTAAAAAAAGACCTTCCTTCCATTTTTCTCAGATTGTGAATTGAATAAGGCCAAAGATACAACGAAAGTGTGTGTTTTAGACCAGCAACAGACTTTGATTTGGCTATGCTCACCAAACTTTCATGGAACATTGCTACAAAACCAGGGCAATCTCTTTGTATAGCTTTTAAGAAGCAAATATAGTGTTAAATCTTTCCTAGAATGCTACCAAGTTGAGAATATTGTTCTTCCAATCCAACCTTGACATGATCCATAAAAGGGTGGACAAGAAAACTTTCAATCAAACTACTTTTAGATTAGATTATCAAACTTTCAATCAAACTACTTTTAGATTAGATTATCAAACTTTCAATCAAACTACTTTTAGATTAGAAATATAAACCTACATCAAGTTAAACATAAAATTTCAATCAAAACCATCAGTAACAGTCTTGCTAAGCACATACCCATTTATCAAATTATAACCCCAAATTGATTCGAACCCAAAGATAGTACCTTTAAGACACAAAAACAACGATGATCAAAATCAGAGAATTCACCTAAACTTTCACAACACTGACCTTCTCAGCTAAAATCAAGAAAACTTTCAATCAAACTTTCAATGAAAGTGTGTGCTTTATCAAATATCTGTACCAACACTGACTTTTTCCAAACCAAGAGAGTGAGGATCCAAAACTAGAATCATCCAAACAATAAGAACCATAGAAATTTAAAAGAATTACAGCAATTGATAAGTACATATATAAGAAACTTTCTTCACAACCATTACACAGTAAATATAAAATACCTAAACTAAACAAAAATGCATATACCCATTACTGTATCAAACAAAAAACAAAAAAAAACAAAAAAACCCAAAGGAACTAGAATCATTAAACAAAAATACCCAAAGGAACTAGAATCATTAAACAAAAATTAACAAAAATACCCAAAGGAACGGTCAGCGAGCTAAAGCGTCGTGAATGGCCGGCGAGCTGAAGCGTCGCGAACCGTAGCGAGCTGAAGCGTCGCGAACCGTAGCGAGCTGAAGCGTCGCGAACAGTAGTGAGCTGAAGCGTCGCAAACCATTATCGGCGATGGTTGGCTTCCTTCAAATCGGCGACAGTTGGCTTTCTGTTCATCGGCGACGGTTGGCTTTCTTCAAATCTGCGACGGTTGGCTCTTGTCGGCGACGGTTGGCTTTCTTCAAATCGGCGACGGATGGCTATTATCAGCGATGGTTGGCTCTTAATGGAGCTTAATCAGTGACAGTTGCTCTCATCGGAGCTTAATCGGCGACAGTTGCTTTCAACGGAGCTTAATCGGCGACGGTTGGCTCTCTAAAAATTTGGGTTTTTTTGGTTTGGGTCGAGCTTGGTTTTTTTTTTTTTTTTGTCCGAAATGAGCTTGGTTAGCTGGGTATTAAAATGAGCTCGTATAACGTACTAATGGGATTATATATAGTGGTCTTTAGCGATGAATTTTTTCGATGCTATTGCTTCCTCTTCGTCGCTAAAGATATTAGACTTTTAAGTTTTTAGTGACGAAGGTCAATTTCGTCACTAAAAAACCCAGATTTTGTAAATATTTTTAGTGACGAAATTCATATTTCGTCTCTATAGCATATTTTTAGTGACGAATTTTGATTTCATGCTAAAACAATTATGTGCAAAACTATTATCATTTTTAGTGACGACTATTTTTCGTTGCTAATTCTTCCTTATAGCGACGAAAAGATTTTCGTTGCTAATACTATCCACAGCAATACCTACAGTGACGAAATATTTCGTCACTAAAAATTTCAACCTTTAGTGACGAAATATTTCGTCGCTATAGATTAATTAATTTTCGTCGCTAAATGTTATAATTTTTTTCATTATTAGTGACGAAATTCATATTTCGTCGCTAAAGCTGTATTTTTAACGACGAAAAATACATTTGGTTGTAGTGATCGTCCAAAGATTTGATAGCTGGTTCTATTTTTCGTCCATAGGACTCATCTTTTAGGCAAGATGTTTTAAGCTTTTTACTCGTCCAAAGATTGGATTGTTTTAGTTGGTTACACTTATCCATGGACTTTAAATATTCCTACGTGCACGCATTTTCACGTCCATTGTTTAGATGAGTGTGCCTTAAGCTTATTTTTCTTTGCTTTATCCCTATTTTAAGGAAAGCTTAATATCCCTATAGCGGTGTTTTTTGGGACCGCTGCTATAGGTATGGTCTTTTGCAACGTCCTACAGCGGCAACACATAAAACCGCCGCAATATATATGTTTTAGCGGCAGTAATTGAGATATAGCGGCGCTCCAAAAACCCACCGCAATAAATATATCATCTTGAGCGATACTATAGCGGCAGTAGAGAAAAACGCCGCAATATGTGAGCTGTAGCGGCGTTTGTATGACTGCCGCAATAGGGACTCCTTTTTGCGGCACTTTTTCTTAGTTATAGCGGCAGGTTGGATCACCGCTATAGACCTTTAAATCTCCAGCCCCAAAAATTTCCCTTTCCCTCTGTTTTTTTTCGTCTTCCCTCTTATTAAGTTTTCATTTTTCCAATTATTCACTTTTCCCACTTATTCACTTTCACTCTCTCCAAACTCTCGCTCTCTCCAAAACCCACACTTCATCTCCATCTCCACTGATGTCACTTCATCTCTGTCGCTGTCGCCGTCACTTCATCTCCTTCGCCAAAGCTTTCAATCCGAGCCAACCCACTCGCCGTAGACTAACGCACTCCTCTGGTAAGTTTCATTTTAACTTTCCTTCATCAAATCGATCTGTTTCATTTTAACTTTCCTTCATTTTTTGTTTTTTTATTTTTGATCGGTGCTTCTCGGTTTCCTTCTCGGTGCAAGGAATGTTTTGCTCAAATCATCGAAGACATAATGAGCTCTCTCTCTCTCTCTCTAATTTCTTTTTATGTAAATTCATAAACCAAATAACAGTTTCTTTTTTTTTTTTTTTGGAATGAAAATTTGGGGTTTTTGAAGTATAATGATTGGAATATATCTCAATTTCAATTTCTTCAGGTATCTCTCTCCCACTCTCTTTTTACTTTGAAAAATGTATTTATTTCTTTCTGCAAGCTGTTTTTTTTTTTTTTTTTTTTTTTTTTTTTTTTTTTATATTGTTGAAATTAAATCGACCTAAAAACAGCATTTGTTAAATTGTTGGGTTGGTAATGTTTAGTAATGGAATAAATTGTTGGTTTGTATTCTGCATCTGAGAAATGTTTGAATTTTGGCATGAGGAGCTTGTTCTTTAACAATGTCAGTTGTGCTTGTTGATTAATTGAACAAAATGAAAATGATACCAGAATTTGGAAGTTTTAAAAGTATCTTTCTTATATGATTTTCAAGAATTGCAAAATTGTTATGTTGGAGATATGATGGTGAATACTATACAAAAATGTGATGGTTCTAAGTTTTATTTAAGAGTTTGAATGAGCTTAAAAGTGTCATGTAAGTGATTTGGTTTTGAGCTTTGGTGTATGGTGCTAGATCATTTCAGGTTACTCAGGTAGAGGTAGATTGAGTATCTCAGCTGTGAACTTGACAGCATTTTAGTTATCTAGCACGTAGATACATGGGTCAATGAAAGTTTGCTGCTTATGAATGTCAAAAGTTGTCCTCTGTCATGTGAACCTTATTGTATTCTATCATGTTACCTAACATAATGTTACATTTTACAAAGAAATTGCGAAAGGATTAGCATTATAAATTGTCCCAATACAATATAGGTTTTTTTGAAAGAAGCTCAAATAGAAAATAGAACAAGAACAAGAAGTTGTTTTTGAGTGAAAAACATGTTTTCTGGGTGTTTTCGTGAGTAATTACGCGAGTAAGGCTTACCCGTGAAAATTTTCGCAAGTAAAGCTCAATCACGAAGTTTGGACAGAGAGTTTCGCTATTGTTTCGCGACTGTTTCGCAAGTAAGACTTACCCGCAAAAAATTTCGTGAGTAATTTCACAAGTAAGCTTCCCGTGAAAATTTCCAGATCAGCTTTTTAAAGGGCATTTCGTGGGACATTTGTTTTAAACTTCTCCCATCTTTTCCCAAACCCCTATTTTCATGTTTTTACATCAAAGCCCAACTAAATTTAAGTGTTTTTTTTTCCATTAACCTCTCTAAGGTAATCATTAACTCTTTTCATTGATTTTGATCCTTAGACTATGTTTTTGGGGGTTTTATGTTCATAGTTGGGATTTTCTCAAATGGGAGTTGGAAAACTTATTTTTTGTCAATCTTTTTGATTGGGTCTTATTTTAAATGATGATTTGCTTTGGATGTTGGCCCCTTGTGGCAAAAATAACATGTATTTAGGCAAGATTTTCATATGTTCATGCATTGTTTAAATACATGTGTAGTGTGTGCACTCCAAATGTTTGATAAAATGCCCAAAAGGCATTTTCTCGTTATTTTGGACTCCGATGAGTACCAATTTTTGGGGATTACCATGATTATGCATATTTATCATGTTTTGATTATTGGTTGCTTGTTTTACACACTTTTCCCCGTGAATGCCTTGCTCATGCATTGGTCATGTATCTCACATGCACACTAGATGCACCTTGCTGCACACACTCTTGCACTTGACTTGTTTTGCATTAACTTATGCTAGTTAAGTCTTTTTAGACCTTTTAGCTCATATAACATGTTCTTGTGTCTATGTCATGCCTTGGTCTACACTTTGTTCCATCTTCCTTAGCATGTCATGTTTACTTTATGTTTTGTAGCATTTTTTTTTAAAAAGATGTTTTTGTCTTTCGTTTGAGCCTCATTTTCTCATTCATCTTGCAACCCTCATGCATCATCTTTTACCCTTGTTCATATCTTCTTTTCTTTCCCTCCTTCCTCTTGATTAATTTGTCTATTTGTGACTAAAAGGGGGAGAGTACACCGGAGAGTATACCGGTGAGTATCGTCATTTCTATATGACTCATGTGCACACTCTTAAGGGGAGAAATTCTACCTTGTGCACATTCGTAAGGGGAGAAAGCCATAGGGGAGATGCATATACTAAGGGGGAAAAGACATCTTTTTTTATAAGAAAACCTTGTTTTACTTTGTTTTACTTTATGCTTGTTTTCTCGCTGCTTTATGGTGCTTTGAGTTATGTTTAGTATCTATGCTTTGTTGCTCTCATCGCATCGTGTTTATGTGTTGGACATGCATACATCTTTATGCTATTGTGCTCTATTGGTTACATGTTCGGATGATCATTTGCTTTGCTATATGATCATTGTAGTCATTTCCATATGACTGTTTTGGTGTATGATCAAATTGCTCATATGTTTTACAACTTGTTTACTTGATCGTATGCTTACTTGTTACATTATACTTGTCCTTTTATCACTTGATTTACCTTAAGGGTCTAATGTGTTTTGTGCAAGTGTTTCAGAGGTTACATGTATACATGTTTCAAGTTCATCACAGCTTCTAGATTTAGGTGTGAGTGAGTTTTGCCATTGTTCCCAAATTCACGTTTAAGTCTAGAGTCTGTTATAGGGTGTTTTGTCATGGAATAGCCAAAGGGGGGGATTGTAAAGTTGTGATTTACAACTATGTTTTATGTTGGCTTTATTCCATGACAAAAAGTGTTGTAATTGCTTTAATTTTGTTCCTTGTATTTTGTGAGATTTTATTGTATTGGGTTTAGTATTAAGTTGGTGAAGACTCAAGCTTAATTGAAGATCAAGTGGATTTCGCGAGAAGCTAACCCGCGAAGTAGCCATATGAGAAGCACATGACTGGAAGCTGAAGAGTCGTGCCAGGCTGTTAGTTTCACTAGTGTCTCATAGGTAAGGCCTTCCCGCGAGGTAGTCGCGAAATATTCTGCCTGGAGGATTTTTAAGTGACTTTCTTACCCTTCACTCATACTATATATACCCTCATTACCCACAAATTTCAAAGAGGCCATTTAGAGAGAAAAGCCCTAGATAAGTTTTCTACAATACACACACCCATCTTTTAGAGAGAGAGAGCTACTCATCCTTTGTGAGAAATCATTCTAGCCTCTTCTCCTTCCCTCTTCCATTGTCATACCTTGAGAGGAGATTTGTACCCAAACACAACCCACACATTTTCAGAGTGTAGAGAGTGTTTTAGAGCTTGGGAAGCTTTAGGGATTTGCCAAAAGAAGCTGGTGAGGCTTAGCGGATGTAATCGAGCGTATTGCGGGATCCAGAAAGCTAGACAAGACACGGTTCTGAGAAGCCTTGTTGGAGTAGGAGCTTGGAGGGTTTAGGTACATTGGGTAGATTAGGCTTGGAGGGTCTCTTACTATTCATGTATCCCAACTTATTGTCTAGCGGATCGATTTACCGCTTGGAGGGCGGCGAAGAGGCTTTTCGCCGAGTACTTCGGTTTCCTCTTCGATAACACACCGTCGTGTTATCTTGTGGTTACATCTCTCTTCCCTTAATCTTGCACTTTACTTTTATTGTTTGTTATTCATGTTTATGCACTAGAGTAGTTATCGGTTTATTGCGGTTCATTTACTCTTATTTCGCACTTAGATAAGTTAGAGTAAAAGCAATCTAGCCGTTATTTTAATTGAGGGTCTAAACAAGCTCTTGTGTTTTTATACATAATCGAGCTTTCAGTATTGGAAGGAGAATGCCAATCTTGAAGCTTGTCCAAACTGTAACCGTTCAAGATAGGAAAGTAATGAGTCTAAAGGTCAACAAAGTACTAATGCTTCCTCCAAGAAAAAAAAAAAAAGAAACCTGCAAAGATCCTACGATGGTTCCCCTTAAAGCCAAGATTGCAATGACTATTTGTCTCTTGAAACAGCCAATCATATGAAGTGGCATGCCAAAGGTCGTGTGAATGACGGGTTACTGAGGTATCCTGCTGATTCTGAAGCTTGGAAATCATTCGACTCTAAGTACATAGAGTTCTCATCCGAACCTCGTAATGTAAGGCTTGGATTAGTAGCCGATGGATTCAACCCGTATGGAAATATGAGTAGTACTTATAGTACATGGTCTGTCATTTTGATCCTATACAGTCTCCCTCCATGGATGTGCATGAAAAGGTCTTCTTTCATGCTATCATTATTGATTCCCGGTCCAACCTCGCTCGGGAACGATATAGATGTGTACTTACAACCCCTAGTAGAAGAACTGAAGGAGTTATGGGATGTTGGAGTAAAAACATTTGATGTGTCTTCCAAAAAATCATTCCAAATGCATGCTGCATTATTGTGGACCATAAATGATTTTCCTGCATATGGTGATATCTTAGGTTGGAGTACCAAAGGTGCTTTTGCATGTCCCCCTTGTAACTATGATAGTCATTCTCGTTGGTTGAAATATGGAAGGAAATTTGTTACATTGGACATAGGCGATTCTTGGATAGTGATCATAAATTCAGTAAGCAAAAACAATCATTTGATGGGCATGTTGATACGAGATCAGCTCCTATTACGGTATCCGGAGGGGAAATCATGTTACAAACGGATGCTGTAGTCGATCATGTGTTTGGGAAGAAAACAATTAATCTACCCAATAAAAGAAAAAGAGGGGAGGAAGCCTTAACTGTGTGAAAGAAGAGAAGTATATTTTTCACCTTGTTGCGTCACAATCTTGACGTGATGCATATTGAAAAGAATGTAGTCGATAATATAATCGGCACATTGTTGAACTTAAATGACAAGACAAAGGATAACTTGAAGGCACCTCAAGACTTAAAGGAAATTGGTATAAGAAGTGAACTTCACTTGGAAAAGGTTGGGAATGATAAGACACGTATGCCACATGCCTGCTACCATATGAATGCTAGTGAAAAGGATGGTTTTCTGCAAGTTTTGAAGGATGTAAGAGTGCCAGATGGATATTCTTCAAACATCTCACGTTGCGTTAAACTCAAAGAACGCAAGATTAGTGGGATGAAGAGCCATGATAATCACATCTTAATGCAGCAACTTTTTTTGATAGCAATACGTGGATCATTGCCCCCCGAAGTGAGTAGGCCTTTAATTGGCTTATCTTGTTTCTTTAGGGTGATATGTTCCAAAGTACTAAATGTGGATGAACTTGGGGCTCTTGAGAATAGAATTGCAGTGACATTTTATGAGTTGGAAAGGATATTCCCTCCCTCTTTCTTTACAATGATGGTACATCTAGTCATGCATTTGGCTAGCGAAACCAAAGTTGCTGGCCCAGTTCATTATCGTTGGATGTATCTCATAGAGAGATAACGCGTATAGTAACTTTGTCTATCTAATTAATTGTTTTTCACACCAATTTCCCGTTGTTGATCTTGGGTTTTCCAATAGGTACTTGTCAAGACTTAAGTCTTACGTGCATAATAAAACTTATCCAGAAGGTTCCATTGCAGAAGGGTATATAGCATAGGAATGCTTAGCATTCTGCTCATGCTATTTTAAATCTGTTGAAACTGCATTCAATCGGCCTGTAAGGAATGTCGAGGAATCCACGGGTGTGGTGGTGAAAATTACAAGCACATTGTTATGTGTTATTCAAATTGATGGATCCAAGCACATCGTTATGTGTTATTCAATTGTGAAGAAATCACCACATTTCGCGAGTAAGTAATATGTCATTGCATATCCTTTCATGGCATTCAAGTACAATATTCTAACTTAACACTAACACGTTTATCTACATAGTGTACACATAGCGGAGATCAAGGCTGATTTCCCTTTTCATGTAACCGATGATGTTATTCAAAAGCAGCACTTGGAGAAATTCTGTAGCTAGTTTAGGAATTATGTAAGTAAAGCATATATATAAAACTTAATTATTTATAATAGGTGATGTCAATGTCTATATATAAAACTTGGTTGTAACACTTTAGATAGCATACTTATAATAAATGTTATTGTCTATATTAGGTGATGTCAATTGATGCATCTGAGAAAAAGAAACTCTCTAATAAAGTCATATGGCTTGCTCGATATCTAGATAATGAAGCAAAACAGTTGAAGCGTTATGTTATAAATGGTGTGAAGTTTCACACCAAAGACTCTGAGGCAACTAGGAAAACTCAAAACAGTGGAGTTTGTGTTGTTACTGAAAGTGGTGCTACTTATTATGGTGTACTAATCGATATTATTGAGTTAAACTACTCTAACAAGTATCGATATGTACTATTCAAATGTTAATGGGTTGACGTTATTAGTGGGAGAGGATGCAAAATAGATGAGTTTGGATTTCCCTTTGTCAATTTTTCACGATTGATACACACGGGTGGTCGATCGATTGACGAGCCTTATGTATTAGCATCTCAAGTTTCACAAGTGTTTTACGTGGAAAATTTGAGACATAAAGATTGGGCGGTGGTGGCCAAAACAAAACCTAGGGAGGTGTTTGATGTTGGTATTAATACTTCACATGATGGCGATGATGATGATGATGATGATGATGAAGTGGGTACCTATCTTGAGAATGTCCCTTACAATATAACTATTGATGATGCATGTAATGATGCAAATGACAACCATGCTTGGGCTCGAGTTAATGAAGAAGGAACCATTTATGATACACCGTTGATCAGTGAGGATGAATTGCTTGAACAAGACTTTATCAATGATGAAGAGCTTAGCGATGATGTTTATGAGTCTAATGATGATGAGTCCAATGATGATGAGTCTGGTGATGATGAGTCTTAGAGTTTCAAAACCTTTCTCTGGTTAGTTTCTTCCCCTTAAAATTGTTTGAAACTGGTTAGTAGATTTAAAAGCCATTCGTAGTTTTTCTATTTCTAGAAATCTTTCTAGTTGAAGTGGAGCTTTGCTTGATTTTTAGTCTCTCTAATTGGTTTTCATGTATGGTTCTCTTTGTTGAAATTGTTTAGTCACTTGATAATCTCTCTCTCTCTCTCTCTCTCTCTCTCTCCTCTCTCTTTTTGCTTTTGTTTTTGTTATAAATGAATATTGTTTAATGTTGATTCATGTATGTGTATTTAGCTCACTAGCCTCTTCTTAAATCTATTTGGTACTTTATTCATAGTTTCATACATTGTACTAGATATAAGCTAATGTGATAATCTCATAGTTTCATACAATTGAACTACAAGAACTTTACTTTTTAAAAGAAGCATATTATTGAACAGCCATAAGAACTAAAACCTTCATGTACTTTATTAGTGAAATTTGAACCCAAGAATGTTTCCACTAGCTGAATTAATGCTCATTTTCACTCCTCTAGAGAATTGAATGGAATTTAATTAACTCAAACCCCCTACCCTTAAAAAATGGAACAATGCAGAAATTTGATCATACTAAGAAGTCCAATTCTCTGTCCACAATGATGGCTTATTTGGTGAGTTGGGTCCTCCAAAAGTTTCTCCACATCTCATCCTATTGCATGTATTAATCTGCATGTTTAATTTATTAAATGAACAAGCAAAACATGGTCCATTATGCAATTAGTTGAATTTTAGAATATAGCAAAGAGAACAGTTTGAAATTAGCAGGTGAGTTTCTAATAAGTACAAGTAGTAGTCTTAGTTGAGAAGCAAAACTAACCACTGGATTAGGAGCATCAGTTTTCTTGCACATGACCCATGGTACTCCTGTTTGGAGATCAACTGCCATTTTAGCTGCCCAACGAACATAAGAGAGCCCTTTCATACATTCTAGCATATTGGCGTGTTAGATGCTAGTGCATTTTGCACAAATTTCTAGAATTTTGTTATTGTATTACGCCTTAGATCTAAGTTCTTCTAGAACAGGTAAAGAGTGGTGCAAAGTTAAGATATTTGAGATTTGTGATAGATAAGTTCTCTTAATACATTAGTGTTTGAATCTATTACAATTTAAGCATCTGGCTTATTTTTTAGTTTAACCTTCCTTAGTATTCCTTTGAAGAAAAGTAATTGTAGCATCAATGTATGACATAAGTAACTATTATTTTTATTTTTTGCATGTTTTTAACACACAAGCACTTATATGTTGAAGCCATATTGACCTTGCCTTTTTTCATGTGGAGCATATTTAATACCATAGATTAATTGCACCTTCTACTTCGTTTATGTCTTTTGACTTTTAAATGACTATAGGTTTCAAGATTGCAAGAGCAGTTGCAAGCTGAAAGAGATCTTAAAGCTGCACTTGAAGTCTGTTTGAGCATGTCTTCTAGACAATTTTCCAGTTCACGTGGCATGGATTCTAAGGTTTGTATAGATCTTAAGGTAGTTTTCTTTTCCCTTTCATGTTAAATGCTTGTATAACACATGCTTATGACTTCAAACTGATGTGAAGACAAGGGCTGAGCTAGAGGAGATTGCACTTGCCGAAGCAGATGTGGCCAAGTTGAAGTAGAAAGTTGTAGAACGAGTGACCAGTACTAAGTATACTATTACCAGCAAGCGTGGAGTTGGGACTATTGGTTCTTCTTGCAAAAGTGTACCAAGGGCATCTTCTTGCAAAAGTGTTGAAGGATTTGTTTAAATACTTCGGAACTTTGATAATGGTTATAGACAATGTTATATGTATTTGATAATATATTTCTATGTTAATATTACATTAGTTTGGAGATATTTGTGGTGTTGTTAATTAGTTGCATTTGTGGTATTGTGTTAGTAGAGCTAAAACTATTACAAGTTCTTTGTAACAGTTCTGTAAAAAAAAATTGTGGTTTTAATACATGCTGGGGGAAGAAAAAAACATATAGTGGCGGTCAAAAAGCGCCGCTAAAGGTGCATATATTATGATTTAAAAGATGCCCTATAGCGGCGTTTTTGCCCGCCGCTAAAAGGTTTACACATATAGCGGCATTTCTCCCTGCTGCTAAAAGTTCAATGAGTCCGTTTTAATTGGTTCCCTATATCGGCGACTTTTTTCCACCGCTAAAGGTGGACACCAATAGCAGCGGGCATAACCCACCGCTAAAAGTCAATTGACACAAATTTGACCTCATATGGCAGTGGTTTTCTGCCCGCTGCAAAAAACCAAAAACACCACTAAAAGGTGCATTTATAGCGGTGTTTTTTGTTACCGCCGCAATAGAGTTAATGTGGCAGCGCAACGCTGGCGAGTAGAACTGCCGCAATAGGCCAAATGGACCTTTAGAGGCGGTTTTCTGTTCTTTTGCGGTGGTTTTGGCCCACTGCAATAGTCCAGTTTTTTTGTAGTGTAACAAAAACAAAAAATGAGCTCACCTTGAAGTCCTTGTTGGATGGATGTGGAGCATGATTGATTGGGTCTTGAAGGAGTCCCTCCTCATTATTCCATTCTATTGATGGGTCATAGCTCTTCCCATGAAATGTAAGAAACTTGGGTGGTCCAAGAGGAAATGCCATGGAAGATAAAAGATAAAGGTTTGAAAATGGGTTTCAAAAATGGGGTTTTCAAAGATGCACAAAAACTTAAGGATTAGAAAAAATATTCAAGGGGATGATAAAAATCAAGTTTGGAAGTTTAGAGAAGTGATTTTCTAAGAAAGAAATGGTGTGGAAGAAGAGAAAATGCAAAGGAATGAAGCTTAGAATAGTAACAATGGAGGAAGAGGAAGTGTAAGGAAGAAGAAGCAAAAAAAAAAAAAAAAAAAAAGGGGGCCAAAATTTCGGCCCCCCTTGGCCTTTTTCTTTGAGTTGTAGAGTCAACTCAAGTTTGATTGAGTTGACTTAGTCAAACTTGAGTTAACTCATCCCAAAAAAAAAAAAAAATGAAAAGAAAGTGGGGAAAATTTGTTTTCAAATTTTTTAAAAATTCTCTATCGATTTTCAAAAAAAGAAAAAAAGAAGAAGAAAGAATGATGAGAAGAAAAAAAGAGAGATTTTTCAAGAAAAATAAGAGAATATAGAGAAATTTGTTTTCAAAATTTCTAAAATGCCTCAAGGATTTTCAAAAAATTAATGGGTCAGACTTTCAAAAAAAAAAAGAGAAAAAAAAAAGAGAGATTTTCCAAGAAAGAGAGGGAATTTCACAAGGATAAATTGATTATCTTGGTGAAACAAAAAGGAAAGAAAAATTTCACATCCCCAAAAAATTGAGAGGATAAAGTCTCAATCATCAAAATTCTAATTTGAATTTTTTGTCCATTGTAGGAAAGTTTAGATTGAGTGAATATAGTTCTTAGTCGCCCCAGATTTGCAAGTTGAGCGGATAGAGTTCTCAATCGTCCTACTAGATGAAGCAGATATAGTTCTTGGTTGCCCCAAGATTTCCAAATTGAGCGGATATAGTTCTCAGTTGCCTCCAGATTTCCAGATTGAGCAGATATAGTTCTCAGTCACCTCCAGATTTCTAGATTGAGCGGATATAGTTCTCAGTCGTCTCCAAATTCTCAGATTGAGCGGATATAGTTTTTAGTCGCCCCAGATTTGTAGATTGAGTTCTCAATAGTCCTACCAGATCGAGTGGATATAGTTCTCATTGCCCCAAGATTTTTCGATTGAGCAGATAGAGTTTTCAATCATTCCACCAGATTGGGCAGATAGAGTTCTCAATCATTCCACCAGATTGAGCAGATAGAGTTCTCAGTGACCCAAGTTTCAGATTAAGCATATATGGCTCTCAAACATCGACATTCAAGCCTCTACACAGTTTCATCAATCATTAAGCAGACTAGATGTCAACATTTCTCATTTTTTGTAAGACAATAAAATACTAGTTCTATGTCCCAAGGTTCTAGGTTCTAGGGCTAAGAAATCTTTGAAAATCAACCTCGATTAAATCATGGTTAGCAAAATCAGTGTCTTTGTCTTACAATGACATTCACTGTTCAAGCTCTGTCAATCAGGGGCATTCTGTAGACACTCAATTTTGCACCCATAATTTAATTTTTGGAAGATGACTAAGATGATCATTCTAAGTACCCAAAAATCATAATTGCATTTCATGCATTAAATCATCCATCACATATCACAAAAATGATCTTGAGACTCTAACGATCGCGACGATATGCCCAATTCCCAAATCGGACCGTTGGATTGAAAGATATCATAAAATCAAGTTTTCACGGTTTGCATGCATTGTATGTGGGCGAAGCTGATCACGTGTGATTAATTAAATTTAATTCTGATTGGTCAACAATTAAAATTGATTAGACAATTTATGAGATTGGTTGTTGGATTTGATCAGAGATAAGTTTGGTTGCATAGGAATAAAATGGATAATTAGATAATAAGCGAGTTGTTGAAAATTGAGTTTTTTTTAAAATAATTATCTTTCAGATAATTATTATTTTAAGGACCTGATTATCAAATTAAAAGGAATTTATTGTGGAATACGAGTTGAAAATACGTCCAAGTGCAATTCCTGACTCTAAAAATCCCTAAAAAGGAGTCCAAAATGAACAAAAAGAGAAAACTGGGCCGAGCACTCAAGATTGCCAATCGGCACTTCCACAGTGCCGATTGGCACGGGTTCCAAATCCGGCCCAAAAACTTTCGGATCAAGCTAAAACACATCAGATTCGATTTTTTAGGGATAAAAATTCGACCTAATTTGTATTTGAACAGATCTAGCTTATTTTCTATGCACAAAACCTCTATAAATATATTATTAAAATCAGAAATCAGCACCCCTCTCTCCCCTTACGTTAAAGAAATTCTGGAAGCTCTACTTTAGGAATTTCTTTTCTGTTAAGTGACCCTATTTTAGATCTCAAAGAGATTCATTCTCTTTGATTTCTAAAATAATCCCCTCTTGTAGAATACATTCATGTAGGTATGCTCTTACTCTACTTTCCATAAACATGATTTTGTTTTTATTTTACATCCATAAACACGCTCTCCTCTCTGCTTCATCTTCTATGAATATGTCTTTACTTCTTGTATGGATGGCCATGTTTTTAATATGTTATTGCATGCTTTCTTTCTACTTTCGAAAAATTCACATGATTAGTTTAAATTTTAATGTGTTGATTGATTAACATGCATAAATCTAGGGTTAAATTTCTTCTTAAGATTTTAGATTTGTAAGAAAATTTATCACAAAAGTTTCATTTTGTTTTCTTTTAAACTAAAACCAAATCTATATTTTTCATATAAATTCAATTTATGTTTTTTTCAAAACTAAAACCCGATCTGTATTTTTCTCCATGTTTTTCAAAACTAAAATCAGATCTGTATTCTTTACGAAAATCTGATCTGTATTTTTTTCATAAAAAACTTATCTGTATTTTTAATAAAAATCTTATCTGTATTTTTTTTTTTTTCATAAAAAACTGATCTGTATTTTTTTTCAAAAATCTGATCTGTATTTTTTTCATGAAAAACTGGTCTGTATTTTTAACAAAAATCTGATCTGTATTTTTTTTACAAAAATCTGATCTGTATTTTTTTAATTAAAAATCTGATCTATTATTTTAACAAAACCATATCTGTATTTTTCATAAAAAATTTACATTTTCATAAGAAATTTGTTTTCTCTCACATTTATAAAAATAAAACTAAATCTGGACTTTTATTAAAAATTCATTTTTTATGGAAATTCAAATCTAAACTTTTCATCAAGCATTCTCATCAAATTTTTTTCATACAAAATAAGGTTGCAAATCTAAGGTTCTTTAATAGTATTTTAACCCTAGATCAAGAATTTGACATGGCATTTGTCGCATATGATTTAACATTTTGAACATGGGTACTTAGTGGTCATTTAATGTCTAGAAGACCAAATTCTATCCGGGTAGAATGGGTGTCTAACACCTTCCCATTTTGTAACTTAGCCCCCGAACCATAGGCCTTGGTTCATAGAATATTGCTTTATCTTTATTTTTGGTAGATTGTATTTAGTACCAAAGCTTTGTATTTTTTTTTTTTTTTACATAGATTGTATTTAGGACCAAAGTCTTGTAACAATATTCTAACAAATTGTATTCATATGCTCAATTAATGAAACTTGAGGTATTTTAGATATGTGAATTGTATATTGTATTTTTTTTCTTATTTTTTGAAATAAAAAATTAGTGCCGACTCCACATACCCCCAAAGGAGAGGTGCCGATACTTTCGCCTTTGATTTGAGAGCACCAAAAAGTCCCGGTCTCTCACAAGAAGTTTTAGTGGTAAGATGGTTATTTATGCATTTCTCTTAGGATTTTTTAGTCATTCCTGTCAAAAAGAGTGATAAAGATATGAATGATAAATGATCAACCAAATCATACAAATCACATAAACAAGCCACAAAGCTCACATTGCTTAGTTGTGCATGAAGATGCTCATCTAAGCTACAAGTGATACAAAGTTGAGAAATTTTGTTTCAATGGCCATCCAAGGTTCACAAGTACGAATATACACATACACACACTGTTTTGTATTTTTCAAAATTTTTCCTTTTTTTTATTTATTGAAAAGAAACATAAAACAAAGCATTAAAACAAACACACAAAAACATCAAAAACTAGACTGACTCAAACCATAACTAACAACCATGCATGAGACCAAGAAAGTGAAAGAACCACTTGGAATCTTTCTCCTTCCAGATGGGGGACCTGGATGGAGAAACTTTCTTTTGCATAAATCTTTGTTCAGATGGATAAGTAGGAGAGTTGAATCCATTGAAGTTTGAGAGTAACATGACAGCCTTAAGAAGTTCTTCAAGAGGGGCCAAAGAGAGTTGGAGTTGATTTTGGCTCCCAAAGGATGACACACTATTGCGTTGTTGTGTGGCTAGCCATTTATAGCAATTTGGACAAGTGTGCTCGGATGCTCTACAGTAATGGTAAAAATGTGGCTTCTTCAGTTGAGATTTTTTGTTAGTAGAGTGATGATTATTCTGCTTAGTCTCTTTCTTAACAACCTTAGGAGGTGCTCCTAGAATGGATTTTCCCTTATCATTTTTATCCCCACTCACATTTTTAGTTTTAGGTTCAGATACCTCACAATTATCATTATTAGTAGGGGGCAAAAATGACTTTATTTAAAGCATTAGAAGAGGTACTGCAAGAAGAGAGAGAATGATCATACTCGAGACCTGTTTTATCAGATGCAGATTTCTAGAAGTTGAGCATTTCATCCAGCTTGGGACTTGAGGTCCTTTCCAATTGTGCTCTTACTTGAAACAATTTTGTATCTAGTTTCTTGGTCTTTTCAACAAGAAAGTTGTTTTCAAACCTCAATGCTCTGATGGTTTGATTAGCTTCATTAACCTTGGTGGAGAGTTCCTCTTGTTTTAAATCCACTTCATGTAGCTTCCTTGTAGCTAACCTGTAAAGCTTCTCGTGCTTCTCAAAAACTTTGTACAACTTAGAATAGGCAGTGTGGATGTCATCTTGTTCATCCATCTTCTCAAACTTGGATTCCATCAGCTCTTCCTCCTCATCAACCAGTTCTACTACTTCCTCAAGAGACTCAATGGTAGCTGTGAAAGCGCTCACTATTCCCTCTTGATCACTATCATTAGAATCTGCCTCTGGTTTTGTATCACTTATGGTGGCAGCTAGGGCATTGCTCTTGCCAATAGATTTGAGATATGTGGGATATTCTTGCTTCATGTGTCCATATCCTTGACATCCATAGCACTTTGGCCCAACAGATACATTATTACTTTGTCTAGCATCTCTGAATTCTCTCTTGCCTTTGTCTTAGGACTTGAACTGAGAAAATCTAGATTGTTTGCAATCCTTGTTACTTGCCTTGACATTCGCATTCTTGATGAACTTCTTGAATTGTCTAGTGATATATGATTTGAACTTAGTGTCGTCATCTTCAGGCGATTCATCGTTATCATCATTCTTGGTCTTCAAAGCCATGTTCTTGCTTTTGCTACCCTTGCCAACCCTTACTAAACCTAATTCATAGGTTTTCAAATTCCCAATTAGTTATGTTAAAGGAATAGTGTTAAGATCCTTTGATTCTTCTATGGCAGTGATCTTGGTATGAAATCTCTCTAGAAGAAATCTGAGAATCTTTCTGACAATCTTGAGCTCTGGAATCTATTCTCCAAGATTAAATGCTGAATTTACTATGTCCTTGAGCTAGGCATAGAATTCATCGAATGACTCATCATCATCCATCCTTATTTCCTCAAAGCTGGTAGTAAGCCATTGGAGTTTGGAGTTTTTAAAAGCTTTTATGCCCTCATAGGTATTCTGAAGAATAGTCCATGCTTCCTTTGCATTGTCAGTGGAGGAGATTGTTAGGATTAATGCCCTTAAATTCTATTGTCTGATGCTATGTATGACATTATGTATGAAATTATGTATGACTTAATGTTGTGATTAATAAAGTTATTTTATTATAATCTAAAATAATGGTAACATGAATATTTGGACATTATCATATAGTCCATGAGATGCATAGTATGTGATTTAGTCACAGAAGATATAAGTCACAAGTTCTTTGTAAACTCAGAATTTTAGTTCATAGTCGGTGATGAAATTGGGCATTTCATCTGCAAAGACTATAACATATCAACTAAGATGATTTTTCTTGATCATGGAAGTGAAGACTTCTAGTTGATATGTTGATATGTTTTAAGAGTTAAGACATATTGAACTGGACCGCTGTGAGATTTATTATTCTCCTAACGACTGTCAAATAAATAATAAATCTCACGACTTCTATTTACATGAACTCTTAATCCTGAGAGAATAATGGACCTGATCATGAAGTGTAGGTTGCTTTGATATATTAGGAGTGAGATCTAAAGTAACGGTCAAAACCTCAGTATGTTGGGCAGCCACATTTAGTGTTGATGGAACATATATTCTCAAGATGGAATTCATAGTCTCTTAATGGAAATATAAAATATTTCTTTGAGATAAGTTTAATGAGTTCAGTTATTCAGAGAGTTAGGCCTAACCACTTTGGTAAGAAATTAGTAAAGTATATATTTATGAAATTGGTTTTCATAAATATATGAAGAATAACTTAAAAGGATTAAACTAGGTACTCAAGAATTAAGATGTAGTAATCTACAAAGTGGCAGTCTATATTCATGACTTTGTATTACTACGAATATTTTATGAAGGGGTTGCATGTACAATAAAGTCTTGGGATATAATTTATTAATAAGGCTTAGAGCGCAATTATATTTATATAGTGGTATTAAATATAATTAATGGCAACTTTGGACTTATCAAGAGTTGACAGAAAAGCCCAAGGCCTATTGGAGCTAGTGTCTTATTTGTTCCCTTTTGGTCTCACTCCAAGCCATGTATTAAAGCCCAATTGGAAAGGCCCAAAAGGCTAGCCCAATTAGATAATCAGTTATTAGGAGAGAAACATACAGAATTTTGTAAGTACATGAAATGGTTTGTATGTGAGTGTTAGACACTCTTGAATTCTCTCTTGAACACACATATATAACTGATTGAGAGACCACACATCTTGGGCACAAGTGGAATTGGAGTGAAGATTAAAAGTGTTCTCAAGAACTTCTGATCTTTGGTTTTGAATTTCACCGTACTAAGGTACACTCTCTTGTTCTTATATTCTGAAATTTAAATAGTGCATGTTATCAATTGCGAATGAAGTAGATCTGTTAATTTTCTGCTGCATATGTTTTGTTTGCGATACAAACATGTATTTTTCCATAAGAGATCTTCTTGAATTCCTCATTGGTCATGGCGCTAAACAAGGCATTTAGTGCTCTACTGCTAAAATTTGCAGCCTTGATCTTAGTATCATCCCACGATGCTGATGGATCATCAGGTTTAGTCCAACCTACTTCAACTGCAAGCCAAACTTTCTCATCTAAAGATTGCAAAAAGGCTCTCATGCGTGCTTTCTAGTATTCATAATTAGTACCATAAAAAAAGAGAGGAATAATCAGGGATTGCCCATGATCCATAACATCAGGGGTCAATGGATCATACAACAAAGATTAAAATCTAAGCAGAGTGTGTCCGCTCTGGTACCACTTGTTGGGTTAAGATAGCTTAACCCCGGTTAATTATTTCAATTAACTTAGATTAAATTGCATGCAAATCAGGAAGGCTCCAACAAATCACCAATTAAACTAAATGCAGCAGAAATTAAATTAACATGGTGATTTGTTGACAAATGGGGAAAACCTCTCGCAAGGCAAAAACCCCACAAAGTGATTTTAAGGTCACTACTCTCAAGAATCCACTAATCAACAATTAAGCGGTTACAAGTATAGTGAATCTTACCACAACCTTGGCCTATCCTGAAATACCAACCTACAGTTGAACCTTTGTTCCAATACCCAATTGGACTTGATCTTGTAGTAGCCTTCTTTCTCTTGATACACAAATCTCCAATCTGTGACTAACCCTTTTGCACGGATCCCAATATGTGGCTAACTCCAACAATTTGAATGAATGTTGTTAGCTGCAAAGTTCTTTACTTCATCAACAATAAAGATCAGGAAGCACTTGATTACAAAACCCTATGTAGTATAAACGCAGTAGTTTCTCACAGAGAAAATAAAACTCTTGATCTCTGTATCTGTGTATGACGGCTCTTAAAATAAGCCTTATATATGTCTAGAATTGTGAGAAAAGAAACCCTAAAAGAATACTTAAGCTTGGGCTGAATTTCAGACCTAGAAATCTGAAATCATAATTCTCGATAGATCGAGCTTCTATCGAGCCATTTGTCAAGCTTCTCATTTAGTCTCGATAGCAGTATCCGTCGAGCTATTTGTCGAGACTTAATGAAACAGCTTTTCTTCACTTGTTTCTTGGATCAATCTTCATATCTTTAATACGGACACTTGATATGCTTGAACAACATATTTCTTGATGTATTAAACCCAATTTAGATCTACCCAATTACAAGTAAAATGCATTTTGTCAAAGGATTAGCCAATTACATAAAATATGACCCTAACAATATGTATTTAATTTATTAGTTCATTCATTTTTTGTTTTGTTATGTACACTTGTTTGGTTAAATGGACATATAATTGTTATTTTAAACAGTTTATTTTTCAATTGGATGCATGTGTTAACAACATGATAATTAAAAAAACGGTTGATTTTTGCTTTTTTGTTTTTGTTTGTAGTTGTTGCGTCAACATGATTGTTGAAGCTAACAAATTTTTCTTTGGCAATATAAATACTAATGCAAAAGATGTAATTCAATATAACACAATGTAAATGATGATTGTAAAAAGGTGTGCATTTGTGATAGAATCTCAGTCCTTTTTTATTGTGTGTGTATTTGTTACTAAAAAAAAAAAAAAAAGTAATTGTCATACATTGTTTAAGAGAGTGTATTGTGCATAATATAACTATTAGGGTACATATTTTTTACAACTATTTTTATTTAAATACCACTACTAAATTGGACCAAAAATATAAAATTTTATAAGACCCAATATTTTGTGAGGCCTATAATTCAGACTCATCCCCAAATTATTTTATTGAAGGGGTTCAAATCCCATGATCAAAAACCATGATTCAAGTCTATGGCGAATTATCTATCATAAAGCTCAATTCTCCTTGGCAATATTAAAATCTTAGTTCTCACTAGTAATATTAAAAGCACAGTTCTCACTAGCAATATCAAAAAAACCAATTCTCATTGGCAACATTAAAAGCCCAGTTCTCACTGGCAATATCAAAAAGTCTAGTTCTCACTAGCAATATCAAAAAGTCAAATTCTCATTGGCAATATTAAAAGCCTAGTCCTCACTGGCAACATAAAAAAAACCCAGTTTTCACAGGCGATATTTAAAAGCTTAATTCATATTGGCACTATTTAGTAAAAAACCCAATATTGTTAATATTAGGGAAATACCATATTATTAAATTACCTATGCCCATAATTGCAATTGTTTTAAAATCTTGAGTACTCATAACTACTTATCAATTTCCTAAACTCATGGGAAATTATGATCATTTGATTCTGCGGTCACTATTCATAATTCTATAACAGTCATTCATCCTACAAGCTCATCTTTAAAATTATGACATGATTATTGGGTCTTGTTCGAAACTGTAAACATTGCCTATGCTATTCTCAAAAAATCATGGAATTCATCATTTTAAAAATAGTAAATATTATTTACAAGGCATTTAGAAATAGTCAAGCTTACACTATTATTTTTAAAATATTACAAATCATTATCCAAAGACCCATTACAAATACCTATCAAATCCCAAAATACATTGAATATCTACTAACAATAAAAAGTCCCTGAGGGATAAAAACCCATGGCAATATGTGCCATTGCTGCTCATTTTGTAAGACCCATGGTGTGATGAAAGAAAAAAAAAGCCCAAGTGAAGAGGAGCATAAACACAGCCCAGCCAAAGGGTCTAGCCTATGTAAACAAGCCCAACTTGAAGTTCTAGCCAAGGCAGCCCAAAGCAAAGGATTGAACTAGCCAGACAACTTCTCTCTTTTCCATCCTTGACCAAGGTTTAGCTGGAGAATTCCTTAAGGGACAACCAAATCTCTTAAACTAAACTAAGGGCTGTCCTGTCAACTTTCTACCACTGCCTCCGTTGACGTGAACAGTACCTAGAGGTTGTATTAGCAACTAAAGTCTAATAGGTAATGGGATTTCATCATCTTCCTCGAAGCTCTAGTTCCAGCGGAAGGAAGCCATGACCAAATTACTCAAATCTCAGCAAATCACCTCCATAAATGCAAAAAAAGTTCAAGAATTGGTTCATGCACCAAGCCCATGAATCCTAAAGGGGAAATTTGGGAAAATGTGGTTTGAAGAGCATAAAGGGATCTCTAGCAAAACCCTTTGAAGTAGGCCTAAAATTTGACACTTGGCTTAAGGTGCTGAATCCTACTCTCTAGGGTCCAAATCTAAGTTATAGCACCAAGATTATACCCTAATACCTGCCTTAATCCCATTGGCTAAAGCCAATCCCAAAAATCTTAGCATTTAATGCAAGATTACCCAAATATTCACTCATGTCTAATATTGCCCAAAGAAGCAAGGCCCAAAAGAAAATCTACCCTTTAAAGCCAAATCCTAGAATGTACAGTCTGCCCCTCTTATTGTTGATCAGCTCTACGTTTTTGGATTCTTGCTAATCACCCCCTAAGCTCCACTATAAAAGGGTAATCACATTAGCTCCACCAACACACACACAACCCCCCCTGAAATTTCTATTATTCTTGTTGCTTTGCCATATTTCAGCTTGTAGATTAGTTTCACCAACTCATAAATGATCCTTCTCAGTCCCTAAAAACCCACACTCACCTAACCTCAAACATTCCTTTTCCTTTTTCTGTAAATCCTAAGTTCATAAATGCTCCCTAATCAGTCAAACACAACCCTCTTCCCCACTAAAGACTTAGCCTCATCATTATTTCCCTCCATTTTAGTTTGAACTCACACACTCATTCACTCAAAATAGCCTTTACTACCCCACACATATCCTACATTCCCTAAGAATCTTGGCTCAACATCTGTTGCATTAAGCTGGAGTTTCTCTCTCTCCCTTCATATCTTGCTAAATAACCCCTTTCTTCTTACCATGGAACCTTTGGTCTTTACTTTTTGTTTTTCCATTGAAGGATATAATGTGCTTGTAACAATGAAAATTTTTCCTTATATTAACGTAGTAGTAGCAGAAAGTACCTTGGACCACCTTGACTGAGACACATAAGAACTTTCTGAAGTGAACACTTTCTTAAATTTTTTTAATAATTGACTGCTGGACGATCAGTTTAATTTTACCTTACCGCTGGAGAATTTTATTTTCTTGCATTGTTGTAACAGAACTACTAATCTATTAATCAACCATCATGAAGTGTTTTATTGGGCCTTAATGCTGTTCTTGCTAAGGTGCAGCCTTTATTTCTTTTTTAGATAGGCTTATCACTACACCGAAAGCCTTTGGGTATCATCTTAAAGCCCAATGTTGAGCTTCGACTTGGCCTCCCCATATTTTATTCAAGAATATCGATTTCCCCCTTAACGATAACTTACACCACATTCCTTTTAAGAGTTCCAATAACTTTTAAGTGAACTTTGTGATGCACTTTTGTGCTAGAATCTCATTCTCTTTATCTTGTGTGTGTTTGTTTCTTCAAAAAAAATGATGATAGCAAAAAGGTTGTCGTGAAAGATATTAATTGCCTCAAAAAAACAATTAATATGTACTTTCTCATCTCATAGAATAGTGAATTTCACTAATTAAATTTATAGTGAAACCCATTTTTCATGTGAGAAGAATGAGTATGGATTTGTTATACTCTTGAAATTTTCTATAATTTTCCTTTCGCTTCACCCATTATCTAATTGCCGTAAAAAAAGAAAAAAAAAGAAAAGAAGAATAAGGATTTATCATATCAACAATTTGTAAAATTGTTCGTATAATAATTTGTGACTATAGCATTACTCTTTTTTATATAGTGATATTAATTGATACTTTAATTCTATCTTTATTTTACGTTCACATTATTGAACAGAATATATTATCCTCATTTTCCCTACAAGCATGGTCATTTAGAAGGAGTGGAGCTAGAAAAAAAGGGTCAATTGGACTGTATTGAACCCCAACTATGCCTAAAGCTGCAACTAAACCCGGTTTGCAAGCTCAACTCCATCTTCTTCAGAAGTACCACTTTCTTTCCCATGCACCTGAACAGGCTTAAATGTATATATTTTGGCGCAATACAAGTAGTAAATAAGATTTACGACTTGCAACAATGTGAGTAGCCAGTAAAAGTATTCCAACTTTCCCTTACTCAGATTGTCATTCCGAAGCCAGTTTGATCCATTAGGCCCAGCACTAAACTTGTGCACTACGGAAACCAGTAGCGAGCTGACATAATTCCCAAATGAAATAGCCAACCAAAACAATGCCATAGCAGTGCTCCTCATGCTTTCTGGTGCCTGGTCGTAGAAAAACTCAAGATGTCCTATGGACATGAAAGCTTCAGCAATCCCATGAAGGCAATACTGTGGTACAAGCCAAAATACTGATATAGGGATAGCAGGATGAGGCTGATCGATGAGCCCGTGTGCTAAAGCCACATTTTTACGCTTCACTTCTGCGAACCCGGCAACTAGAGTGGCGAGTATGGAGATAACAAACCCGATTCCCATTCGATGCAAGAAGGTGATGCCACGGTCAAGCCCAGTGAATTTGCGAGCCAAGGGAATGAAAAGACGGTCATAAAATGCGATTGTGATGAGCATGGTGACATAGGTGAAGACAGTCATGGAGCCAGCAGGGATTTGGAAGGATTTTGTGATGTGCCTATTCATGGTTTTGGCTTGTAGAAGTGAGTATGTGCTTTGTTGTGCATAGGCTGTGATAAGAAGGATGCCTGCAGCCCATATAGGACCCATTCGGATCACTGATTTTAATTCTTCCACTCTATGAACAGTGTTCAATCTCCAAAAGTTTGGTGCTTGCCCAGATTTGAGGTTGTCTTCTTCTGTAACAATAGCTGCCTTGTCAAGGAACCTGCAATAATAAGCATATACATGCTAGAAATTAGTACAATCTACTAGCTTCAAAAGTGTCGTCTGTGACAATATCTGGGTGGGTCTCTCATGGGCTGAAAATAGGGGGCCTAATTATGACCCACAAGGAAGCCCATTGGGCTTTTAAGCCGAAAGAACTAAAAGGCTACACATTTTTCTATAAATAGTATGCAAACTTAGTACTGTATTAATTTGGTAACTCCATCGCAAAAAAGGTGATATATTTTGTAAGAATAATGTATGGACATGATGTTTTTCACACTAACTGTATATTCCTATTTTGATTGGACTATACTATTTTGATTTTATCTATCTTGATATTACTTTTATTATGTATAAATCATTTGTAAAAATATTATGGAAAATGATACGTTTTAAAACCTACTAATTTAGTTGGGGTATATTATATATATTACTCTACAATCTCTTAAACCTGAAACAAAACAGGAAATAAAAACAATTATAATATATGTAAGAGAAGACAGAAAAATATAAAGGAAGAAAAAGGGAGAGAAAAGACTTTTCCAATAGATGGGTCATTGAAATTAGGTAATAAGTAGGGATGAGTCAGATTACATATCTTAATAATTTGAGGTAGGACGACTCTAAATATTTCCTAAAGGAGAGAGGACGCTCAAGACTTTTGTTGCTTAGCTAAAAGGTTACCGTATATGATATGATAGAAATATAGTATGTGGTGCTGATCATCAACATGTTTATAAAAAGTGGCACGCTGCTCAACATGTTCTAAGAATGCGGCCCCTACATTCCATGGACAATGATTGAGTCGTCCGTGGGCTTCCAGTTAAATGACAGCCATATATGATAATTGTCTCCCCGTAATAGATGATGATAATGTAACCACCGAATTTGTGATCCGTGATCTCTATTGATTCCAATCATACCAAGACAAAAAGGAAAATAACAAAAATATATATATAATGAGAGATGAGGTAAAATTTTTTGTTGCCAGCATAAAGCAATACCAAGTTGTTTCTTATTGCATGACAATAATGTGGGTCATACAAAGGGAAATCCTTTTTCATCCTAGGGCCAATTTCTTTTTTGTAAAATTATTCATGTTTACTACTTATAAAAAATGTTTACCAGGATGACTTTTAGTTTTGTGAAAATAAATATGCAAGTTTCTCAGCCAAAAAAAAAAAAAAAACCCTTATACGTAGGAGTAAAATTTTAGGTGAAGATGTTTTGATGTTTCTTTTTATTTGATGTACTTCAAATAATTGATTTTGTTTCCTTATTTCCCAAAAAGAGAAATCAGATTTCTATCAATGTTCAATGGATGAATACCTTTCTAAAACTTACCATTATAATGCAAGATATTAGCTAATTTATCACTATTCTGTCTCTCCATTATTGTGAAAAAGGAAAATTTTGTTTCTATTGGCAAATCATATATAAAGATAATTATTGATCATATTCATGAGATGATATTACATGCATCAACTATATGTATACCCCTTTCACATGGGGTCGGTAAACCCATCCCAAATGCGAGGGGGAATACATGCACCCCATACATGGTAAATTTTTCCCATATTCATATGTTGTTGTAATTAAAGATTAAAGTACAAGATGAGGATAATGTCACATATATATTATACTTCGTGACCATAGTGTTTTTAAGAGACACTAAGTAGATAAGTGAGGGAAGGATTTTTAGCTAAATTAAATATCAAAGAACAGCGGTGGGTAAGGAAGAAGGGTGTTCATATTTGAAATAGATTTCTTTTATGGTTCATATTACATATTAGAAATTTAAAGATATAAAAACCGTCAAGTTATTTAATAATTTAAATGATTTGATAATTTATATAGTACTATTAGATCCAGGATTAAAATATTAATCTTGAGATGTACTATTTCTATTTCTAATAATACGGAGAGAATCATATTCTAATTAAGTTCATGGGTATATACAAGGATTGCTTGTAAACCGTTTTTAGAGTTGATCGATGCAAGAGGGAAATTTCTTTTGTTTTAAAAAAAGTTGGGGGCGAAAGGTTTTAAAAGCCGCGTGCAAAGTTTATGTAGCAACTGCATGCAATGCAATAGCCTACCAAGTACCAAATTCTATAGTGCTCTTGGATGCAACTAATTTCCATATTAGATAACTCTCCTTAATTGATGTAACTTTTGAGAGATAGAAAGTGGCACTTACTTCATGTGCTTAGTGTGAAAAAGTTTCCCTGCCAAAGAAATTGAGGCATCAAGCTCGTCATTTTGGTATAATAATTTAGGATCATAAACCATAGGCAGCTTTCTCTTCTTGTAGGCGGCCACAATCACTTGTACCAACCGGGTAACTGGACTCCCAACCGGATCCAAGTTCCGGTAAAGCGGGTACCCAATAATAAAAGTAATAACTGAAATTAACATAGCGATGGTGGGAATGCCAAGGCCCCAACCCCATCCAACGTTATCTTGAATATAAACAAGAACGGTCACAGCCACTAGTATTGATGCCCCCATGACAAAATAGTACCAGTTGAAAAAAGTCCATGTCTTGGTGTTTTGCTTAGGATCCGTCTCATCAAATTGATCTGCCCCGAATGCCACTACACAGGGTCGGATCCCACCCGATCCTAGGGCTCCTAGTAGGAGAGATATGTATAGGATTGCCTCCTGTCCGGCATCGGCTTCTCTGCACACTTGATCACCTTTACATGGGGGTGGCCTAAGTTGTGGCAGTACTGCTGAGAGTGTTAAGCTAATCATGCCCTACACAAATATTTTCCAAATTAGGAGGAAAACAAATTCCTTGCTTAGGTGAAGATAACACAAGAAAGGAAGGGGAGAAAAAAGATAACGTATTCCCCTTTTATCATATATTTTTTATTATTAGCACAGTAAATTTAAGACTTGACAAAAAGTAATTGAACTAAAATTTTGATGCAATAAGTATTCTGGTTTGGTAGTATAATGTTTATAGGGTTAAGTCATTTTTTTCTTAATGGTGCTAGTTACTTACATGTTATAAGTAGTATGCCATACAGCTAATGCATACTAGAGAATCAAGACAATTATAGAACTTTCATTAAAAAAAAACAAAAAACAAAAAAGACTGTTATAGAACTTATATATTGTCTAAAATTTTATTTGTTGTTTGGATAATCTTTAAGGAAAACCACTTAAATTTCTTCAATTTTTTTTTGAGAAACAAACACACAAACAAGGGAGTGGGAAATTTCTTCAATTAAGTAGGCAATTCTGTCTTTTTACCTTAATTAGTTGATTAGATAATCAAATGAATTTCTAAAAATTCTTTTTCTATTTCTATAGATTTATAAAAACCATTTTGTAGTGTCAAAATAAGGAACGTGATATTAAAATGGAGAATTTATGATCTTTTTTCCAAAAGAAGAAAAAAGAAACATAAAATCATTTTTAGGGATTGTGTACTACTTACTCATTAAACTATTTTCTTTACACAACAGTGATATTCTTTATTTCTCTTTATCACTCCATATAATCACACGGATATTATTGGTAGCACCTCAACATTTTATAGGAATCTCCTTGATGTATGTCATATTTACACCTCAACTTCTTTTTAGAGAGAGAGAGAGAGTCTTTACTATTTGGTATACGATGGAAGCAACTGTTATGGTCCAGAACCGACCAACAAATGCATCAGAGATGAAGGCCCCAAGCAAAGGTGTCAAGCTTGCAGTCCCTCCAAAGTTGGTGAGGGTGTTAGCTGCTTTGGTTACTGGCATTTGCAGCTGTGTTGTTAAGTAGTTAATCATATTAGTACTAAATCCTACCACAGCCAACTTCTCACAAATCTCGTTTGCTACACCAAAAAAAAAAATAAATAAATAAATCATCAAAACTAGTATATCCTCATAAAACAAAAGAAGCAAAATAGAAAATTAAGTTTGTTGTATGAGTGCTGCGAAAACTTACCAAAGATGAAGGGCATTGTGACCCACCCTCCTTTTTTCCTTCTTCCACGGTTCCCTTTCTCCTGCATCTTCTTAGTGTTCTAGTACTACAATGGCACCCCAAAGTGGCAAACCCTCTTATTTATAAGCTCTGTGGACTGAAAATTTGAACGCAGTAATTATTTAATGTAACTTGTCCTCGTAAGATTTTCTATTATACACGTGTATGGCCACGAATGAGATGTTTAAGACTATATGTTTAGGATTAATCTTTGTTGAAAATTAAACACAAATAATGATGGGTAATAGGGTTGGACAGAGAAGTCATTGTCATTGTCATTTTTTAACTTTTTCCTCAACTTGTGTAACATATCCTAGGGCCAAACCAGTGGCCCAGTCTGCTAGGGTGTTTCACACCGAAGTAGAAAGGCAGATAATAAAGGAAGTGCAAAAGCTGTTAGCTGCTAGATTTATTAAACCAATTCAACTCCCATGGTGGCTATCAAACATTGTACCTGTGAAAAAGAAGAACGTGTAGATACGATGCTGCGTCGAGTTTAGAAATCTTAATTGGGTTTGTCCCAAGGACAAATTCCTGTTGCCCAACATGGATCTGCTGATATATTCTGCCACGGGGAATGCTATGTTCTCCTTTATGGATGAATTCAGTGGGTACAATCAGATTCGGATGGCACCAAAAGATGCGGAAAAGACTACCTTTAAAACACCTTGGGAATTTCTACTACACGATGATGCCCTTCAGGCTAAAAAACGCAGGCATAACTTATTCGCGTACTATGACCACCATATTTCATGACATGATGCATCGAGAAATGGAGGACTCGTGACCCCCTTCCTCCTCCTCAAAACGGTTCGATTCGGAATGGGGAGACTCTTCACCCATGGCCTCAATGGGTGGATCATCGATGGCAACCTTTTTTCCTTTACGGCAGGAAGAACTCTCTCCCTTTGCTGGTGACATGGTAGATGGATTGAGTGGTAGGAATAATGGGTAAAGATATTTGGGAAAGGTGAGATGGTGAAGGGAATAAGAGGGAAAAGAAAGATTGTGGGAAGGTTAAGGAAAGTGTGAGAAAAAGCAAGTGAAAAGGCTGAGACAAATAAAAGCGCGATGAAGGGAAGCAACAAGTCAGCCATTAAAAGAAGCATCGCATTAAATGAAGCGAAGATTGTGTTTCAGAATAACTGCTAAACTGGTAAACTTGAAGAGACAAGCCTGTTCATGGCAAAAAAGGAAACAAGGCGGGTCCACTATTTAAAAAACCCGCGAAAGAAATTTTCATAAGTATTCGCATATGAATTGCAAGAGTAATCCATATGCTTAGGGGGCTGAATGTTGATGCTCATTTTTGAAAAAAGGCCCAACAGCATAAGCAGCCCAACAATAAGGGAGATGAGAAGAAAATGAGGGGAAAAATGGTAAAAAAAAATTAGGTAACAAGCCTAGAATAAGGGCTAATAAGCTCATAAGAGTTATAAGGAGTAAAGATGAAGTAAAAGGGCCGAGGAAGCCCAAGGAATCAGGCAGTAAACCCATGGGAGTAAAAGGAGGTAAAAAAGAAGTAAATGAGCCAAGGAAGCCCAAGGAATAAAGTGGTAAATTCAATGAACTAGCATGGTAGGAATGGTGGCCAACAAGCCCATAAGAATGATAAGAGGTAAAGATGTAGTAAACGGGCCGATGAAGCCCAAATGAGAGAATTAATGGGCTGATACGGTAGGAACACCAGCCAGTAAGCCCATGGGGGTAATAAGAAGTAAAAGCAAAAAAAAGGCCATAGCAAACACAATGAATCAGTATGGCAGGATTAATGTCTAAAAGACCCACGACCATGAAGAAGAGAGACAGGACGTGGGC
This sequence comes from Notholithocarpus densiflorus, assembly GCA_030021035.2. NCBI lineage: Eukaryota > Viridiplantae > Streptophyta > Magnoliopsida > Fagales > Fagaceae > Notholithocarpus > Notholithocarpus densiflorus. Next base: position 4,511,962 of record JARYZH020000019.1, read on the forward strand.
TTAGTAGGCTATGGAGACAAAGGCTTTCACCTAGACAATAACCAGCCCAATAATGGATAAAAGGAAGCAAACACGAGCTCGAAAGCCTATGAATCCTTCACGCCACAAAGGATAAACACAAACCAGTACGCGCAGCAGAACAAGACAACGCAAGAGCAGCAGAAATGGTGTGAAGGCCAGAAAGAGACAAATATAGACAAAGTGGAACTCGCACAAAGGACTAGGGCACCACCTACTTATACCCAGCCAATACATGAGAGGTAGGCCATAAGTCAGTGTATTCAGAATGTGTGGTTTGGTGGTGAGGAGCAAACGAGGTCTATTCTAGGGTTCCTGCCCAAGCTTCTTTGGGGGAATGTCTTGCTGGGATGGCATTTCACCCAAAAGAGGGAAGTGTGGACTGGGACCACTTGATGCATGCCATAGAGGTAGGTGGTGAGGTAGCTTAACCCTTATCCATTGAGGTGAAACAAAAACAGAGAGATGTAAGAAACAAGACAAGTGATTTTGTCTGGAAATAGGGAGTGGTGCAACCAACACACTCTGGGTAGAGGTAATGGCTGGACAACCGGCAGGTTAGTGGGCAGTCCTAGAGAGATGCCCACAAGAAGCCAAAAATGGTTGAGGGATAAAAGGGGTAAATTCTACGATGGCAAACGGTGTAAAAAGGGGTAGCCATGAATAGCAAAAAGGGGGGAAGGAAGAAAGCAAGAGGTTGGAAAGAATAGAGAAGAGAAAACACAGTGAGAAAAAGAAAAGGTAGAAAGACTGAGTGAAAGAAAACCAAAGAGAAAGTAAAGCAGTAGGAATAGAGGCATGCATCAATAGATCGCCTTTTCTCTCCCTCACGACATACCCATTCTCTGAAGATTGTAAATTGAAGCTCAAACCACTTAGCCCCTTTCTTTAGAGCGAGTAACTTCTATGGCAAGAACCCTCTGTTGAGGTTACCCGCCTTGGAGATTGGTTCCCTTCTTAGGTTCGCTTCTGCCAAAAAGCTCAGTCTATAATCCAGTAGACAAGTTGTTCTGTTGGTTATGCTTATTGGATGGTATTCTTCCTGTTTGGCTAGAACTTACTAAGTTATTTACCTTTTTATGTTGTAGTGTTATTTCTGCTTCATGTGTTGTTCTGCTATAACCTTGTTAACTTTATTTACAGTGTTAGCTTTATTTACAGTGTTAGCTTTATTTAGTATGTTTTATTATCATAGTTATCCTGCTGTAGTGTATTCCCACCATAATACTTGTAACAGTCACTCCTGCTGTGATCACGCCTTGCGACCAGCCCACAACACTCATATCAGGACATGTCTACGATGGGTGAGCCTGATTTATGCACAAGCTGGCCTGAAGCGCAGTTCTAGCAAGACCAGTCCCAACTCTCTTACCTCAGACTAACGGGCCATAGCATAGTAGAAGGGGTTGTGGCCCAACAGTACAAAAAGGCCCCCACAATGATTAATGAATACTCTCAGGGCATACATTAACCAGACCCATAAAATAAATACAATAAACACCCTTAGTCGTGTTGAAGTGTACTATGTGGCTTTATATAAGATCAAATATCAAATGAGTACAATATGTTGAGATATAAATTTATACACAATAATATTATATTAACTACTCATTTTTTCTAGTACCATCTGACAAGGGATGGAATTAGTTGGGACCCATAGGGGCCCGGGCCCCTAGTCTTGGGAGAGAAAAAAAAAATATATATATATATACACACACACACACACACACACACACACACACACACACACACACATACATACATACATACACACATATATATAGGTATATTTTTTACAATTTTATATTTGGGCCCCTCTACAATTTTACATTGATTTTATTGTAATAGCATTTACTTCAATTGTAAAATACATAAGAGCCTAAATTTGTCCAATCAATCCCAAAATACGCCCACATCAGTTTATGTATCATTGTGTAAAAATACATTTGTGCTACACTAATTGTGTAAATATACACAATTACTATAGCACAAATGAAATTTTGTACAATGATACATAGATTGAAGTGGGTGTATTTTGGGATTGATTGGAAAAATTTACACAATTACTGTAGCTATGCAAATGAATGTTTTAGAAATTATTTAGATTGAGAGCAGTGATTTTTTGTTGTAGAAGAGAGAGATGATTTGAGATAATAATAAAAAATTGATAAGGAAATAATATTTTGATGTAATACAGTGTAAAATAAATAATCTAATGTGAATATATATATATATATATAAAAGAAGGTTATTATGTTAAAATAGACATAAAGTTTTGCATAAGCTGATGCAAATGCTCTAATGTAGTAAGAAACAATGGTGTTTTGTGTTTGTCTTTGTTAGTAGATGATTGCATCATAATGTATTACAAAAAAATGATTTTGTGTATTTTTCTTTGTTGATGGTTTATTAATACTAAATCGATACTTATTTAAAATTTCATGATTTTTTTTATTACTTATATTCTGGTCCTCTTAACTCAAAATCTTAGGTTCGTCCCTGCATCTGACATGAGACCTAATTAACCAATTACACTAATCATTAATGAAAATTTCAATAATTTATATATTACATTTAATTTGTACCTTTATTCGTATCTTACAAGGGTTAGAGACTACTGCTATTTGTCTTTGCGGTAATGAAGGGTTAGAGAGTACTATTCACGCTCTTTGCTCAAATTCTAATATGCCCTTATGATACAGAACTTTTTATACATGATATAATTGGTATTGCATATCGTATAGTAGTAGCGGTACTGAAAATTATGATATTAGGAATCTTTCCCTAATTCGCACACCAATTAAATATTTTTCTCCAAAGTATTTTGAATATAGAATGATTCTATATGTTATATCATATTTTATGTGTTGGGGGAGTTTTCTTTTCGCCCACATGATGTTAGGGGAGTCAAGACCGAGACTCGACTTTAGGCTTGGAACATGGCCCAAAGGCTATCGATGAAGTGTGAAAGGCCTGAAAGTTCAAATAGTGTGTAAAACACCAATGAACGTCTAGACCCCAAAATTTAAAATTACCAACACAAGCTTATACACAAACAATATATGTGCGGAAAGATGAATATAAGCTAAATCAATATTGGTAAAGCACTCCAAACCGAAATTAATCACAACCACAGCAGCAATTAAAAGGTGAAGAGAAAGGAAAGAGAGATGCAAACACAAAGATAACACGGTGATGTGTTGTCGAAGAGGAAACCGAAGTACTCGGTGAAAAACCTCTCCACCGCCCTCCAAGCGGTTAATAATCCACTAGAGAATAAAGTTGGGATACATGAATAGCAGAAGACCCTCCAAGCCTAATTTACCTAGTGCACCTAAGCCCTCCAAGCTTCTTGCTCCAACAGGGTTACGCCGAACCTTGTCTTCTCTAGCTTACCGAATCCCGCAATAGCCCATTGCATCAACCAAATAAATTGGTCCCTTCTAAACTGCTTCCCAAGCACCAAAATACCTCCTTACTGATATGGGTATGGTGAGATAAGGATTTGGCTAAATGTACCTCTCAAGGATATGTCAATAGACAAGGGTGAGAGTAGAGGAATTTGGAGAATCAAAGGATGAAGATTGTGGATGAGTCAATCTTGTTTTTCTCTAGGGTTTCTCTCTCAAAATTCTCTCTAGCAACTCTCTACATTTCGTGGGTATAAGGGTATTTATAGTAGTGTGTATGAGGAATGCGAAAAGTCAGTTTCAACCAAACAGGGCATTTTGGCGACTCAACCTCGCGACTGGAACGAGTTGCGAGTTTGAGTCGCGAGCTAACTACCTGGCTAGACTGGAAGTTTTGTCCTATAGTGCTCCAGCTGTTGTGACCCTTTAGCTTCCCTGCATGCTTCACACGTGTACCACCTTTGTCGACTTGCCAGTCGTGAGACTTTTCTTGAGTGCACACATCTTAAGATTTCTTCACACTCTCTCACACACTACCCTTACATAATTCCCACCTAAATACAAGGTATCTAATTGCTAAATTACAAGCAAATTTGGCACGGAATAAAGCCAACACATGATTGAATAAATTCAACCTTACAATCTCCACCTTTGGCTATTCCGTGACAAAACTCTAAAACAGACTCTAGACTTAACATGTGAGTTGGGAATAGTTGCCAAAACTCACTCACACGTAACTCTAGAAACTATGAAGCTTTTGAACCATACGAACAAGTTTTTCCTAAAAACAATAACACAAGACGATCATTGTAAGCAGAAATCTTGAAATGCATATGGAGCAAGCACAATGCGATCAAGTAGTAAAGAATATAGCAATAAAACATGGCTTAACCAAACAAGAACAATCACTATAAATAGTGATCACAGTGATCATTCACACAAGGAATGAACATCTGGACATGCAAGCTAATAAGCTCAATGCAAAGTATCATTTGCATGTCCAACACTCAACCGATACAAAAACCCAAAGTAGTTGCATCAAGGATATAAAATCCAACAAGGACACAAGAGTGATGTATTAAAGAAAATGCATAACATTAACTAAAAGTACTGAGCTACAAAGCAAAGGTACAAAGGTGAAGCACTTGGAACATATATACTTGTAACCTGAAACACTTGCACTAAACACATTAGACCCTCAAGGTAAAGCAAGTAATAAAATGACAAGTATAATGTAACAAGTAAATTGCGATCAAGTAAACATGATGTAAAACATATAAGCAACTTGATCATACACCAAAACAGTCATAAAGAAATGACTACAATGATCACATAGCAGAGTAAATGATCATCCAAATATGCATTCAATGAAGCACAATAGCATAAGGATGTATGCATGCCCAACACATACATGATGTAATGAAAACAACAAAGCATAGATATTAAACATAACTAAAAGCACCATAAAGTAAACAAGAAAACAAACATAAAGAAAAACAAACAAAACAAAGTTTTCTTATTAACTCAATGTCTTCTCCCCCTTGGTATATGCATCTCCCCTATGGAATATCTCTCCCATACAAATGTGCACAAGAAATAGAATTTCTCACCCTAAGAATGTGCACAAGAGTCATATAGAAATGACAAAACTCTCCGGTATACTATTCTAGAGTATACTCTCTCCCTTTTTGACACGAATAGACAAAGGGGTCAAGGAGAAAAGAGGGCAAGAGATGAAGGTATAAATAAGGAGAATGATGCATGAGGGGTGCAAGATGAATGAGAAATGAAGCTCAAACAAAAGACAAAACAAAATGCTACAAAGCATAAGGTAAATATGAAATGTTAGGATGAAGAAACAAGGTATAGACCAATGCATGACAAGGGTAGCAAAGGTGTGTGCAAAAGGTAGCTATGTGCAATGCATGACCAAAGTATTGAAAATGCACAGGTGGGGTAAGGTGTGTTAAATACACAACCAATGAACCAAACATGATCCTAGTGAGAAAACATGAGAAACCCCAAAATTTGGTACTCATTGGAGTCCAAACAAGTGAGAAAATGCTTAAGAGGCATTTTATCAAACACCTAGCGTGCACACTATGAACAACAATGTGAAACAATGCATAAATATCATGAAATCCACCCTTAATACATGTTCTTTTTGCCACAAGGGGCCAACATCTAAAGCAAATCATCAAAAGAAACCAATCCCATACAAAAATTTGACAAAAAATAAGTTTTCCTAACCCCTATGATGAAAATCCCAACCAAGAGCACAAAACTCTCCAGAACATAATCTAAGGATCCAAAACAATGAAAAGAGTTTAAAATTACCTTAGACGTTAATGGAATGAAAAACCATTCAAATTTATTGGGTTTTGATGTAAAAATATTGAAAGAGGGGTTTAACTGCTTCCCAAGCGCCAAAATACCTCCTCACTGATATGGTGAGATAAGGATTTGGCTAAATGTACCTCTCAAGGATATGTCAATGGAGAGGGTGAGAGTAGAGGAATTTGGAGAATCAAAGGATGAAAATTGTGGATGAGTCAATCTTGTTTTTCTCTAGGGTTTCTCTCTCAAAATTCTCTTTGGAAGCTATCTACATTTCGTGGGTATAAGGATATTTATAGTAGTGTGTATGAGGAATGCGAAGAGTCAGTTTCAGCCAAACAGGGCATTTTGGTGACTTAACCTTGCAACTGGAACGAGTTGCGAGTTTGAGTCGCGAGCTAACTGCTTGGCCAGACTGGAAGTTTTGTCCTATAGTGCTCTAGCTGTCGTGACCCTTCAGCTCCCCTGCATGCTTCACACGTATGCCACCTTTGGTGACTTGCCATGATAGGCGAAGAATGTATTGACCCCTTGTGATAAATTAATTGATTAATTAGCCAAGTTTATTAATTAATCAAATTAACATGCAAAGTGCGTGGTAGCACAAAAAAATAACCAATTAACTAAAGTATGCAGTGGAAAATAAATTAACACGGTGATTTGTTTATGAATGGGGAAAACCTACACGACAAAAACCCCATCAGGTGATTTTAAGGTCACCACTCCTAAGAATCCACTATTATCAAAACAAGCAATTACAAGTAAAGGAATCCAGTACCTTATACCGACCTACAGTTAAACCCTTACCCCAATACCTAATTGGACTTGTTCTGTAGTGACAATCTCTCATTTTCAATGCACGGCTCCCAGTACGTGACTAAACAATTACGCGGATCTCAATACGCGACTTGATCACTAACTTAAGAAGGATGTTGGCTGCAAAGTTCTTCAGTTCATCACATGATGAAGATCAAGAAGCTCCTTGGTTACAAAACCCTACAGTGTACAAACATAGCAGCTTCTTCAATAGAGAGATGAACTAGGGCAAATTCTGTCTCCGGTCACAATTTGCATGAACAAAACTTTGCTCCACACTTGCGCAACTTATGTCACCTTTAACGGCCCTTAAAATAATCCTTATATATGTCTAGGGTTGTGAGAAAAAAAAGCCCAAACATATACCCACAAATTGGATGAAAACAAAACTAAAATTTTTTTTTTTCATAAACCTCGACAAATACCCTATATGTCGAGCAGCTGTCGAGCCACGGGATTCAGACAACTTTCTAAGTCTCGATAAATGCTAGCTATTGAGGTTTAATGAGCAGCACTTTCATACTTGATTCTTGGACAGACTTGCATGACTTTAACACTTGAACTTGAAACCTTTTTTCTTGAAGCATTAAACACATCCTAGATCTATCCAAATACAAGTAAAGTGCGTTTTGTCAAAGGATTAACCAATTACATAAAATAGTGACATATGTTACTAACATATGAATCACATATGTCCTAACAATCTCCCCCTTTGGCAATCCATGACAAAACTACAGCAAACAAATGAACATATGAGAGAAGTCATAAATCACTCAACTCATTTTCACTTGTTGAATACAATAAAATCTATCCTAACACAAACTCTTGAAAAACTTTGCAAGAAGTGAGTTTATGGCAAGTAGACTTTGACAACTTGTATTTCTGAAACACTTTAAACAAAACTCATCAAGGCATATTAGTGTAAAACAGAAATAATAGATTGCATACAAGTAATAAGAAACATGTGCATAAAGAGCGAAAAGAAACAACACATGTAAAGATAGATGAAAGAACATACATCAATATATAAAGAATATAAGTACAATGTATGTCAAAATGGTCACAAGACCCAAGGTACAAGAACAATGTATCTAAAATATAGAGAAAAGAAAAAGATACATAAAATCCTCACTACATCCCTAAAAAATAAACACTCCTCCTAACAAAAGTCTCCTATACTAACCCTCCCCCTATTAGTATGACTACTCTTATATCCAAAACTATTCCCCCTTTTTGTCACGAGTGATAAAGGGTAAGTATCAAGTAGACATCTTGTCATCGCTGGGTGAGCTAGCATCTCCATCCTCATCATCATCATCGTCGTCAGAGTCATCGTCGTCCTTGGATGCCTTGTCTTCCTCGAATGCCTTGGGAGAAGGAGAGGGAGACTCCACAAAGCCACCAAGGCGAGCCTGCCGTCTGGCAGTACGGCCGACACAGGTGTTCACCTAATACATTTCAGTAGTGAGTGTATCAAGGCGAGCATCCATGCGCTAAAGCTGCGCCATGATTACATCAAGGGTCACACCTCCTGCAGAAGAAGAGGGAGCGGAGGTGGATAGAGCTGAAGGAGTGGGAGGAGCTGTTGACCCGGACCACCTAAAACGAAATTGTGCCTCGCTCCGTTTAACGGTAGCGGCATCTATAGCACCCATAACATCGAAGTGGTCGGACACGGGAAAGGGAACAGAAAAATGGCATAAAATCCTCATGATAGCCGAAGGGAAGATGAGCTTATCACGGGTCGCCGAATCCCTATGTACATCTATGATAGAAAGAATGATATTAGAGGGAAAATCTATAGAGAGATGCTCTAACAGAGAAAGCAAAAACTGAGCACGGGGCTCTGTAATAGAGTTATAGTGAGAAAGAGGATGCAAAACAAAAGTCATGACCATGTTTAGAAATAGAGGGCCTTTAGCAAAGGTCGTACAAGAAGTGAACTGACGCTCACCCCAATCAAAAGGGCGCTCACAAAAAGAAGAAATAAGCTCGTCTTTAGACACAGTCTTAAGACTATCATAACTAGGGTAGTCAGGATGCGCTACCTTGGGGACATGGAGCACGTCAGATACAATATCCGGAGTGACTACTATGCGCGTACCTCAAACGCATGTTACAAAGTGAGGTACTGAATAATCAAATCCATGCATGTTGGAGTAAAACTCCTAGATAAGCACGGATGGACAAGTCACCGGGACGTCACACAGTGACTCTCATTCCCTACTGTGGATGACAGTGGGAAGGTCAGTGTCGGAGAAGTCTGACAAAATGACTTGGCGTTCCGAATGAATGCCTCGTCTAGAGAAGTTCTTAAAGAAGTTCGATTTGGCCTTCTCAACACGGAACCGGACATAATATGGTGTAGGATCAGAAAAAGTGGGTGCCCCAGAATGAAGAGGGTTTCAGGACGGAGTAGATTTGCGTTTGGGTGCCATAGAAGCAGACTAACGCAAACAGAAGAGAGGGAGGGAGAAAGAGACAATCAGAAAAGTCCCAAGCAGCAAAATATATCAAAATATATTGAATAGAAAGTACTTATACATGGGAATGCGTTAACATGTGACATGCAAAGGTAATTGCATCATAGGCTCAACCCAATCCAATCCTACCAGCACACAAGTATGCAACAAAGTAAACACACATCTAAGAATGCATGAACATTGTTATAATGCAAATGAGATGTAATGCATGAAGTTTTAAGATCAGAAACACAAAACCCATCCCAAAAATTTTGCAAAATCCTCTTTGATTTTGAAAAACCCGAATTTTTCATCAAACCCCAAAAGTTAGGTCATAAAAGATGAAATGCATGAAAAAGAAGTATTAGGATCCTTACCAAGTGAAGAAAAACTTGATCTAGGCCGAAAAATCCTTGAGGAAGAGGTTTGGAGTGAGTGAGAAAGGTTTTGGGAAGTGAAGAGTCAAGAGAGATCGAGAGAGATCAAGCAAAATGAGTTTGAGATCGCGAGAACCCTTTATATACAAGCTTAGTAATTCTCGACAGATCGAGAGGTGTCGAGCTTTAAATGGTTCGACAGATGCAGCTATCGAGCAGGTGTCCAAGGCAAAAGAAGCTCGATGAATTGAGGATCTGTCGATGAGCTATCGAGGGGACCAAAAGTTTCTCGATCGAACGACCTAGCTATCGAGAGGTGTCGAGATTGCGATAAAAAGCAACTGAAGAGCTCGATAGATAAGCTAGGTGTCGAGAGGTGTCGAGGAGCTGTCGAGATTGCTTAAAAACAGTTTTTCAAAGAAGAGAAAAACATAGAAATGAATGCAATCAAACATGCAACTCAACCAAGTATCCAAACAACAATTTGAACTCTCAAAATCATCTCTCAACAAAACACACACACACACTAAACAAGTCTAACCAATTTTATATTTCAAAAAATGAGTCAAGACAGTTCAGTGAGCATACATTAACACAAGTCAAACCTTGTGATGGCCAAATCACATTGTACCTGCACATGTATCAAGAGTAGCAAAGAATATTGCGTGTTGTGTGTGAAAAACATCGCAAGATTGCATAAGTGTCTACATGTTATGACGATTTGAGATATGAGAAAATCACTTTAACTCACACATAATCATAACTGTTTGATGAGGACTATCACCTTCGAGGTACATCCTATAACTCCCACATCTCTTAGAAGGCACGCTCGCAATCATATATAAAGCATTTTGATATTTTTACTTTTATTTTTCTTTGCATATTTTTCTTTTAATAAGAATATCATGCATGGGCATATAAAAGATTAAAAAGAAATACCCAATTATGTTAAGCAATTGACATCCCACTTTTGCTATGCCGAAGCACACAAATGTCATTTCATGATTGGCGGGCAATAGTGGTTAGATGGTTATTTATGCCTTTCTCTTAGGATTTTCTAGTCCTTCTCGTCAAAAAGAGTGATACGAGTGTTAAGTACAAGAGATTACTTAATCTTACTCATCACAAACATGAGCCACAAAGCTCACTTGCTTAGTTGTGCATAGAGATGCTCATCTAAGCTACAAAAGATACAAAGTTTAGAAAACTTTGTTTCAATGGCCATCCAAGGTACACAAGTACCAATGTACACACAACACACACTATTTTTGTATTTTTCTGATTTTTGAAAATTTTTATTTTTATTTTTATATGAAAAACAAAATAAACAAAACTGAAAACAAACAAAAATATGTTAAACAAAGCAAAGCATAAAACTAGACTGACTCAAAACTTGAAAGCAAAACACACAGGTAATGCAAGAACAAAACAAGAAGGGGGGAGAGAGAATAAGTGATAGAATCACTTGGAGCTATTTTCCTTCCACACCTTGGAAGAACCTTTCCGTCTAGCAAACCCTTGATCCGGCGGTGAGGGGGAAGAATTAAAGCCGTTCAAGTTTGAAAGGAATATGAAAGCTTTGAGAAGATCTCCAAGAGGAGCAAAAGAGGATGGAAACTAATTCTGGTTTCTCGATGTGATCATGCCATTGCTCTGTTGAGTGGCTAACCACTTAAAGCAATTAGGTCGAGTATGACCAGCTACTCCACAATGATCACAGAGATGCTGCTTCTTCTGTTTAGGCTTTTGAGAGTTAGGTTTCTTAGCCCTAGGGTTTTTAATCTCTTTCTGATCAAACTTAGGGAGTGCTCCTAAGATAGATTTACCCTTGTCTATGTTCTCACTAGCTAATTCATTTTTAACAACATTGTTCTCAGTTTCAATATTATTAGCAAGAGGAACAAAAACAGTAGCACTAGTAGAAGCAATACTAGGAGAAGAGAAATCATACCCTAAACTGGTTCTATCGAAAGCAGATTTCTGAATACTGAGCATCTCATCAAGTTTTGCACTTGAAGCCTTCTCCAATTGAGCTCTAACTTGAAACAGCTCCGCTTCAAGCTTCTTGGTCTTCTCAACCAAGAAATTATTCTCAAACCTCAGTGCTCCAATAGTCTGATTGGCTTCATCAAACTTTGTGGAAAGCTCTTCACGATCAAGCTCCACATCACTAAGCTTCTTGGTGGCCAGCCTATAAAGTTTCTCATGCTTCTCAGAAACCTTGTACAATTTCTCATAGGCTGTATGGATATCATCCTGATCATCCATCTTCTCGAACTTAGAATCCACCAAGTCCCCTTCTTCATCTACATCTTCAACAATCCCCTCAGTAGGATTGACAGAGGCAGTGAAGGCATTCAGAATTCCATCATCCTCATTTTCTGAATCATCCTCAAGTTCTATGTCACTCAATGTAGCAGCAAGTGCCTTGCTCTTCCTAATGGTCTTGAGATACGTAGGGCACTCTTGTTTCATATGTCCAAAGCCTTGACACCCGAAGCTCTTTGGTCCTGAGGGAACAGTATACTGACCGCCATCGCTAGCATCCTTCTTCCCTTTGTCTTGGCTCTTAAACTGTGAGGAGCTAGATTGCCTACGGTCCTTGTCGAACCCCTTCCCATTGGCATTATTCATGAACTTCTTGAATTGCCTTGTAATATAGGACTTCATATTAGAATCTTCATCGTCTGAAGACTCACCAGTATCACTGCTCTTGGCCTTCAATGTCATGCTCTTACTCTTGCTCGATTTCCCAATCCTTGTCAAACCCAACTCATAGGTCTACAGATTTCCAACCAACTCTGTCAAAGGAATTTTGTCAATATCCTTTGATTCCTCAATCGCGGTGATCTTGGCATGGAATCTCTCAGGTAGAGATCTGAGCACCTTTCTCATAATCTTAGGTTCAGGAATGGTTTCCCCAAAATTGAAAGCTGAGTTCACTATGTCCTTGAGCTTGGCATAGAACTCATCAAACGACTCATCCTCCTCCATCTTGATCTCTTCGAAGCTAGTAGTGAGCCTTTGAAGTTTCGAGTCCTTAACAATCTTTGTTCCCTTATAGGTTGTCTAGAGAATGGTCCATGCTTCCTTCGCAGTTTTAGTGGAGGATATCTTCTTGAACTCATCATTTGTGACTGCACTGAATAAGGCATTCAATGCGCTTCTGTTAAAGTTTGCCGCCTTGATCTTAGCATCATCCCAATCGGCCGGCACTTCTGTAGGCTTAGTCTAGCCGATCTCCACAGCTTACCACACTTTCTCATCTAAAGACTGTAAGAAAGCTCTCATGCGTACTTTCCAGTATGCATAGTTAGTGCCATCAAATAAAGAAGGTATAATAAGAGACTATCCTCTATCCATGACAAATAGGGGTCAATGGATCACACAGCAAAGATTAACCCTAATCAGAGTGTGCCTGCTCTGATACCACTTGATAGGCCAAGAATGTATTGACCCCTTGTTTATTAATTAATCAAACTAACATGCACAGCGCGTGGTAGCACAAACAAATCACCAATTAACTAAAGTATGCAGCGAAAAATAAATTGACACGGTGATTTGTTTACGAATGGGGAAAACCTAAAAACCCCACCGGGTGATTTTAAGGCCACCACTCTCGAGAATCCACTATTATCAAAACAAGCGTTTACAAGTAAAGGAATCCCAATACCTTATACCAACCTACAGTTGAACCCTTACCCCAATACCCAATTAGACTTGTTCTGTAGTGACAATCTCTCCTTTTCAATGCACGTCTCCTAGTATGTGACTAACCAATTACGCGGATTCTAGTACGCGACTTGATCACCAACTTAAGAAGGATGTTGGCTGCAAAGTTTTTCAGTTCATCACACGATGAAGATCAAGAAGCTCCTTGGTTACAAAACTCTACGGTGTACAAACACAGCAGCTTCTTCAATAGAGAGATGAACTAGGGCAAATTCTGTCTTCGGTCACAATTTGCATGAACAAAACTTTGCTCCACACTTGTGCAACTTGTGTCACCTTTGACGGCCCTTAAAATAATCCTTATATATGTCTAGGTTTGTGAGAAAAGAAAGCTCAAACATATACCCACGGATTGGATGAAAACAGAACTAAGAAATCTGTTTTTCATAAACCTCGACAGATACCCTATCTGTCGAGCAGTTGTCGAGCCACGGGATTCAGACAGCTCTCTAAGCCTCGATAGATGCTAGTTGTCGAGCTAGCTGTCGAGCTTTAATGAGAAGCACTTTCACACTTGATTCTTGGACAGACTTGCATGGCTTTAACACTTGATCTTGAAACCTTGTTTCTTGAAGTATTAAACACATCCTAGATCTACCCAAATACAAGTAAAGTGCGTTTTGTCAAAGGATTAGCCAATTACATAAAATAGTGACATATGTTCCTAACATGTGAATCACATATGTCCTAACATGCTAGTCACGAGCCAGTCTCAAGATCCAGTTGCGAGACTCTTCTTGAGTGCACACATCTTGAGATTTCTTCACACTTTCTCACACACTATCCTTACATAATTCTCACCTAAATATAGGGTATCTAATTGCTAAATTACAAGCAAATTTGGCACAGAATAAAGCCAACACATGATTGAATAAATTCAACCTTACAATCTTCCTTTTTGGCTATTCCGTGACAAAACCCTGAAACAAACTCTAGACTTAACATGTGAGTTGGGAACAGTTGCCAAAACTCTAGGTTGTTTTGAGTGAGTGGGTATGTAAGCTTACGGTGGTGTGATGGAGTTAATGTTGAGGCTAAGGCTTTAATGGGTAAAGAGTTGTTTGTGATTGATTAGGAAACATTTATGGGCTGTGAATATGTAGATAAAGAAAGGGAATGTTTGAAACTAAGTGGGTGTGGGCTAAGGGGAATAATTTACGAGCTTGGGGAGAGTTGAACCACAAGCAAAGTGACAAGAAAATCAGAAATTTCAGATTGGTTGGTTGGTGTGTCTATTTTAAGGTGTTGGGATTTTCTTAGAAGATGGAATGTGATGTTTATGGGTAAGTGTATATGATCATTTATGGACTAAAGGCTAGTTTCTGAACTAAGGAACAAACTTATTGTCTTCCATGAATTGATGGTAGTTCCCTTTTATAGTGAAGCTTAAGGGATTGATTAGCAAAAGTCCAAAAATGTAGGACTGATTATGGGCAGGACAACAGACTTAATTATCCTAAGATCTGGCCTAAAATGAGAGATTGTGTAAAAATCAGCATAATCTTGCATTAAATGCTAAGAATTTTGAGATTGTGTTCAGCCAATGGGATTAAGGCAGGTATTAAAGAGAATCCTAGTAGTGCAACTGAGATTTGGACCCTAGGAAGTAGGATTTAACACCCCAAGCCAGGTGTCAAAGTTTAAGTCTGACTGCTCGAATTTGTATGAAAACAAAAGAGCTTGTTTAGACCCCCAAATTAAAATTACGGCTAGATTGCTTTTACTCTAAATTAGACTAAGTGAGGAATAAGAGTGAATGAGCGCAAACAACCGATAACACTACCCTAAGCCATATTCATCCATTATCAACGATATAAAGTAAAGCTTAAGAGTAGGGAAGAGAGATGCAAATACAAGATAACACCAAGAC
Source organism: Notholithocarpus densiflorus (assembly GCA_030021035.2). Classification (NCBI taxonomy): domain Eukaryota; kingdom Viridiplantae; phylum Streptophyta; class Magnoliopsida; order Fagales; family Fagaceae; genus Notholithocarpus; species Notholithocarpus densiflorus. The sequence goes on from JARYZH020000019.1 coordinate 4,526,984, forward strand.
GTGTTATCGAAGAGGAAACCAAAGAACTCGGCGAAAAACCTCTCCGCCGCCCTCCAAGCGATAATTGATCCATTAGAGAATAAAGTTGGAGGACATGAATAACAAAAGACCCTCTAAGCCTAGTCTACCCAATGTACTTGAGCCTTTCAAGCTCCTGCTACCAACTGGCTTCTCGAAACCTTATCTTCTCTAGCTTTCCCAGATCTTGCAATTTAGCCTGATTACATCTGCTAATGATTGGCTCCTTCCAATGCTTCCCAGTAGCACCAAAACCTCACTTGACACTCAAATCGGGTTTGGTAAGTGTTTGGGCTATCAACCTCTCAAGGATTTAGAGATGGAGAGGTAGGAGTAGAGGAAAACCACAAGGAAATGTGTAGATGATTGTGGGTATAACAATCTCTAACTCTCAAGTGTATTTTCTAGGATTTTCTCTTTGAAAAGAACTCCTTACAATATGTGGGTAATGAGGGTATATATAGTGTGGGTAAAAACTTGGTAAACCAAACATGAAAAATTAGCCAAACAGAATGTTTCGCGGGAAGGCCTTACCCGCGAGACACTCACGAAAACTCCAGGCTGGCATGACTCTTCGCATTCTAGTCATGTGCTCTACACATGGCTATTTTGCAAGTAAGCTTCTCGCGAGCTTCTCGCAAACTCCACTTGTTCTTCATTTTAAGCTTGAGTCTTCACACTCTCTCACACTTATCCCTTACAATTAAAAACCACATAAATACAGTGAAATATGATTGAATAAAATTACAATCAAATTTGGCACGGAATTAAAACCAACACAAAATAGTTGTAAATCACAACTTTACAATCTCCCCCTTTGGCTATTTCGTGATAAAACCCCTAAACAGACTCTAGGCTTAAACGTGAGTTTGGGAACATAGGCAAAACTCACTCACACCTAATTCTAGAAGTTGTGAAGCACTTGCACCGTATACACTTGTATCCTAAAACACTCTCACATAAACAAAATTTTCATTAAGCTCGTGACAAGTTGAACACAAGGTACGTATAGGAACAAGTAAAATGCGATCAAGATATTAAGCAAGATATAAGGTATGAAGCGTAATTTGATCAAACATGAACAGTCATTAAGGAATGACTACAATGAACATTTATCTAGTAAATGATCACCCGAACACGCAATGCAATTAAGAGCAATGCTAAAAACAATTGCATGTCCAACAAGCATGATGCATTAAAGAAACTAAAGTTAAAAGTGATAGAAAACAATAAGCATCATAGAGGCTATAAAAACCAAGATACACAAATAGTACTAAAGATAAACAAAGTTTTAAACTATAGTACTTTAAAGCTTTAAAAGAGAGCAATGTAAATATCCATAAGTTATAAAAACTTAAAAAGGTAAACTACTAAACCAAAAACCACCCAAATAAACCAATGCTCTAGGATGCTAAGCTATGCTCCCCCTCAAGCTATGCTACTCCCCCTCAAACTACTCCCTCTTTTTGACCGGAATGGCCAAAGAGACTAGAATTGTGCAGATTTCAAATCTGAATCCTCCTACAGCTGCTGGTCTCTTATCATGTCATCAATTTGAGACAATAGTGCAATGATCTGACCTTCGATGTAGGTGAATTGAGTTGAGCAGTGTTGCATATGGGATTCTAGCATACCATACATCTGTTCAACCCTTGCAAATATATGATCAAGATAATCGGGTGCCCGTGTACGTGCTTGAGAAGAGGGTTGTGTAGTGTCCTCCGGAGCGGATGTGAAACAGTCTATTTCTTCTTCCGTGTCTCCACCTTCTTCTTCATTAACATAGTCTCTTGGGATTTGAGAGACACCAACAGATGGTCTGGGGATATGGGCTTTGCTTCGGGTCATTGTTTGAGCACTGATTGGATAATCCCTTGGCAGCACAGGAAGACCACTAGGAATCTTCACCCTTGCCTTTGTGATAAGAGCCATGATAATGCTTGAAAATGGCAAAATTAGCCTTGTATTCCTCTTTGTGATGCATTTGATGAAGAGGTGGTATATGTGACTGCAAATGTCAATCTCCTTTTGTTTGTGGAGATCAAGTAGAAATATGGCCCATGGTACTGACAAGTTAGTCAAATTCTTCACTGAGTAGAGGTTAAAGATCATGATATAGGCAAATGTTCTCATCTCCGGGGTGAATGGAATGGTGTGCAATGCCTTCTTATTAATTTCACCTCTAAGGATGTCCACAATTGGTCCAAGCTTTTCCCTTCTATTATCATATTGGAGGGATGTGTGTGGAGTCGTTGGACGAATTTCCAAGATCTCTTGAATGGACCCCCTTGTCACATAAAACTCCCTCCCTCTCAGCCAACAACCTATACGATCCCCTTCCACAACGGCATTGGCGAAGAATTCCCCAATGATTTCGGCATGGACATTCCCCATTGGGTTCAGCAACTTTGTCCACGTCCTTTCCTTGAACACTTCAAGGATGAAAGTGTGTTCTAGGGACTCTAACTCCACAGACCTTTCCAAGATGATCGGGGCCCATTTGTAGTAGTCGTTATAGGCTATGTCTACATCATCACTTCAGAATGCATCCGAGGAAATGCGTTGACACTTGGAGGACTTCTTTGTGGCTGGTTTCTTAAGGGGAGACATCTGCAAAACAGTCACAAACACAAAGAAACAAGGACAAAAACAAAAACAAGGGAACAAACTTGATTAGATACAAGTTAGTCCATAAACCAAACAACTAGTCCTAAAAAGAACATAAAAATATAAAACCTAATGTCATCGGATCATGTTTTAATTTCTAAACATATAACAAAACTTATCTAGCATGACTGAAGTGCGAAACATGTCAAGTGAACAAATGTGTGCATCAAGTGTGCATGTGGTGTGCATATGTGATGCATGATCAAGGCATAATAGAGCATGCATGGGGCAAAGTGTGTAAAACACACAACCAAAGTTTAAAACATGTTAAGAATGTAAAAACATGGTAATCCCCAAAATTTGGTACTCATCGGAGTCCAAAACAACAACAAAATACCATTTGGGCATTTCATCAAACACATAGTGTGCATACACACCACTAACATGTGAAACATTGCATGAGAATGGTCAAATCTTGCCTAAGTACATGTTAAAATGCCACTTGGGGCCAACACAAACACAAAAAAACAAAATGGGACACAGCCTAAACAAGAAAATAAAAAAAAATTTGCAAGAATTTAAGTTTTTCCCAACCCTTTAAAAAGTATACCTAACCCTAGAAATCCTAGAATCTTATGCTTAATCTAAGGAATCAAAAGTAAAAAGATGTTGAAACATACCTTAGATGAGTCTTAGAAGTGATTGATCTTGAGTTTTGGGTGAGTTTTTGAGAGAAAATGAGTTTTGTGTTGAGAGAGGCTCGGAGGAGGCAAAATACAAATGTTTGAAAAACTGTCATTGTTTGCCTTTAAAAACTGCAAAAACGCTTTTCGCGGGTAAGTTTCTCGTGAAGTTACTCGCGAAAATACCATTGAAGCACTCATCAATTTTCGTGAGTAGCTGTTTCTCGTGAGACAGTCGCGAAACTCTCTGTATGAATTTCAATGTTTCTTATTTTTGCCATCCTCATTTTTGCGGGAAGAGCTAACTCGTGACTTACTCGTGAAAATGCCTCAAAAAGAGTTTTTTGATAAAAATAAGAAATAGATATTTTGAACACAAACTCTAAACACACAAAAGTATAAAAGCACTTTCAAAAACATATAAAATACTTAAAAATATTTTTGGGTTTGATCAACAAGCAATTGAGTATACACATCACATTTGAATACGTACAATCACACAAATGAAATAAGCATTCATTGAACATTAGACTTGTGTGTTGTGTGTGTGGATCAAGTATGAACTAGTCTATAGCCTAGTATGAAGCTTCAATGATCAATTCAATCAAGTCATACACAACTAGTACGAAATCAAATGACCTATTTCATTTGTAGAAATGAACATATATGACCCCTTACTATTGTGTTTACAATAGATTGAAAGCTTTTCATTTGGCTTCCATTTTTCACACTTTTGATAAATAAATAAAAAAATAACTCAAATTTTTTAAAAGCGATGCCATAAACATTTTGATATAACTTTGACAAACATGAGCCTTTGGCTTTGGCACCATACATTTTAATACATATCGCTTTCCCTTTTTCCTAGTCAAATAATAGTTTGTGCGATGACTTTTTTAGCTCAAAATCTTTTTTTGAGACTGGCATTTGTAGAGCTCTTTGGAAAAAAGAAAAAAAAATGTGTGAGGAGATATATAGGCGCAAGTCTACTTATGTATCAAGATCAAGCAAGACTATTGACCAATCATTAATGACAAGCTTGAAGATCTATTTACAATAATCAAAATGTAGATTTCTAGATGTCGCTCACACTTAGAAAATGTGCATACATAACAAGCTAAGCTCATAAATGCACTATGCCATTAGTACGAAAGTACTAGGCCAAACTCACATGTGATATACACAACACAAGCGATTAAACTTTTTGAGATTTTTCACTTTTTATGGGTTTTTGAATTTTTCAACACACTAAAAACCAAAACAAGCAAAGTAAGATCAACAAAAACAACAAGCAAAAACATGAAAAAGAAACATGCACATGTGAGACCTATATAGCAATGATGCACCAATAAACAACAGTAGGTCACTCAAAGGATATGAGTCAAGGGATGATACCGACACCAATGGTCTTATGGAGAGATTCAAACCGTGGACCATTAAGGGGTTTAGTAAAGATGTCTGCCTTCTGATTGTCGGTGTTGATGAACTCAAGCCACACAATTTTCTCCTCCACTAAGTCTCGAATGAAATGATCTCGAATTTCGATATGTTTAGACTTTGAATGTTGAACCGAGTTTTTGGATAGATTGATGGCAATAGTGTTGTCACAAAAGACGCACATGCTATCTTAAGAGATTCCATAATCATGAAGGAGTTTCTTCATCCACAATAGTTGAGCACAACAACTCCCTACTGCAATGTATTCTGCTTCAGTCGTTGATAGAGACACTGAATTTTGTTTCTTGCTCATCCAAGACACCAATTTCCGAGATAGAAGCAACCTCCCGAGGTGCTCTTCCTATCATCAACACACCTGGCCCAATCAATATTTGAGTATTCGGCTAGGCAGTCATTTGAATCTCTTGAGCACCAAATCCCATAGTTGGATGTACCATTGACATAGTGGATGATTCTTTTAACTGCTGTTAGATGGGACTCTTTGGGAGCTGCCTGAAAATGTGCACATACCTCGACACTAAAGGCTATGTCTGGCCTACTCGCAGTGAGTAAAAAAGACTGCCAATCATGCTTCTATAAAGTGTTGGATCTACTTCCACACCGGCTGGATCGGAGCTCAATTTTACCGAGGAACTCATTGGAGTGGATGCATGCTTCTTGGAGTCTAAACCGAATCTCTTTACAAGATTTTTGGCATACTTCTCTTAAGATATGAATATCTCATCTTTCCGTTGTTTCATTTGAAGGCCTAAGAAGTAGTTTAGCTCCCCCACCATGCTCATCTCAAATTCCTTCTTCATTTCCTCTGAAAATTCTTGAGCAAGGTGATCAATTGTCGATCCGAATACAATGTCATCCACATATACTTGAGCAACAATGAGAGATTTCTCATCTCGTTTGACAAAGAGTGTTCGATCTTCTTGACCTCTCTTAAATCCATGATCTAAAAGGTATGAGGTGAGACGATCATACCATGCTCTTGGTGCTTGCTTTAGCCCATATAATGCTTTCTTCAATCTTAACACATGGTTCGAAAAATGAGGATCTTGTTGGTTGCTCAACAAATACTTCTTCATTCAAAAGTCCATTCAAAAAGGCACTCTTCACATCCATTTGATATAGCTTGAAATTCATAATACACGCTATAGAGAGAAGAATTCGGATTGACTCTAGTCTTTCTACCAGAGCAAATGACTCATCAAAGTCTACGCCTTCAACTTAGTATATCATTGAGCCACCAATCTTGACTTGTTTCAGACAACTTCACCATCTTCATCAGTCTTGTTTTTAAAGATCCACTTGGTGTCGATTACATATGTGTCCTTAGGCCTCGATACCAATTCCCATACATCATTTTCTAACAAATTTATGTAACTCTTGGTGTATGGATTTTACCCAATTTTCATCTTTCAAAGCTTCTTCCACTTTCTTGGGTTTGAATTGCGCAATGTAGCAATGATATTTCACATGATTCACACTATAGCTCGGTCCTCTTCTCAAACGGAGTCCTTCATCCAAATCACCAATTATGTTACTTTTAGGATGATTGAGAGTTACTCTTAATGAAGGTTTCTTGGAAGTGGAGGGTTCCTCATCACGAGAGATTGGGAGTTGAACTTCCGGAGGTGTAAGTGGACTTAAAGATCCTTGAGTTGATCTAGTCTCCCTTCTTGATATGGTAGGAGTAAACTCCTTTTCCGGTGATTGTCTCTCACCATCATCCCTTTGAGACATGTTATCATCACCCTCATTCTTCTTAAGACTTGAAACTTCGCCATCCTCACCAACATCCTTTTCCGGAATGGTGTCATCGATGACTACATTTATCGATTCCATCACCGTCTTTATTTGCTTGTTGTACACCCTATATGCCCGGCTATTTATAGAGTATCCTAGAAAGATCCCTTCATCACTTTTGGCATCGAATTTCCCAAGATTCTCCCTATCATTGAGAATATAGCATTTACTTCCAAATACTCAGAAATATTTCACTTTAGGCTTCTTTTCCTTCCAAATCTCATATGACATTTTCTTTGTTCACTGTTTCAGCCCAAAACTTCTGTGGGGTGCCTTTGTTAAGCAGCATCACTCTCACGATCTCTTGGATCACTCGGTTCTTCCTTTCAACAACCCCATTCTATTGTTTGGGGCTGAGAATTCCTTCTTAATACCATGCTCATTGCAAAATGCTTCAAATTTGGCATTCTCCAACTCCTTCCCATGATCACTCCTGATTTTGACTATGAGAACTCTCTTTTCATTTTGGAGCTTTTTGCATAACCTTTCCATCTTGTCGCATGCCTCCGACGTTTCTCTAAGGAATTCCACCCAAGAGTACCTTGAGAAATCATTAACCACAACCATGATGTATATTTTCCCACCCACGCTTTCTGTTCTCGTTGGACCCATTAAATCCACATGAAGCAACTCCAAAAGGCGAGATGTAGCAATTACATTTACTTTGGAATGGGTTGATTTAGTTTGTTTTCCCAATTGGCATGGACCACAAACATTTTTCTCAATCTTTCTAAATTTTGGCAAACCAATCATGACTTCAAACTTTGAAACTTTTGCCACTTGCTTGTAATTTGCATGCCCTAAACGTTGGTGTCATAACTCCAATAGATTTACTCGTGCACTCTGGCATGATACATTTGGCTTGGGAACCACGCCATAGCAATTGGCGGTGGTTCTAAGTCCCTTCAAGACTTGCACACCTTCTTCACTGAGAATTAGACACCCTTTCTTTGAAAATTGAACTAGAAAGTCTTCATCACATATTTGGGAGATACTCGGCAAGTTTGCTTTCAGCCCTTTGATATACAACACATCGGTCAACAAAGGAAGTCCCGGAATATCAATAGTTTCCTAGGACTTGTGAGTGGCTACCATCTCCAAATGTCACATAACCGTCCTCCTTCTCTTTAAGACTTTTGAAGAGTGATTTATCTCCGGTCATGTGCCTTGAACACCCACTGTCAAGATACCACAAACATGAATTAAACACTTTCAATGCGGTATGTACAAAAAGACAAGCATGAGACAAACATTCTTGACCAATAAAGCTAGACTCATCTTCCTTTACATCATGCATGGATGAGTGAAGCTTTCTTTTCAAACCATCAATTTTATCACACAAATGTCTATTCCTTCTCTTATATTTTGCAATTAAGGAATTAGACTCACACAAGCTATTATGAAGCTCATGATTCCTATGCTCTAAACATTTCAGCATGTGTACAAAAATTCTAGCATGTTTCTTAGACTTGAATAACTCTAGAAGCTCATTGTTAGGGCAATCTCCAAAAATGCTCATAGAGTCATTATCACAAACACATGAACTACACTTCATGTTGGCCTTTGCCATAGCTATATCCATAGTAAGACAATGGGTCTAGGATCACACTCGAATAATGAAATTCGATAAGTGTACCCGCTTTGATACCAATTGACAGCTCGAATTTGTGTGAAAACACAAGAGCTTGTTTAGACCCCCAAATTAAAATTATGGCTAGATTGCTTTTACTCTAACTTAGACTAAGTGCGGAATAAGAGTGAATGAGTGCAAACAACCGATAACACTACCCTAAGCCATATTCATCCATTATCAACGATATAAAGTAAAGCTTAAGAGTAGGGAAGAGATAACACCGAAACGTGTTATCGAAGAGGAAACCGAAGAACTCGGCGAAAAACCTCTCCGCCACCCTCCAAGTGGTAATCGATCTACTAGAGAATAAAGTCGGAGTACACGAATAACAAAAGACCCTCCAAGCCTAGTCTACCTAATGTACTTGAGCCCTCCAAACTCCTGCTACCAACTGGCTTCTTAGAACCTTGTCTTTTCTAGCTTTCTCGGATCCCGCAATTCAACCCGATTGCATCCGCCAATGATTGGCTCCTTCCAATGCTTCCCAGCAGCACCAAAACGTCACTTGACACTCAAATTGGGTGTGGTAAGTGTTTGGGCTATCAACCTCTCAAGGATTTAGAGATGGAGAGGTAAGAGTAGAGGAAAACCACAAGAAAATGTGTAGATAATTGTGGGTATAATAATCTCTAACTCTCAAGTGTATTTTCTAAGGTTTTCTCTCTAAAAAGCCCTCCTTACAATATGTGGGTAATGAGGGTATATATAGTGTGGATAAAGACTTGTTAAACCAAACATGACAAATTAGCCAAACAAAATGTTTCGCGAGTATTTTGTGTCCAGGCTGGCATGACTCTTCGCATTCTAGTCATGTGCTCTACACGTGGCTATTTCGCGGGTTAGCTTCTCGCGAGCTTCTCACGAACTCCACTTGTTCTTCATTTTAAGCTTGAGTCTTCACACTCTCTCTCACATTTATCCCTTACAATTAAAAACCACATAAATACAGGGAAATATGATTGAATAAAATTACAATCAAATTTGGCACGAAATTAAAGCCAACACAAAATAGTTGTAAATCACAACTTTACAAAGTCCACTTCATAGGGTTCCGCTGGAGATCCCTTTATGCCCTTCAAATCACATGTTCTCAAATTTTCCCCTTTAGGATTCATGGGCTTGGTTCATGAACCAATTACATACATTTTTAGTAATAAAATAAACTATTTGGTTGAGGATTTCATGAGCTTGGCGGTCTTGGTTATGGCTTCCTTGAATTGTGACCAAAACTTAGGGAATAAGGGTATTTATTGCCCATTAGCTTTTAGGTGTCAGCCTCTGGTACTGTTCACGTCAGAGTTGGCAGTGGGATAGGTGGCCAGCTCCTAATTTGGTTTGGGAGCTTGGTTGCTTCTTGAGGTGACCTCCAGCGAAAGGCAGAACTGAATGGAGTTCTCTAACGGGGTCAGTTTGCACACATGGGCTGTTTTGGCTGAGATTTCATGTTGGGCTTAGATGGGTTTATTACATCAAGAAATATGTTGTTCAAGCATATCAAGTGTTCTTATTAAAAAACATGAAGATTGGTCCAAGAAACAAGTGAAGAAAAGTTGTTCATTAAGTCACGACAGATAGACTTGGGCATAAACCTGCAGAAACCAAGACTGATTTCAATTAGTTCGAAGTTGTCAGGAGAAGAAAAGTTATATCTAATTCAGTTGTTGAAAGAGTTCAAGGACATATTTGCATGGGAGTACAGTGAGATGCCTGGGCTGGACCTAAGCTTAGTGGTACATGCATTTAATATGGAGCTAGGGACCAGGCCAGTGGCCTAGCCAGCTAGAGTGTTCCACACTGATGTGGAGAAACAAATAATACAAGAGGTACAAAAGCTGCTTGTGGCAAGATCTATCAATATCATTTTCTTGTAGACCTATTTGAAAACAATAGGCTTAATGCCATTAGGCACCTCTACAAGTTCTAGACTTTGAATAGAATCTAATTCTATTCACATAATCTTGATCCAATAATCCATATTCATATCATCTATTGCCTTTACGTAGGACCGAGGATCAAATTCATATCCTTATGGAATGACTTCAAAAGTTTATTCCAAAAGTATGAATTTATTTGGTAATTAATAATCCTCCCACTACGATATTGTACTGGTGTAATAGTTATCTACAGAATAATGTCTTGTGGTGTATCTTATACAACCATCTCATTTCTAAATGTATTTTATAGTTGTCTTTCAACAAATTATGACATTTTTCTTCTAGAACATTTTACCTTCAAAAGAGTCATATTCCTCCTTTATGTATGCACTGACTTAAAGAAGTCATTGGAACTTCATCCTTTACAAAAAGGAGCTCTAGATCATATTATCCTCTAAATAGAATTCATAGACTTGGAATATAACAAAATAATGGTTCTAAAAACCCATCTATCACCAATCTTGAATATCATTTAGATTAATAAGATCTAGACATAAGTACCAAAACATACAATACCAAAGGATAGAAACTCTCTTTAAAAAGTAAAATATGTAAATTTCCATCTAGAAAACAAACATGGACAATACTTAGCTTTACCAAAACAGAAACACTTTCCTTTTGGTCATACCTTTAAGTCTAATTTCCTTTTTGGCAACTACTATGGCGACTAGCTTGTCCAACTGTTTGGTATTATAATTCCTCTTCTTACCACCCTTACCTTTCGGTTTAGGTTAAGAATTTGAATTAAATCATATTAATTCTAGCCTTAGCTTTTAGGATGTCTTCCGTTGTGTAGAACTCACTTATCAACTCAGATGATATAAAAATAATTTATTTTCAAAACAATTTGAATTGATCAAATGATTCTAAAATGGACTTGTGGATCATATCCATATAAGATTAACATTTAATCTCTACATCCAAGAATTCCAATTCATTTAAAAATAAAGTATTTTCAAAAAATGATATAGAATTGGAACTTCTTAAGCCTATCTTAGCACTCAATATGATTCATACCAAACATCTCATTTAGACTTAATATAAGGTCTAAATCTAGTACTACTAACTCTTGCATCTCATGCTGTAGTACAATTGAGATAGAAGCTAATGTAACATTTTAGCATTTCAATGGAGACTATGATCACATCATAAGCTATCTTCCATAAATGCGTCATGTATAGGAAATTTTGATAATGCTGAATCGAAACATAATGATGTACTTCAGCTCCTTTAAGCACTATGTCCAAAATTATTTCTTAGTTAATGTGATTCAATTAAAATAGTAGTTAGGGAACAAAAATTTATGACAAATTCAATTTGAGACTATAAACTTAAATACCAAGACATTATATTTTGCATCCATTACCATATAATATGGAACCCGAAAACCATACTACATTAGGTGCAATGACAACCTAATCTAGCAATTAATATTCCTCAGCATAGAGTGAATACCAACCACTATGATCAGGCGAGAATTATTCTCATTATTAATGCTATCATGGTAACTCTTACCAAACAAAAATAATTTGTCGCTTTTCCTTCAGCCTCTAACTAATAATAGCAAGAACTCAGCATAGAGGATAATATCAAACTTAGTCTAGTGTACACCATTGCCTAGAACCATGTGTAGCCACATAACTCTACCCTTGTAAGGTTTGATCTTGTAGTACCATGATGCAAAACACCCTCTGTATGGAACAGAAGGCTCGGGGCCAAGACAAGGTGCTTGCCCACACCACTATAAACCGGGAAGTTCAATCTTGTAGTACCATGAAATAAACACCCTCTGCATGGAATGCAAGGCTCGAGACCAAGATGAGATGTTTACCCCATACCACTATGAACCGACAAAGGAGGCCATGAGATCCAACCCTTGAATCTCTCTCCCACTAGAAATTTTAAAACAAGTGGATTGTCTTGAAAACATTGTGATCTTATCACAATTTTAACCCTACACATCAAATGTGTTTAATTGTTTAAATTTGATGTGATCTGACTAAGTCACGTCACAGTAGCGTAACGAATTTTTGCGTAATCACAAAGAAGTTTAATCATGTAATCCATGAAGTAAATACCCTCCGCATGGAATGCAAGACTCGAAGTCAAGACAAGATATCTATTCACATTACAATAAACTTAACAAAATGGTTATTTCAGTACTCCCACTCGTTATTTGGGTTTTTCTTAAATAATTGTGATCCCATCACAACTAATAACCTTGCACTTGTTGAAGACTCTAATCTCATTAGAATCACTAACTAAAATGGAAATCCTAAACTATTTAGGATTCCTTAAACACTAATGAATCAAAATTAGTTATATAAAACTCTATCCTTAATTTACTAAATAAAATATTCTAATCTCATTAGAAACTATATAACTTTAATTAGAATTTTAATCTCATTAAAAACCTCTAATTAAAATAAATTAAGGACTTTTAATCATAAAACAATTTAGGACTAAGAGTTCTATTTAACTAACATCTTTGATCTCATTAGGTCTTTTAGTTAGATAATGATTAATAAATGTCCTTAACTTTTAAGGACTATAAAATTAATCACTTAGCTTTGCTTTTTATCAAAGTTTCAACACTTAGTCATAAACAAGTGAAAATTCAAAATTCAGTGCCCTCTTTCGAACCAAACTTTAGAGGCATTTTCGCGAGAATCTCGCGACTAAGCTCTTCCCGCAAAGAAGGGTTAAGGCAAAATAGTGAAAACACAAAAATCAGACAGAAACTTTTGCGACTATCTTGCGACTGTTTCGCAAGTAAAGCTTACCTGTGAAAAGTTTTGTGCTTCAGAGGCATTTTTCGTGAGTAACTTTGCGAAAAGGTAACCCGCGAAAAATGCGTGTTTTCAGTTTTTAAAGGGCAGATGTAGACAGTTTTTAATAGTTTTTAGCAATTTTCATCAAAAACACCTTTTGATTTTATGAATGAAGATTCACAGATCAAACATTAAGGTTTTCAAGATCAAAATCAAGAACCATAATAATGCTAGAAACCCTTGAAAACATAATCCTAATCTCATTAGGAATAAATTTCATATTCCTAGCATTAACATGATAGCATGTATATCAGTAAACTGAAAAAGAAAATTCCTTGAAGTTTACATAGATATTTTTTCCAAAGGAACAACATGCCCACGGCCAAAATTAATATATCAAGATTCCAAGAATGCAAGCATTAAAAGGAACTAAATTAAATTGGGCCGTATCACTTCCTTATATCAGTAATTCGAATGCATATGAACCCATATAAATAATAATATATCAACGCATTCAAAGAAAAACAAAAGAATGATACATCAAACTCATCAATGTTAGCAATATAGGTTAATGTATTCATTCCTATCACAAAGACTAACCAAACACGGCATATATTAAATATATCAAGCCAATATATGCATTGACAAACTAATAGTTATTGAATGAAATTCAATAACTACTCCCAACTGCCAACGATATCCAAGCGGTGCATAACAAAAGTTCACGCTTGACTTTTATTTCAGTTTTATTTTAGAACTGATGCCATGTAACTCTAAACGACATTATCATGAGCCACACTTCGATTAACAAGAACCAGTATATATCTAATATAATAAATGGCATGTGGGTTCAAAATATCAAAACGTGAGTAAACATCAAGATACCGTTTTTCTTTTATTCTAAAATCCAATCACATGATATACAATCATGATATTGAAAACCCTATCTCTGATACGAATTGTTGGAAAATCTGGTTTTGTATCTCATACAAAACACACAGTGGAAGCAACAATCACGAATTTACTTCATTCATGAAAGATAACATATAATCTTGAATTCTAGAACAAAGAATAGAAAGCGTATCTTGATGCAGTGAAATTCAAAACCAAGACTTGAGAATACCTTTAATATTCATCTCAATTCCACTTGGTGCCCAAGAAGTGTGGTCTCTCAATCAGTCTTTATGTACCTTGATTCTCAAAGAAAGTTCTTCTTCTTCTCCTTATGGAGAAAAACTATTTTCTTTTCTTTTCATCATACGTGTGTTTTTAACTACCTTGATAATTCCTTTATTTAATAACTCTTATTAAATAAAAACTTATTATCTAATTAGGTTAGCCTTTTGGGCCTACTCAATTGGGCTTTAGTTTGTGGCTTGAGATGGGACCAAAGGAAACAAATAAGACTCTAGCTCCAATGGGCCTTGGGCTTTTCTGTTAACTCTTGACAAGTCTAAAGTTACCATTAATTATATTTAATACCACTATATAAATATAATTGCACTCTAGGCCTTATTAATAAATTATATCCCAAGACTCTAATGATATCATTTGACCCCTCTATGAAATATCCATAGTGAACAAAGTCATAAAGAACTGTCACTTTGTAAACAACTATTTTATCCTTGAGTACCCGGTTTAATCTTTTAGTTATTCACATTTATTGAAATCCAATTTTAATAAATATAAGCTTTAGTAACTCCTTACTAAAGTTGGCGCCCTAAATAACCAGTTCCCATTAAACTTATCTCAAGGGGATATTTCGTGTCTCTACAAAGAGATTATGGATTCCATCTTGAGAATATGTGTTCCCTCAACGCTACGTGTGGTTACCCAACATACTGAGGTTTTGACCATGAATATTAGATCTCACTCCTGATATATCAAAGTAACCTACATTTCATGATCAAGTCCACTACCCTCTCAAGATTAAGAGTCTATGAAATTAGAAGTCGTGAGATTAATTGTTCAGGTGACAGTTGTTGATTGAATAATTAATCTCACAACGGTTCAGTTCAATATGTCTTAACTCTTAAAACATATCAACACATCAACTAGAAGTCTCCACTTCCATGATCAAGACAAATCATCTTAGTTGATATGTTATAGTCTTCGCAGATGAAACGCCCAATTTCATCACTGACTACGAACTACGTTTTGAGTTTACAAGGAACTTGTTATTTATATCTTCTGTGACTTATTCACATAAATCACATACAATGCATCTCATGTATTAAGATAATGTCTCATTAGTTCATTAATAAATAGTCTCATATAATTAAACAATTTAATTATTTATGACATGCCAATAAATTGGATTTTTGGGCATAAACCCCAACAAAAGAAAGAAAAAGGGAAGGAGGTCTTCATGGCGGAAAGGTGCAAGGATTTGGAGGGGTTAGACGAGAGAAGGGAAGAAGCCTAAGAATGCGGTTGTAGATACAGGCAGAAGATGACTGAGGCTTATGGTAAAACCATAAAGGAAAGGGTATTCGTAGAAGGTCAGCTAGTGTTAAGAATAGCAAACCATGTCAGAAAAGGATTTGTAGGACCATCTAAGTTTTCGCCAAAGTGGGAAGAACCCTTTATGATAAGGGAGGCTAATACAAGTGGATATTATCGTTTGGCCCAAATGGACAGAAAAGATCTCATGGATCCCATCAATGGCAAATGTGTTAGGATATGTTCCCTTTAAAACCTATTGTATGATGTTGTGTATGACATTATGTATGATATTATGTTGTAATTAATAAAGTTGTTTTATTATTTTCTAAAATAATGGTAACATGAATATTTGGACATTATCATATAGTCCATGAGATGCATAGTATGTGATTTATGTGATTTAGTTACAGAAGATATAAATTACAAGTTCTTTGTAAACTTAAAATTTTAGTTCATAGTTAGTGATGAAATTGGACATTTCATTTGCAAATACTATAACATATCAACTAAGATGATTTGTCTTGATCATTGAAGTGAAGACTTCTAGTTGATATGTTTTAAGTGTTAAGACATATTGAACTGGACCGCTGTGAGATTTATTATTCTACTAACAACTATCAAATGAATAATAAATTTCACGACTTCTATTTACATCAACTCTCAATCCTGAGAGAATAATGAACCTGATCATGAACTGTAGGTTGCTTTGATATATCAAGAGTGAGATTTAAAGTCACGATCCAAACCTCATTATGTTGGGTAGCCACATTTAATGTTGAAGGAACATATATTCTCAAGATGGAATTCATAATCTCTTAACGAAGATATAAAATATTCCCTTGAGATAAGTTTAATGGGTTTGGTTATTCAGAGTGTTAGGCCTAATAACTTTAGTAAGAAGTTACTAAAGTATATATTTATGAAATTGGATTTCATAAATATATGATGAATAATTTAAAGGATTAAACCGGGTACTCAAGGATTAAGATGTAGTAATTTTCAAAGTGGTAGTCAACATTCATGACTTTGTATTACTACGAATATTTTAATGAAGGAGTTGTATGTATAATAAATTCTTGAGATATAATTTATTAATAAGGCCTAGAGTGCAATTATATTTATATAGTGGTATTAAATATAATTAATGATAATTTTGGACTTGTCAAGAGTTGATAGAAATGCCCACAACCCATTTGAGCTAGAGTCTTATTTGTCCTTTTTGGTCCCACTCCAAGTCTCATACTAAAACCCAATTGAAATGGCCCAAAAGGCTAGCCCAATTAGATAATAAGTTATATATAAAGAGAGAACATACAGAATTTAGTAATGTATGAAAATGGTGTATATGTGAGTGTAAGCCACTCTCTTATTCTCCCTTGAACACATACGTATAAACTGATTGAGAGACCACACTTCTTGGGCATAAGTGGAATTGGAGTGAAGATTAAAAGTGTTCCCAAGTACTTCTAATTTTTGGTTTTGAATTTCACCGCACTAAGGTACGCTCTCTTGTTCTTAAATTTTGAAATTTACATAGTACATGTTATCAATAGCGAATGAAGTATATCCATTAATTTTCCGCTGCGTATGTTTTGTATGCGATACAAACTATGTTTTTCCTACAATCGAGATATGTGTCGAGAATCTATCAAGAAGCTACCCAAAAATCTCGATGGATTAAGAATCTGTCGAGAATGTATCGAGCAGATAGAGAGCACAGAAAATTGGCTCGATGGATCGACCTAGCTATCGAGAAGCTATCGAGGTCAAACCCAGAAATCTCGATAGAAAAGACTTGTGTCGAGCTGCTGTCAAGAAGGTATTGAGCAGCTATCAAGAAGACAGAAGCAAGGCTTTCCAAGGGAGGAAAAACACACAAGATGAATGCAACAAGATAGCATACTCAAACAAAAACACCTCAAACTCTAGATGCAAAACATTCCAAAACAAAAACACACACACATTAAACAAGTCTAACCAATTTTATTTTTCAAAAACAAGTTAAGACAGTTTAGCAAGCATATATTAACACATGTGTCCCCTGTAATGGCCAAATCACATTGTACCTACACATGTATCAAAATAGCAAAGAATTTGCGTGTTGTGTGTGAACCAAAGCAAGAGTGCATGAGTGTCTCATATTATGAAGATTTAAGACATGAGAAAATCAAATACACTCACACACAATCATAACTGTTTGATGGAGACTATCACCTTTAAGGTACATTCTATAACTCCAACATCTCCTAGAAACATGCTTGCAACCATATTAAAAGCATTTTGATTCTTTTTACTTTTATTTTTCTTTGCATATTTTTCTTTTAAGCATAGCATGCATGAGCATATAAAAGAGAAAAGAAATACTCAATTATGTAAGCCAAAACATCACAATTTTGTTATGCCGAAGCATACAGATGTTATACATGATTGGTGGGCTTTAGTGGTGAGATGGTTATTTATGCCTTTCTCTTAGGATTTTCTAGTTCTTCTCGTCAAAAAGAGTGATATGAGTATGAGACATAAGTGATAACTTAATCTTACTCATCACAAACACAAGCTACAAAGCTCACTTGCTAAGTTGTGCATAGAGATGTTCATCTAAGTTACAAGAGATATAAAGTTTAGAAACTTTGTTTCAATGGCCATCCAAAAGTACACAAGTACCAATATACACAACACACACTATTTTTGTATTTTTTTTTTCTGATTTTTCTTTTTTTATTTTGAAAAACCAAACAAAATAAAGACTAAACAACCAAACTAAACAGTCAAACAACATGAAAACATGAAAGAAAGATACAGATGGATGAAAACATGATACCAAAAACAAATAAGAAATTATGCAAGAAAGTCCTACTTTAGATAGAAAGAATAAAGTAGAGGACAGGTAGAAAAGACAATTAAGTCTTATGCTCCTTTCTCACCTACGCAGCATGAGTCTTTGGCCATGAAGATGAAAAGGCACGTGCCCTAGTATATCTACTAAAGGACATAGAAGAATTAGAATTCTCCTGAAATTGAGTTAAAAAGCTCAAACCTTTTAATAACTCTCCAAATAAAGGTGTTGAACCTTGAGAGGGAACCTGTAACCGTTTGGACACTTGCTTATGAGGATACAACTTGAAGTAATTAGGACGAATGTGTCCAGAAACACCACAATGGTGACAAACATGAGTAGTTTTTGAACTACTAGACTTCCATGAATGAGGTTTAACAAAGGATTTAGATTTAGCCAAATCAGTTTTGGATTTCATACCTTTATAACCTTTCTCAGATTGGGGCACACAGACAGTCTTTGATCCAAAAGCCGTGGAAGAGGAGGGCTGGAGGAAACAGCATATCCTATGCCAGTCTTATCAAAACTAGGCTTTTGAGCACTTAATTCCTTATCAAGCTTTGCACTAGACATCCTCTCTATTTGAGTTCTAGCTTGACTAAGCTCAACCTCGAGATTTCTGACCTTCTCTTCTAATGAGGTGTTCTCCATAACGAGAGTCTCAACTAACCTTGTAGTCTTATTTAGTTTGACTAACAGTTCAATTTTTTCAATTTTTACCTCATTAAGCTCTTTTCTATAAAGATGAGAAGTCTTTTCAAATTTTATAAATTCAATGCATAGTTTATCATAGGCTTCCTGAAGGGCCAACTTCTTGGGTACTTCATCATCAAAAGAATCCTCACTGTGACTAGCACTCTCCACAATCACCTTATTGGTTGTGGCAGCAAAAGCCATATAATGACCATATTCATCCTCATACTCATTAGAAAGATCACTCTAAGAATCACACAAGGTAGCAACCAACACTTTACCTTTTGAATTCTTGGTCTTTTCCTTCATAAGATAGTTTGGGCACTCTATCCTCATATGACCAAAACATTTGTACTCATGGCACTGGATGAAGGGTTTCTCATTCTTGCCCTTCCTAGAGGATTCAGATTTCCTATGGGCTTTGTTCATATCCTTTTTCCTATATTGGAGAAGCTTGATAATCTCATTATCTATAAAGGTTAAGTCCTCATCCTCATCTTCATCTTCATCTTCATTTTCAGAGTCATCACTCTTTTCCTCTATACCCTTAAGAGCCATGTTCCTACTCTTTCCACATTTTCCCATTTTACCTAATCCCATCTTATAGGTTTAAAGGTTCCCTACAAGCTCAGTCAAAGGAATTTGATCAATGTCATTCACTTCTTCAATGGCAGTGATCTTGGCATGGAATCTTTTAGGTAGGAACTTAAGAATTTTCCTAACAATTTTGGGTTCCGCAATAGATTCTCCAAGATTGAAGGCAGAATTCACAGTATCCTTGAGTTTAGCATAGAACTCATCAAAGGTCTCATCCTCCTCCATCATTATTTCTTCAAACCTGCTAGTGAGTCTTTGAAGCTTAATAGTCTTCACAGCCTTAGTACCTTCATATGTGGTCTCAAGAATAGTCCATGCTTCCTTAGCAATTTTCATGGATGATATTTTCTTGAATTCCTCATTGATCACACCACTAAATAGAGCATTCAAAGCCCTACTGTTGAAATTTTCCGCTTTGATCTTTGCTTCATCCCCATCCACCAATGCTTCCTTAGGCTTAACCCAGCCGACTTCAATAGCTTGCCATATTTTTTCATCAAGAGTCTGCAAAAAAGCTTTCATACGAACTTTCCAGTACGCATAGTTAGTACCATCAAACAAATGAGGAATCAAAAGAGATTGTCCACGATCCATAACAACGGGGGTCAAGGATCACACTCAGGAAATTAATCCAATCATAGTGTACCCATTCTGATACCACTTGTTGGGAAATTTAGACTCCGGTTGATAGAATTAACAAGTTTTAAACCCAAGTTGTTAATTAGATTTATTATAAATAAACCTTGTTAAAACAAACAAACATCAATATCAAGTCAATATCATGCACAACAGAATAGTAAATAAGACAAGATATGATGACCTAACAAAACCAATGAAACAAATTAGTTTCACAGTTTAAAAACCTGGGGAGGAAACCTTCCCAAAAAGTAATTCACTATAGTAAAGAGAAGTTTCAGATCTAGTACAAAACTTTTGTCCCAGACTCTACAATCCCCGTAGATGAACTTATAGAAGAAACCTTCTACCGCTTCAGAACCTATGAACTCTTCAATATATGAATGCCACCCTTTTGCACGGATCCTAGTACGTGACTAACTCTAGCAACTTGAAGATGTTGTTGGCTGCAAAATTCTTCACTTCATTAATAATGAAGATCAAGAAGTACTTTGTTACAAAACCCTAAGGCGCAAAAGACACAATAAATTCTTGCAGAGATGATAAGGCACTAGGTTACTTATTGTTAGGGTTTATGCCCTAAAATCCAATTTATTGGCATGTCATAAATAATTAAATAGTTTAATTATATGAGACTATCTATAAATGAACTAATGGGACATTATCTTAGTTCATGAGATGCATAGTATATGATTTATGTGATTTAGTCACAAAAGATATAAATTACAAGTTCTTTGTAAACTCAGAATTTTAGTTCGTAGTCGGTGATGAAATTGGGCGTTTCATCTGCGAAGACTATAACATATCAACTACGATGATTTGTCTTAATTATGGAAGTAGAGACTTCTAGTTGGTATGTTGATATGTTTTAAGAGTTAAGACATATTGAACTAGACTGCTGTGATATTTATTATTCTCCTAACGACTGTCAAATGAATAATAAATCTCACGACTTCTATTTACATGAACTCTAAATCCTAAGAGAATAATGGACTTGATCATAAGATGTAAGTTGCTTTGATATATCAAGAGTGAGATCTATAAGTCACGGTCAAAACCTCAGTATGTTGGGCAACCGTATTTAGTGTTGATGGAACATATATTCTTAAGATGGAATTCATAATCTCTTAACATAGACATAAAATATTCCCTTGAGATAAGTTTAATGGGTTTGGTTATTCAAGAGAGATGGGCCCAACCACTTTAGTAAGTTGTTACTAAAGTATATATTTATGAAATTGGATTTCATAAATATATGATGAATAACGTAAAGGATTAAACCGGGTACTCATGGATTAAAATGTAGTAATCTTCAAAGTAGCAATCTACATTCATGACTTTGTATTACTACGAATATTTTAATGAAGGGGTTGCATGTATAATAAAGTCTTGGGATATAATTTATAGATAAGGCTTAGAGTGCAACTATATTTATATAGTGGTATTAAATATAGTTAATGATAAATTTGCACTTGTCAAGAGTTGACAGAAAAGCCCAAGGCCCATTAAAGCTAGTGTCTTATTGGTCCTTTTTGGTCCCACTCCAAGCCACATACTAGAGCCCATTTAGAATGGCCCAAAAGGCTATCCTAATTAGATAATCAGTTGTATATAAGGAGAGAAACATACAAAATTTCATAAGTGCTTTTTCATAAGGTTAAGATGAAGGTCTTTCATAAGAGAGTTCTCATAAGGAATGAAATAGTTTGTATGTGAGTGTTGGACACTCATTATTCTCTCCTTGGAAACTGATTGAGAGACCACACATCTTGGGTATCAAGTAGAATTGGAGTGAAGATTAAAAGTCTTCCCAAGAACTTCTGATCTTCGATTTTGAATTTCACAACATCAAGGTACGCATTCTTGTTCTCAAATTCTGAAACTTACATAGTACATGTTATCTATTGCGAATGAAGTAGATCCGTTAATTCTTCTGCTGCGTGTGTTTTGTATGCGATATGAACATGCAATTTTCCTACACTTTCTGCATATGTTCTCCTTGTATAATGGCCTTTAAAATAAGCCTTATATATGTCTAGGGTTGTGAGAAAAGAAACCTTACACATACATGTCAGCATGAGCTGAAAATCAGATCTGGAAATTCTGATTTCGTAGATCTCGATAGATTCAGCTTCTGTCGAGCTTCAATCGAGTTCATTCTTAAGTCTCGATACATACCGTTTTTGTCGAGCTTTAATGAAGAGCTTCTCTTCACTTGTTTCTTGGTCCAATCTTCATGACTTTAATACTTAGCTTAAACTCTTATTTCTTGAAGTACTAAACCCATCCTAGATCTACCCAATTACAAGTAAAGTGTATTTTGTCAAAGGATTAGCCAATTACATAAAATATGTCCTTAACAGTAGAAATAGCTATGTGTCACCCTATTTTTTTTTTTTTTTAAATAACATAATTGTGATTACCAAACATAATAGTTAAGATAATTTTTGTTTGTAAGATTAATATATATATATATGTGTGTGCGTGTGTGTGTGTGTGGGGAGTGGAAGAGTTCTCATCCATGCCTAAAGCCCAAATACCTGTTGGACCTTGTGAAATGGACTGGGCCAGACCCATATGCTCACAGAAGGGCCCAATAGCTTATAAGATCTGGTGAAAGGGAATAAGGCTATCTCGAGCATCTAGGAGGAGATAGGAATCCTCGCAGATCGTTCCCATGAGACAGGTATTAAGCTAAATGGAGCCAAGTCTTATCCAAGGAGATGTGCACGAATGATCCACATCTTACTTCCAGCTGGCATCTAGAACCTCGGGGAATCTTCCAGAATAAGTAAGAAGGATAAAGATCTTCACCTCCGCATTAATGAGGGGACTTCCACCTAACCTCTGCCGCATTGAATGCATATGAGACAACCTAAACAGTACAAACACCCCCAAAAGTCAAAATTCCAGGATAAGGGAGGGGAGAAAACCGATAAAGGGGAGGAAAATATCCCTGAAAACTCGGCTGGCGACAGTACAGTTGTAGGAATAAAGGTAAGAAATGTACCTATATAAGGGGGGAGATAGGCAAATAAAAAGGGGTTAGGAAACAAAGACTAGAAACCAAAGACGAGAGAGAGATAACCATCTGATGTAGTGTAACACCACGAGAAATAGAATTTTTTCTATTGTAATACATTAGTTTCATCTTAAATATATGGTGTTTATGAAATCAATTACTTGAGTTTTCCATTGTGGAGTGTTTTTTTTTTTACCCTACTTCTCTTATATAAATAAATTGTGTCAGTCAATTAAACTCTACCCCGTGGATCCCTTCGGTATCCTTATGCTAGTTAGTTTTTTACGCCCACAATTGGTGCCATTTGTGGGAATCCTCTACCAAGCAGCAGGCTCCAGAGTTTATTTTCTTTTTAAACATGGCATATTGATCCCGAAGTGGGCCCGCCCATCTATCTCGTCCAAGCATTTCTGAGGAATCTGTCCATGTAGATCGACGCTTGCGATCAGAAGTTCATAAAGAGACTCAAAGACAACCTTACCCACACTTGCAGGAAGAAAGGTCAGCCACCAATACAGTAAGTCCTTCTTACTCTAGTAGGGATAGGGAGGTGGAAAGGTTGAGGGAGCAAGTGATGATGTTGCAGTAGGAAGCTGAGAGAAACGAGGAGCTCCTGATGCCCCCGAAGAAACAGAGACCAAAAAAAAAAAAAATAGTTTCATCTAAATATACCTTAAAATAGAGTTTTGTCAAAAGACTTTTATAATTCAACTAATTTGTAACTCGATATTTTTAACGGAAATATTTAGTGTTTAAATTCTTCACTCACAATTATCGTATTATCAAAAAAAAAAAGGAAAAAAGAAAAAAGAATAGAAACTTTTATTATTATTAAAATATTTAATATATATTGCCATCAGTTGAATTTTGGTACCCCCCCTAATTGGCAAATGCTCGTAAATTGAAAACTAATAATTAGATCCAACCAGGAAGAATGAAAATCCATTGACATCAGATCATATTATGATCCTAGTCCCTAGATAAAATATTTAGTTGTATCCAGCTGGGGCTAGATCTCAGCTGAATCTAGAGGCAACGTATCATTTCGGAAGGAAACCATATGCACGCAACTTTGAAGAGCTGTCCTAGTGTTTTGGCCACTCGTTGGAGGAATCAGGAGAGTAGACACGTAAATAAAGATGAGTTAATTTGTTTATTAGTATGCTCTGGAAGCCAATTCTGTGGTCAACGCCCTTTCTCGGTTGCTCTCTCCCCTATCAATCAACATTCAACACCTAGCAATGGGCAGGAGTAGGAGAGAAATACATCCCACGCTCATAAATATTGTGTACTAATTTCTTTTATCATCGAATAACTGTTCTATCCTTGACTTAAAAAACGAAAAATAAACCCCCTCAAAAAAAAAAAAAAAAAAAAAAAATGATTGAGTTAATGTAATGATTTATGATGATTATTATACCCGATACATAAGTTATATGTGATGTAACTTTTTATGGATGTTAATAAATATTAGATCAATAATTTAAAATTTTTAATAATAAATTAGAAAAATATTATTCTTAACATGAAAATCAAATTTCATGTTAATTAGATATTTAGTATTCATCCAATAAGCTCATGTTTTGGGAGAAAATGGGCAAATGCCCATTTAAAAAAAAAAATTCAGCATTTTGCCCAATTTTTCAAACTAATTAGGAAAATACCCATCTTTTGAAACTCGATTTTCTCAAAATCAAGTTATAAAATAAAAAAAATAAAAAAAAAATTCTGGAGCCCTAAAGTGGCGTTTTAAGGAGCCTATAGTGACATTTTAAGGACCTATAGTGGCATTTTGTAACTTGATCTCTATGAAGTCGAGTTACATGCAATTTTTTTCTTTCTTTTACCTATAACTCGACTTCATGGAGATTGAGTTACAAAACGCCACTATAGGTCCTTAAAACGTCACTATAAGCTCCTTAAAAACGTCACTATAGGGATTAACTCGATTTTGAGACAATCGAGTTTCAAAAGAGGGGCATTTCCCTAATTAGTTTGGAAAAGAGGGCAAAATGCTGGATTGTTTTTTTGAAAGGGGCAAAGGCCAATTTTTTCCTCATGTTTTGTATACAACTTTTAAAAACAAAAACAAGAACTTTATAAATTTTATAATTAAGATAGTCATTGATCTTTTATCATCTTAAAATTTTATAAGTATATAGCGTAAAAGAGATGATAAAAGATTACTTGGGTACTAATAGAACTTGCTACTACTTGAATCCATAACTTTCAAATTCACAAATATTATGCATCACCTCCCCAAGTTTTTTTTTTGAAAGAATTTCAATCTATGGCGTCCAGTCCTGATAATAACTCTTTATCATCAAACTAAGATACTAATAAGTTTTTGGCATCACCTCCTCAAGTGGTACAAAGTATTGTAATTTAGTTTCAACTCTGTTGCAAGCTGCAACCAAATTAGAATTTAGGTGTTATTGCAATAACTCCATTTTTTGGGGTTGTTCATTGTCACATTGGTAAAGTCCTCTTGATAATTGGAGTATTAATGAACATACTTGACCGCAATTCACTTCTTGAGAGGGTGAAGGCTGTTATTTTCCAGGGAAAGTTTCATTATGGGGCTCACAGGTCATGCATGCTAATGTGTCCATGCAACATATTAGGCAATTGTCCTATCTTTTTTTACTTTTCTTTTCTTTTTCTTTTTCTTTTTTTTTTTTTTTGAGAGAATGCAATTGTCCTTTCTTAATTGAGAAACAGTGACTGAAACCGAAACTCATTAAAAATCGCTTTTCTTTCTTTTATTCTTCGTCTCAATAATTTACAAAACCAAATTCAACGTGTTATTATATATCTGACTGCTTGCCTACCGTCGTTTCTCTTTTTCCATCTTTAATCTTTGTCTCTATAAAAACTATTGTTGAACACGTTTCGGCTCCATGATTCATCTAACGATCATTGGTTTAAATACGTGGGTATGGACAATCCACTTTTTGGAGCTCGACAAAGTAGGGAACAAATATGAGCAATTTGATTTGATTCCGTCTTGTAGGAGTAATTATCTCCCGTTTTGAATACATACAGTGAACTCTCTCACATCAGGTGGGTTCAAAAAATGTGTCGAATCCAGTGGCGATTCCAGGAATTTTGTCCAGGGTGTTCCTATTTCACTTTGAAAAAATTTCGGATCATTTCGGTCTATTTCGGGTGTTTCGGGACGTTTCAGTAAATACCGGCTGAAATTCAAAATTTGGCCTTAAAAAAAAAATTCTTAAAACCAAAACAAATTTGCATTCTGTACACTGAAAAACCTCAAAAGGAAAAAATAAATGAACAAAGGTACCTGTAATATAAATTATAAGTTCATTTGAAATATTAATAAAATTATTAATTATTATTGTTTAGTTGTTTCATAAATTTGTTTGTCTTTTATAAACTATAATTTGTTGTATTGTTGTTTCATTAATTATTAAATTATTAATTATTGTTTAGCCTAACATAATTTAATTTGTTTGTCTTTTATAATGTATTAGTTAATTAAATTATTAATTATTGGTGTTTAGTTGCTTCGTTAAATTTTTTTTTTACTAACTACTAGCAGTCTAGCTAGCACACACCCCACTGTGCATTAACACACACTAGCACACACATTATTGTTGTTTCATTAATTATAAAATTATTAATTGTTGTTTAGCTTAACATAATTTAATTTGTTTGTCTTTTATAATGTATTGTTGGTTTATTATACTGCTTTGATTATTGTTGTTTATCCTAACAATAAACTATATTGCTTTAATTTGTTTGTCATTAATTATACTGTTTTAATTTGTTATATTGTTTAGCCCCATGTGCTAATGTGCACATTACACTAAAAGAGCCATTGATGACTGATGTGCACATTATTTATGTGTAGCACAATAATTAAAGTAGTGTGTAACCCGGCCCCATGTGCCCATCCTACCCCACCTCATCATCCCACCCCACCTCATTCATCAAACAAGCACGCCTAATGATGCCTGATGCCCCCTGCCAATCAGAAAATTTCACAATCATACATTACACTAGTCTAAAAGATAATTAATATCAACACCAACACGCTACACACACCAAACCAAAGGATAAGATATTAAGATAAACTGACAAACACACTACACATGAAAAGCAACACATTCAAAAAGACAAAAGTCGAAAACAGACAAAAAATTAATAAATGTGAAGTTTAGTTCGGCCAATGAGAGACACAGTTCAAATTTCAAAAGACTAAAAGGGAGAGTTAGTCTTATTACAGAAAAAAGAGAGAGAGTTTCATTCATTTTATTTTCATTTCATTCGAGAGAGAGAGAGAGAGAGAGACTGAGAGACTTAGAGAGAGTCAGAGAGAAAAAGAGAGAGGAAAATGAAATACCTTGAGGGAGGGAGCACCGGAGCAGCCGAGCAGGGAGGCCTGAAGGCTGAAGGTTGAGGCCGCTGAGGCAGACTCGGTGACGAGGCGACGTCGCGACGACCGATGAACGATTAGCGATCTCTGACGGCGATGAGGGCGAGCGACGAGCGACGACGATCTGGACTACCAATCTCCGACGACGATCTGGACTGGATCCGATCTCCGGCGGTGTTGCTCTTGCTCTGAGGGACTGAGGCGTAAGTGACGGCGTTGCTGTCTTTAGGTTTGCTTTAGGCCTTAAGAAGTTTAGTGATTTCTTTTTCTTTGATAAAGCCTTGTGATTTTTGATTTATAAGTGACTTGCTCTGTTACCTGTATTAGGGTTTGGTTTTTTTTTTTTTGGAGAATCCGGAGCTAAGGTTTGCTACCTCTGTAATCTATTGGGCTTGCCGTGGGCTTGTCATGGGCTTGGCTTTGTCACAATTTTTTTTTTTTTTTTTTTTTTGGCTTGAAAGCAGAGCAACTGAGCAAATAATTTTTTTTTTTTTTTTTTTAATTTGAGGGTGTTCCTAATACAGTGCAAATATAAAAAAAAATAATTATTATATCATTTTTTTTTCAGGTTTTTTTCAGGTCAGGGTGTTCCTGGGAACACCCTGACTTGCACATGACGCCGCCACTGGTCGAATCCACCAATTGTGAGAAGGCTGCATGTATTACAGGGAAAAAATTTCTATATGCCCTTTTTGGGCAAAAAAAGCAGCATTATGCCCTCTTTTCCAAACTAATTAGGGAAATATCCATCTTTTGAAATTTGATTTTCTCAAAATCGAGTTAAGCCCTATAGTGGCGTTTTAAAGGAGCCTATAGTGACGTTTTAAGGACTTATAGTGGCATTTTGTAACTCGAGTTATAGGTAAAAAAAAAAAAGGAAAAAAATTGCATGTAACTCTATTGCATGGAGCTCAAGTTACAAAACGCCACTATAGGTCTTTAAAACGTCATTATAGGCTCCTTAAAACGCCACTGTAGGGCTCCAGAAATTTTTTTTTTTATAACTCGATTTTGAGAAAATCGAGTTTCAAAAGAGGGGCATTTCCCTAATTAGTTTGGGAAAATGGGCAAAATGCTGCTTTTTTTGCCTGAAAAGGGCATTTGGCAATTTTCTCCTGTATTACAGTATAATTAGTATTAGTATTCGTTTAAGAATTTCTTATTTTTGATAGTTTATTTGTATGGTATTTATTAAAAATTAATTTTTGATAAATTTTATAATAAATGTGTTCAAAAACTAAAACGTAGATCATTACAAAAAATCGTGACACAAAAAGCAAAAGGATTTTTTTTTTCAATAATTTTCAAACTCACATCCAGCAGTGGAACATACCATCTTTTTCCATATATAGCTGATTTGATACTGTGCCATAAATCTGTTGGACATAAATAACTCTATTTGTGGTGATGAAATTATTCAATTAATATAAAAATGAATCTCTCATATGTGGATTATGTATGTGTCTCATATTAACATAAGAAGAAAGTGTAATACAGTAGGTGTATGTAATAATTTCTCATATTTTTCTCAACAATAAGATACACAACATGGTGTATATTTTTTGGCAGGTTAGTGTTTAGTGCAGATGGGTTTGTATAATGTGTTGGTGCGTCGACATGATTAATAAATAAGTCAATTTCGTGCTAACCAATTTGACCCACAATCAACCTGACTCGATTCATTATTCATGTTGTCCTGTTTTGATACAGTCCTGTTTAAATCATGTAAATAAAAATTATTTTTGTTTAGCATAAACTTTAATTTTAAATATAAATTGTATAATTAAAAGAAATTTTAATGGATCCCATATTTCACTTTTATAACAATCATTCACTAGCACTTTGATCTTTATATTGTGGCCTGAAAATATCATAAAGTTATATTTATCAATGTAATACCAATGAAATATATATTTGTAAAGTTGTGATTTCTAACTAGCTTTTATTGGCTTTAATTCTGTGCTAAATTTGATAGTAATTTCTTCAATCATTTCCCTGTATTTTTGTGGGTTTATTTGTAAAGGATGAGTGTGAGAGATTGGTGAAGAATCAAGTTTCAAAGAAGAAACAGTGTAGTTTGTGACTAGCTCGCGAGAAGAGTAACCCAAGAAAGGCCACGTGTGAAGCACATGACTAGAAGTTGAAGAGTTATGCCAGGCTATCAAATTTACGAGTACTTCGCGAGAAAGACCTTCTCGCGAAGTACCCGAAAAACATTCTATTTGGCAAAAAGATAAAGTGCTTTACCAAATTCTTTACCCACGCTATATTTACCTTCATTACCCACGAAATGTAATGAGTACTTTTCAGAGAGAAAACCCTAGCAAAAGCACTTGAGAGTTAGAGATTGTTATACCCACAATCATCTACACATTTTCTCTTGGTTTTCCTCTAGTCTTACCTCTCCATCTCTACATCCTTAAGAGGTTATTAGCCCAAACACTTACCTCACCCAATCTAAGTGTTGAGTCAAGTTTTGGTGCCTTTGGGAAGCATTGGAATGAGCCATTAAGTGGCAGATGCAATCAGGCTGAATTACGAGATCCGAAAAGTTAGTGAAGATAAGACTCCGAGAAGTCCGTTGGTAGCAGGAGCTTGTAGCGCTCGAGTACATGGGGTAGACTAGGCTTAGAGGGTCTTTTGTTATTCGTGTACTCCAACTTATTCACTAGTGAATCAATTTCGACTTGGAGGGTCGCGGAGAGATTTTTCGCCGAGTTTTTCGGTTTTTTCTTCGATAACACATCTTAGTGTTATCTTGTGTTTGTATCTCTCTTCCCTACTCTTAAAGCTTTCATTTTAATGTTCATTGTGGTTGAATGTGGCTTAGAGTAGTGTTACTGGTTTATTGCGCATATTTACTCTTGTTCCGTACTTTGTTAAGTTAGAATAAAAGCAATCTAGTCGTAATTTCAAAATTGGGGTATGAACAAGTTTTAGTGTTTTCACACTAATTTGAGCTTTTAATTGGTATCAGAGTGGGTATACTTTGTTGGATTTTATTATCCTTGTGTGATCCTAGACCCGTTTGAGATGGATAGATCTCAATCCCTCAACGCATCTCCTTACTTTGATAGGAGTAACTATGCATTTTGGAAAGTACGTATGCGTGCTTTTCTATGTGCTATTGATGAGACCGTTTGGGATTCCATTGAGAATGGTTGGGTGAGACCAACAACATCCAAAGCCGAATGGGATAAGGCTACACTTGCTTTGGCAAATGCCAATAGCAAAGCTATTAATGCTATTTTTTTGTGGTGTTTCTATTGATGAATTCCACATGATATCTCATGTGAAGACTGCCAAAGAGGCGTGGACCATCCTTGAGACCACCTACTAGGGAACCAAAAAGGTCAAGGACACCAAACTTCAAATGCTCACTATTCTATTTGAGGAAGTGAAGATGAGTGACGATGGTCATTTGATTCATTTTATGGGAGACTCAATGAGATTGTTATTGCCAAGCTCAATCTTGGAGAAAAGATTGAAGACGCCAAAGTGGTGAGGAAAGTCTTGAGATCCTTACCCGAAAGCTTCCGGGCTAAGGTCACTGCCATTGAGGAGAGTAAAGATTTGGACGAGATCAAGATTCAAGAGCTTGTTGGCTCTCTTCAAACCTTTGAGCTCGAACTGCCCTCTCATAACTCTAGCAAATCACTTGCTCTCAAAACTAGAAATAAGAGAACCGATGATTCCTCCGATAAGGATGATGTTGAAAAAGAGGTGGCGTATCTTGCATAGAACTTCCGGAAGTTTCTTAAGATGAAGAATAATGGAAAGTCATTTGGCAAAAGGAAGTTCTCATCCTCCAAAAGTGACAAAAGAGACTTCAAGAAGAAGGATGGGAAAAACTCATCATCATCTCAAGGGATTATGTGTTTTGAATGCAATGGTCATGGGCATCTAAAGAAAGAGTGTCCAAACTATTTGAGAGGAAAGGGTAAAGTGTTAACAACTACCTTTAGTGACTCGGAGAGCTCAAATTCCGATACGGAAGGAGAATGTGATAGTGATGGCAATTATTTAGCATTCATGGCGATTACCACGGTTGATTCTAAAGATGAATTGAGCGATTTGGTTGATTAACTTGGTATTCACTCCAAAGGTGAAGAAGTTGAAACTTCGGATGATGAGGATGTGTACCTCAATGAGGGTGATAAGAATCTTCAATAAGTGTACAATACGTTGCTTGAAGATTGTGGCAAATATGCTAAGGTTGCCAAGAGTGTAGTTAAGAAGATGAAGAAAATTGAAGAAGAATACGAATCCACTCTTGTACAACTTAAGAATGCTAAGTGTGAAGTTGAAGAGCTGAAGGAAGAGTTTCTAAATGCCTACTCCAAAATCAAGTTTCTCGAACTTGAAGTAATTCAAGCAAATGTCAAAGCGGAATGCATCACAACCAAGAAACTTGATAGTGTGCTTTCATCTCAAAAGCCTTCCTCGAACAAGACCGGATTGGGCTACACCGGTGAAGGAAGTTCAAGTGGCGAACCCAAAAAGGAGATGAAGTTTGTGTTGGGAAAGAATGTAGAGAAGCCCATGGTTGAGATCCCTACTGTTGAGAAGAAAGACATTGGTCCAAAACCAAAGGCAAAAGGAAGTCATTGCCTAAGAATCAAAGGGGGCCTCAAATGAAGCATTTTTATCATCATTGTGGAGTTCGAGGACACACAAGACCAAATTGCTTCAAACTTCATGCTCTAAAAAGGGTTGATTCTCTACGTGATCAAGGGAATACAAGAAGAATGCCAAGAGGAAAGCAAGCTAAGGAAGAAACTGAGGGTTAACTCATTGGAGATGTCATGCAGATGCTTAAGAACATTTCATCATGCCTAGATAGCTTCACCCTGAGGTTTGAGAGTTATGTCAATCATACCCCTCCTTCTAAGGACCTCACCCAAAATATTCGTGTGGTGTGGGTGAAGAAAGGTACTCATGCATGATCACTCACTATGTCCATGCATCAATACTTCCAATGTATTAGGGTCATAGTTTCATGCATCAAGGCATATGCATTCTTCTAGAGTCATTGCTTCCGCCCTAGCATGTTTCTTTTTATAGGTCTTTGTTTTGTTTACCTTGTTTTGTTGATCTTACTTTATTGCTTTATTTTTTAATGTGTTAAAAATTCAAAAACCTATAAAAAGTAAAAAATCTCAAAAAGTTTGATCGCTTGTGTTAAGTATATCACATGTTGAGTTTGGCCTAGTACCTCCATACTAATGACGTAGTGCATTTACAAGTTTAGTTTGTTATGTATGCACATTTTTTAAGTGTGAGCGAAATCTAGAAATCTATATTTGATTGTTGTAAATAGATCTTCAAGCTTGTCATGAATGATTAGTCAATAGTCTTATTTGATCTTAATACATGCATAGACTTGATCCTATATATCTCCTCACATTTATTTTTATGTCAAAAAGCTCTTCAAATGTCAATCTTTAAAAAGAGAAAGAGCTGAAAAAGTCTTGCTTCAAAAACTAGTTTGACTAGGAAAAGGTATAGCAAAATATATGATGACAAAGCCAAAGGCTTATTCCTCAAAGAAATATAAAAAATTTCATGGCATCGCTGCTAAAAAATTGAGTTGTATTGAACAAAAAGTATGAAAAATGGAAGTCAAATGAAAAGCTTTCAATCAATGTAAACATATTGGTGGGGGTCATATATGTTCATTTCTACTAGTGAGATAGGTTACTTGACTTCGTACTAGTTATGTATGACTTGATTGAATTGATCATTGAAACTTCAAACTAGAATATGGACTAGATCATACTTGATTCACACACACAACACACAAGTCTAATGTTCAATGAATGTTTATTTCATTTGTGTGATTGTACGTGTTCAAATGTGATATGTGTATACTCAATCGCTTGATGATCAAACCCAAAAAGATTTTTGAGTATTTTATTTGTTTTTGAAAATGTTTTTGTGTATCACTTGTGTTTTTAAATTTTGAAAGTTTTTCCAAAAAGCCAAATTTGTTTTGTTGAAAAACTCCTCCAAAAGCATTTTCGCGAATATGTCACGAGTAAGGTATCTCGCACCCTAGTTGCAAAAATTAGTACCCTTAAATCCTATTATATGATGCTATGTATGATATTATGTATGACATTATGTATGACATGATGTATGACTTAATATTGTGATTGATAAAATTGTTTTATTATTATCTAAAATATTGGTAACATGAATATTTGGACATTATTATATAGTCCATGAGATGCATAGTATGTGATTTATGTGAAAAATCACAGAAGATATAAATTAGAAGTTTTTTGTAAATTTAGAATTTTAGTTCGTAGTCGGTGATGGAATTGGGCATTTCATCTGTAAAGACTATAACATATCAACTAAAATGATTTGTCTTAATCATGGAAGTGGAGACTTCTAGTTGATATGTTTTAAGAGTTAAGACATATTGAACTGGACCGCTGTGAGTTTTATTATTCTCCTAACGACTGTCAAATGAATAATAAATCTCACAACTTCTATTTACATGAACTCTTAATCCTGAGAGAATAATAGACCTGATCATGAAATGTAGGTTGTTTTGATATATCAAGAGTGAGATCTAAAGTAACGGTCAAAATCTCAGTATGTTGGGCAACCACATTTAGTGTTGAAGGAACATATATTCTCAAGATGGAATTCATAGTCTCTTAACGGAGATATAAAATATTCCCTTGAGATAAGTTTAATGGGTTTGTTATTCAAAATGTAAGGCCTAACTACTTTAGTAAATAGTTACTAAAGTATATATTTATGAAATTAGATTTCATAAATATATGATAAATAACTTGAAGGATTAAACCGGGTACTCAAGGATTAAGATGTAGTAATTTACAAAGTGACAGTTTACATTCATGATTTTGTATTACTACGAATATTTTATGAAGGGGTTGAATGTACAATAAAGTCTTAGGATATAATTTATTAATAAGACTTAGAATGCAATTATATTTATATAGTGGTATTAAATATAATTAATGGTAACTTTAGACTTGTCAAGAGTTGACAGAAAAGCCCAAGGCCCATTGGAGCTAGTGTCTTATTTGTTCCATTTTGGTTCCACTCCAAGTCACATACTAGAGCCCAATTGGAAATGCACAAAAGGCTAGCCCAATTAGATAATCAGTTATAAGGAGAGAAACATATAGAATTTTGAAACAAGATACATGAAATGGTTTGTATGTGAGTATTGGACACTCTCTCATTCTCTCTTGAACATACGCATATAACTGATTGAGAGACCACACTTCTTGGGCATTAGTGAAATTGGAGTGAAGATTAAAAGTGTTCCCAAGGACTTCTAAGCTTTGTTTTAAAATTCACCACACCAAGGTACACTCTCTTGTTCTTATATTTTGAAATTTACATAGTGCATGTTATCAATTGTGAATGAAGTAGATCCGTTAATTTTCCACTACGTATGTTTTGTATGCGATGCAAACATGTATTTAACCATCGAATGGTATTAGAGTGGTCTTCAATTTCGAATTTGTATAACATGTTTTGTGAGTTTTGTAATTAGAGATAATAGTTTCATGGTGTTAGAAGATTAAGCATTTAATTTTCTGCTTGAACATTGAAATTATTGTTTGATGAAAACTGATATTGATGTTATGATGTTGTTTAAATTTGAATTTAAGTATGTTACATTGAACTTTAAGGCTATAGCATCAATGAAATTCAGTTTTGATATCAATCTATGTATATCATGTTCATATGTTAGTTGTTTGTTCATGAAAAACCGTTGAAAACTGCCTTAGAAAAATTCTAGAAATTCATGTTTCACGAGTTTCGATCGATCAAAAATTACCTTCGTTCGATCGAGTGAAACAGTGACCAATTTGCTTGATTCAATTGATACCCAATTGCTAATCGATCAAGAATGTTCTTTTTCGATCGATCGAGTACTGATCGAGCCAGGTAGATTGTCAGGTATGAATTTATTAATTTTTTCGACTGATTGAGATACACATTCGATCGATCGAAAACTGAGAATTCATAATTTTTTCTAAGTGTTTTCACATGTATAAAGAGCAAGGCTATGTGTAATTAGATTACGTATGTTTTATAATTAAAAACCTTTCTTTTAAAACATCTAGTGGGAGAGAGATACAAAAGTTAGATCTCACGGCCTCCATTGTCGGTTCATAGTAGTGTGAAATATATATTTGTCTTTGCTTCGAGCTTTGCATTCCATATGGAGAGTATTTATTTCATGGTCCTACTAGATTGAATTTCCTGATTTATAATGGTTTGATCAAACACCTTGTCTTAACTTCGAGATTTGCATTCCACGCGAATGGTGTTCTGTATCGTGGTACTACAAAATAAGCCTGTTAAGGGGATGAAATGTGGCTACACATGATTCTAGACAATGGTATACACTAGACTAATATATTGTAGTATCCTCTATGCTGAGTTCTTACTATTATTATTTAGAGGCCAAATGTATAATGACATATTATTAGTGTTTGATAAGAGTTATCATGATAGCACTAATAATGAGAATAGTTCTCAATCAATCATAGTATTTAATGTTTACTCTATGCTAAGAGATATTGAATATGGGATTGGGTTGTCGTTGCATATAATATATTATGGTTTTATTAAGGTTCCATACTATATGTTTATATGTTAAATTGATAATGTCCAGTTTACTTATTATATTCATGTTTATTATTTTCAGATTTGAACATGGCATCATTTAGCCCACTTGTTACTATTCTTAACCAAAACAAACTGATTGGATCCAACTATGTTGACTGGAAAAGAAATTTGGATATTGTTCTTACAGCTGAAGAGCACAAATATGTGCTTACTCAACCATGTCCTTACTTTCTTTCATTAGATGCTCCTCCTGAGGAAAAACAGCGATATGATCGTTGGCAGAAATCTAATTAGATGGCCAAGTGCTACATCCTAGCATCTATCTCAAATGTTCTACAGCATCAAATGCAGGATGTAGAACTAGCTTCAGACATAATGTTAAGTCTGAAGGAGATGTTTGGTGAGCAAGGCTGTTTTACAAGGCAAGAAACCATGAGACAAATTTATAATACCAAAATGGCTGAAGGCAGTTCAGTGAGGGAGCATTGTCTTACAATGATCTCTAATCTGAATACACTAGAAGTTTTAGGTGCCGATATTGATGGAGGATCCCAAGTGGATATGATACTCCAGTCACTACCAGAATCATTCAAGGGATTTTGACTCAATTATAATATGAACAAAAAGATTTATTCATTGTCTAAATTAATGAATGAATTGATAGCGGCGGAAGACATTCTTGGTACATCTAGTGTTGATGCTAATATGGCTGAAGCTTCTACTTCTCAACCTAAGTCGAAAGGAAAGGGTAAGAAGAAGAAAAAGGACTTCACCAAGCAAGATGGTAAACAAATTACCTTAGGGGTTGCCGACAAAGGAAAGAAGATCAAAGGAAAGTGTTTCCATTATGGTGAGAAAGGATATTAGAAGAGGAATTGTCCAAAATTCAGGGTTGCCAATAATAAGGGTATGAAAAGTTCATTCCTCCTTAAAATATGTTTAGTACAAAATCCCACGGATTCTTGGTGTGTGGATTCAGGTTGTACTAATCATATCTGCAATTCTTTGCAGGGGTTCCAATAGACCAGAAAGCTTAATGAAGGAGAATTGTTTCTTACTTTAGCTGATGGGAGCAAAATACCAGTTGTAGCTGTTGGAGTGTTTAATTTATGCTTTGAGTCTAGGGTTTTAATATTGGAAGACTGTCTATATGTACCTAATGTTCGTAGGAATTTAATTTCTGTAACTTATTTAGGTAAACATGAATATTGTGTTATCCTTAAAGACAATGTTGTAATAAATAAGGGTAAAATGTTTATCTGTTCTGGCAATATTGTGGATAGTCTTTATATTTTAACTCCTGATAAGCATGAATTACATAATTCTGAATTAGATAATAATTCACATGTGAAATCATTAAAGAAAATGTTTCCTTTTACTAGTGATGCATATCTTTGGCATTTAAGTTTGGGTCATATTAATTCAAATAGGATTTAAAGACTTATCAAAGATGGTCTCTTAGAGCCATTGGACTTTGATGATTTTCCAGTTTGTGAATCTTGTTTGGAAGGTAAAATGACCAAACGACCTTTTAATGCAAAAGGTAGAAAAGCCCAAGATTTGCTAGAACTAGTACATTTAGATGTATGTGGTCCTATGTCAATCCAAGCAAGAGGTGGCTATGAGTATTTCATTACTTTCACTGATGATTACTCTAGATTTGGTTATGTATACCTAATGAAACTCCGAAGCCTTTGAAAAGTTCAAAGAGTTTAGGGCTGAAGTTGAGAATCAATTGGGTAAACGCATAATGGCCATTTGATCTGATCGTGGTGGCGAATACCTTATTGGGATTTTTAAGGATTACTAAACTGAAAATGAGATTGTATCTCAATTGACTGCACTTGGAACTCCACAACAAAATGGTGTAGCAGAAAGAAGGAATATGACTTTTTTAGATATGGTTAGGTCCATGTTGAGTTATTCGACTCTACCAATTTCCTTTTGGAGATATTCCTTAAATACTGCAATGTATCTTCTGAATTTAGTACCTTCAAAGTCTGTTCCTAAAACACATGTAGAGTTGTGGAATGGGCGTAAGCCTAGTATGAGACATCTCTATATTTGGAGTTGTCCAGCACATGTGTTGAAAGGAAAGTTTGACAAGTTACAGTCTAAAACAGAAGTAGTTTTCTTTGTAGGGTATCCAAAAGGAACTATTGGAGGTTTATTCTATAGTCATAAAAATAATAAAGTGTTTGTTAGTACAAATGCCAAATTCTTGGAAAATGACTATATGAATGATTATACTCCTAGAAGTAGAGTTGTTTTGGCTGAAATGAATGAACCTGTAAATGAACAACCAATTGATGAAACTAGGGATGGTGTGGTTGTCTCGGATACACTACAAGATATTACTCAAGAGATGTCTAGTACACAGGTGCCTCGTCATAGTGAGAGGATTGTTAAGCCACCTATAAGATTTATAGGTCTGGGAGAAACTTATGAAACTATCTCAGAAGAGGCCGAAATTGATCCTTACACTTATGAAGAAGCAATGAATGATATAGATGCACATCATTAGGTCAAAGTTATGAAATCTGAAATAGATTCAATGTATTCCAATCAAGTTTGGGATCTTGTAAAGGCGCCTAACGGCATTAAACCTATTGGTTGCAAATGGGTTTACAAGAGGAAGAGAGGGATAGATGGAAAGGTTGAAACCTTTAAAGCAAGGCTAGTGGCGAAATGGTATACACAAAAAGAAGGTATTGATTATGAAGAAACATTTTCTCCAGTAGCAATGCTTAAATCTATCAGAATTCTTTTTTCCATTGCTGCTCATTATGATTATGAGATTTGGCAAATGGATGTCAAGACTGCATTTCTCAATGGAAATCTTGAAGAGGAAATCTATATGATGCAACCAAAAGGTTTCATAGCAAAGAACCAAGAGCATATGGTATGCAAGTTGAAAAGGTCTATTTATGGACTTAAGCAAGCATCTAGGTTATGGAACATCAGATTTGATCAAACAATCAAGTCATCTAGTTTTAAACAAAATCTTGATGAACCATATGTGTACACAAGACATCGGGATAAAGTAGTAATATTCCTAGTGCTTTATGTTGATGATATCCTACTCATTGGAAATGATGTAGGGGTAATGTCATCAGTAAAAGTTTGGTTATCAAGCCAATTTGATATGAAGGACTTGGGTGAGACTAACTTTTTCCAGGGATCAAACTTTGATGAGATCGTAAGAATAAGATGTTAGGCTTTACCACAAGCTGGATATATAGATAAGGTTCTAGAACGGTTTAGCATGCAAAACTCCAAGAAATGATTACTTCCTTTCAAACATGGAGTTCCTCTATCTGATGACCAAAGGCCTAAGACTCAAGAGGAAAAAAATATGACGAGACAAGTTCCTTATGCTTCTACAGTGGGAAGTCTCATGTATGCCATGTTTTGTACTAGACCAGACATCTACTATTCAGTTGGCATGGTCAGCCGATATCAATCAAATCCCGAACCAAAACATTGGCAAGCTGTAAAGCATATTCTCAAGTATCTACGAAGAACGAGAGATTATTTGCTTGTTTACTAATGTGGGGATTTGATTCTCATTGGCTATACAGATTTCAGATTTTCAATCAGATCTTGATTCCAGAAAGTCCATATCAGGTTGTGTATTCACCTTGGGAGGTGGAGCCATAAGTTGGAGGAGTGTTAAGCAATCATGTATTGCGGACTCCACCGTGGAAGCTAAATATGTTACTGCTTGTGAAGCGGCAAAGGAAGCTGTTTGGCTCAAGAAATTCCTTTCTGATCTTGGTGTTGTGAGAATGGAGCAAGTTCCTATCACATTGTTTTACGACAATAGTGGAGCGGTTGCACAATCCAAAGATCCAAGAAATCACAAGAAAGCAAAGCACATTGAAAGAAAGTACCACATTATTCGAGACATTGTTGCTCATGGAGGTGTAGTAGTAGCAAAGATTGAAAGTGCAAATAATCTAGCAGATCCCTTTACCAAAGCCTTGCCTTAAAGGACTTTCGATTCACATTTGGAGGGAATGAGAGTTAGATGAGTGCACAATAGTTTTTAGGGCAAGTGGGAGATTGTTAGGATTAGTGCCCTTAAATCCTATTGTATGATGCTATGTATGACATTATGTATGACATGATGTATGCCTTAATATTGTGATTGATAAAGTTTTTTTATTATTATCTAAAATATTGGTAACATGAATATTCGGACATTACCATATAGTCCATGAGATGCATAGTATTTGATTTATGTGAAAATTCACAGAAGATATAAATCACAAGTTCTTTATAAACTCATAATTTTAGTTCGTAGTTGGTGATGAAATTGAGCATTTCATCTGCAAAGACTATAACATATCAATTAAGATGATTTGTCTTGATCATGGAAGTGGAGACTTCTAGTTAATATGTTGATATGTTTTAAAAGTTAAGACATATTGAACTGAACTGCTGTGAGATTTATTATTCTCCTAACGACTGCCAAATGAATAATAAATCTCATGACTTCTATTTACATGAACTCTTAATCTTGAGAGAATAATGGATCTGATCATGAAATGTAGGTTGCTTTGTTATATCAAGAGTGAGATCTAAAGTAACGGTCAAAATCTCAGTATGTTGGGCAGCCACATTTAGTGTTGATGGAACATATATTCTTAAGATGAAATTCATAATCTCTTAACGAAGATACAAAATATTCCCTTGAGATAAGTTTAATGGGTTTGTTATTCAGAATGTTAAGCCTAACTACTTTAATAAATAGTTACTAAAGTATATATTTATGAAATTGGATTTCATAAATATATGATGAATAACTTAAAGGATTAAACCAAGTACTCAAGGATTAAGATGTAGTAATTTACAAAGTGACAGTCTACATTCATGACTTTGTATTACTACGAATATTTTATGTAGGGGTTGAATGTACAATAAAGTCTTGGAATATAATTTATTAATAAGGCCTAGAGTGAAATTATATTTATATAATAGTATTAAATATAATTAATGGTAACTTTGGACTTGTCAAGAGTTGACAGAAAAGCCTAAGGCTCATTGAAGGTAGTGTCTTATTTTTTCCCTTTTGGTCCCACTCCAAGCCACATACTAGAGCTCAATTGGAAAGGTCCAAAAGGCTAGCCCAATTAGATAATCAGTTATAAGAAGAGAAACATACAGAATTTTGAAACAAGATACATGAAATGGTTTGTATGTGAGTGTTAGACACTCTCTCATTCTCTCTTGAACATACACATATAACTGATTGAGAGACCACGCTTCTTGGGCGTTAGTGGAATTGGAGTGAAGATTAAAAGTATTCTCAAGGACTTCTAATCTTTGTTTTGAAATTCACCACACCAAGGTACACTCTCTTGTTCTTATATTCTGAAATTTACATAGTGCATGTTATCAATTGCGAATGAACTAGATCCGTTAATTTTTCGCTGCATATGTTTTGTATGCAATGCAAACATGTATTTAACCATCATCCCTCGTGCCTCTCTCAACCCAAAACATCTTTTTCACTCTAAGCTAAACCAAAACTCCTTGGATTTCATCCCTAAGACTTCTCTAAGGTATGTTTTAATAACTTTTATCTTTTGAATCCTTAGATTAAGTCTTAGATTCTTCAAATTCTAAGGTTGGGCTTATTTTGAATAGGATTGGGAAAATTTAATTTTTGTTAAATCATTTTACATTTTTTATGCTTGGGCTGTGTCCCATTGTGTTTGTTGTTGTTTTTGTTGGCCCCTTGTGGCATTTTAACATGTATTTAGGCAAGTTTTTCATGTGTTGATGCATTGTTTAATATATTTGTGTAGTGTGTGCGCTCTAAAATGCCTATATGGTATTTTTTTCATTCTTTTGGACTCCAATGAGTACCAATTTTTGGGGATCACCATGATTACTCATGTTTATCATGTTTTGATCATTGTTTGTGTTTTTTACACACTTTTCCCTATAAGTGCTTGTTCATGCATTGCTCATGCATCTCACATGCACACTAGATGCACCATTGATGCACACACTCTAACACTTGACAAGTTTTAGATTCACTCATGCTAGTTAAGTCTTTTTAGACCTTTTAGCACCTATAACATGTTCTAGTGTCTATGTTATGCTTGTCTATTTCCATTTTAGGACATTTTTCTCAATTTGTTCTTGTTTATGGACTAACTTGTATCTAATCAAGTTTGTTACCATATTTGTGTATGGTTTGTGTGTTTGTTCATTTTTGTAAATGTCTCCTCATAAGCCAACTGCAAAGAAATTAGCAAAGCATCCTCGTCACTCCCCCGATTTGTTCAGAAACCAAGATGCTAACAATGCCTACATCGATCACTACAAGAATGCTACGATCATCATGGAAAGGGGTGTGAACATTGAATCCTTGGAGAACACATTCATTCCGGAAGTGTTCAAGGAGAGGACATGGACCAAATTGTTGAATCCCTCGGGTGATTTGTATGAGTTCATCATTAAGGAATTCTTTGCAAATGCATTTGTGGAAGATGACCACATTAGTTGCTGGGTCAGGGGTGAAAGCTCACATTCCTGGTCTAGAAGCCGATGCAACACAAGTTCCAAGAGAAGAAGCTACAGCTGAAGGTGGCAACATCGAAGATGAGATTGATCAGTTCACTCATGTACCAGAGAATATTCCACAACCATCTTCTCAAGCACAAGTTAGAGCACTTGACCGCCTTGATTTAATACTAGGAAAGGTAGAAAAAATGCATGCTATGCTGAATGCACACATCGACTACTCCACGAGGCAGTTTACATACATTCAAGGGAAAATCACCGCCCTATCTTCTCAGATCCAAGACTTGGACAAATTAAACTTAGAATCTGATACATTCTAGGATCTTTGGCCATTTCGGTCAAATAGGGGGGAGTAGATTAGCTTGAGGGGAAGTACAGCCTAAAGGGGAGTAGTAAAACCATTGGTTCATTGGTTTATTTTTTGTGGCTTTATTTTTTTATTTATAGTGCTTTATTTAAAGCTTTCAGTACTTTAGTTTAAAACTCAGTTTTTCTTTAGTACTTTGTGTACCTTGGTTTTTATAACCGTTTCTTGATGCTTTTAGTTATCTATTGCTTCTTCCTTTAGTTTCTTTAATGCATCATGTGGTTTGTTGGACATGCAATTAATTTTTGCATTGCTCTTAATTGCTTTCGTGTCCGGATGATTATTTACTCGTTAAATGTTCATTGTGGTCATTTCTTATGACTGTTCTTGTATGATCAAGTTATGCTATATGTTCACATATCTCTTATTTATCTTTATCGCATTTTACTTGTTCTCTATAAATGCCTAGTACTCTACTTGTCTCGTGCTTAATGAAGTTTATTTGTTATGTGTAGGTGTTTCAAGATACAAGTGTATATGGTTCAAGTGCTTCACAGTTTTTAGATTTAGGTGTGAGTGAGTTTTGCCTCTGTTCCCAAACTCACGTTTAAGTCTACAGTTTGTTTAGGGGTTTTGTCACAGAATAGCCAAAGGGGGAGATTGTAAAGTTGTGATTTCCAACTAGCCTTTGTTGCATTTAATTCCGTGCCAAATTTGATTGTAATTTCTTCAATCATTTCACTGTATTTATGTGGGT
The DNA here is from genome assembly GCA_030021035.2 of Notholithocarpus densiflorus. Taxonomy (NCBI): domain Eukaryota; kingdom Viridiplantae; phylum Streptophyta; class Magnoliopsida; order Fagales; family Fagaceae; genus Notholithocarpus; species Notholithocarpus densiflorus. Next base: position 4,570,739 of record JARYZH020000019.1, read on the forward strand.
TTATTTGTAAGGGATGAGTGTGAGAGATTGGTGAAGAATCAAGCTTCAAAGAAAAAACATTGCAGTTCGCAACTAGCTCGCGAGAAGCTTGGGCGAAGAGTAACCTGCGAAAGGCCACATGTAAAGCACATGACTAGAAGCTGAAGAGTCATGCTAGGCTGTCAAATTTGCGAGTACTTGGCGAGAAAGGTCATCTCGCAAGGTACCCGCGAAACATTCTTTTTGCCAAAAAGATAAAGTGCTTTACCAAATTTTTTACCCACACTATATATACTCTCATCACCCACGAAATGTAAGGAGTGTTTTCCAGAAAGAAAACCCTAGCAAAAACACTTGAGAATTAGAGATTGTTATACCCACAATCATCTACACATTTTCTCTTGGTTTTCCTCTACTCCTACCTCTCTATCTCTACATCCTTATGAGGTTCTTAGCCCAAACACTTACCTCACCCAATCAAAGTATTGAGTCAAGTTTTGGTGCCTTTGGGAAGCATTAGAAGGAGCCATTAAGTGGCGGATGCAATTGGGCTAGATTGCGGGATCCGGAAAGTTAGTAAAGACAAGACTTCGAGAATTCCGTTGGTAGCAGGAGCTTGGAGGGCTCAAGTACATGAGATAGACTAGGCTTGGAGAGTCTTTTGTTATTCGTGTACTCCAACTTATTCACTAGTGGATCGATTTCGACTTGCAGGGTCGCGGAGAGTTTTTTCGCCAAGTTTTTGGGTTTCTTCTTCGATAACACGTCTTGGTGTTATCTTGTGTTTGCATCTCTCTTCCCTACTCTTTAAGCTTTCATTTTATTGTTCATTGTGGTTGAATATGGCTTGAAGTAATGTTACCGGTTTATTGCGCATATTTACTTTTGTTCCGCACATTGTTAAATTAGAGTAAAAACAATCTAGCCGTAATTTTAAAATTTGAGTTTGAACAAGTTTTAGTATTTTCAAACTAATTTGAGCTTTCAATATTAAATTAGTTCTTGAAAGTCAAAGATCAAGGGTCTGAGCTGAGCCACAGAAATATTTACTGTCAAGAAACAGAACCATATGCCATAAGTCCACATCAAATGGTTGATATACACGCATAACAAATATTTCTGAGTTCAAAAATTAGGAGGAGAAAAGTTAACATTTGAGTATAAATTCCATTATCACGTTCATTAAACAGGGGAGTTAGCCTTCAGCCGGTTCATTAAAAAATGATGTTTAGTATCCATTTATATAAAATGTGGGATATCAATTTCACTTTTCGATCATGAGCTAACATCTAGGTATCAGTACTACTTCCTTATCATCTTTTTGTTAATAAAATATTTGACAGAATAAAGTTCATGATAATAAGTTCTGTAACAAATAATATCTTGAAAAAATACCTACAATAACTAACTGATGATTTAAAATAATAATAATGATAATAATAATAATAATAAAAAGATATTCCATACCATCGATCATCTTAAACAAGGTTTATCCTAGAAAATAATCAGTAGTAGTGATGATAACTTTCTTCCAATAATTTAAACGACTTTTAATTGCTTTCGCTTTCCCTATCATTAAGAGCCAAGACAAGTGAGTGTTTTGGCAGGCGCAAAGTTTTCAAATGTGGCCAAGGTTGAAGAATTAACGAGCAGATATATATGAACAACTAGCACGCACAAAACTACAAGAGCACCATAACCCAATGATAGGAGGTGCACACATGAACCATAATTTCTGTGTGATTGACGTTAGAGATGATGAAAGCAAAGAGAGTGTGAGAACAAAAAAGAAAGATACCCAATTCCATTGACAGACAATGGGATTTTGAAAGATCAACCGACTCGGAAAATTTGATTGTCTCATTCTACCTTTCATTTTGCAGTAAAGCTTGACCAACACGTGTCTCAATTTTGCATATATTAATTTCATGATTTGGTCTCGCCCACAGGTTGCATGTGACATTTCTCTCTCCCGCAATTCTATTAATTTCTCACGCTACTCTTTTCTTGTCGCAGTGCCTGTGTGTACCTGGTGTGTCTTTTGTTTTTTTCTTTAGACTCTTATATATTATTGTGTCTTTCTCTCATATGTGTAAAGTGTAATAGTACTCACATGGAGTATTTGTTACGTATGCAAATTTTAATAAATGAAAAGCTAAAGTGGGGTGGGCTGTGGGGAGTGGGGACCGACAAAGGACCGGGTGGACCATGCGCGCGGTCCATTTCATTTGAAATTCGCCAACCCAATACCTTAATACCGATGTTTACTTTTTAAGTATTAAGCAATGTGACTTGCTTAAATAAGTATAAGTTAATAGTTTTATGAGTCACCACCTATTAGTTTTGGTGGAGATTCTTTTATACCAGTTTTGAACACGACTTTGTCCTTATCTAGGTAGGAAGGTGGTAATTATAATTTAAATAAATTTTATTGATCTTTAGGGATTTTAATTGTGTTAGGTTCTAAGACTTTAGGAACTAAATGTATTAGAACTTCAATTTGTAATGTGTTGGCAAACCATGATCAAAACATAGAGTCTAAGTTTAAGCTTTCTCAAAGTGTGTTTATTTGTAAAATTGAAATCGAGTGATTGCAGAATTTATTGGGCTAAATTTACAAGGCTCGATCGATCGAAAATTAGACTCAATTGATCGAATCTCGTGCAGATTTATTTTTCTGCAGAATTTCCAATTCAGCCCAAGCCCATATGACGTGTAGGGTTTTATGTTTTACTCCAAGTATAAAAGGAAAAACCCTAACTACGTTTTAGAAGTCTTTTTTGATGTGCTATGTGTTGAATCTCTTATGAGATATAGAGGTGTTTACCTTCATACACACTTGGTGACCGCTTCAGTTGCTACATAAAGAACTTAGTGATCGCTTCAGTTACTGCATAAATGTAAGGTTAAATTTAATCAACCATTCTGTTGGCTTTATTCCGTGCCAAATTTGCTTGTATTTTAGCAATTAGTAACCTTGTATTTAGATGGGAATCATGTAAGGGTAGTGTGGGAGAGAAGTGCGAAGAAATGCTCAAGATTGTGCAAGGATGTAGAGACTCGCGACTAGGACTCGCAGGTGACTTGCGACTGGCAAGCCGCCAACTGTAGCACATGAGTGAAGCGTGCAGAGAAGATGAACAGTCACACCAGCTGGAGCACTACAGGACAAAATGTCCAACCTGGCCGTTCTGTTAGCTCGCAACTTGAACTCGCGACTTAGTCAAGTTGCGAGGCCAAGCCGCCAACCAGCTCTGTTTTAAAAAAAAACCTGACTCTTCGCATTCCATTCTCACCTCAGTATAAATACCCCTTATACCCACAAAATGTAGAGAGCTTCCAGAGAGAATTTTGAGAGAGAAACCCTAGAGAAAAACAAGATTGACTCATCCCCAATCTTCACATAGAGACATTTCAAATTCTTTTACTTTCACCCTCTCCATTGTTATATCCTTGAGAGGTTCTTGACCAAATTCTTTTCTCACCATACCCACATCTGTGAGAAAGCTTTTTAGTGCTTTGGGAAGCAGTTAGGAAAGGACCAATGGTTATTGGTTAATGCTATGGGCTATAGCAAAATCCGGTAAGCTAGAAAAGACAAAGGATCGGCGCAACCTCGTTGGAGCAAGAAGTTTGGAGGGCTTAGGTACATTGGGTAGATTAGGCTTGGAGGGTCTATTGTTGTTCATGTATCCCAACTACATTTTCTAGTGGATTGTTGACTGCTTGGAGGGCGGCGGAGAGGTTTTACACCGAGGGCTTCGGTTGCCTCTTCGATAACACATCATTGTGTTGTCCTTGTGTTTGCATCTCTCTTCCCTTAATCTTTGCCATTTAATTTCTACTGTGGATGTGATTTTATTTGATTTAGATTGTTTATCAATTCGGTTATAAGCTTATGTTCATTTTCCGCACATACATTGTTTGATATTAAGCTTGAATTGGTAATTTGTAAATTGGGGGTTTAAACGTTCAAAGGTGTTTTATACACATTTTGAACATTCAATTGGTATCAGAGTGGGTACACTTATTTTGGTTTAAATACCTAAGTGTGATCCTTGACCCCTTGTATTTATTTGCCATGGATAGTGCTTTGTATGCCTCTATGCATGTTTTAGATGTTGATGATTGTAGCATGCCACGTGTTTGTGAAAATGCCTCTATGAGTGTTTATCCTCATGATTGTGATGACATGTTACTTGAATCACTGGGTGTTGTTGATATTCCAAATGACAAACTCTTAAAGAAAAAGGTTAAGAAGTTTCAAAAGAATTTGAGCAAGTTATTTGGTGAAAATGATGATTTGATTGCTAAGCTCAATGAATCCAACAAATTGGTTGAGAAATATAAGAAACTTGTTGAAATTTCTCTTGAAAAGATGAAAGAGTTTGAATGTTTGAATATGGACTTGGATACTAAACTTGTTTTGTCTAACAAACTTGTTAATGATCTTAAATGTGAAAATGAATCTCTTAAGATGCATGCCAAGTGTTTGATTGCTAAACCTATTGCTAATAAGGATGAAATTATTTGTTGCAATCATGTTGTGGTACCCGATTGTGTGCCTATTATGTGTTCTACCTCAAAGGACAAATCGGTGTACATTCCTCCACACAAAAGAAATCAAAAAGTGGAGAGAAAGGCTCTTAAGTCAAAGCCTCCATTTAGGTCTCAACCTAAGGCTTTGGATGGATCTAAGTTTGTTCCAACTTGTCACCATTGTAGTGTGATTGGTCATATAAGGCCTCAATGTCATAAGTTGAAGAGGGAACAAAACCATGTTACTAGATCCCTTCCCAAAAAGCCTAGTGGACCTAAACACATTGTTTGTCACCATTGTGGTGCCTTGGGTCATCTAAGACCTCAATGCTCTAAGTTTCATGCTTTTAAAAGGATTAAAAGAAAAGAGAAACTTGAGCTTATTGGAAGTTGTACTAAAAATGGTAAACCAGTTTTGAGTGAAAATAGCATGTTGTTAAAGAAAGTGTTTAATGCTCTTAACTCCTTGTCTATGTGCATCTCCGGTTCTCATTCTTCCAATCCTCGTCTCACTTCTCATGAGACACTCATTCCAAACAATCGTTGTGTTTGGATAAGGAAGGGTTCCTATGATTGAGCTTTTGCTCTTTTGGTCTTTGATCTAATTCTTTCGATCTTTGTAGGACCCTTCATGCATTAGATGGTACATTGTCATGCATTTGTGCATCATGCATCTCTTTATATGCATTGTTTTTTTTTTTTTTTTTTTTTTTTATCTTACTTTTATGTTTTTAGTTTTTATGTGAGTAAAAAATCCAAAATCACATAAAAAGTGAAAAATTCAAAAAGTTTGATCGTATATTTATGAGCACATATCACATGTGAGTTTTGCCTTGTACCTTCGTGCAAATGACTTTATACATTTACGACCTTAGCTTGTTCTTTATGCACTTATATCTTTGTGGGAAAAATCTTGAAATCTATGTGTGATTGTTGTAAATCGATCTTCAAGCTTGTCATGAATGATTGGTCAATAGTCTTGATGGTTTTGATACTTGCATAGACTTGTACCTATATATCTTCCCACATTTTTTTTTTTTTTTTTTTTGCTTAAAGAGCTCAACCAATGTAAATCTCAAAATGAAAAGAGATAATGAGCTACAAAAACCGTCGCACATACTAGTATTCGACTAGGAAAAAGGAAAAACAACTTTTATGAAATTGTATGATGCTCCAAAAAGCCAAAGGCCTGTTCATCAAATTGAAATATCAAAAATTTCAGGCATCGATCTCTAAAATGAGATGTTTTAATTCAAAAAGATCAAATGATATTAATTGTAAATATTAGGTTCTAAAGACTTAGAATTAATGTATTTAGAATTCTAATTTGTACTATTGGCAAACTATAATCAAAACAAGTTGGTTAGTCGTGTTTAGAATTGCTCAAAGTTATGTCTTTTATATAAAGTTGGATTTAAGTGGATGCAGAAGTTACTATGCATTTTGGCCTGGCTCGATCGATCGAAGCTTTGGCTCGATCAATTGAATTTCGGGTCTGATGCGTTTTTCTGCATAATTCCAACTCAGCCCTAGCTCATTAAAACATTTAGAATTTTATGTTTTGCCCTAGGTATATAAGGCAAACCCTAGCCATGTTTTAGATGTTGCTCATATTGTTGTTTGTGTGAATCTCTTGTGAGATCTGTGAGGAGCTTTCCTTCACACAAGCTTAGGATTATCAAGAAGGAGATTAGTTCAAGAACTTGATGATCATTCAATTGCTGCACTAAAGAGCTTAAAGATACACAAGCAGGTGTGCTTGTATTTACTGGAGAATCCAAAGAGAGAAGGAGTCTGTGGTCTCGAAGTTTGCACGTGGTCGTGTCAGTAAGTTCTACTGGTGGGTAGCAATAAGAAGTCGAGCGTGGGGGCTTGTAAGTCTTATTGTATGAACTTTGATTCTTTCAAGATAGTGGATTCAAGTTTACCTTGAGGATAGCTAGGTTAAAATTCTCCCCAGGTTTTTACCGGTTTGGTTTCCTAGGTGATCATATCATTGTCTTATTTATCTTTCCGCTGCTTTGCATGATATGATTGTTTGATTGTGATAACTTAGACTTGAAATTTGGACTAAATAACAACTTGGTTAATTAACTAGGTTAATCCAATTATGTTTTAAGGGGTCTAAAAACCTACAAGTGGTATCAGAGCGGGTAGCTCTTCTATTTTAGATTTTTTGATCTAAGAGCTTATCCTTGACCCCTATTGTCATGGATAATTTGAAGTGTGTTTTTTATCATGTTTCTGCTCATGCTTCTGTTGATTTTATTGATGTTTGTGAAACTCTTCATAAGGAATTATCTAAATCTTTGAAAATTACTAAGAAATTCAAAGAAGTGTTAAAATTGGCTAATCTTGAAAAAGAGGAATTGTTTGTTAGATTAGATTAATCTAATAAAAAGAACGAATTTTTGAGAAGTCAAATTTCCTCTCAGGATGAGAAGATGAAAAGCTTGGAACAAGAGTTAGTTGAATCTAAAACTAAACTTGAAAATTTAACTAGTACCAAGCCTGCTGTTGATAACAGAAGTGTTTCTATTTCTCTTGAGCCTAAAACTGAGAAAGTTTATATCCCTCCTTTTAAGAGGAATAATAAAGAAAAGTCTTATTTTGCTAGGTTAGACAAAGGTAAAAGTTCTGATGTAGACGCTGAAGCTTCTAAACCTATATCTAAATCTACTATTAGAGAGCATAAGAAATCTGTTTTTGTGCCTCTCTGTCACCTTTGTGGTGTTGTTGGTCATATTAGACCAAATTGTCCTTTGTTGAGGGAAAAACCAAAATCTGAGACTAAATTTGTTGTTACGAATACTGATGTTCCTAAATTTGTTCCTGTTTGTCACTTTTGTGGTGTCCGTGGTCACATTCATCCTAATTGTCATAAATTGAAATTTAAGCATTCTGTGTGTCAAACTAGGATATGTGATGATATTTCTCCTGCCACAAGTCCATATAAATTGTTTCATATTATTTTGAAAATTTTAAACTTGTTGGCTTGTGAAAGGAATTTGCAGGATTTCAGTCTTTCTCAGAAGATTGGTGTAATTCCTCAAATACACTCTGTTTCACATGGATTTTCACCTACAAAGCCGAAGACTTGTGCTAGATGGGTGAGAAAAGATTCTCTAAGGTGAGTGTTGCTGACTTGTCCCTGATTTAATTCTTTCAATTATTTGTGGACATGTTTTGTTTTTTTTTTAAGTCTTGTTTTATTTTTCTTGAGGATTACATGAGTTATAATATCTCTCTTTTGTTTTAGAACATGCTTGACATTGTGGAGAAACTTGAATAGTATGTGTTATATATGTGCTAAGTTATTTTTGATTTTGTGTGAGTATGTACTAGTTTGTACATGTACTTAAGGGTTAATTAAGAAATTGATATTTCTTGTTTGTGTACCCTCTATAGCTTAGTTAAGCACTGTCATGCATTGCATTTGCATTGTTTATTTAGCATAATGTGTGCTTTTTGTTTTTGGTCATAAATTTTTTTAAAAATCAAAAAGATTTTTGTGTTTTGTATTTCACATCTTGGATTTATAATCAAGGATTGGCCATATTATCTTTACATAACAAGTTTATGTACCTTGTTTAGCTTGGATGAGCTTATTTTATTGCACTTTACTAGTTTGAGCTTTGTAGTGCATGTTGTGTGGGAGATGTTTATTGTTTTTTATCACTTTGTCTTGATCTTGAAGTCACATGTCTTTGACTGTCGGACTTGAACCTTTTGAGAAAGGCATAAATAACCATCTCACCATTGTTTACTAGCCAATCATGAACACCTTAGTGCATATCATATGATTTTGTACTCGAGAAAGTGTAGCACATGCACAAAAAGAATATAAGGTGTAGCCTCAGTTTAAATGTTAAAAATGGTGTGTACATTATTGGACTTAATGTTAAATCAATCAAATATAATTGGTGTGTACATTATGATGCAAATCAAGAAACTTACATGATTGCAAGCTTATTTTCTAGGAGAAGTGGGAGTTATATGATGTAACTCTTTAGGTGATAGTCTCTTTTAAATTCTATGTGATGAATTTTGTAGATTTTGTGATTGATTGCTATTCACATATCACCTCACATGTATCTCAAGCTTTTGCTAGTTGCACACACTACACAAGTTACTCTTTGCTAAACTTGGTACATTATATTGTGTGTGATTTTATTGTGGCCATCCAAGATTAAAAGTTCCTTGATTTTAATGCAAAATGTGTTTAATGTTTACGCTTTGAGGACAAATTGATTGAAAATCTTGATTTTGGAAGATCTGGGTTGAATTCAAGTGTTTTTGAAAAACTTTTCGTCTCATACTCATGCATTTTTTATTATAAAATAATGTGCTTTGAAGAGTTTCTGCATTAAAATGTTTTGTTTTTCAAAAATCTGATTTTTCCAGACTTTCGATTGATCGAACCTATTTTTCGATCAATCGAAATTGCGATTAAATTTTTTGGTTTGAGTCTGCCTAACTCGATTTATGTTCGATCGATTCTCGATCGATCGCAATTGAAAAATTTTCAGTTTCTATGTATTTGACCAAAATTATTTTTTCATGCATCATTTGTGTTTAGGATTCACATGCATTGCATTGTTTTTGTATCCATCTTGCAGTTTTGTAGTCATATCTCTCATTGTTTTCACACATAACATGCATACACTTTGCTACATTGGGTACTCAACTTGATCAAAAAATTGATTGATTAATTTTTGAGCTATGTACTTTCTAGTATATGCCTTTTTTATGTGTGAACTGTAGAAAATATTTTTCTTAAGAGATATGATGGATAATCAATGTGAAAATATTTTCTCTACTCATGCAACTGTTTATGGGTCACCTAGTGTCAAGTTTGCATTTATTGAAAGAGAGAATATATTTTATCATGTGTATCCTCAATTGGTTTGTGTATTTTTCCCCACCTCCTAAATTTTTCCCAATACTGTTTTTCCTAAAACTTGTTTTGTGTTTCCTATTTTTATAGGGGGAGAAGCTAGTTTTTAAGAGTTGTTGCTCTTCATAGGAGGAGTTGTCTCTATTTTCTCTTACTCTGTTGCGTATGTTTTCTGTCTACCTTCTGATTAGGTAGTCTTTGTCAATACGTGACAAAAAGGGGGAGACATAGATGACTTGTTTGTTCTGTTTAGGGGGAGTTAACATTGTTTTGGTGTATCTAACTTAGGGAGAGAGTTAGTTTGCATATTTGTTGATTTACTGTTTTTCTGTCACACATGCGTTTATGCATTTTGTTTAGTGTTTCAGAAGAAAAAAAAAAGGTTGATTCAATTGAGCTACTGTCTACACTTGCAACTGATGGATAGTAGTTAGGTTGAATTTGTTGTACTGAGCATTTTTTTTGAAAAGGGCTTTTCTTTGTAAACTTTGAGCTTTTAGTTGTGTTTTGTCACGGATTGCCAAAGGGGGAGTTTGTTAGGTTCTAAAGACTTAGAATTAATGTATTTAGAATTCTAATTTGTATTGTTGGCAAACCATGATCAAAACAAGTTGGTTAGTCTTGTTTAGACTTACTCAAAGTTATGTCTTTTATGTAAAGTTGGATTTAAGTGGATGCAGAAGTTACTGTGCATTTCGACCTGTCTCGATCGATCGAAGCTTAGTCTCGATCAATCGAATTTCGGGTCTGATGTGTTTTTCTGCATAATTCCAACTCAGCCCTAACTCATTAAAACGTTTAGGGTTTTATGTTTTGCCCTAGGTATATAAGGCAAACCCTAGCCACGTTTTAGATGTTGCTCATATTGTTGTCTGTGTGAATCTCTTGTGAGATCTTTGAGGAGCTTTCCTTCACACAAGCTTCGGATTATCAAGGAGGAGATTAGTTCAAGAACTTGATGATCATTCAGTTGCTGCACTAAAGAGCTTAAAGATACACAAGCAGGTGTGCTTGTATTTGCTAGAGAATCCAAAGAGAGAAGGAGTCCGTGGTTTCAGAGCTTGCACATGGTCGTGTCAGTAAGTTCTACTAGTGGGTAGCAATAAGAAGTCGAGCGTGGGGGCTTGTAAGTCTTATTGTATGAACTTTGATTCTTTCAAGATAGTGGATTCAGGTTTACCTTGAGGATAGCTAGGTTAAATCCTCCCCAGGTTTTTATCGGTTTGGTTTCCTGGGTGATCATATCATTGTCTTATTTATCTTTCCGCTGCTTTGCATGATATGATTGTTTGATTGTGATAACCTAGACTTGAAATCTGGACTAAGTAACAACTTGGTTAATTAACTAGGTTAATCCAATTGTGTTTTAAGGGGTCTAAAAACCTACAGTAAAGAAGCCAAATGAAAAGTGAAAGTTCAAAAAGCGTATAAAACACTCTTGAACGTTTAGACCCCCAAATTACAAGTTATCAATTCAAGCTTATTATCAAACAATTAATGTGCGGAATATGAACATAAGCATATAACAGAATTGATAAACAATCTAAACCAATTAAAATCACATTCACAGTAGAAATTAAAAGGTAAAGATTAAGGGAAGAGAGGTGCAAACACAAGGACAACACAACAATGTGTTATCGAAGAGGAAACCAAAGCCCTCGGCGTAAAACCTCTCCGCCACCCTCCAAGCGGTCAATAATCTACTAGAAAATGTAGTTGGGATACATTAACAGCAATAGACCCTCCAAGCCTAATCTACCCAGTGTACCTAAGTCCTCCAAGCTTCTTGCTCCAACGAGGTTGTGTCGAAACTTTGTCTTTTCTGGTTTACCGGATTCCGCTATAGCCCATAGCATCAACCAATAACCATTGGTCCCTTCCTAACTGCTTCCCAAAGCACCAAAAAGCCTTCTCACAGATGTGGGTATGGTGAGAAAAGGATTTGGTCAAGAACCTCTCAAGGATGTAACAATGGAGAGGAAGAGAGTAGAAGAATTTGAAGAGTCTCTATGTGAAGATTGGGGATGAGTCAATCTTGTTTTTCTCTAGGGTTTTTCTCTAGGGTTTCTCTTTCAAAATTCTCTCTGGAAGCTCTCTACATTTCGTGGGTATAAGGGATATTCATACTAGGGTGAGAGTGGAATGCGAAGAGACAGATTTTTTAAAACAGGGCTGGCTGGCGGCTTGCCCTTGTGACTTGACTGAGTTGCAAGTTCAAGTCGCGAGCTAACGGTCTGGCCAGTTTGGAATTTTTGTCCTGTAGTGCTCCAGCTGGCGTGACTGTTCATCTTCCTGCACGCTTCACTCGTGTGCTGCAGTTGGCGGCTTGCCAGTCGCAAGTCACCCACGAGTCCCAGCCGCGAGTCTCTGCTTCTTTGCACAATCTTGAGCATTTCTTCACACTACCCTTACATAATTCCCACCTAAATACAGGGTTACTAATTGCTAAAATACAAGCAAATTTGGCACGAAATAAAGCCAACAAGATGGTTGATTAAATTCAACCTTACAAAAAGTTTCAAAGATATGTAATCATTTTCTTGTGGAAGGTCATATATGTTCATTTCTATAATTGAGATAGACCACTTGACTTAGTACTAGTTGTGTATGACTTGATTGAATTGATCATTGAAGCTTCACTCTAGACTAAGGACTATTCCACATTTGATACACACACAACACACATGCCTAATGTTCAATGAATGCCTTATTCATTTGTTTGATTGTACTTGTTTAAATGTGATGTGTGTGTGCTCATCTTTATATGGATCAATCCAAAAAGATTTTTGATCATTTTATAAGTTTTTAGAAATGTTTTTTATCACTCTTTTGTGTTCATGTTTAGTGCTTACATTGTTTTTCATTGTTTAAACATGTTCTGTGTTGAAAAACAGGTGTTAGAGTTTTTCGCGACTCAACTGGCGACTCGCAAGTCGCGAAACCCCAGTCGCGAGTTCATCCAGAAGTTTTGGCAACTCACTCGCAACTCGCGAAAATTTTCGCGACTGAACTTCATAACTCGCCCAGTCGCGAAACGCCCAGAAATAGCTTTTTAAAGGGCTTTTCATGGGAAACCTGTTTTAAACCTCTCCCATCCTCTTTTAAATCCTTTTTTCACTATTTTTACATCAAAATCCAATCAATTTGAATGGTTTTCATTCCATTAACATCTCTAAGGTTATTTTAAACTCTTTTCATTGATTTGGATCCTTAGATTATGTTTTGGTGAGTTTTGTGCTCTTGGTTGGGATTTTCATCATAGGGATTGGGGAAACTTTATTTTTGTCAAATTTTTGTATGGGATTGGTTTCTTTTGATGTTTTGCTTTGGCTGTTGGCCCCTGTGGCAAAAAGAACATGTATTAAGGGTGGTTTTCATGGTGTTCATGCATTGTTTCACATTGTTGTTCATAGTGTGCACGCTAGGTGTTTGATAAAATGCCTCTTAGACATTTTTTTCACCTGTTTGGACTCCGATGAGTACCAAACTTTGGGGTTTCTCATGTTTCCTCATTAGGAACATGTTTGGTTCATTGGTTATGTATTTAACACACCTTGCCCTACATGTGCATTTTCCATGCTTTGGTCATACATTGCATATAGCCACCTCTTGCACACACCTCTGTTACCCTTGTCATGCATTGGTCTATACCTTGTTTTTTCATCCTAGCATGTCATTTTTACTTTATGCTTTGTAGCATGTTTTAAGATGTCTTTGTTTTTCGTTTGAGCTTCATTTTCTCATTAATCTTGCACCCTTCATACATCATACCCTTATTCATATCTTCTTTTCTTTCCCTCCTTCCTCTTGATTGTTTTGTCTATTCATGACAAAAAGGGGGAGAGTATACCGGAGAGTATACAGGTTTGTATCGTCATTTCTATATGACTCATGTGCACACTCTTTGGGGGAGTGATTCTACCTCGTACACATTCGTAGGGGGGAGAAAGTCGTACGGGAGATGCATATACTAAGGGGGAGAAGACATTGTGTTAATTAGAATACTCTGTTCTATTTGTTTTCTTGTTGGCTTTATGGTGCTTTGAGTTATGTTTAGTATCATCTATGCTTTGCTGCTCTCATCGCATCATACTTGTGTTTTGGACATGCATACATCCTTATGCTATTGTGCTTCATTGAATGCATGTTCGGATGATCATTTTCTTTGCTATGTGATCATTGTAGTCATTTCTATATGACTGTTTTGATGTATGATCAAGTTGCTCACATGTTTCACATCATGTTTACTTGATCGCAATTTACTTGTTACATTATACTTGTCCTTTTATTACTTGCTTTACCTTGAGGGTTTAATGCGTTTTGTGCAAGTGTTTCAGGTTACAGGTATATATGTTCCAAGTTCATCACAACTCCTATGATTCATGCTAGGGGCAGTGATATGATAGGGGGAGGAAGAGCTTCATCAAAGGGGAAGTACTGTTGTTGAAAAGCAGGAGCTGATTTGCCTATGTTTAATGTTTTGCTTATTGCTATCATATGTCTCTGTTTATTTACCATACATGTAGTTGTACCTTTGCTTTGTAGCCTTGTACTTGTTGTTAAATGTTATGCATTTTCTTTAAGTACTTTCACTCTTGTGCCCTTTGTTGGATTTTTTATCCTTAATGCAATTACCTTGTGTTGTTGCATTGGTTGAGTGTTGGACATGCAAATGATACTTTGCATTGAGTTTATTAGCTTGCATGTCCGGATGTTTATTCCTTGTGAGAATGAACATTGTGGTCACTATTTATAGTGATTGTTCCTTTTAGGTCAAGCCATAGTTTATTGCTTATATTCCATTTTGCTTGATCGTATTGTGCTTGCTCCATATGCATTACAAGTTTTCTGCATACAATGATCATATTGTATTGTTGTGTTTCAAGAGTTACTTGTTCTTATGGTTCAAGAGCTTCACAGATTCTAGAGTTAGGTGTGTGTGAGTTATGTTCAACTATTCCCAACTCACATGTTAAGTCTAGAGTTTGTTTTAGGGTTTTGTCACGGAATAGCCAAAGGGGGAGATTGTAAGGTTGAATTTAATCAACCATTTTGTTGGCTTTATTCCGTGCCAAATTTGCTTGTATTTTAGCAATTAGTAACCCTGTATTTAGGTGGGAATCATGTAAGGGTAGTGTGGGAGAGAAGTGTGAAGAAATGTTCAAGATTGTGCAAGGATGCAGAGACTCGCGGCTAGGACTCGAGAGTGACTCGCAACTGGCAAGCCACCAATTGCAGCACACGAGTGAAGCGTGCAGAGAAGATGAACAGTCACGCTAGCTGGAGCACTACAGGACAAAAAGTCCAGCTTGACCGCATCTGTGAGAAGGCTTTTTGGTGCTTTGGAAAGCAGTTAGGAAGGGACCAATGGTTATTGGTTGATGCTATGGGCTATAGCGGAATCCGGTAAGCTAGAAAAGACAAAGGTTTGGCGCAGCCTCGTTGGAGCAAGAAACTTGGAGGGCTTAGGTACATTGGGTAGATTAGGCTTGAAGGGTCTATTGCTGTTAATGTATCCCAACTACATTTTCTAGTGGATTATTGACCACTTGGAGGGCGGCGGGGAGGTTTTACGCCGAGGGCTTCGGTTTCCTCTTCGATAATACATCGTTGTGTTGTCCTTGTGTTTGCATCTCTTTTCCCTTAATTTTTGCCATTTAATTTCTGTTGTGAATGTGATTTTATTTGGTTTAGATTGTTTATCAATTCAGTTATAAGCTTATGTTCATTTTCCGCACATACATTGTTTGATATTAAGCTTGAATTGGTAATTTGTAAATTGGTGGTCCAAAACGTTCAAGGGTGTTTTATACACATTTTGAACATCCAATAAAGAACTTAAAGAAGATCTGAAACCTTTGAGTGGAGTCTCAAAGTCACAAGTAGGAGAACTTGTGGTTGCAATGGATCAAGGAAAGAAGTAGTCTGTGGACTCGGAGTTGTCACGTGGTTGTGGTAGTAAGTTTTTTACTCGAGGTAGCAATAAGATGTTAGTGGTCTAAGTCTTATTGTACAAACTTCAATTCTTTCATAGTGGATCTGTTTTACTTTGAGGATAGATAGGTTAAATCCTCCCCAGGTTTTTTACCGGTTTGGTTTTCCTAGGTTATCATATCGTGTGTTCTTTATATTTCCACATTTTTTACATGATATGATTTGAATGTGTTAACCTAGAACTAAATAATTTTCTAGAACTAAATAATTTATCTAAGTAATCACTTGGCTAAATAACTAGGTTAAACAACTTGTGTTTTAAGGGGTCTAAAAACGTACAAATTGAATCTCTTTTAACATTAGATGAAGTATAAGGTAGGATACTCTTTGTAGTATAAAATGATTTCTTCTCAAATATTGATACTCTCTCTCTTTGGAAATATTTTGAACAATTATATTGAAGTAATAATGCCCATTAGCTTGTAGGTCGATTGGCACCTACCCGTGTGGAGTCCAAGGTTTAACCTGGCTCCTCCACCCTCTTGCTAAAGAAAGAGAAAAATGATACTGTAACTTTTAATATCATTATCTTTAAAATTCTTTATATAATGAAAACTGTAAAGATATAAAAATGGGAAAATTACTTTTTAAACTCTATATCTTAAGAGTGGTTTTAAATTAAGCAGTATAGTTTCAAATTCAAACCTAAAGTTAAAGATTGTTAATTTGTTACAAATAAAACCTTATAGTTTTGGTTATTTTAAATTGAACATTGAGCTTTTAAATTTGTATCAATATAAGGGTATTGTAAGTCAATTTGTTGGCACCTTCTAGTGAGTTCATAATACTTATGGTTTGTGTAATTTCCAACTAGCCTTTGTTGGCTTTAATTCCGTGCCAAATTTGATTGTAATTTCTTCAATCATTTCCCTATATTTATGTGGGTTTATTTGTAAGGGATGAGTGTGAGAGACTGGTGAAAAATCAAGCTTCGAAGATGAATCAGTGCAATTTGCGACTAACTTGCGAGAAGCTCGCAAGAAAGTAACCCGCTAAAAGCCCACATGTGAAGCACATGATTAGAAGCTGAAGAGTCATGCCAGCCTATCATTTCGCGAGTACTTAGCGAGAAAGGCCATCTTGCAAGGTACCCACGAAACATTGTATTTGGAAAAAAGAAAAGTTGCTTTACCAGATTCTTTACCCACACTATAAAGAAACTCATTACCCACGAATTGTACGGAGTGCTTTTCAGAGAGAAAACCCTAGCATATACACTTGAGAGTTAGAGATTGTTATACCCACAATCACCTACAAATTTCCTCTTAGTTTTCCTCTACCCCTACCTCTCCATCTCTACGTCCTTGAGAGGTTCTTAGTCCAAACACTTACCACACCCAATTTGAGTGTTGAGTGAAGTTTTGGTGCTGTTAGGAAGTATTGGAAGGAGCCATTTAGTGGCGAACGCAATCGAGCTGAATTGCGGGATCCGAAAAGATAGTGAAGACACAATTCCAAGAAGTCCATGATGGAAATATGCATGTACGCAACGGAAAATTAATAGATCTACTTTATTCGCAATTGATAACATGCACCATGTAAATTTCAGAATATAAGAACAAGAGAGTGCACCTTGGTGTGGTGAATTTCAAAACCGAAGATCATAAGTTCTTGAGAACACTTTTAATCTTCACTCCAATTCCACTTGTGCCCAAGATGTGTGGTCTCTCAATCAGTTTATATGAATTTGTTCAAGGGAGAATTCAAGAGTGTCCAACACTCACATACAAACCATTTCATATTCTTACAAAATTCTGTATGTTTATCTCCTTATAACTGATTATCTAATTGGGCCAGCCTTTTGGGCCTTTCCAATTGGGCTTTAGTATGTGACTTGGAGTGGGACCAAAAGGAAACAAATAAGACACTAGCTCCAATGGCCCTTGGGCTTTTCTGTCAACTCTTGACAAGTCCAAAGTTACCATTAATTATATTTAATATCACTATGTAAATATAATTGCACTCTAAGCCTTATTAATAAATTATATTTTAAGACTTTATTGTACATGAAACCCCTTCATAAAATATTCGTAGTAACACAAAGTCGTGAATGTAGACTGCCACTTTGTAGAATACTACATCTTAATCCTTGGGTACTCGATTTAATCTTTTATGTTATTCATAATATATTTATGAAATCCAATTTCATAAATATATAATTTAGTAACTATTTACTAAAGTAGTAAGCCAAACATTTTGAATAACAAACTCATTAAACTTATCTCAAGGAAATATTTTGTATCTCCAGGAAATATTTTGTATCTCCGTTAAGAGACTATGAATTCCATCTTAAGACTGTATGTTCCATCAACACTAAATGTGGTTGCCCAACATACTGAGATTTTGACCGTTACTTTAGATCTCACTCTTGATATATCAAAGCAATCTACACTTCATGATCAGGTCCATTATTTTCTCAGGATTAAGAGTTTATCTAAATAGAAGTCGTGAGATTTATTATTCAATTGATAGTCGTTAGGAGAATAATAAATCTCACAACGGTCTAGTTCAATATGTTTTAATTCTTAAAACATATCAACATATCAACTAGAAGTCTCCACTTCCATGATCAAGGCAAATCATCTTAGTTGATATGTTATAGTTTTCGCAGATGAAATGCCCAATTTCATCACCAACTACGAACTACAATTCCGAGTTTACAAAGAACTTGTGATTTATATCTTTTATGACTTTTCACATAAATCACATACTATGCATTTCATGGACTATATGATAATGTCTAAATATTCATGTTACCATTATTTTAGATAATAATAAAACAACTTTATTAAACACAATATTAAGTCATACATAATGTCATACTTAATATCATACATAGTATCATATAATAGGATTTAAGGGCAATAATCCTAACAATCTCCCACTTGCCCTAAAGACTATTGTGCACTAATCTAACTCACATTCTCTCCAAATGTGACTCGAAAGTCCATTGAGGGAAGGCTTTGGTAAATGGATTTGCTAGATTATTTGCACTTTCAATCTTTGCTACCACCATATCTCCACGAGCAACAATATCTCGAATCATGTGGTACTTCCTCTCAGTGTGCTTTCCTTTCTTGTGATTCCTTGGATCTTTAGATTATGCAACTGCTCCACTATTGTCACAAAACAATGTAATTGAACTTGCTCCATTCTCATTACACCAAGGTTAGAAAGGAATTTCTTGAGCCAGACAGCTTCTTTTGCTGCTTCAGAAGCAGCAACATACTCTGCCTCCATGGTGGAGTCTGCAATACAAGATTGCTTAATACTCCTCCAACAAATGGCTCCACCTCCTATGGTGAAAACACATCCTGATGTGGACTTTCTAAAATCTAGATCCGATTAAAAATCTGAATCTGTATAGCAAATGGGAATCAAATCCTCACACCGGTAAACAAGCATATAATCTCTCGTTCTCCGTAGATACTTGAGAATATGCTTTACAGCTTGCCAATGTTTTGGTCTTGGATTTGATTGATATCGGCTGACTATGCCAACTGAATAACAGATATCTGGTCTAGTACAAAGCATGGCATACATGAGACTTCCCACTGCAGAAGCATAAGGAACTTGTCTCATCATATCTACTTCTTCTTGAGTCTTAGGTCTTTGGTCATCAGACAGAGGAACTCCATGTTTGAAAGGAAGCAATCCTTTCTTAGAGTTGTGCATGCTAAACCGTTCTAGAACTTTATCTATACATCCAGCTTGTGATAAGCATAATATCTTATTCTTACGATCTTGCCAAAGCTTGATCCTTAGAATAAAGTTAGCCTCACCCAAGTCCTTCATATCAAATTGGCTTGACAACCATACCTTTACCGATGACATTACCCCTAAATCATTTCCAATGAGTAGAATATCATCAACATAAAGCACTAGGAACATTACTACTTTATCTTGATGTCTTTTGTACACACATGGTTCATCAAGATTTTGTTCAAAACCAAATGACTTGATTGCTTGATCAAATCTGATGTTCCATGACCTAGATGCTTGCTTAAGTCCATAAATGGACCTTTTCAACTTGCATACCATATGCTCTTAGTTCGTTGCTATGAAACCTTCCGGTTGCAACATATAGATTTCTTCTTCAAGATTGCCATTGAGAAATGCAGTCTTGACATCCATTTGCCAAATCTCATAATCATAATGAGCAGCAATGGATAAGAGAATTCTAATAGATTTAAGCATTGCTACTGGTGAAAAGGTTTCCTTATAATCAATACATTCTTTTTGAGTATACCCTTTCGCCACTAGCCTTGCTTTAAAGGTTTCAACATTTCCATTTATCCCTCTCTTCCTCATGTAATCCCATTTGCAGCTAACAGGTTTAATGCCATTAGGCGCCTTTACAAGATCCCAAACATGATTGGAATACATTGAATCTAATTCAGATTTCATAGCTTGGACCCAATGATATGCATCTATATCATTCATTGCCTCTTCATAAGTGTAGGGATTTGATTCAACCTCTTCTGAGATAGCTTCATAAGTTTCTCCCAAACCTATAAATCTTATAGGAGGCCGAACAATTCTCCCACTACGACGAGGCACCTGTGTACTAGACATCTCATCAGTAGTATCTTGTGGTGTATCTAATACAACCACATCATCCCTAGTTTCATCCATTGGTTATTCCATTACATGTTCATTTATTTCAGCCAATACAACTCTACTTTTAGGTGTATAATTATTCACATAGTCATTTTCCAAGAATTTGGCATTTGTGCTAACAAACACTTTATTATCTTTATGACTATAGAATAAACTTCCAACAGTTCATTTTGGATACCCTACAAATAAAACCAATTCTGTTTTAGGCTGTAACTTGTTAGACTTTCCTTTTAACACATGTGCTGGACAACCCCAAATATGGAGATGTCTCATACTAGGCTTACGCCCATTCCACAACTCTACAGGTGTTTTAGGAACAGACTTCGAAGGTACTAAATTCAGAAGATACATTGCAGTATTCAAGGCATATCCCCAAAAAGAAATTGGTAGAGTTAAAATAACTCATCATGGACCTAACCATATCTAAAAGAGTCCTATTCCTTCTTTCCGCTACATCATTTTTTTGTGAAGTTCCAGGTGCAGTCAATTGGGATACAATCCCATTTTCAGTTAAGTAATCCTTAAAATCCCCAAGAAGGTATTCGCCACCACGATCAGATCGAATGGCCTTTATGCGTTTACCCAATTGATTCTTAACTTCACCCCTAAACTCTTTGAACTTTTCAAAGGCTTCGGACTTCCATTTCATTAGGTACACATAACCAAATCTAGAGTAATCATCAGTGAATGTAATGAAATACTCATAGCCACCTCTTGCTTGGATTGACATAGGACCACATACATCTGAATGTACTAATTCTAGAAAATCTTGGGCTCTCCTACCTTTTGCATTAAAAGTTCGTTTGGTCATTTTACCTTCCAAATAAGATTCAAAAACTGGAAATTCATCAAAGTCCATAGGCTCTAAGAGACCATCTTTGATCAGTTTTTGAATCCTATTTGAATTAATATGACCCAAACGTAAATGCCAAAGATATGCATCACTAGTAGAAGGAAACTTTCTCTTTAATGATTTTACATGAGAGTCATTATCTAATTCAGAATTATATAATTCATGCTTATCAGGAGTTAAAATATAAAGACCATCAACAATATTGCCAGAACAGATAAACATTTTACCCTTCTTTATTACAACATTTTCTTTAAGGATAACACAATATTCATGTTTACCTAAATTAGTTGCAGAAATTAAATTCCTACGAACATTAGGTACATACAGACAGTCTTCCAATATTAAAACTCTAGACTCAAAACATAAATTATAAACACCAACAGCTACAACTGGAATCCTGCTCCCATCAGCCAAAGTAAGAAACAATTCCTCTTCATTAAGCTTTCTGGTCTCCTAGAACCCCTGCAATGAATTGCAGAATTAATTAGTACAGCCTGAATCCACACACCAGGAATCTGTGGGATTTTGTACTAAACATATTTCAAGGAGGAATGAACTATTCATACCCTTATTATTGGCAGCTCTGAATTTTGGACAATTCCTCATCCAATGTCCTTTCTCACCACAATGAAAACATTTTCCTTTGATCTTCTTTCCTTTGTCAGCAACCCCTAAGGCAATTTGTTTACCCTCTTGCTTGGTGAAGTCCTTCTTCTTCTTCTTCTTACCCTTGCCTTTCGACTCAGGTTGAGAGAAGCTTCACCAATATTGGCTTCAACATTAGAAGTACCAAGGATGCCTTCTACCGCTAACAACTCATTCATTAATTCAGACATTGTATAAATCTTTTTGTTCATATTATAGTTAAGTTTGAATTCCTTGAATGATTCTGGTAGTGACTAGAGTATCATATCCACTTGGGATTCTCCATTAATATCGACACCTAAAACTTCCAACGTATTCAGATTAGAGATCATTGTAAGACAATGTTCTCTCACTGAACTGCCTTAAGCCATTTTGGTATTATAAATTTGCCCCATGGTTTCTTGCCTTGCAGAACAGCCTTGCTCACCAAACATCTCCTTCAGACTTAGTATAATGTCTGAAACTAGTTCTACATCCTGCATTTGATGCTGTAGAACATTTGAGATAGATGCTAGGATGTAGCACTTGGCCATCTCATTAGATTTCTGCCAACGATCATATCGTTGTTTTTCCTCAAGAGGAGCATATAATGAAGGAAAGTTGGGACATGGTTTAGTAAGCACATATTTGTGCCCTTCAGTTATGAGAACTATGTCCAAATTTCTTTTCCAGTCAATATAGTTGGATCCAGTCAGTTTGTTTTGATTAAGAATAGTAACTAGTGGGCTAAATGATGCCATGTTCAAATCTGAAAACAATAAACATGAATATAATAAGTAAACTGGACATTATCAATTTAGCATATAAACATATAGTAAGGAACCTTAATAAGACCATAATATAATATATGTAACGACAACCCAATCCCATACTCAATATCCCTCAGCATAGAGTGAACATTAAATACTATGATTGATTGATAACTATTCTCATTATTAGTTCTATCATGATAACTCTTATCAAACACTAATAATATGCCGCTATATATTTGGCCTCTAAATAATGATAGTAAGAACTCAGCATAGAGGATACTATAATACTTAGTCTAGTGTATACCATTGTCTAGAATCATGTGTAGCCACATTTCATCCCCTTAACAGGCTTATTTTGTAGTACTATGATACAAAACACCCTCTGCATGGAATGCAAAGCTCGAAGCTAAGACAAGGTGTTTGATCAAACCACTATAAACCAAGAAATTCAATCTTGTAGGACCATGAAATAAATACTCTCCACATGGAATGCTAAGCTCGAGGCAAAGATAAAGTATATGTTTCATACTACTATGAACCAACAATGGAGGCCGTGAGATCTAACCCTTGTATCTCTCTCCCACTAGATGTTTTAAAGGAAATGTTTTTAATTTTGAAACATGCATAATCTAATTACACATAGCCTTGCTCTCTATACATGTGAAAACACTTAGAAAAAATTATGAATTTCCTTCTTTCGATCGATCGAATGTGCCCCTCGATTAGTCGAAAAAATTAAAAAATTCGAACTTTACCATCAGCCTGGTTCGATCGATACTCGATTGCCTCTCGATTGATCGAAAAGCAAATTCGATCAATCGACTAGCAATCGAATATCAATCGATTAAAAAAGATTGGTCACTGTTTCACTCGATCGATCGAAAGTGATTTTCGATCGATCGAAACTCGTGAAACTCGAATTTCCAGAAATTTTATAAGGCAGTTTTCTACGGTTTTTCTTGAACAAACAACCATCATATGAACATGATAGACAGAGAATGATATCAAAACTGAATTTCATTGATGCTATAGCATTAAAGTTCAATTTAACATACTTAAATTCAAATTTAAACAACATCATAACACCAATATTAGTTTTAATCAAAACAAAGTACCATCATATGAACATGATAGACAGAGAATGATATCAAAACTGAATTCCATTGATGCTATAGCATTAAAGTTCAATTTAACATACTTAAATTCAAATTTAAACAACATCATAACACCAATATCAGTTTTAATCAAAACAAAGTTTCAACAACCATGCAGAAAATTAAATGCATAATCTTCTAACAACATGAAACTATTATCTCTAATTCCAAAACTCACAAAACATGTTATACAAATTCGAAATTGAAGACCGCTCTGATACCATTTGATGGAAATATGCATGTACGCAGCGGAAAATTAACGAATCTACTTCATTCGCAATTGATAACATGCACCATGTAAATTTCAGAATATGAGAACAAGAGTGTGTACCTTGGTGTGGTGAATTTCAAAACCGAAGATCAGAAGTTCTTGAGAACACTTTTAATCTTCACTCCAATTCCACTTGTGCCCAAGATGTGTGGTCTCTCAATCAGTTTATATGAATTTGTTCAAGGGAGAATTCAAGAGTGTCCAACACTCACATACAAACCATTTCATGTTCTTACAAAATTCTGTATGTTTCTCTCCTTATAACTGATTATCTAATTGAGCTAGCCTTTTGGGCCTTTCCAATTGAGCTTTAGTATGTGGCTTAGAGTGGGATCAAAAGGGAACAAATAAGACACTAGCTCCAATGGGCCTTGGGCTTTTCTGTCAACTCTTGACAAGTCCAAAGTTACCATTAATTATATTTAATACCACTATATAAATATAATTGCACTCTAGGCCTTATTAATAAATTATATCCTAAGACTTTATTGTACATGCAACCCCTTCATAAAATATTCGTAGTAACACAAAGTCATGAATGTAAACTGCCACTTTGTAGAATACTACATCTTAATCCTTGAGTACCCGGTTTAATCCTTTATGTTATTCATCATATATTTATGAAATCCAATTCCATA
This sequence comes from Notholithocarpus densiflorus, assembly GCA_030021035.2. Classification (NCBI taxonomy): domain Eukaryota; kingdom Viridiplantae; phylum Streptophyta; class Magnoliopsida; order Fagales; family Fagaceae; genus Notholithocarpus; species Notholithocarpus densiflorus. Next base: position 4,595,081 of record JARYZH020000019.1, read on the forward strand.
AATATATAATTTAGTAACTATTTACTAAAATAGTTAGGCCTAACATTCTGAATAACAAACCCATTAAACTTATTTCAAGGGAATATTTTGTATCTCTGTTAAGAGACTATGAATTCCATCTTAAGAATGTATGTTCCATCAACACTAAATGTGGCTGCCTAACATACTGAGGTTTTGACCGTTACTTTAGATCTCACTCCTGATATATCAAACAATATACACTTCATGATCAGATCCATTATTCTCTCAAGATTAAGAGTTCATGTAAATAGAAGTCGTGAGATTTATTATTCAATTGATGGTCGTTAAAAGAATAATAAATCTCATTAGAGGTCCAGTTCAATATGTCTTAACTCTTAAAACATATCAACATATCAACTAGAAGTCTCCACTTCCATGATCAAGACAAATCATCTTAGTTGATATGTTATAGTCTTCGCAGATGAAATGCCCAATTTCATCACAAACTACGAACTACAATTCTGAGTTTATAAAGAACTTGTGATTTATATCTTCTCTAACTTTTCACATAAATCACATACTATGCATCTCATGGATTATATGATAATGTCCGAATATTCATGTTACCATTATTTTAGATAATAATAAAACAACTTTATTAAACACAATATTAAGTCAAACATAATGTCATACTTAATATCATACATAGCATCATACAATAGGATTTAAGCGCACTAATCCTAACAATCATTTCTTAATGACTTCACTTTCAAGTACTTTAGTTTAAAACATAGTTTTTCTTTAGTACTTTGTGTACCTTGGTTTTTATAGCCGTTTCTTGATGCTTTTAGTTATCTATTGCTTCTCACTTTAGTTTCTTTAATGCATCATGGGGTTTGTTGGACATGCAATTAATTTTAGCATTGCTCTTAATTGCATTGCATGTCCGGATGATCATTTACTAGTTAAATGTTCATTGTGGTCATTTCTAGTGATTATTTATGTATGATCAAGTTATGCTACATGTTCACACATCTTGTGTTTATCTTGATCGCATTTTACTTGTTCTTTATACATGCCTTGTGTTCTACTTGTCTCGTGCTTAATAAAGTTTATTTGTTATGTGCAAGTGTTTTAGGATATAGGTGTATATGGTTCAAGTGCTTCACAGCTTTTAGATTTAGGTGTGAGTGAGTTTTGCCTCTGTTTCCAAACTCACGTTTTAGTCTAAGGTTTGTTTAGAGGTTTTGTCACAAAATAGCCAAAGAGGGAGATTGTAAAGTTGTGATTTCCAACTAGCCTTTGTTGGCTTTAATTCTGTGCCAAATTTGATTGTAATTATTTCAATCATTTCCCTGTATTTATGTGGGTTTATTTGTAAAGTATGAGTGTGAGAGAATGATGAAGAATCAAGCTTCGAAGATGAATCAGTGCAATTCACGACTAACTCGCGAGAAGCTCGGGAGAGAGTTACTCGCGAAAAGGCCACGTGTGAAGCACATGACTTGAAGCTGAAGAGTCATGTCGGCCTGTCATTTTGCTAGTAATTCACGAGAAAGGCCGTCTCGCAAGGTACCCGTGAAACATTATGTTTGGAAAAAAGAAAAGTTGCTTTACTAAATTCTTTACCCACACTATAAATACCTTCATTAGCCACGAATGGTAAGGAGTGCTTTTTAGAGAGTAAACCCTAGCATATACACTTGAGAGTTAGAGATTGTTATACCCATAATCATCTACACATTTCATCTTAGTTTTCCTCTACTCCTACCTCTCCATCTCTACATCCCTGAGAGGTTCTTAGCCATAACACTTACCACATCCAATCTGAGTGTTGAGTGAAGTTTTGGCTCTATTAGGAAGCATTAGAAAGAGCCATTTAGTGGCGGATGCAATCGGGTTGAATTGCGAGATTCGGAAAGCTAGTGAAGACAAAATTCCAAGAAGTTCGTTGGTAGCAGGAGCTTGGAGGGCTTAAGTACATGGGGTAGACTAGGCTTGGAGGATATTTTGTTATTTGTGTACTCCAACTATATTCACTAGTGGATCGATTTCAACTTGGAGGGTCACTGAGAGGTTTTTCACTTAGTTCTTCAGTTTCCTCTTCGATAACACATCTTGGTGTTATCTTGTGTTTGCATCTTTCTTCCCTACTCTTTAAGCTTTACTTTTATTGTTCATTGTGGTTGGATATGCCTTAGAGTAGTGTTATCGGCATATTGCGCTTATTTACTCTTATTTCGCACTTTGATAAGTTAGGGTAAAAGCAATCTAGCCGTAATTTTTAATTTGGGGTCTAAACAAGCTCTAGTGTTTTACACTAATTTGAGCTTTCAATTCGAATTCCCCTAACTCATTATAACTATCTGTAATGTTGTGATTTACAACTACGTTTTATGTTGGCTTTAATTCCATATCAAATTTTATTGTAATTTTGTTCAATCATTTCCCTGTATTTTTGTGGGATTTAATGTAAGGGTTATGTGTGAGAGTTTGGTGAAGATTCTGTGAAGATGAAAAATTTGCGACTAGCTCGCGACTGGCTCGCGAGTGCCAACCCATAAAAAGGCCACGTGAGACGCACATGCTGGAATTTGAAGAATCTTTGTCAGGCTGGATTACGCGAGTCATTTACGACTTAGGCCTAGTCACGAGTGACTTGCAAAACTCTCTGCCTGATGTTTTTTGAGTGTGCCTTTTCACATACCTTTACTAATACTATATAAACCCTCTTTACCCACAAAATTGTAAGTAGAATAAGGAGTTTTTCCAAGAAACTTTTGAGAGAGAAAACCCTAGCCAAACACTTGAGAGTTAGAGATTGTTTACCCACAATAATCTACACCATTTCTCTAAAGTTTCCTTTACTCCTTACTCTCCATCTACACATCCTAGAGAGGTTCTTAGCCCAAACACTTACCTCATCCATTTTGAGTATTGAGAGAAGCTTTGGTGCAGGTGGGAAGCATTGGAAGAAGCCGTTGAGTGGCAGATGCAATTTGGAGCTAATTGCGGGATCCTGACAACTAGCGAAGACATGGCTCCGTGAAGCCCGTTAGTAGCAGGAACTTGGAGGGTTCAAGTATGTTGGGTAGATTAGACTTGGAGGGTCTCTTCATTATTCATGTACTCCAACTTTATTCACTAGTGGATCGATTTCGGCTTGGAGGGTTGCAGAAAGGTTTTTCGCTGAGTACTTTGGTTTCCTTTACGATAACCCGTCTCGGTGTTATCTTGTGTTTGCATCTCTTTTTCCTACTCTTTAAGCTTTACATTTATTGTTTATTGTACTTGCTTATGCCTTAGAGTAGTGTTCTGGTTTTATTGCACGTTATTTACTCTTGTTTCGCACTTAGGGTGAGTTTAGTTCAACTTTTTGTAAAAGTGCATAATGAAAAAGTTGAGTTTTCAAAAAGTGCATAATGAAAAAGTGCATTTTCAAAAAGTTGAGTGTTTGGTAAAAGCTGTTAAAAATGCTTTTTGAAAAAGAGTGTTTGGCTAGCACTTATAAAAGTTGCAGTTTGAAAGATAAATTACCAAAAAGGACAATATATATATAAGGGAGTTTATTTCATACTTAAATCAACTACTTCATATACTTACTAAATAATAATAATAATAATAATAATAATAATATATTATTGGTAGTATTTTAATAATGTTTGGGCAATTTTTCTTTTCTAGTGTCATAATTATTTGTTATTACCATTAATGACTTATTTTTCAATATTTATTAAATCTAAATAATTTTCATCATCATGAAGCACAAAATGAAAATGTAAAAAGATGATAAAATATACACCAATAATCCAAGCTTAAATTGTACTACATATAAATGTAAAAAAGATAATAAAATACATACCAATAACCCGAGTTTAAATTGTATAGCATGATATTAAAAAAAAAAAGAAAAAAAAAAGACAACTACTAATTATTATCTCCCGAAATGGAATTAGCAAAGAAATCACGAAGAACCACCATCGCAGGGTCTGTTAAAGATCCGGAGTTTTGCTCATCACTGCTACCTGCAGCACTATTATGCGCTCTTCTAGAAATTGAATCTCGATTGGCGTTTATAAAGCTACTATCATCCCTATCATTTAGTCTAACAAAATTATGAAGAGCCATAGTAGCAGATACAATAAGTATTTGGATATGGAATGGAAAAGATGGCATGTTTCTGATGATTCTCCATTTATTCTTCCACACACCAAAAGTGCGCTCAATTGTACATCGAAGAGATTAGTGAGCATGATTAAATTTTTCATGTCTAGTTCTAGGGCTTCCACCTCTCCTTCGAAATTCCTGAAGATGGTATGATATCCCCTTGTATAGTGCCAAATAGCCTTTCATCATTGGGTATCCAAAATCAACTACATAATATTTCCCTAGAAAAAAAATATTCAATTGTATTAACACACACACAATATGTCATTATAATGAACAATTGATTAACCATGCCACAAACCTGGTGGTGGGTGCGAAAAGTTGTTACTTTGTTTACGAATAGTATCAAGAAAAATGGAGGTGTCGTGTGCTGCACCTTCCCATCCAGGCAAAACAAATGTGAATAACATATCAAAGTCACATGCAGCCATCACATTTTGAGTTGGATATCCCTTTCTTCCAAAGTATGGAATGGACTTCTCAGTAGGTACAACCGCTATCACATGTGTGCCATCAATCGCACCGATGCAATCCTAATAAAAACATTAATAATTTTCAGTTTCACATGCATTGTATTATCTTATAGACAATAGTTATTCAAATATACAATAGTACACATACTTTGAAATGTGACCAATAAATTGGATGGTCTTGTATTTTGGTTGAAACTTCACTAAAAGTTGGATCCGAAGGCTTTACATATGCAGCTGCAAAGCGAGCACCCAACAGAGTGACCATCTTCTCAAAATGTCTACTTATGGTTTCACCCGGATGCTAAAATATTTCTTGAACCATTCGGTTACATGTTCCATGACCAAGTATCAGTAAACAGATTGCCATTGACTCTTCTAACCTTATATTCCTTGAATGTTGAAGTCCATAGTCATGTTGTAAAACTTGACACAAATTATGAAACACCTCCTTTTTCATTCTAAATATATTGTAACACAAAGTCTCATTACCTTCCATACAGCGTCTCACCCAAGCCCACCCTATTTGTTCAGAATCATAACAAGGAGTCTTATTAATGTACTTATAAAAATATGTCACAATTACTTCACAGGTAACTGCCACAAGCTGGTTAAACTCCTCATCAGAATCGTCATTACTATCATCATCATCAGAATCACTATCACTACTCTCACCATCATCATCATCATTGTTATCACCATCATTATTATTATCAGCATTGTTATTATTATCACCACCATCATGATCATCACAGTAATTTCTGTAATCCCCATCCATTAATAGTTCCATAAAATGGCCACTCTCATGAGTACCATTATAATCATCCATATTGATTTAAGCTACACAACAAAGTAACAAATAATCAACCATTGCTAATACTACTTTAATATAAATCAACATAATAATCAGAACATCAAGACAATTCAGAACATACCAAGACAATTTAGAACATCAAGTACATAACACTGTAATGAAAATTCCAAATGTGTTTACATTACACATATATTAGTCCAAAGCTAATCACATAACTTAGTTTAAAGTTAATACAACATAGCTAACACTAAATATCACATAGCTAATACTTAGTTTAAAGTTAATACAACATAGCTAATACTTAGTTTAAAGGTAATACAACATAGTTAATACCATATAAGGTTGGTCACTTCTTTTGGTTATAAATCATTTCTTGTAGCCACTCCAGTTGTGACTCTGGGTCCTTGAAAGTTAGGAACATCTCCCTACGTGACTTTTTTAGTAAGACAAAGGAAGCTTGAACCACAAACTATCTTTCCACTCCAGGAAGTGCTCTCACAATCGCCATGACATTATCAATTGAACTTGGTGACTCTCGAGAAGTACCTTCAGACCTATTCTGACATACAGTTATTAATTGACCAATATGATCGTCCAACATTGCAGCTCCTCCTATCTTCTTCTTTTTCTTCTGTGAGGGTATTGATTCACTAGTTTGCTTTTTTCCTGAACTATGTGATTGACTAGTATGTCCTTGCTGCAAACTATCAATGTCTAAACTCATGTCACATTGGCTATCCTTAAATTCGGAGCTACCATCTGAATCACTAGCACCCTCTTCTGGCATTGTTAGAAGGAGTGTATTTGAAGAAGGGGTCCATGCAGCTACCCCAGTTGCTGCAACATCCCTAAACATTATATCAAGTTGTTCTAGATTCTATGGACCTTTCTCTCGAAATTTTCTAGCTTTGGGTAATTCCTACAAAATGTAATTGTAATTTCACTCATATAACAATAATATAAAAAATCTATCTCCTACTAACTACATATTAATAAAATACAGTACTCACCTCCAACTTCAGGTCCCACCAAGTATCAGGAGCAGCAATCGTTCCCTTCATTGGATCCCAACCTAAACCTGTGTCAAGATTCCTCAATCGTTCCCACATTCTCCAATCACCTTTTAATACATCCTACCTACTTTTTAATTGGTCCTTATCATAATTTTGACTGGTCTCCTCACAAAATTTGGTCACCAAATTGAACCAACCTTTGCTACTAAAGCCAGCACCTTTTGTTCTATTCCCGGCTTGAATTTGTTCCACACAAAGGTTACAAAAAGTAGTTGTCCACGTTGGATTAATATCCCAATCTGCTCTAGCCTTTTTTACCTCAGGGTTGGAAGTGGTCCTTTTACCCATCTATAAAGTTAACCAACCATTGATTGGAGTCAGGTTCATTGAGAAGAGAGTTAAATAGATTTGCACCACATAATAAATACAAGTCCTAATAGCAATAATAACAATATAAGAAACAAGAATTACTAGTTAGATTTGGGGCATAGCTGAATTTCTAAATGGGTGCGGTTGCATTAAGGTGTGTTTGTTACAGAGTCTCCAAAAAAAAAAAAAAAAAAAAAAACATTGTATAGCTTAAACCTCAATTCTTAAACTAAGCAATAAATTCTTACACCAAAGCATTCAAAACCCAGAAAATCACATAACTAATAATCAACAAAAACCACAAAAACCAACCCAAAAAACTCAAGCTACCACTCAGTACTAGAAAAAAAAAAATATATATTAACCCCATAACATAACTAAAACTTGAAAATTCATATCAAGCAAAAGACTTTCAACCACAACCTTAAAAATAACTAATAATCAACATTAAAACACAAAAACTTGTTTGGGGTGTTGCAGGGTGTGCGTGCTCTGCTGATGTGGGGTGCGTCTGCAGACACACCCCACATCAGCAGAGCACGCACACCCCACCAACACCTCACCATGCAGCAACCAAACAAGCCCAATATTCCAAAATGTCACATACTCAACGAACCACGACAACCAGCATGAAAAATATTTATATTTCTTCTGAAAATTCTTCTTTCTTTCTCATTCTTTATATTTCTAAAATACCCAAATCATGCTAATAAAATACCCAAATCAGATATCGCATAACTTTAGACAGAGCATCCACAAAATAAAAAAAATTTACGAAGCAAAGCTTTTTTAGTACCCGGCAAGAGAACAAATAGATCTTTAGCAAGAACCAAAGCATGCAAGATCTAAATTTTTTTTTTTCAGCTTGGTAAAATAAAATAAAAATAAAAAAAAATAAAAAATTTAGATCAGTGTTGGTACCTGGTGGTTTTTGGTAGCAGATCAGTGTTGCTTGGTGTTTTGTTGATCAAACCTTTACCTTCAAAATGTATTTCTCAGATCAGATTAGACAAATAAAATAATAAAAAAAATATTACAGGGGAAGGCCCGTTGAAGAAGATGAAGAAAGAAGAAGAAGAGGAAGAAGATTTTCAACGGATGACAAAAGAAAAGAGAGACTTACATTTGAAGGGCAGAGAGATGACCTTGTAGCAGCACAAAGATGAGAGGAATGAAGGAGCTTGCGTAGAGCAGAGAGATGACCCAAAGTGGAATGCACTGTGCGATCTCTGAAGACATGAGCTGAAGGGCAATTTGGTATTTGCACACTCACTCCCAACGGATACCCCAAAACGCCCAAGGACTTTTGCAAAATGGACCGGATGAGGTCCATAATCAATGCGCGTTCTCTGAACGTTTTTAAAACGTAACTTTTTACCCAAACGCAACTTTTTGTAATTACCAAATGCAATTTTTGGGCCAACTTTTTGTAAAACGCAACTTTTTGGGTCCAAAAGTTGAACCAAACGGGTACTTAGTTAAGTTAGAGTAAAAGCAACTAAGCCGTAATTTAAAATTTAGGGGGTCTAAATTGGCTATAGTGTTTCATACTATTTAAGCTTTCATTTGGTATCAAAGCGGGTACACTTTTTGGATTTCATTATCCTTGTGTGATCCTAAACCCCATTTGAGATAAATAGATCTTAATCTTTCAACGCACCTCCTTTCTTTGATGGGAGCAACTATGTGTTTTGGAAAGTAGTATGCGTGCTTTTCTATGTGCTATTGATGAGACCGTTTGGGACTCCGTTGAGAATGGTTGGGTGAATCCAACAACACCCAAGGCCGAGTGGGAGAAGGTTGCCCTTGCTTTGGCAAATGCCAATAGCAAAGCTATTAATGCAATATTTTGTGCTGTTTCAACTGATGAATTTCACAGGATCTCTCATGTAAAGGCCGCTAAAGAGGCGTGGAAAATTCTCGAGACCACCTATGAGGGAACCAAGAAGGTCAAGGACACCAAATTGCAAATGCTCACTACCCGGTTTAAGGAAGTGAAGATGAGTGAAGATGAGATTGTCATTGCCAAGCTCAATCTTGGAGAAAAGATTGAGGATGCCAAAATTGTAAGGAAAGTCTTAAGATCCTTACCTGAAAGCTTCGAAGCTAAAGTCACCGCCATTGAGGAGAGTAAAGACTTGGATGAAATCAAGATCCAAGAGCTCGTCGGTTCTCTTCAAACTTATAAACTAAGCTTGCCCTCTAACAAGTCTAGCAGATCACTTGCTCTCAAAACTATAAATGAGAAAACCAATGATTCCTCGAATAGGGATGATGTTGAGAAAGAGGTGGCTTATCTTGCAAAGAAATTCCGCAAATTTCTAAAGATGAAGAACAATGGGAAGTCATTTGGCAAAGGAAAATTCTCATCCTTCAAGAATGACAAGAAAAACTTCAAGAAGAAGGATGTAAGAGAGTTATCACCACCCCAAGGCATTGTTTGCTATGAATGCAATGGACATGGGCATTTGAAGAAGTAGTGTCCGAACTATTTGAGAGGGAAAGGTAAGGTGCTAACAACCACCCTTAGTGATTCAGAGAGCTCAAACTCAGATTCTGAAGAAGGAAGTGATGGTGATGGAAAATACTCTGCGTTTATGGCAATTACCTCGGTTGATTCAAAAGAAGAATTGAGACAATTGGTTGAGGAACTCGGTGTACACACCGATGTTGAAGAAGATGAAGTTTCGGATGATAAGGAAGTATACCTTAATGAAGGTGATAAGAAACTTCAAGATGTTTATGAAGTATTGCTTGAGGATTGTGGCAAGTATGCCAAAATTCTTAAGAGAGTGGTCAAGAAGACGAAGAGAATTGAAGAAGACCATAAATCCATTCTTACCAAATGTGAAGTTGAAGACTTGAAAGAGGAACTGTTGAATGCTTACTCATGGAGTCGCCACCTAGTTATATGATCTAAGAACCATGAATATAGCGTCTTTTCGAAGAAGGACCATTGATCTTACTACCTGAGTATGGGTTTGGAGTTTAGGTACATTCTTGAGAAGGTGTTAGGCACCCAAGACCACCCAACCTTAAGGTTGGCCTCCCATCATTGTGTCTTATATCTTAACCTTATTAAAAGCATGTTCAATACTTGTATTCTAACTCACACACTCACTAGCATACATCTAAGCATACAACATGGCATTATTATCCCAAAACAACATACCTATCTATCTATAAAGCAATAAGAAACCCAACCACACATATATACAAACCTTAGCATACATTTATCATAGCATCTCATCAACCTAGCATACATCTATCATGCATCACATCATAAACCGTAACATGTTATCATCATACATACCATCCACCTAACATTCATCTAGCATCATATCGTATATCTCATCCAAGGCAGCAACATGTAAACATCAAAGGATCACATTGGGAACATGAAGATCATTAAGAACACGTTGTTCAACCAAACACATTCATGCTCATCATCAAACCATGTTATCAAACAATATGCATGTACATGTGAATTCATGACTTACCTTTACTTACCTCATTGCACCACAACACCTATGGCATCAATGAATGGACATGTGAATGAATGACATGTCATTAAAACTAAGGAACAAAAAGGATAAACCCTAATCTAGCATACATTGACAAACAAACATGTGAACAAAGAAATAGAGACTCAAAAGCATATAAGATAGTTGAAACAGACGCATATTAGGTAAAACAAACAATGCAAAAGAAACAGGAAAATCAAAATTAGGGTTTCTGGGCACGACTATGCGTGCACATACATAGGCTTGCGTACGCAAGCCAGTTGTATGTGTACGCATACTTCGAGCCTGTGTGTGCATTCAAAATTATGCGTACGCAGACACACCTAAACCCTAACCCAAAAAATAGACAAGCAGAAAAACAAAGCAAGACTTGTCGCATAAATCTATCAGCCTAAATCTATCACCCCTTACAACTATATAAAGTTCTAAAAAATAGATTTATGCTTTCAAGTCACATAAATCTATCACCCCACCATCGATCAAATCTTGAATCTCATTATTCAACTTAAAGCAATTATTTGTCTTGTGTCCTAGCTTTTGGTGAAAAGCACAATACTCATTCATGTTCCAATTATTTGGGATTGGAACTGGAAGAAGAGTAGGTTCAAGTGGCTTAAGGTAACCCTTCTCAGATAAGATTTCAAGGGCCTCTGACAACGACATGTGAATGTCATCAAATTCCCTTCTCTTTTTGGGGGTGTCTTTGGCAATAACTTTCTTTCTTTCTTTTGGCTTTCCAAAAACATCCTCGCCTTGTGGGTCATGTATTTCTTCAAGCCTTTATAGTTGAGTCCTTATATCCTTCATTAGCTCCTCCATGTGAGCAAGTGTCTTGCTTATGATGTCAATACTTTCATTCGTGCTCATCATTGCTTCTTGGTATTTTCCTTAGTGAGTAGATCTTGACAAGGCTAGGGATGTGGTTTGAGATTATCTTAAGTGTCCCTGAAAATGAATTTGATCAAATAAACATGTGCTCCCAATGTCTTTTAAAGTTTTGGACCCATCAACTTTTCCTGCTTGCTTCAAAATGTGGACTACATGTATGCCTCATTTGTATTCTAAGTCTTGTATCATTTCATTATCTTGAACTTAGAAATATAATAAGCTATATCAAATTTTTAAAATTCATGTCTTCCACTATGCTTAGAGCCAAATTACATCATTCACACATCTCGCCCTCTCTCCTTCCCTCATTTGAATCCAAGCCCAACATTCTTTCTTTCTTTTTCTTCTTCTTTTCTTTTCTTTTTCTTTGATTTTTTTTCTTTGGGCCTTGAATCCAATTACAAGTCACTCATCTCGCCCTCTCATCCTTATTTGGGCTTAAGCATAGGTTGTTCATGAATTTTGTAAGGTTAGTCCACATCTTGTGCTCTATTTGACCTTATGAAAATGGTCTCATCAAACAATTTAAAAACAAAGATCAATGCCCCATTTGTAATGCAAGCCCAACATATTTTGGAATTTTTTTTTATTTTTTTATTTTATGAAAAACTTATTTGAACTTGTATACAAAATGAACCATGACATTTAGAAGTCCACATCTTTTTTGCTTTTTCTTTTTCTTTTGGATTTTTTTTTATTTTTTATTTTTTGAAAAAAGGGTGATCAAATTTTATCTCAACACATCAAAGTCTTTTACTTGTCCCATTGAATATTCACTCTCTCTCCTCATGAGAGCCTTGCCCCTAGTTTCAAAACCATTTTTTTTTAAATGGGCCTTGCCCCTAGTTCAAAGGTTCAAGCCATTTTGTTTTATTCTCAAATGGGCTTTGCCCTTAGTTCAAAGGGTTTGGTCAATTGGTTCAAAAAGATTTCATCTTTTAATCCTCATTGGGCTCTTGGTGAGCCTACCCATGTCTTTGGGTTTTAGGGCTTCAAAACTTTCCCAAAGCATGGATGGGTTCGTCATCTTTTCAATAAAGCCTATAACATACTCATGATCTTGGGCTCTCTTGCTTTTGAAAAAGATTTTTGAACTTTGACCCAAAAGCTAGGGTATGTTATGGCTTTATGGCCCAATACCTTTCTCCAAAGTCTATGATATATTCATGATCTTGGGCTCTCTTGATTTGAAATTTTTTTGAATGGGCCCAACACTTAGGGTATATCATCTTTTATCTTTCTTTCTTTTTTGAATTTTTCTTTTCAAAACTTTTTTCATTTTTATTATCTTTTATTTTTTAAAAAATTTTCCATCTTTTTTTTTTTTTTTTTTTGAAAATTCATCTCTTGAAAGAATAATATTTACAAAAGTTTTTTTTTTTTTCAAAAAATCTTTCCTTTTTTTTTTTTTTTTTTCTATACAAGATAAAATTCTACACTACCCTAATCTAAGTGTATATATGTGTGAAACTCCCTTATGGAGACTTGAACCCCGGCCCTTGCCCCCCACACTCCACAAGCAATTATACTTGTGGAGTGATCATCGCACCAAGGGTGTGCTGTGGTTCAAAAAATCTTTCCTTACTTTCCTTAAAAATCTTTTTCTTTGCTAAAAATTTCTTTCTTGAATTCTTTTATTTTGTAAAAGATTGTTTGAAAATTCTACTTCTAAAAAAACATAATAAAATTATTTACAAAATATTTTTTTTGAAAAATTTTCTTCATTTTTTTTTTGAAAATTCACCTCTAAAAATAAAAAATATTCACAAAAGATTTTTTTTTTTTTTAACATTCTTTTCCTTGAAAAATTTTTTCTTTGCAAAATATTTCTCTTCTTGAATTCTTTTTCTTCACAAAAGATTTTTTGAAAATTTCGTTTTTTTTTTAAATATTTACAAAAGATGTTTTTTTTGAAAAATTTTCTTCTTTGCCTTTTTTTTTTTAATTCCTTTCTTAAAAAATTTACTAAAGATTTTTTTTTTTAAATTCCTTTCCTTGAATTTTTTTTTTTTTTTTTTTTTTTTGCAAAACATTTATTTTCTTGAATTCTTTTCCTTTGCAAAAGATTTTTTTTTTTTTTTTTTTGAAAATTCCACTTCTAAAAAAATATTTACAAAAGATTTTTTTTTTTTTTTTTTTTTTTGTTGAAAACTTTTCTTCTTTGCAAAAGAATTTCTTTTCTTGAATATTGTTCTTTGCAAAACATTTTTTGAAAATATTTACAAAATATATATATATTTTTTTTTTTTGAAAACTTTTCTTCTTTACAAAAGATGTTTTTTTGAAGTAGCCCTTTAGCTTGAACATATTTTAGTCCTCCTCTCAAAGCCTATGAATCTCTCATCATTTTGGACCTTGGCAAACAACAAGGAGACCCAAGATTAGAGAAGTTCATATTGACTTTGTAGGATGTTGGATGTTAAGTCCATAACACATTTGTTACCCTAGGCCCAAAGTTCTCCTTTTCAAGAGGCCTTTTGATTTGGGCTTATGATAGCAGCTAAGCTATGGTCTTATAAAGCTTTCAAATAAAGACATTCCTTTGGACTTTGGAATAAGTCTATCATATGTGAGGACTTCTTTTCTTTTCGTCCCAATATCTTAGGGTATACCATAACTTTAGGGCCATCCCTTCCATTTTTACATCTTTTATTTGTTCCTTAGAATTAGGTGAACACATGATATATGGTTGAACAAACAAGAGATATATAAAAGGTATCCTTTTTGATAGGGTCTAGGATCTCTCTAGTATGGGTAGGCTCTCTAAGGCTAAAGGGATAAATAAGTAGGTCACTCACAACTAGTTGGGCTATAATTCCAACCGAGGGCCTAAGTGGACCCCATAGTGGATTGGTAGTCAACCTTTAACGTACTCAAAGCCCATTATAGGCGATGACACCGATTGTGAGTTGGTAGGATGAACTTCGGAAGATTTGGGGCCGAATGGAGCTTTCCATATTCCCACTCATCACCAACTAAGGTTGAGGGACAAAAGAAACCAAGTGGTGTGTGTGCAAACAAGTATTGAAATAGCTTTTATTAAGGTTAAAATATATGACACATAGGAATTAAACTCATTGTCCCCAGTAGAGTCGCCACTGTGGACACGGCAGAAAGTGTTGGAGTCGCCACCTAGTTATATGGTCTAGGAACCATGAATATAGCATCCTTTCAAGGAAGGACCACTGATCTTACTACTAGAGTATGGCTTCAGAGTTTAAATACGTTCTTGGGAAGGTGTTAGGCAACCAAAACCGCCCAACCCTAAGGTTGGTCTCCCATCATTGTGTCTTATATCTTAACCTTATTAAAAGCATGTTCAATACTTGTATTCTAACTCACACACACATTAGCATACATCTAAGCATACAACATGGCATCATTATCCTAAAACAACATACCTATCAATCTATAAAGCAAAAAGAAACCCAACCATACATATATACAAACCCTAGCAAACATCTATCATGGCATCTCATCAACCTAGCATACATCTATCATGCATCACATCATAAACCCTAACATGCTATCATCATACATACCATCCACCTAACATTCATCTAGCATCTTATCATATATATCACCCAAGGCAACAACATGTAAACATCAAAGGATCACATTGGGAACATAAAGATCATTAAGAACATGTTGTTCAACCAAACACGTTCATGCTCATCATCAAACCATGTTATCAAATAATATGCATGTACATATGAATGCATGACTTACCTTTACTTACCTCATTGCACCACAACACCTATGGCATCAACGAATGGACATGTGAATGAATGCAATGGCACTAAAACTAAGGAACAAAAAGATGAACCCTAATCTAGCATGCGTACACAGGCCAGTGGTATGCATATTGATAGGCCAAGAATATATTAACCCCTTTGGTAACTTAATCAATTAATTTAGCCAAGTGAAATTAATTAGATTCAATTACATGCAATAAGCATGGTAGCACAAACAAATCACCAACTAAGTTAAATGCAGTAGAAAATAAATTTGACACATGTGATTTGTTTACGAATGGGAAAACCACCGAAGCAAAACCCCACCGGGTGAATTTAAGGTCACCACTCTCGAGAATCCACTATTATCAAAAGAAGTGGTTACAAGTAAAGGAATCCCAGTACCTTATACCAACCTACAGTTGAACCCTTACCCTAATACACAATCAGACTTGTAATGTAGTGACAATCTCTCCTTTCAATGCACAGCTCCAAGTACGTGACTAATCAATCGATGCACGGATCCCAGTACGTGACTAACACACAAACTTGAGAAAGATGTTGGCTGCAAAATTCTTCAGTTCATCCAGACGATGAAGATCAAGAAGCTCCTTGGTTACAAAACCCTCAGCACAAAGACGCAGCAGCTTCTTCAAGAGAAAGATGAACTAGGGCAAATTGTCTCCAGTCACAATTTGAGTAAATAATCACTTTGCATCAAGTTGCATCACCTTTGACGGCCCTTAAAATAATCCTTGTATATGTCTAGGGTTGTGAGAAAAGAAACCCTACACAAATAGCTTGGATATGCGTGAAAAAAGACCTAAAAATCTGAATTTCGTAATTCTCGATAGATACAGCTTCTGTCGAGAGGCGTCGAGAATCACATATTAAATCTCGATAAATACATATGTCAAACTATCTATCGAGCTTTAATGAACAACACTTCTTCACTTGATTCTTGGATAGATTTGCATGGCTTCAATACTAGACTTGAACTCTTGTTCCTTGAAGTATTAAACACATCCTAGATCTACCTAAATACAAGTAAAGTGCATTTTTTCAAAGGATTAGCCAAATCTATATGACATATGTTCTAACAAATTCTACATATGTCCTAACATGTACGCATACTTTAAGCCTGCATACGCATACAAAAGTATGCGTACACAGACACGCCTGAACCCTAACCCAAAAAACAAACAAGTAGAAAAACAAAGCAAGACTTGAAATCATAAATCTATCAGCCTAACATGCTTAAAAATATAAAGAAAGCATAAAACTAACCTAAACAAACATATATAAATATAAACCAAGCAAAGAAATAGATTAAAACATAACAAGAGGACAGAAAAGCAAAGGAACAGAAAAAGAAAGAGTTAAGCTGAATACCTTAACCAAGAAGCTTTTCAAGCTTAATTTTGACCATTCCCTTCAGTCAATCTATTCACGAATTAATAGAAACGGGATTAGTAATCTTAAACTCAAAGGATCAAGGCCAGAAAAGGCCCTAATAAAATAAAATTGACTTAAGGATGTTTTGTGAAAAACTCCCTCTTTGATTCACTATTTCTAGTGAATCTTAGGTTTCCCTTAGGATTTTTCTCTGTCTCTTGAAAAGGTACCATGTAAGGCTTTATATAGTTGAAAAATAGGATTTTAGAACGGCTCCCAAACGTGTGGGATTCATTCCAAACCTCAGTCTTTAATGAAGAAAACTTGCCTTTCTTATGTCTCTAAAACCTTAACTGCGTACACAGACTTGCGCCTGTGTACGCAGCATGTGGCCTGCGTACACAAACCGTGGGTTTTCTTTGGCCTTTATTTTCCAAAACATAAAAAGTTATATTTTCCATTTTAACTCCTCTCAAGTCAATTTTACATTTGATTGGGCCTTAAACCAACCTTGGGCCTTGGAATTTGGGCATCATTGGGGAACAGGGGCTTGAGTCGTAAGGAGTACAAAATGTGGTGTCTACACTTACTCAAAGATCAAATTTCTCGAACTTGAAGTGATTCAAGCTAATGTTAAAGTAGAGTGCATCACGACCAAGAAGCTTGATAATGTTCTTTCATCTCAAAAGCCTTTTTTCAGACAAAACCGGACTAGGTTACACCGGTGAGGAAGTTCAAGTGAAGAACCAAGAAGGGAGACGAAATTTGTATCAACAAAAGTTGTAGAAAAGCCCAAGATTGAGATCCCTATTGTTGAATAGAAGGACATTGAGCCAAAATCAAAGGCAAAAGGAAAGTCACTGCCTAAGAGTCAAAGGGGACCTCAAGTAAAGCATTTTTGTCACCATTGTGGCATTTGAGGGCACACAAAACCAAATTGCTTCAAGCTTTGAAATGAAAGAAGAATGCCAAGAGGAAAGCAAGTTAAGAACATCTCATCATGCCTAGCTAGCTTCATCCCGAGGTTTGAGAGTTATGTTGGACGTACCCCTCCGTCTAAGGATCTCACCCAAAGCACTCGTGCGGTGTAGGTGAAGAAGGGTACTTATGCATGATTCATCCACTATATCCATGCATTAATACTTCCTATGTCTTAGGGTCATAGTATCATGCATAATGCCATGTGCACTCTTCTTGCTATAATGCTTCTTCTTTAGCATGTTTCTTTTAATGCTTTTTGTTTAAAAGATTGTTTTAATTGTTGATCTTACTTTACTAATTTTGTTTTGCGTGAGTAAAAAATCCAAAAAAACTCATAAAAGGTATTAAAAAAAATCCCAAAAAGGTTTGATCGCTTGTGTTGTGTTATATCACATGTGAGTTTGGCTTAGTACCTTCATACTAATGGCGTAGTGTATTTACGAGCTTAGCTTGTTATATATGCACATATTGAATGTGAGTGAAATCTAGAAATCTATGTTTGATTGTTATAAATTGATCTTCAAGCTTGTCTTGAATGTCTAGCAAATAGTCTTGTTTGATCTTGCTACATGTGTAGACTTGATCCTATATATCTCCTCACTTTTTTTTTTTTTAATGTCAAAAAGCTCTTCAAACATCAATCTTAAAGGAGAAAGAGCTGAAAAAACCTTGCTTCGAAAACTAGTCAGACTAGGAAAAGGTGGAGCAAAAATGTATTCAAAATGTATGATGCCAAAGCCAAAGGCTTATTCTTCAAAGAAATATCAAAAATTTCTTGGCATCGTTGGAGGGTCCCTTCATTATTCATGTACTCCAACTTTATTCACTAGTGGATTGATTTCGACTTGGAGGGCCGTGGAGAGGTTTTTCGCCGAATACTTCGGTTTTCTCTTTGATAACACGTCTCGGTGTTATCTTGTGTTCGTATCTCTCTTCCCTACTCTTTAAGCTTTACATTTATTGTTTACTGTACTTGTTTATGCTTTAGAGTAGTGTTTTGGTTTTATTGCACATCATTTACTCTTGTTCCGCACATATCAATACATGTGCATGCAGTTGCGGCGAAAATTTCTTCAAGGGTCAAGCTAAATATATATAGACAAAATAAATCAAATTCAAAGAATAATCTACACACAAAATCTGTTTGTATGAGCACTAACATCGGGTGTGCTAAATGCACTAGCACACCAAACACTAAAATACATGTTGTATGAGATGTTCTAAATGCCATATATTTTTAGAACATGCTACAGCACCGTTCTAATAGTAGAACAACATTGTAGCCAAGTTCTAAAAAAATTTATTATCTTTCACACTCTTCTTCGCTTGTTGTCTCTTTGTCTCTTCCTTCTCCTCTTTGCCTCCCTCATTGATCAAAGTTTTTTTTTTTTTTTTTTTTTTTTTTTTAATATCTTTTTTATTCCAATCTCTCCTCTCATACACTCTCTCTTGTTTGGTTCCCACTCTTCCTCTCTCCTTCTTACTCTTAGTCACGTCGCCAACGTTGCACGTCGTCCACCACGCCACCTTGCATTGGCTCTGTCTCAATCGGCTCCACCCAGGTTCGCACTGTCATATTCCTCCCATATTGGTATTGATCGATGTGCGAGTGGAAGATCGAACTGTTGAAGATGGGTTGTGTCAGTGGTTATTGTGTTAATTATGGTTGTAGTTTTTTTGGATTGTTGTTGTGGGTTTTTTTTTTTTGTGTGGTTGTGAGCAGATTTTTATGGGTTCTAGTGGTTGAATTTTATGGGTTGCAGTGGTTGTAAGTGCGGCCGCTAGTGGTGGTTGTAGTGGTAGTTTTTGGGGCTGTTGTTGTGGGGTTTTTTGTGTGATTGTGGGCTAAATTTTATGGGTTGTAGTGGCTGAATTTTATGGGTTGCGGTGATTGTGGTACGTCGGCTGGTGATGGTTGGGTTGATTTTGGGTTGTAGTTGTGGTGGATGGTTGATTATGGGTGGGGGTGGGGGTGGGATTGGGGTAGTGGTGGGTGGTGGTGAAATGTGGGTGGTTTTGTGTTTTGCATTTATTATTTTTTTGTTTCTTAATATTGTAGGAGTTTTTTAAAATTATTGTATGTATTATTTTAATATGTTGTGTGGAAGAATAGAATATTTGATGCAGAGTGTAATGTTAAAATGGAAAAAAGTAAGTTTTTTGTGTTAAAATAACATTTGGGATGGCACAGCTGATACCAGTGCTCTAACATAATTTAACAAATGCTTATTTCTTACATATAACAAAGTACATATAAAACATTAATAAAAACTAAAAGATTTTTAACTCCTAACTATAAAATCAATCCTTTCAAAAAAAAAAAAAAAAAAACCTATGAAATCAACATTTATTATGTTTTTTCAATTTAAAAAAACATTTATTATGTTTCTAAAAAACATTTATTGTTTCTTTTAAAAGGAAAAAAAATAATGTCTATGTCTCTAATATTCTAAACGAATTTTTTTTTTTTAAGAATATTTTCATTAAATACATAAAATACACTTTATATTAATGAGTAATAAATTTATGGTATAAAAGTAACTAGATGAAACAAAAATGATGCATTAGTCATCTAAATAAATGTGTTACATGTTTTTAGTAAATATCTAGGGAGGCCATTGTCAATACCTCACGACAGTTGATCACCCAAAACAGCAACATGGCTCGTCCCCCACCACCAGAGGGGGCTGGGATTAGAGTTGCGCTGGCTTGGGTGTTGTGAGAATGTAAAAAGGAACATCTAGTGTGTGACTAAATTAAGTCGTTTTTAATCGATTATTACCAAAGGTAGTGAAGTCACCACCAATCATTGAGTTTCTCTATGGTGTGATTGGTCACCTGACTTTATTTGATTTTTTTACCAGTCCTAGGCTAAGAAAAATGTCATTTCTCCTAATCTAATTGGATGGTAAAAAATCTTGATTCTTGAGTTCGAAAGTCTAGTTACATGTGGAGAAGTTGTTAGGCATCCCATAACGCCTGTCGTGAGACAGTCCTTTGTTTTGGTAAATTTTTAATTTTCAATCATTGGCAGTTAAAAACAAGTTATTGCCATTAGCTTTTGAGGCTTTAAAAGAATTGGGCTATTAAGGTTTGACTTGGGAAATTAGTGTGGCCTTTATAGCTTTGCCAGCACATTTGAATTATTGCCAAATTTCCACGACGAAAATCTAGCAGCATTTCGCCTTATTTTCATGGCAGAAATCCAGCAGCATTTCGAGTAAGGTGCATCATAGCACACAAAACACTATTCTCACAAAGTTTTCGCTGTGAGAATATGGCAAGATGCCACATTTTCATGGCGAAAATCTGGTAGAGTTTTGCGTTTGGTGCATTATGGCCCACCTATATGTTTGTACTAAGGCAAGAGGCTCACTAAAGTATTAAACACATGATGCGTGTCACATACATAGGAAAACAAATGTCAACAGCTGACATGGATAGGGGCAATCACACACGTTGTAGGTCAGGCACACAATGTAGCATGAATATGCATCTATAGCACAAGCCTTGAATGCATACCTACACTCCAAGGTTAAAAGCATCCATGATTAGGAGGGGGTTGCCCTCCTAACTATGTATGTCCATCATCCAAAGTGCGCGCACACACACACACACACATTTATATATAGCATGCAAAATGCAAACACACAAAGCGGGAAAGAAAAGCATACATTTCCACAAACAGAGGATGTGACCAAAGCAAGGTACAAGGAAAGGAAATCCTAGTCTTAGAAAGCTACTAGACATGGTTTTAAAGGAAAGTTTTAGGAAGGAAAAGACCTCTTAGAAGGGCTACACACACACACACCCACATATATATTTATATATAGCATGCAAAATGCAAACACACAAAGCGGGAAAGAAAAGCATACATTTCCACAAACAGAGGGTGTGACCAAAGCAAGGTATAAGGAAAGGAAATCCTAGTATAAGAAAGCTGCTAGACATGGTTCTAAAGGAAGGTTTAGGAAAGAAAGGACCTCTCAGAAGGGTTTCACCCCCTAATCTACTGATCTTTGCCCTTTTGCTTGCATTTAGAAGATGTGCCCATGCTTCGTGCATACATGCAACAACAAAAATAGAACACAAAGCCAGCAAACAAGCATAGGAGCAAAAGAAAGGGAAATGCAAGCAAGCAAACACACAACGGGAACAAACAAGCATGTTAGCAAACAGAGAGAACATGTGAATAAACAAAAATCAGAGAAAGCATGTTATCAAACAAGCAAACAAAAAGAGAAGGTGTCCTCAAGGGACAAATGGGGGTTTGGATTTGGTGTCCGTAGATCCATTAGATTGGAGTGCGGATGACACATGTGCCATCAAGCAAAGCTCCTAAAAGGGACTAAGGATTTCGTGTATAAAGACGAGTGTGAACCCACACAAAATCAAAGGTAGGAACGATGCTTGATGACACCGATAAACAAGCAAAGACAGTGCATGAACATGTTAAAAAATATGTAAAGATGCAGCTAAAGCAAGGAGACCACAGAAGATGACATAAAGCAAGCAAGGCCAAAAGGCACAAAAGACAAGGCGAAGCATGTTATCACACAAGGATAAGAGCTAAATTGCCTTTACATTTAAGTTCTTTATGTTCTTGCTTATAGTTTTAGTTCAGGTCCTTCAATTTATGTTCTTGCTTATAAATTGCCTTTACATTTAAGTTCTTTAAATTATGTTCTTCCTTGCTTTCAATTCAAGTCTTTTACCTTTAAGCTTTCTTTATTTTCCTTATTATCATTCTCATGGGTACAAGGGCTCAAGGGCTAGCTCTCTAGCTAGCACCATGAACCCTAGATTACTGAAAAATGAGAAGCTTGGGTAACAAACATCTAAAAATGGGTTTTCGAAAGATGAAAAAGGCTCCAATGGCCATCCATTTTCTTAAAATAGGTCTTTTCCAATAAAAATGTAAGTTTCTTTCAAAAAGCCTTCTAGTGGGGCATCTTTTGAACTATAAATCAATGCCATTTCAAAACCCTTACCTTTTCAAACTAAGAAATTAAAGTTTTCTACCTTAAAAGATGAATAAAACCATGAATTTTTATTTTGAAAAGCCCTTTTTCTTCATAAGAAAACCATGGAAACCATTTTCTTAAAACCAATTTTTTTTTTCTTAAATGATTTTGATCCGAACTTGGGATTCTAAAAATTCTTTTCTTGAAAATAAGTTTGTTCTTCCTTTGTTTTGAATTCCCTTTACAAATTGTTTTCAATCTTAAACCTTGTATTTTTGAAAACCCTTACCTTTTGTTATTATTTCAAAACATAAAAATTTGGATTTTTTTTTTTTTTAAATGGACAAAAAACCATGGGCTATTATCTCTTAAATCTTTTCCTATTTTATAAAACCTATGGAAACCCTTTTCAAAAGCAAACCTTTTAAATTGTCTAGATTTTAATCTTGGGTTGTTCTTTCTAAAAAGACATGGGAATCCTTTTTCCGGGAAAAAAAAAAAAAAGTTTCCAAAATGGTTTTAAACCTTTAAGATTTGTTTCTTCAAAGGTTCATAAAAGTTCTTTTGTTCTTACTTTCTCAAAACTTTTCTCCTTTAAAATTGTTGCCTTTTAATGAATTCTCGTCAAAACCTTTTCTTTATTTTATAAAAAATCAAGAGAAACCTTTTTTTTAAGAAAATTCTTTTCCCAAAGTCTTGTTCAAAAAATAAAAATAAAAAACCTTTTCCCAAAAATTAATGAGGTTTTCCAAAGAAAACACTCATCTTTTCAAATGAAGATAAAGGGTCACTTTTACATAGAGTTACTTTTAAATCTTTCCTTTTAAAATGATACCATTTTTATGAGTTTCGTTATGTGTTTATGATTCACTTCCATTGAATCATTAGACTCCCATCAAGCTAACATTGTAAGGGGCGAAACAGACGATTTGGGCCCAATTAAGATAAGATTGGATTGGAATAGATGCCCAATACAATAAATTTGTAAAGGTGGATTATCAAGGCCAACCCTTCAAGACTCAATAGTTTTACTTGGTAATTTAAAGATAGGAAATTGGCTAAGACAATAGTTTAAGTAGAGAATAATAGAAAGAAAGACAAAGATTCTTATTCAAGTTCTTCCTCGGGCTGGTTAAGGAGCCATAGTTCTTTGGGATATATACTTCTCAGTTACACAGTTCTTAATTTCTCTCTCTCTTTTCTATTTCTTCCTCCTTTTATCCCTTGATCTCCCTTTCAGGAGGATCTTCCTTACTATATATAGCTGCTAGGATTACATCCAAGCCCTCCACTTGGATGGTCGTTGATCCTTCCTTAAATACTTGTCCCATCATTGCTTTGCTGGTGGTGGTAGAGTAGGATGCAGGCTGTGGGGGCACTGTACAGGGGTAATTCTATCATTAATGTGGTAGGCTGAATTGGTACAGTGCATTAAATGTAGAGGTAATAGGTGTTTTATCTAGAAACTTCCACCTTTCATTGCTCGCATGTCTTTACTTCCTTCCTCGGCCTTCAACCCTATGGCCTTGGTGGTTTGTCTCTAGTCTCCTGAGGAGTGTCCGAGGGGCCGTCTTCCTCAGTTTCAATGTTTGAGCAGACCAAGGGTTCCCGACTGGAATTCGGAGCTGGTGCTAGACTATGCCCCCCTCCCCATGGACACTTCTATAAGGGACTTTCCTAAGGGGAGGGCCGGCAATGTGGCCAACGCTGTGGAGCAAGCACTCCTTCTCCCCAGAGAGATGGCCGAGTTGAGGAACCGCAAGAAGCACTAGGTGTTCCTATCTTTGAAAAGGGACTTAGCACTAGTAAGCCTTTTTAACCTAGCTCTGCCCCTCCTATTCTACTTTGTAAATTTCTTGCTTTAAAATTGTCCTTAGATTGACCTCTTCTTTCTCTTTTCTTCCTGCCAAGCCGTTCAAGCCTCCCATGTCATAGAGGAATGGGTGGATTATGCCATGGCTTATGTCAAAGAGGAGGAGTCAAAAAGCTTCGCGGCCAATAAGGCTCAAGCTCAGGTCAAGAAGAAAGCCAAGGAGACCCTCAACCGACTGACCAAGAGCGAGAAGGCCAAGAAAAGCACTGAGGCTACTATGGCTGGGTTCGAGAAGCAGGCCCTGGAGCAGTGCGGTCATCTCCGAAAGATGGAGGAGCAATTGGCTATTGCTAGGGAAAACATCGAGGCCCTAAAGAAAGAGCTAGAGGGAAAAAAGGAAGAAATGGAGAAGGCCGAGCAAGCAGCCAACGAGCTCGAGCAAATAGAAACCGAGGCAGAGCTTCAAGCTTAGCTTAAGGAGGTTTGCCGAGGCTTTTGCCAACAGGTCTGGGCTGAGGCTCTGAATGCAGTTGAGGTGAGCCCTTCTTCGGAGCTTAGGAACCCGAGGAGGATCATCTTTCCTCTTGCTCTCATAACTAAGGCTGCCAGCTTGTCTGCTCCAAAGACCAGCTCTTCTACTCTGGTTCCTTGGCCTTCAGCTGGAGGTGAGCAAAAAGAGGATGAGGCTGGGAAAGAGGCTGGAAAGGAGACTGAAAAGTATGGGTTAGGGAGATTGACTTAGGCCAAAATTATTTTGTAATATGACTTGTCTACCTATAACATTCCTTCCTGATGAAATCTTTTAAATTATAGCTAGTACTTCAATAATTAATGAGAATCACTCTTTTCTTTTCCATACAATGTACCGTATTACTCTTTTATTTTTTCTTCTTCTTTTTTTAACAAAGAAAAAGTAGCCAAAGAACAAGCATGCAAGACCATCACGAATATCTTAAAGGCCCAAAAGCCACGTTAATTTCTAGGTCTTTATGTGGAATTTATACAAATCGAAAGTTCGTTTAGCATTTAAAGAATTATTTTTTAATAAGGTAAGTGTCCTGAGGGGTTGGACTTTGCCGAGGTTGTGTTTAACCCTTAGATTATTTTAGGAGTTAATTTACCTAAGTTAGGTGACCCGAGGAATCGAACCTAACCGAGGTTCTTTTTTACCCTTAGATTATTTTAGGAGTTAATTTACCCATGGTAGGTGACCCGAGAAGTTGAACCTAGCCGAGTTTCTGTTTGACCCTTGAATTATTTTAGGAGTTAATTTACCCAAGGCAGGTGACCCGAAGAGTCGAACTTGGCCAAGGTTCTATTTAACCCTTAGGTTATTTTAGGAGTTATGTAGGGGCGAGCCCTTGTTGTTCCGGATTTGGCTTTAGATCTTGACAAGATTAGTATTGGTAATAACAAACCAAGATAATGTAAATTTGAACCAGACATAAGGCATGAACAACATCAAAGCTTCTCATTAATAATAATATCTACGTAAATTATTAACATTCCATGGGTGAGGGAGTAGGTTTTCGTCTAAGTCTTCCAGGTGATAAGCCCTAGTTCCTACCACTAATGTGACCCAATTGAGACTTTCCCAATTAGGGCCTAGCTTCCCCCATACTGGATTCTTCATGTTTCCCACAACCTTCCTCATAACTAGGTCCTGAGAACAAATGCTCTTGTCTTGATGCTCTTATCATACCCTATTTGAGCCTTTGATGGTAATCAGCTAACTTGATGGTAGCCACTTCCCTCATTTCTTTAATCATGTCTAAGATGGTGGAGAGGAGTTGCACATTTAAGTTACTGTTGAACCGATCAGTCCTCATCGTTGGAAACCTCGTCTCTAGGGGAATAACTACCTTGGAACTGTACGTCATAAAAAAGGGGGTTTTGCCTGTCAACCTCTTTGGCGTAGTCCGATATGCCTAGAGGACATGAGGTAGCTCATCCACCCATTTTCTCTTGGCCTCGTCCAACCTCTTCTTTAATCCATCCCCTATAACCTTGTTGGTGGCCTCAGCCTGTCTGTTGCTTTGCGAGTAGGCTGGTGTAGAATACCTATTCCTGATCCCTAGGTCACAGTAGTATCTTCGGAAGGCCTTACTATCAAATTGGAGCCTGTTGTCTGAGATAACGGTGTGCGGCACTCCAAATCTGGTGACAATGTTCCGCCAGATAAACCTTTTTACGTCTTGGTCTCGAATATTAGAAAGGGGTTCTGCCTCAATCCATTTCGTGAAATAATCAGTTCCAACGAGGAGCCACCTTCAGTTTCTGGTTGCCTTTAGGAATGGCCCTATGATGTCTAGTCCCCACTATACAAAGGGCCATAGGCTGGAAAGGGGGTTTAGGGCCCCTCTTGGTTTATGGATGTTCAAGGCATATCTCTGGCACTGGTCACACTTGTTAACGAACTCTTGAGTGGATTTTTTCATTCTAGGACACCAAAACCCTTGAGTTAAATCCCTATGTGATAGAGATCTTCCTCTAGTGTGACTGCCACAGATTCCTTCATGAAGCTCTTCCAACAAAGCTTCTACTGCCTCGAGATGTACGCATAACAAGTAAGGGCAAGAGTAAGAGCGCTTGTACAACTTTTTCTCCTCAGAAAGCCAATAACTTGGTGCCTTCCTCTGAATCTTCTCTGCCTCGGTTCTATCCTCGAGTAACATCCCATCCTTTATGAACGAAACCACCGGGTCCATCTAACTTGTATCGACATGTATCGTGTTTACCATTGCCGAGGCCTAGCAATCATGATTAAGGACTACCAAATTGTCTACCATTATGACCCTCGGCAAACTTTCTCCTATAAAAGTGGCCAAGATTGCCAATAAGTCAGCATGAGTATTCCTGATATTGGATACTTGGTCTTTGGTGAAGGCTTCAAAACTGGACTACAGCTATTTCACCTGGCCTAAATACCACTGCATCCTCAGATCTTTGGCCTCAAACTCTCCTCTTACTTGCCCTGCTACTATAAGCCTTGAATCACAGAAAACTCTAATGGATTTTCCCCCAAGCTTTTTGACAAAGTTTAGACCGGCCTTGAAAGCCTCGTACTTTACTTTATTGTTTGTGGTCGAGAAGTCTAATCTTAAGAATTACTTGATGGTAATGTGCTCTAGGGAGATCATGATTACTCCGATCCCCGAGCCCCTTTGATTAGTGGCCCCATCCATGTACAACTCCCAACATGGCAGAGGTGATGCTGAAACGGTCATCGCCTCTCTGTCTGTTCTACCATGCTTCTCGTTACCCCTCTCCCTTGCTTCTTTAATGAATTCGGACACCAAGTTAGCTAGAACTTGACCTTTTATGGCCGTCCGAGGAAGATACTTGAAGTCAAACGCTCCCAGTATGGTACCCCATTTCGCCACTATCCCGGTGAAATCCAACTTCTGGAGTAAAACTTACAAAGGCAGCTGGGTGGGATGATGACAGTGTGGGCCTAGAAGTAGTGAGAGAGCTTCTTTGTGGCATGTATGATGGCTAAGATGGCCTTCTCTAAAGGGAGATAACGGGCTTCTGCTTCTTGGAGGGACTTGCTCACATAGTAGACGGGTTTTTGCACTCCCTCCTCTATTCGAGCCAGAACAAGGCTCACTGCATGGGCCATGACCGCTATATAGGCATACAAGACTTCCTTTTTCTCAAGTTTGGACAAGATTGAAGGGTGAGCCAACTACTTCTTCAAATCCTCAAAAGCTATGTTGCACTCATTAAATCATTCAAAGTCCTTCCATTTATGTAGCAATTGAAAGAACGGTCTACATTGGTCAGCCGACCGAGAGATGAATCTGTTTAGAGCAGCTATCATTCTGGTGAGGCGTTGTACCTCATTCGAATTCCAAGGTGGATGCAAACTATGGATGGCTTTGATCTGATCGGGGTTAACCTCTATTCCTTGGTGGGTAATCATATACCCCAAGAATTTTCCAAGCCCCACCTCGAAGGAACACTTAGAGGCATTCAAGCACAGCTTATGCTTTCTCAAGACTGAGAAGACTTCATCTAAGTCTCCCAGGTGCTGAGATACTTCCTTGCTCTTCACCACCATGTCATCTATGTAGGCCTCCACATTTTTACCCAACTGAGCTTTAAACATTCTTGTCACCATCCTTTGGTAGGTGGACCCAGCATTCTTCAAATCAAATGGCATTACTTGGTAATGATAGTTCCCGGTTAGGGTGAAGAAAGCAGTTTTTTCCTGGTCGGGCAATGCTAATGAGATCTGAGGATGGCCAAAGCTTGCATCAATGAGCTGATCGATCCTCGGGACCAGAAAGGGAACTTTTGGGCAGGCCTTATTAAGCTCGATAAAGTCCACACACACTCTCTACTTGCCTATTTTCTTCCTGACCACAACAGTATTGGCCAGGCATTCAGGTTAAAAGACTTCTTTAATAGCCCCTGCTCCTTTCATCTTATTAACTTCTTATTTCACAACACCCACATGCTCCTTCGAGGATCGTCGAGGTTGTTACTTCCTCAGTATTGCTGCTGAGTTCACATTAAGGTAATGGCATATAAAACTTAGATCGACCCCTGGGGCTTCATACGTGCTCCATGCAAAAACATCCAAGTTATTCCTTAGGAAGGCCAGCAGTTAAGCCTTCTCGGCTAATGGTAGTTGTTCACCCACTTGGAAATATTTCTCTTCATCCGCTCTGAGGACCACTCTCTCCAACTCTTTACACTGTATATTGGCTTCCACTGCCTCATCTAAAGCCCCAGTCTTAACTGTTTCTGATTTCTATGAAGTGGGGCTTGGGTCCAGATGATTGATTTGTAGCGCCTGATGTTTCACAGCAACAACCATGCATTTCCTTGCAACGGTTTGACATCCCAATAACTCCCTAACGCACCCTTCGGTTAGGTACTTTACCTTCACATGTAGGGTGGAGCACATCACTCCCATGGAATGGAGCTAAAGCCTTGCCAAAATAGCAGTGTAAGGAGAATAGGCATCTACTACAATGAAGTCCACTTCAACTACCTCATTTCCCGTTTGCATTGGCAACCTAATCATCTCCCTAGGGATAATCATCATTCCTTCGAATCCAATTAAGGGGACATCATACTTACTGAGATCCTCGAGCTTCAACCCTAGCCCCTTGTATAAGTCTAGATGTATAATCACAGCCCTACTTCCCTGATCCACCATCACTCTTTTCACATCGAAACCCCCAATTCGAAGTGTGACCACAAGAGCGTCATCATGTGGCTAGTAGGTTTCCACCTTATTAGCCTTGGAGAAGCCCAAGATGGGTCCCTCTTCGCTTTTGCTCCTCTTGGACTCCTTGTGCTCATCTCTAACTGCTAGCTGTGGAGAATTGGTCTTTATGCCAAATGAGGGGCCAACCTCCCTTCTTGGAGCAACAAAAATAATATTGATGGTCCCCAAAGGTGGGTGTGGTGCTAAATCCCTTTGGAGACTAGATCCTGATTGCTCTCCTCGTCCGGATAGTTGTTGCATGAACTGCTTTAGCTTTCCAAATTTAACAAACTAATCCAAAAAATCACATAGTGTCCTACAATCTGCGGTTGTATGACCTCGGTTTTGATGATATTAGCAATATAGGCTCTGGTATCGCTTAGTGGGGTCCCCCCATCTTGTTCAGCCATTTGAAATACGACTTGTTTTTTATCTTCTCCAAGACCTAGTACACAAGCTCCTTGAATACGGAATTCACTGCTTGTGTATTATTCTAGGGTGCTTGATTGAAAAACTCCCTCCTTGTCCTGTTACGGCCGAAACGATCAGGCCGAGGGTCTCTTCGCTCGAGCATGAAAACCTTCACCTTTCCTTTACCCTGAAATTGGTCATCTTTCACCCTCTTATGCTCCTCTACTCTGTCCATTAATTGGTGCATATCTCGAGTAGGCTTCATAGTAAGGGATTTTCTTAGGTCCGGATTCATGGGGAGCCCCATTTTAAAGGTTGGACCACCACATCATCAAAATCTCCATCAAATCTCTTTGAAGAGTTCCTAATATTTTTCTGAATATGTTTTCAAGGACTCTCCCTGCCTCATTGCCATTGAAAGCGGGTAGTCCAAAGGTTTGAGGGCCTTACTGGACATAACAAATCTGGCACCAAACACCCTTGTTAACTCTTCATATGACCTTATGGACCCCTCCTCCAGCCCATCAAACCATCTCATGGTCGCGGGGCCAAGGCTCTACCAGAAAACCTTACACATGAGGGCCTCATTTCTAGAGTGAATAGCCTTCCTCTAGTTGAAATGGCTTACATGTTCCACCTGGTCTATTTTTTCATTATAAATGATGAATGTTGGCTGTGGAAAATGATGGGGCAACTCGGCACCCTTAATACAGCCAGAAAAGGGGGATCGAGAAATCTGTCGGAGGGCCCTACTCATGGCATCCCCCCCAAGTTTTATGGGGGAGGCGTCCTATACCTTCTATGAGGATGCCTCTCTCCCCCCACCGAATGAGAGGGTGTTGCATGAGCCCCACTCTGCAAGCACCTTGTTCTCCATCTATAGCGCCGCTCATCTCCAAAGCTTGAGCTTAGGCTTGGTGAGAGGCTTCTAGGCTCCCTTATATGTACCCTTTGACGAAGCCACTGCTGCAAGTGACAGACTTCCACTCTGTATCATGCATCTCCTGGTCCTTTGGGACATGCCTCGAGGACACAAAGTGGCTTCGACTTATGTGACTCGAGTGAATAGGTGTAGCCCTTATGCTTGGAGATTGAGCTAGAGCTCGATCCCTTCTACGCTCCAAATTCACAAACTCATCCCTATGCCTAGATCCTATTGACTCTTGTCCTTCGCTTTGAGGAATAGTTCCACTTCTTCTTGAGTTTGCCATTTCTTAATCATTCGAAACTATGAGTAAGGATTTAATGTGACCTTCCCACAGACAATGCCAATTATAGGGGACAAAACAAACAATCTGGGCCCAACTAAGTTAAGATTGGGCTGGAATGGATGTCCAATACAATTAATTTGTAGAGGTGGATTATTAGGGCCAACCCTTCAAGCCTCAATAGCTTTACTTGGTAATTTAAAGAAAGGAAATTGGCTAAGACAACAGTTTAAGTAGAGAATAATCAAAAGAAAGGCAAAGATTCTTATTCAAGTTCTTCCTCAGTTTATTCTCCAAAAAAAAATAAGTTCTTCCTTGGTTTGGTTGAAGAGCAACAGTTCTTTGGGATATGTATAGTTCTCGGTTACACAGTTCTTAATTTCTCTATCTATTTTCTATTTCTTCCTCCTTTTATCCCTTAATCCCCCTTTTAAGAGGATCTTCCTTATTATATATAGCTGTTGGGATTGCATCCAAGCCCTCCACTTGGATGGTTGTTGATCCTTCCTTGGATATTTGCCCCATCGTTGCTTTGCTAATGGTGGTAGAGTAGTATGCAAGCTGTAGGGGCACTGTTCAGGGGTCATTCTACCATTAATGCAGCAATCTGAGTTGGTACAGTGCATTAAATGTGGAGGTGATAGGTGCTTTATCTGGAAGCTTCCTCCTCTCATTGCTTGCACGTCTTTACTTCCTTCCTCGACCTTCAACCCTATGGCCCTGGTGGTTTGTCTCTAGTCTCCTGAGGAGTGTCTGCCCCTCGGGCTCCTCGAGTGGGCTGTTTTCCTCCGTTTCACTGTCTAGACTATCTTAATTGTGTTGGGCCTAATCTGATGAATAGTTAGGCCCAGCTACTCCTCAAGTTGAGCCCATTTGATAATCTTCCTTCTTCGGGTTTCCCCCTCCCACATTTATATATACAAAAAAAAAAACAAAAACAAAAAAAAAAAACAAAAACAAAAAAACAAAACCTAAAAGTACAAAATTGAGTAACAGAATTTCATTGAATGTTCATCCTATCAAAAATATTACAAATGATAGAAAATTGCATCGCTTTAGTCCTAATTACAACCTAAGTAAAAAATTACAAAGCTTTGGTCTTGATGCATTTTATGATAATGAAAATGATAAAGCATTAATATACGAAGATTCGAGGGCTAGGTTACAGAGGGGGAAAGTGTTAGGCACCCACTTTGCTTAGAAATATCTGATCTGCTAGACTACATATGACCATTTATGTACCCACAAACAATCAAACAATGTGTTAATGCTAAACAAAAATGCAAACATACAATTTTATAGTTTCCCTAGATCTAAAGATTAAATCTAAGCCTAGATTTATAGATCTATTTCTTGAAAGAGGATTTTAGAAAAAATTTAAATGTCAAAGTGGATTTAAAAGACAAAACAATAGATCTATAACATATATATTTATATATATATAAATATATATACATGAGAGAAATATATTTTATATATAAAAAAATATTAGGTCTGATTTTTAATACGGAAAATGGAAAGGTTTTGAAAAGGAAATTTCAAACCTGATTTTTAATATGAAAAATCTAATGCTTTTGAAAAAAAATTTCAGATTTGATTTTTTATAAGAAAATTTTCAATGCTTTTACAAAGAAAATTTCAGATATGATTTTAATATAGAAAACTAGAATGTTTTTACAAAGAATTTTCAGATTTGATTTTTAATATGGCAAATAGAATGCTTTTACATAGATCTGATTTTTAATATGGAAAATAGTATACTTTTACAAAAGAGGTTTCAGATCTGATTGTTGATATGAAGATTTGAATGCTTTTGGAAAAAGAGATTTCAGATCTGAATTTTTGTATGGAAAATAGAATGCTTTTACAAAGAAAATTCCATATCGGATTTTATAATATTAAAATCGAATTCTTTTTAAAAAGACATGACATATATGAGTTTTGGTATGAAAGATATAACACTTTTTTGAAAAGAGATTTCAAATATGATTGTTAATATGGAAAAATAAATAGATTTTGAAAAGCGGTTTCAGATCTGATTTTTGATTTAGAAAAATAGAAAATATAACAGAGTAATTCTACGGTACCCCCAAAAAAGGGGGGGTACGGTACCCACTAATAGGTAACCTGCTATACCAGGTTACTTTTTTATCACATTTGACGGTTCCATCCCACATTGTGCAGTTCCAACATTACATACCAACATCACATGTGATAGTCATTTTCTCACATTTGGTGGTTCCTTTACTTTTTTCTTACATTTGGCGGTTTCATCCTCACATTGTGCAGTTCCAACATCACATGTGATAGTTCTTTTGTCACATTTGGTGGTTCCCTTATTTTTTTTCCCACATTTGACGGTTCCATCGTCACATTATGCAAGTTCAACATCACATGTGATAGTTCTTTAGTCAAATTTAGTGGTTCCCTTATTTTTTTTCTCACATTTGATGGTTCCATCTTCACATTGTGCAGTTCCAACATCACATGTGACAGTTCTTTTCTCACATTTGGTGGTTCCCTTACTTTTTTTTCTCACATTTGGCGATTTCATCCTCACATTATGCAGTTTCAACATCACATATGACAGTTCTTTTGTCACATTTGGTGGTCACACTTGGTCTTGATTTTGCCAAGGATGTGCTCATAGACAAGGCTGTTTCTTCTATTATTTCTGTTCAACTACCTGATATTGTAAAGTTTGTGAAAACCCCATTTGTTGGCAAAGAGGATATTTTTCTTCCAAATATTAGAATTTATCATCTTAATATTGCCTCCTTAGTTCTTTAGATGTTAATAATGGAGAGATGTGCATTGTCTTAGTTGCTTCGGGTGCCACTACAAATTTGAGCATGAGTTGGCAGTTTTCTTACATCACTTGGTTGGTTCAAATTGCAATTACAAATGATGGGGGTGCATTTGTTCAAGTATACAGCAACTAGGCTAATTTTTGCTCTAATTGCAGTAAATTATAGATAAATTTTTGAATTATGGTAGATGTAGTTTTTCTTCTGTTGGGTTGTCTTTGTCTTGGAAATTTCTGTCTGTTTTTAGCCAAGCTTGAAATAAGGGTTGTTCTGATTTCAAAAGGTGTGGGCTGTTATTGTTGTTATTGTTGAAATAAGTCATTTTCATTGTGATTTCTGCTTTTAACAGGAGATTGCTATGATGGAGGAAGAATTAAAGATAAAGACTGAGATTATCAAGAAGCTTTACATTGTGCAGTTCCAACATAAAATGTGACAATTCTTTTCTCATATTTAGTGGTTCCCTTAATTTTTTTCTCACATTTGAGGATTTCATCCTCATATTGTGCAATTCCAACATTACATATGACAGTTCTTTTGTCACATTCGGTGGTTCCCTTTTTTTTTTTTTCTCACATTTGACTGTTCTATCGTCACATTGTGTAGTTCCAACATCACATGTGACAGTTCTTTTGTCACATTTAGTGGTTCCCTTACTTTTTTCTCACATTTGACGGTTCCATCTTCACATTGTGCAGTTCCAACATCACATGTAACAGTTCATTTCTCACATTTGGTTGTTCCCTTACTTTTTTCTCACATTTGACGGTTCCATTCTCACATTGTGCAATTCCAACATCACATATGACAATTCTTTTGTCACATTCGGTAGTTCCCTTTTTCTTTCTCACATTTGACGGTTCCATCGTCACATTGTGCAAGTCCAACATCACATGTGACAGTTCATGAAATGCCATGTCAACAGTACCATAAGCAGACCTGGCTGGTAAATTGCACTGCTGTGCAAGCCGAGGGGCAATAATTTTGAGATCTCTTGAGGCACAATTTTGGCTTTATAAGTTTGTGGAATACGCGGAAGGCAATATAGGATAAGCCTTGCAGTTTGCCACCATTTCTACACGCCAGTACAGATTTTCAATATATGGTTAAAAGTTTAAACCATCATCGTGTTCCAAACAGCTGAGATGTCACTAAATTTCAAAGCACTTGAGAGGCACAACGGAAATGAAACTTAAAGGGGGCTTATTTTTTTCTCACATTTGAAGATTCCATCTTCACATTGTGCAGTTCTAACATCAAATGTGACAGTTCTTTTCTCACATTTGATAGTTCCCTTACTTTTTTCTCACATTTTACGGTTTCATCCTCACATTGTGCAATTCCAACATTACATATGATAGTTCTTTTGTCACATTCGATGGTTCCCTTATTTGTTTTCTCACATTTGACGGTTCCATCGTCATATTGTGCAGTTCCAACATCACATTTGACAGTTCTTTTGTTACATTTAGTAGTTCATTTATTTGTTTCACAAATTTGATGGTTCCATTATTACATTGTGCAGTTCCAATATCAAATTTGACCGTACTTTTCTCACATTCGGTGGCACTTTAATTTTTACTCACATTTGATAGTTCCATCGTCACATTGGGCAGTACCAACATCACATGTGACCAAAATGACTTTGAAAACTTTTGAAATGACTGAAATACCCTTGAAACCTATAAAATGACCAAAATACCCCTAATTCCCTCTAAAATTACTAAAATATCCTTAGAACCTAAAAAATGATTGAAATGACGTTGAAACCTAAAAAATGACTAAAATACCCTTAGAACAACAAAAAACAAAAATGAACGTAATGCCCTCATTATCTAGAGAATGTTTGAAATACCCTTAGAAACTTAAAAAATGACCAAAATACAACTTAAAAAAATTACTGGAATGATCCTGAAACTGAGAAAAGGACCGAAATACCCTTGAAACATAAAAATGTCCAAAATACCCCCAAATTTTCTCTAAAATGACCAAAATACCCCCAATTAATCAAAATTATCTTCCAATTAACACTATTAATATTTTTGTTTAAAATCTAATAAAAGTTTGATTATTTACTTCTACTTATTTTTATTTTTATTTTTCACACTTTTTTGCTAAGCATCTGGTATGAGTCGCGTGACCTATCATCATCAATAACACGATTACATTATGCTTCCAAAATAAAATGCCATACTTGGATACCTAAATTTGGATTTGGATTTGGATTTAAAATCAATAAAATGTTTTTTCCAATTATTATTTTTCTTAAACCTTAATCATTTTAATTTTAGTAACATTTTTTAATAAATACATGAGGT
This sequence comes from Notholithocarpus densiflorus, assembly GCA_030021035.2. Lineage (NCBI taxonomy): Eukaryota > Viridiplantae > Streptophyta > Magnoliopsida > Fagales > Fagaceae > Notholithocarpus > Notholithocarpus densiflorus. Next base: position 4,631,139 of record JARYZH020000019.1, read on the forward strand.
AATGAAAAAGCAATTGATAATTAATTGACAAGATTATGACTAAAAATCTGTCATCATAGCCAACTAAAAAAATTGTCTTGCCAACTATTGACAACTAAAATGTACTATATCAACCGAAAGAGAGAACCCAAATGCATGAATTTTTTCACAACATTTAAAATCTCAAATTAAAAAATTGTTTTGAAGTTCTTAACGGCTAAAAGGTTCTATATCAAGAGAGACAATAAAGTATCCAAAATATGTGTCTTTTACACAAAATTCAAAAGAACAAACTAGCACTCAATTTTTTTTTTTAAACCTTTTGCATTTTAATTTTAGTAATATTTTTAATACATACATGCAATAAACAAAAAAGCCATTGTTTGACTCCTCATATTTTGCAACATAAGCTTTGGAACCTCAACAAATTTCCACATCACCAATATTATTTATTTAAGTTTTATCAAAAGAAAAAAAAAAAAAAAAAAAAAAAAAAAACCCACCTCTCTCCCTCTTTCATTTTTGCATAGCTCAAATGCAGAGCCTCCACCTCCCACCTCTCTCCCTGACGTAGAGGTCTTCACCTCTCACCTTTCTCTTCCTATCAGTCACCTCAAACCCTTCTCTCTCCATTGTTTTCATAAGCAGTAGTTTGTGGACAAATAATCACAAACATGATTCACATTGCAAATCCTTCCATTCATAAGCAGGTTTGAATTTATTTTCATTAAACTTAGCCAAGCAAGATACAATTTTGTGTACGCTTTGTACTTTTAAAAGTATAACTATCACAAAAAAGGATTGTTGTCCTTGCTTAATTGATTTGCATTTCTCCCAGGTTGCTGCTTAGGGCAGTAAACTTTGGCCATATGAACATATAACCATCACATGGAGTACATTGGTTGCATTTCTCCCAAGTCTTTTCTACCATCTTTCTTTACAACTCTAGCAATTTTGGAGAATACAAGTCTTACAATTCCAACTGAATGTCAAGGCTACAACTTGTAACACACATGATCTCATAAATCTGTTTTTTTTAAAAAAATTAGAACTACAAAGAAAAGTTCATTAGAAATACATACCAATTATGTTCATTAGAAATAAAAAGAGAGAAGTTCATTAGAAATGGTTTTAATCTTTGAACCAAAGGGTCTTGAAAATATATCTTTCAACAAACATCCTAGATGGCATTTCACCTTGGACCTCACTAGTGGTGAGAAATCAGGGTATTCTATTCTATCCCAGGTGTGAGTCACTTTCCCAAGCATATAACAATAATAGAGGAATTGTTCTTAAAAGACAACATTCATCCATAGTTCTTTAGACTGCACATGTTCATGTTCTTATGGGCTCCACCTTATTCTATTTCATGTCCTCTTAGTTACAACTTCCCAAGTTGGCAATACAAATTACAGAGAGGCCTACTTGGCCTTGATTTAGCCAACAATATATAATGTGAAAAATGATGCAGGGGATTGGATTCATAATGAAAGGGAGATTGTGGAGTTCATTAGGTGGGGGTTTGACAGGCTTTTCACTTCAAGTCTGGATAGTGCTCCCTTCACTCCTCCTTAACCCTCTCGGTGGCAATCTGCCCTCACTGAGGAGGAGAAGAATTCCCTTAGCATGCCTATTTTTGATTCTGAAATTAAAGATGGTCTTTGGGTGATGAAACCTTGGAAATCTCCAGGTTATGATGGATTACACGCTGGTTTTTTTCAGAGATTTTGGTCTGTAGTTGGTGAGTCAATCAAAAAGGAAGTTAAGCTAGCTTTTGAGGAGAGAAAAATCCCTAGCTACCTAAGCAAGACCAACATTACCCTGATTCCTAAGATTTCGGGTTCGGAAACTCTAGGAAACTATTGCCTTATTAGCTTGTGTAATACGGTGTACAAGCTTGTGACAAAAATTATTGTGTGCAGATTGAGGCCTTTTCTTGACAAGCTTATCTTTCCATTCCAATCAGCTTTTGTTTCGGGTAGGAAAGGGGTGGATAATGCCATTGTTGTGCAAGAACTCATACATACTATCAGCTCCAAGAAGGCCGGGTGGGTTATATGGCAACAAAGGTTGACTTAGAGAAGGTGTATGACAAGTTAGAGTGGAGTTTTATTCGGGAAGTTCTGATCAACTCGAACTTTCCTAATCATTTGGTGGCTCTTATTATAAGCTGTGTTTCCTCGGTGTCTACCTCTATTCTTTTTAATGGTGGCAGTGTTGATCCTATTCTCCCGACCAGAGGCATTAGGTAAGGGGATCCACTTTCCCCTTACCTTTTCATTCTGTGTATGGAAGTCCTTGGGCATCTTATTGAAGAAAAATGTAGTGAGAAAAGCTCGATTCCTGTTACAAGTTCCAAAAGTGGGTTAGCAATCTCACATTTGTTCTTCGCTGACGACTTAGTTCTCTTTGCCAAATCGGATCACGTAAATTGCTCTACCATAAGAGATGTGCTTGATGAGTTTTGCATCCAATCAGGTCAAACCATCAGTGACAGTAAATCCAAGGTGTTTTTCTCCACTAATATGGACATTGACACTAGGGAATCTTTGTGCGACATCTTGGGATTTAAGTCAACGCCTAACCTAGGCAAGTATTTAGGTTTCCCTATTAAGCATCAGGGCACTGGTAGTCAAGATACAATTGGTTGGGTTGAAGGCCAATCTTCTCTCAATGGCGGGAAGAGTTGTTCTTATTCAAGCCTCAACATCCGCGGTTCCCGCTTACACTATGCAGTGTGCTGCCTTGCCAGAAAAATTGCTTGAAAACATTGATAGAGTTAACTGGAACTTTTTATGGGGCTCCATTGATACAACCAAAAAGACTCATTGGGTGGGATGGCACAAAGTCACTAGATCTAAGGAGGAGGGAGGCTTAGGTCTCCAATCGGCTAAAGGGAATAACTTAGCTCTCCTTGCTAAACTTAATTGGAGATTCCACACAGAAAATGACTCTATTTGGCCAAAGTGCTCAAAAGCAAGTATTGCTCGAGCCGAAGGATAAATTCTACGAACGTCGATAAACTTCCTTGTTCTAGGGTGTGGAAGGCAATGAAAAAGGGTTTGGCTGTTTTTAAAAAAGGCATGAGATGGATCCTGGGAGGAAGTAGTAAGCTTATTTTTTGGCATGATAATTGGACCATGAGTGGCCCTTTGAAATTAGCTATCCAAGGTCCACTATTGGAGGAAGAAGAGAATTTTCTTGTAAAGGATTTTAATGGGCCTGGTAGGTGGGATTGGTCTAAATTGTCCTTCCTTCTCCCTGATTCTATTCTTATGGAGCTGAAGTCCATTCCTTATTCCACTTTGGTCTCAAGTATGGAAGATAGGTTGATTTGGAGTGGCACGAGTCATGGAGACTTTGACCTCAAATCAGCTTATGATTTGGCTATGAACTATCAAGATTCCTCTACTCCTTTCTCCGGTCAGTGGGTCTGGAAAATGGAGACATTGTCACGCATTAAGTTCTTCATTTGGATGTGCCTTCATGATAGCATTGGAGTGAGAGTGTGTCTAGCTAGAAGGGGTTTAAGGGACTTGGAAACCTATCAAATCTGCCAAAGGGAGCCAGAGACTATACTGCATGGGCTGCGTGATTGTGTGGTGGCAAAAAACATTTGGGCTCAGCTGGGAATTAAAGCAAATGACAAGTTTTTTAAGGAAGATATGCTTCAGTGGCTTAGCAGAAATTGTAAAGATTCATTGTGCCGTGTGGGAAGTCATACTCCTTGGAGAATTATATTTGCTTTTCATGTATCCCAACTTGATTTTTTAGTGGATTATTGACCGCTTGGAGGGCGGCGGAGAGGTTTTACGCTGAGGATTTCGGTTTTCTCTTCGATAACACATCGTTGTATTGTCCTTGTGTTTGCATCTCTCTTCCTTAATCTTTGTCATTTAATTTCTACTGTGGTTGTGATTTTATTTGGCTTAGATTGTTCTATCAATTCTGTTTTAGCTACTTATCATATTCCGCACATATATTGTTTGATAATTAACTTGAATTGGTAATTTGTAAATTGGGAGTCTAAACATTCAAGGTTTTTTATATACTATTTGAATTTTCAATATACATATGGATTGTTTGCAAAAAAATTTCAAAAATCAAAATGCCAAGTATCTCATTTCTTCATTTAAAAAGATGATGTTTATCTTATCAACAAAAAAAAAGAAAAAAAAAGAAGAAGAAGAAGAAGATGATGATGTTTGAATTAAATTAAAATAAGGTACTATCTTCGGATAGTCCTTGGGGGGTGCCTAACACCTTCTCTACACGTAACCAAACTTTGGTTTGAGACTTTTGGTTTGCCTTAATTAATAAACCCTTAAAAATTTGGTTTAGTTAATTAGGAAAATTAAAATGAATTAGACCCATAGGTGACCAATCACACCTAATACAAAACCAAAAGTTGGTGGCAACTCCTAAAATAAAAATAAGAAAAAAGGATTCACATACCCACAAGAGTTACGATCACTAAGGACCCTATGTGCAACCAAACCCTAAGAAAAAAAGAAACTTTTTGGGGGCGTCCACGGAGCTAATCTTAGATGTAAGGTTAAATTTATGTTAATGCATTGGCAATATTAGACTTGTTCATGTAATTATCATGTGAGCAATTTAATCATGACATTATGAACATATGATAATAAGCATGACAATTATAAACATGTGAAAACAATCATGGTAACTATGAACATGTGAAAATAAGAATGGCAATGACAAAGACAAATATATTATATAACAAAAATGCAAAAATAAACTACTATACCTGCATGAATTAATGAAGAAATGAAAAGGGAATCTCCTTAAAAATGCAAGAGAAGGGAACTCTTCAATCTCTAAGGAGGGAGCAATAACAATGGAGAAAAGCTTAAAGAGGAATGTCTTCTGAAAATTCTAATCTAAAGAAGGTCAGAAATTTTGGTAGAGCTTCAAGAGTCTCTTCGACATTAAAGGGAATTAAGGGTGCTGAAATAATGAGAGTTTCCCTCTATTTATAGAGGAGTTTGGGACTTAAAAAATAAGTATCTCTGCCTAGAAAAGAAGTAAACACGAATTGGGTAGATTCTATCTTCAAAAAATGGATTTAGATAAGATTAAAATTAGAAAAAAGGACCAAAAAAGAATATTCTAAAGATTGTGCCAAAAGTGCTGATTGGCACTCCTGAAGTGTTGAATTGGCACTTCGGCACTCTTTCTTAGTATTTTTTTTTTTTTTTGGTCGATTTTGACACCTTTTCAACGTTTTTCTGGGTTTGAAAATTTATTTGGATGTGTTTTGAGCTTGTTTTCATGATATACCTTATTTCGAAGTGATAATTAGGCTTTTAATATAATTATCTTCATGATAATTACTTTAAAAATCAAATTATCAGTCCAAAATTAATATATATCACTTACTTATTTTAATCTCATGCATCAAATCACATTTTAAGAAAAAGACTTAACCAATCACAAAAATTCATTTAATTATTTTTAATTAATAACCAATTAAATTTCAATTAATCAAGTGTGATACGTCTCAGCCAATTAAATGCATGTAGACCATTGAAAATTGATCTAGCAATATTTTTCAATCCGACCATCTAATTAAGAAACCAAACATATTGTTGTGATCAATAAAACCTCAAGATCATTTCTATGCCATGTGATGAATGAGTTATTGACTAAAATACATCCATAATTTTTGGGTAAACAAAATGACCATCTTGCTCTCTTCGGGATTAAATTATCGGTGCGAAATGAGGTGCCTACAACATTCACACATAAACACATCACTAAAGCACCCAATGTGAAAACTGGAAGAAGAAGAAGAATTGAGAAGAACTGAGTATTCACAGCTTGACATATATACTTCTCCTTTGGTCTTTTTTGAGCGTCCACAGAGCCTGGATTCCTTAATAAAAGAAGACATTAAGGTTTAAGCCTAATATGTGAAGCATTAGAGATATGGGCCATGAACAAGATTTGAGCCTTGAGCTTATTATGTGAAGTACCAAAATAGTGTGCCATGAGCCAATTCTTGATTGGAGAAAGTTGAAACCTTTGGCCCAATTCGTGAGGTTGAGAAATGATGTGGGCTTTGAGTCCATTTTCATGACATAGAGAAAGTGATGATATGGACTCTTTGTAAGAAATTTTTTTTTTTTTTTTTTTGAGAAGATAGTAAGAAAGTTCAATCCGCGTAGTTGTATAAAATTGGGACCATTTTGAGCTTGAAAGATATCAAACCAAAAATATATTATTTCTTGCTTAATAATAGACGTGTCATTAATTTCCTAATAAAATTATGCCCCGTAGCATTAAAAAAGTGTTAAAAAAAAAAAAAAAAAAAAAAAAAAAGCTATGTAACTTTGTTGGAAAATATCATGAGAACATCAATATCACCATCATTACCACTTAATTCAACATAAACTAATGTTTTTTGAAATATATGACAAACAAAGTTAAATCTACACATTAATTATCAATAAAACAAAACATATTAGTCCATCAAATTTATAAAACCCCATCAACTTGGAGGGGCAAATATAGTAGCTTACTCCTTTGAAAACTTTTATCAATATAGTTATAAAACCATGACACGTGATGATATTAGATGTAAGAGCATTCACATCAAGGCTCTTAAAACTTTTTTTTTTTTTTTTTTGAGGGGGGCTCTTAAAACTGTTAAATTACTATTTTAGCACCAAAAACTATAAAAGACCCACTACATCAAAGTTGCTAAATCTAAAAAATTTTAGCTTCTAGCTACAGTAAACTGTCGTGTTAAGGTCATATTTACTATGTATTGGCTTATCCTTTGATAAAATGCACTTTACTTGTATTTGGATAGATCTAAGTTGGGTTTAATGTATCAACTAGTATGTGAAGTTTACTTTACAAGTGGCATCATTAAAGATATGAAAATTGATCCAAGAAACAAGTGAAGAAAAATTATTTCATTAAAACTCGACACTAGCATATATGGTTTTAAAAACCGGTACGGTGAAAGAACCGAAAAATGAGCTAATTACCGGTTTTATGGTCGGACTGGAGTCTGACTGATGGTCGAACCGATAACATCATAAATAATTTAATTATTATTTATTTAAATTATATAAATAATTAATAAATTTTTAATATACTAAAACTAACAAACCAATAGTAATAAATATGTTTCCTTTAAAAAAAAAATACAAGTATATAAGTATATAACATCTTTTTAAAGAATTTAACATAATAACATTACAAAACAATCATCCTTAACATAATAAACTTTCAACAAAACCAAATAAATAAGTTCATTAGTCATTACATTTACATCCAAATGGCAAATAGCAAATAAGTTCATTGCATCCAAATAACAAATAAGTTTTAAAGTTTCAAATAAACAACTACTAAGTTTTAAGACCCAAGCCTCATTTGTTATGAAGAAAATTGAAATCAATATCATCATGTGAACCAAATGCTCCACCACTAGCATCATTATCATCATCCTCATTCTCATCTTCTTCATCTTCAACTTGAATAGGATGAAGTCGAGAACATGAATGGAGAATTTGAGATGAAACCGAGAGAAATGCACAAAAAAAAAAAAAAAAAAAAGCATAGGAAATGTCTGGACGAGTAACAGTGAGATAAACTAGGCTGCCAACCAAGCGTCTGTAAAGGGAGGGATTAGACAATGGTTTCCCCCCTGAGGGAGTCAGATGCGCATTAAGCTCAACTGGAGTGTTAACAGTCTTGCTATCAGTGAGTCCAGCTCGAGACAAGAGTTCAGAGGCATACTTGGCTTGAGTAATGTAAAGTCCATCTGTAGAATGAGTGATTTCAAGACCCAAGAAGTAGCTGAGATGTCCAAGATCTTTCATCTCAAACTGCTGACTGAGAAAATCCTTGAGTTCTTGAATGCCACTAAGGTCATCACCAGTTATGATCATATCATCCACATACAGGAGAAGTAAAATAATGCCTTTGTCAGTGCGACGAAGAAATAAGGCAGAATCATAATGACTGGCCATGTAACCCAAGCGAGAGATGGTAGAACTGAATTTGGCAAACCAAGCTCGTGGAGCTTGTTTAAGGCCATAAAGTGCACGTCGAAGGTAACAAACCTTGTTTGATTCAACAGAGAGACCAGGAGGAGATTGCATATAAACTTCTTCACTTAAATCCCCATTAAGGAATGCATTTTTGACATCCATCTGAAAAAGGTCCCATTTACTGGCAGCAGCAACAGCTAAGAGGGCACGAACAGATGAGATACGAGCAACCGGAGCAAAGGTCTCTTCATAATCAATCCCATACTCTTGTGTAAAACCTTTTGCAACAAGACGAGCTTTGTAGCGCTCAATGGACCCATCAGAGCGAGTCTTAATCTTGTAGATCCACTTACAACCAACCACAGATTTCCCAAGAGGAAGAGTCACCAAGTCCCAAGTATGGTTTCTAGATAATGCATCAAGTTCCTCTTTCATTGCAATCTGCCATAAAGGGTCAGTGGAAGCCTTACGATAGGTGTGAGGCTCGTGCAGTGTAGCAAGGGCAGTGTAACAATGATAGTCAAGTAAATGTGTAGGAATGGATCTTACCCGAGTTGAGTGACGAGGTGGAATGTCTTGTGCAAGATCTTCAGGCAGAACAGGAGCAGGGGACCCAAGCTCAGGGTTGGGTAGTTCGTCTTCGACCTGTTCATCTTCCACCTGTTCATTAAAGGGTGAACTAGGAAAGGGATCAAGGATATCTGGTGGTTGGACAAAGAAGTCTACAGGAGAATTAGGAGTAACTACAGGAGGATCAGGAGCAGCTACAGGAGGAATATGTGCCTCATCTGGAAAAAGATCTAAGACAGAGGAGGAAGATAGGGAGGCACGGAAGTGAGAGAGCTCAACAAAGAGGCGATGTTCCCAAAAGACAACATTGTGGGAGATACGAAGACGATGAGAAACAGGATCATAACACCGATACCCCTTTTGAGTTTCGCCATAGCCAAGAAAACAACAAAGTCTTGATCGAGGCTCAAGTTTGTTATGCTCATGTGGCTGAAGAAGAACGAAACAAGCAGAACCGAAGGAGCGAAGGTGGTGATAGTCTGGAGGTGACCCAAAAAGGCGTTCATATGGAGTTTGATTTTGGATGACAGGACTTGGAATGCGATTAATAGCATGAACAGCATGAAGAGCAGCTTCGCCCCAAAAAGGAGCAGGAACTTTGGCAGAGAGAAGGAGAGCACGAACAGTGTCAAGAATATGACGAAGTTTTCGTTCGGCTCTACCATTTTACTGAGAGGTACCTGGACAAGTTAGTTGATGAACAGTGCCATAGGAATGCAAAACAGCTTGGAAAGCATATTGAGTGTACTCAAGAGCATTATCAGATCGAAAAATTTTGATACGTTTGGAAAATTGAGTTTCAACCATTTTTGCAAAATTAGAATATATTTGCAATAATTCAGAACGATGTTTCATATTAAAAATCCAGCTATAGCGAGAGTAATCATCAACAAAGATAACAAAATATCGAGATCCACCAATACTAGAGACAGAGGAAGGCCCCCAAACATCAGAATGAATAAGGTCAAAGATGGACATGCTTACATGTAATGGCTAATGTCAATAACCTATTGACATTTTTGATGTAATTCCTTTTGGCAATTTTAAAGTGGGTGTATGTAATACCTATTGGTAATGTAAGTACATGTGGACATGCTTATATGCATTTGTATGTAATACCTTTTCGCAATGGAGTATTTTTCAAGGACCATATATTGTGTATGTGATATGGTTACAAGTGGATAATTATGTATGTGATATGTATGCAATATGTATGTGATTGGGTTGGCAGCTTATTGGTGTGACACTATCAATAAATTTTAGTGGATAAAGATAATGGATACAAGTTTTTTGGTGGTATTAGAGTTCTGCACAACTTCATAGTAATGGATGCTTGAACCTGCAATTTGTTACTTGTTGGTAAACTAAGAAAAACTACAGCAGATTGTTGGATACTCTTATATATGGGGCTTGATAGCTAAGATACCTTTTTTAACCAATCTGAAATTAACAGGGAGAAAGATATTCATCAAAGAGTCATTATATTAAATTAAAATGTCAAGTGTTACAGCAGATTGTTGGAGTCATGTGTCCAAACGCAATGGGTTACATATTGCCTATTACATACACCACACTGTCATGGCAGACACAATTGACTCCTTCCAACATCCCCAAACCTAGTACTTAATAAGTAGAATACAATAAACAACACCCATGAGAGAACTAGAACTTATTTATACGTGTTCATCTTCTCTTCAACAATCCTTTGTGCAACCTTACATTTTTCTGCCTTTCGCTTTGCAACTCATTCCCTTTCTCGTGCTTCTTCAAGCGATGCATGTGCTTCTTTCTCACCCTCAGTAGCAAGCATTGCCTTAGTCTCTAGTCTCTTGAACTTTGCTATCACAATAGGTGCTGTTTCCGTACCACGCTTGCAGGTGTCACTGTCCAACCATCTAAAAAATTTACAATGTCGGTCACCATCTTGCAACGTACATGACAATATCGATTAAGGTGAAATGAAGGAATTTATGACATATCACAAACAATGTAACTAAATGCAAATGTAAACTCACCGGCATCTATTCCCTACAACCATAAAACCTCCTACCAAAGTTATGGAGCGACAATGATGTCCTAACCACACAGCGATCCATGTCGCATAGATGGCCATTATAGCTAGACTAGTAGTTACTTCCTTCCGACATTAATTCAAACACCACAGACTCTGCACATAGCACAAAATAAACAATTATAGTAAAAACAAACAAATACCACAGAGGTAGAATCACACGAGAACAATCTAGACAAACTCAGAGCATACTTGCAAGTGAAACCAATACCCACAATCCTGACCTCAGAGCATAGTCACAAGAAACCAAATACCCACATTCCTGACCTCAGAGCATAGTCATCGAAAGCTAAACAAACTTAAAATTAAAACACAATTTTCAGTAGTCATGAAGTCATACATCGGGAAAAAAGAGATGTGGGGAAATAATAAAACAAGTAGAGATATGAGTTTTGGAACCCATTCATGAATTTCGGTGTTCCTTTTGGGGTAGAGAAAGAAAACAAAATGAAGACCAACAGAGCAACAGAAACAGAGCACTACAACTAAGAAACGAAAACAAAAACTCACTGATAATCTTTGATTTTTGCTAGAGATGGTCTTCGACTTTTGCTGGAGAAGAGAAGCTTCGAACTTTGCTCTTGATGGGTCCATGCACAACTTCACGAGATGGGTCTCTCTGTTTTCTGGAGATAGGAATTTGGGGAGATGGGTATTAGAGATATGAGATGGAATCTGCAGTGTGTTGGAGATGGGTATTTGATGGCATGGGTTAGAGATGGAAATTGGAGAGCTTGGGATTGGATTCGGAGAGTGTTGAGATTTGGGAAGAAGGGTATTTACTGAAATTGGGAAGAAGGGAGTCAGCGTGTGTTAAAGAAGAAGGAAGGAGTTTTTAAACATTTTTTATATGGGTTGAGGTTACCGTTCTATTCTTATGGCAGGTGTGGGCTCCACTAAAAAGGGGGAAAAAATGAGTGATATCAAAATCTGAGTGATGAACCAAACAAATTATTTTGAGTTTTGGGTTGTTGGTGAGTAATGAGTTTTGAGTGATGGATAATGAGTTTGAGTTATGAGTTTTGAGTGATGGATGTTGAGTAATGAGTTAGCCCCAAACCAAACAAGCTCTAAACAATCAAAGCATAAGAAACTAGTTAAATAGAGGTTTCTGGGTGAGACTGTGTCTGCATGATTAAGTCTGCGCATGCAAGCTCGTCGAGCTACATACTCAAAATTAAGGTTGCACATGCACCCTGAGATAGAAACCCAAATTCCATATTACACTACTCTAAGAACATGCTTCGACACTACTAACTAAACTACAAAACTAGAAAGTTGAAAACAACTTAAACTAAAACAAGAACATAAATTTAATCAAAGTTATTTTATTAAAAAAAAAAAAAAAAGACTAACCTCAAAGAAAGCTTAAACTTGGTTCTTGATTGCTCCCTTTGGTTAATCTAACAAAACCAACACAACCACAAAGAATTAGTAAACTTTAACTAGAAGGCCCACACTTGGAGAGGTCTTAGCCAAATAAATTTTTCAAATAAAAGTTGTTTTAGAAGAAAAACTCCATTTTGAATCATTTTTCCGGTAATTTTATTGTGTTTTCAAAAGTGTGTCCGAGGGGCTTTAATATAGTGCTCAAATGGGGGTTCAGGGTTGCTTCTAGACAATGTTGAATTAGCTTTGCATCATTTTCTGAAATAAAATTTTCAAACAAAGCTCCACAAACTCTAGTATATGTATGCAGACTTGATTTCCCACACATGCATGCTTAAGACTAGGTTTTGAGAGGGTTTTCTATGCATTTTAAAGATCTTCTAGTTAAATGATATATTTGCCCATGATCTTCCAAGGAATAGACCCTCTAGGATTTCATTATTGGGAAATGGGGTATTAAGTAGTGAATGGTGTAAATGGGGTGTTCATTGGCACACTACATAATAAATGGTCACTAAACCTTGAAAAAAAAAATCTTCTTTCGAACATCTCTACCAATAACTACTCTTACATAGCCTCGGTCACATACAATTTCATAAATAATGGAAAATCATGAAATTCAGTCAACTTTAAGATAACAATAATTCAACTACTAACCCAGCCAATCCGATCTAATATGATTCTTTTGGTTGATGGATTAGGTTGTAAATTTTTTTTGAAGTTAAGTTGCGCCGATTTAAGTTGAAAAAATTCTAACCTAAGCAACCAAGACTCATCCTATACTATTAATAGTTTTTTTTTAAAATATGCATACATTATTTTATTGTTTGATTTATTTTGAATTTTGAGACTTAGTTTATATATTTTTTGATATCTTGACATTTAGTTTTGATAAAATTGACACTACAAAAAAATTGGGTTTAGGCGGCATTTGTAAAACGTTGCAAAAAACCAAAAAAAAAATGTCACTATAGACTAATGGTCTATTGCGGTGTTTTTTTTTTTTTTGTTTTTTTTTTTTTGCGACATTCAAAAACGTCGCTATAGCACTGTTGCAATAGGTCTATTGTGACGTTTTTAAAAATGTCGCCATATATAACTCTTTAATCGTGTTCAAAAATCTTTTGTCACATTTTTGAAAACGTCACTAAATAATATAACATCTTAATTTTTTAAGTAGGAAAATACATTTAGCGACATTTTTAAATTTCTATTATGGCAGTTTTAGAATACATCACTATAGTTCATAAAAGTGCTTGTAAACATAATATATTTTGTGACGCGTTTAAAAACCGCTGCTATTGTGTGGGATATAGTGATGTTTTTAGAAAACATCGCTATATGTCCATTCTTTAGCAGCATTTTAAAACTGCTGTGAAAGAGCTCCTATGGCAGCGTATTTGGAAATGTAGCAAAAAAAAAAAAAAAACAATGCCGCCTAAACCCAGATTTCTTGTAGTGTGAAATATTAAACTCAATTATAGAATTTGTAACAATTTATAGAATAATAATCTCAAGTAGTTGAATGAAAGCCTAGTTTGTTTTATTATTTCTGAAAAATATCCCAACATTTTGGTATATAAAATTGTTATAAATTGGATTGAGTTGGAAATTTCTCACCTGAGAAGACTAGGTTGGATTGAAAAATATCCCAACCCGACTAATGCACATCCTGATATTCTATTCATTTTAAGTTAATTTTAGGTATAGCACTTTCTTTCTTTTCCACAAAATTTGTAATTCTATATAGATTTTTCTTGGTATAAGATTAGTAAAACATGAAATTGTTACAACAAGAAAATAAATTCAAACCAGAGGAAACATATCCATTAAATTGGTGTCCCTAAAGTGTGAATTGGTATTACAATGTAAGAAACTCTTGTCATTTTTACCATATTTCTCCACAAATTTTTTTTTTTTTATTTATTAGAAAGAACTCTTAGACAGAATTAGGGGTTAACATATTTAGCATGAGGAAGCAGCTCTTTAAGCCCAAAGATACAACCAAATTCTGTACAATCAATATTCCAGCATAGGTGAAATCTTCATTAATTATTTATCAATTTCTTCTTAATATGACCGAATCTCTCTCTCTCTCTCTCTCTCTCTATTATTATTATTTAATTGACTAAAGTACACTTTTTGCAATTAAAGTTTGGGGTTATTTTCATATGATCATTTAGAGCATTCACATCAAAGTCCTTGAAAATTTTAGCTTTTAACAACTCAAAAACCTATTTTATCTATTTTAACAGCTTACTTTACAATACACCCTACATCAAAAGTTCTATTTTTTACCACTTCATTTAAAGTAATATAAACAACTCATTAAAATAAAAAATAAAAAAATAACCACCACAAAAACCAATAGCAATGATCACAGCCACCTCCACCACCACTCCACCAGCCACAACCACCATTGTGGCAACCAAAACACACCACAGGAAAAAAAAAAAAAAAAAAACCACAACCACAACCCAGCCACCATCTTCCTCTCCCAAATCACCAAACAACCACCATCACAATCACGAAACCCAGCCACAACCACCTCTACCACTGCTCCACTAGCCACAACCACCATTGTGGCAACCACAACCCACCACAGGAAGAAAAACAAAAAACAAAAAAAAAAACCACAACCCAGCCACCACCTTCCTCTTCCAAATCACAAAACAACCACCATCACAATCACAAAACCCAGCTACCTTCCTCTTCCATCACCATCACAAAATCTCAACCACCACCAAATCTTAACCACACACTAACCATGACCCACGACGTAACACCTAAATCGAACCACAACATCGGAACCCACGGGAAACAGGTGAGAGAGAGAAGGATGAGCAAGAGAATGCAGGGGCAAGAGGGCTGGAAAGAGGAAGAAAGAGAGAGAACCAGAGAAAGAGAGATGAAAAGAGAGAAGAGAGAGAGAGAGTCCAATGAAAGAAAGAAGAAAGAGAGACCGGTGAAAGAAAGAGAAAGAAGAAAGAGAGACTGGTGAAAGAAAAAGAAAGAAGAAAAGAGAGAGAATAGTGAGAGAGAGAAATGTTATTTTAATTGAAGAAAAGAAGTAATGATTATAAAATTATTATTTTTTATATGTTTTGAGCTACAATAGACTACCATAGATCACAGCTTACTGTAGCTCATTTGTCAAAATTTTTAAGAATAGCAACATTGTTGTAGTGTGTTTTTTATGGAATGAGTTGGTAAAACAACATTTTAAGTTCTTACCAACCTTAATGTGAATACTCTTATGCTTCAAAATTTTATTTTTGACAATTCATATTTTCCCTACTGTCCATTTTCTTTAATATTTAGACTATTAAGTGCAAGATGAGTGCTTAAAATATGACCACTAATCTAGCACTTAATGGTTATATTACTAACAACAATGGAAAAAATGGTCAATGTTGCTACCCTATTTTGCCTTCCTAGAAGTCATTTTTTTTACATGAAAATTAAGAAAAAAAAAACTATCAAACTAAGAAAACCCTAATTTCACTTAAGACACAAACTAGGGCCACAAAACCCATTTAAAAACATTCACTTGGAACTTAGCTAATTTAGTCAAATTCGGGAGTTTCAGAGAAAATATGAAGTTTCACCAAGTTTGGCTAAACTTTGACCAACTCTATATGAAGTTGACAATCCTTCGATCAAAGTGATTATTGTGCCAGCACATAAATGATTCATTTTCCTTTAAAATGATAGTTGGATCGCCAAAATTAGAAGTAAAAGAAACAAGATAACGCAAAGAAGTGAAAACTCTCCAAAATAGAAACTAAATTAGGGTTTGATCGAAACCAAACCAAACGATATTCGAATTGTGCGAGCTGTACATCATTGGAAAGCTTGTGCGATAAAATTTATCACGATTAACTCCGGGTAGCAAAATCCTCAAAAACCACACAAAAAATATGGTTTGCAATGAAACACTAAAAAATGCTTCGAAATGAAAGACACCCAAACAAAGCACATCCCTAATGTGAGTCATAAATTTTTCAATGATGCGTGGCTAGCACTAGGGAAAAACTGACAAGATAGTTGTTAGAGTTTGACTCAAATTTCTTTTCTAATTTGTTTGGGTTTTCTTAGAGTAGAAGGAAAGGATTTTCTCTTAATGTGGAAGACTTGTTTTTTTTAATATGAAGAAAATTTCCTTCATGAAGTGGTAACTAGGTATTCTTTGTCCATCAAGAAACAAAATTTAATTCTTATAAATAATTGTGGTAGGGTTAAGATCCGAATACAAAAATATAGCTCATGGGCCCAATCCGAGGAGGCATAAGAGCCCGTACTCACATTGGACCCAATCTAACTCATAGCTGAGAACTCGAGAATAAGGGACAAAGAAGCGTCCACCCAAGGATCAAGCCGAGGAGTGAACTCACCTCGGGAGGCGTAAAGCAGGCCACTTGTACTAAAGAATAGAATACCGAAGAAGATGTGAGAGACATGCAAGCAAAGAAGAAGGGAAGTATCTAGACAAAGTAACCATCACTTCCACATTCAATGCACTGCACCAACTTAGCTGGCTGCATTAATGGAGGAATGACCTCTGAACAGTGCCTTCACAGCTTGCAGCATATTCTTCCACTTCCAGCAAAATCTTGATAGGACAAGCATCTAAAGGAAGGCCAATGACTGTACAAGTGGAGGGCTAAGATGCAATTTAGCTAACTATATAAAGGAGGGAAGCCCCAACAAAATTTAGCTTTTAATTTTGTAGAACACTCAAGAGATTTCATACAAAAATTATAAAGCTTGCAATAGACATCTTGAATATCATCATCATCATTCAACATAAGATCATGCAAATCAAAACAATCAAGAGTTTCCATGACAACGGGGGTCAAGGATCACACACAGGAAATTAATCCAATCAGAGTGAACCCGCTCTAATACCACTTGTTGGGAAATTTAGACCCCGGTTGAAAAAATTAACAAGTTTTAAATCCAAATTGTTAATTAGATTAATTATGAATAAACCTTGTTAAAACAAACAAACATCAATATCATGTCAAAATCATGAAGCGGAAAAATAAATAAGACAAGATATGATGACTCAAGAAAACCAATGAAACAAACTAGTTTCACAGTAAAAAACCTGGGGAGAAACCTTCCCGAAAAGCAACTCACTATAGTAAAGAGAAGTTTCAGATTTAGTACAAAACCTTTGTCCCTAGACTCTACAATCCCCGTAGATGAACTCACAGCAGAAACCTTCTACCGCTTCAAAACCTCTGAACTCTTCAATATATGAACGCCACCCTTTGATGATGCACGAATCCCAGTACGTGACAAACCAATTGCGCGGATCCCAGTACGTGACTTCAATCACCAACTAGAAGAAGATGTTGGCTGCAAAGTTCTTCACTTCATCAACAATGAAGATCAAGAAGCACTTGGTTACAAAACCCTAAGGCGCAAAGACACAGTAGCTTCTTTCAGAGAGAATAAGGTAGTGGTCACCTTTTGCTTATGTTCTCCTTATATTCTCTTATGTGACGGCCTCTAAAATAAGCCTTATATAGGTCTAGGGTTGTGAGAAAAGAAACCCTACACATACATGTCAGCATGGGCCGAAAATCAGATCTGAAAATATGAATTCCCGTAACCTCGATCGATCGAGAGGTGTCGAGGAGGTGTCGAGCTTTAAACTTCGACAGATACAGCTATCGAGAAGCTGTCGAGGAGACAGGAGCTTTCTCGATCGATCCACCAGCTATCGAGAGGTGTCGAGATTGCGATAACAATCAACTGAAAATCTCGATAGATAGCCTAGCTGTCGAAAGGTGTCGAGCAGCTGTCGAGATATCTGTCCACAGATGTCGAGCTATCTATCTAGCTTTAATGAATAGCTTTTCTTCACTTGTTTCTTGGTCCAATCTTCATGGCTTTAATACTAGACTTGAGCAACATGTTTCTTGAAGTATTAAACACAACCTAGATCTACCCAAATACAAGTAAAGTGTGTTTTGTCAAATGATTAGCCAATTACATAAAAGAATGACATATGTTCTTAACAAGTGAATCACATATGTCCTAACATGTTAAACAGAACATCGGTCATGTTCAACTCCTCAGGTCACATGCCTTGGATAAATTAACTCTTATTAAAATGGCTAAGTGTTAAGTAAAACCTCGGTCGTGTTCAACTTTTCAGATCACATTCCTTGGATAAATTAACTCTTACAGAAAATAAAATGGCTAAAGTTAAGTAGAACCTCAACCATGTTCGACTTCTCGGGTCACATGCCTCGGGTAAATTGACACTTAAAGTGAATTAAGTGTTAAAAAAAAAAAAAAAAAAAAAAAAAAAAAAAGGACAAGAGGCAAATACAAGCAAGTACTAGTCAGATAAAAGTATAATTTTCAGCATTCATTGATTTCAGAATAAGCATTACAAGAAAAAGAAAGGATAAAAGCCTGCAACCTAAGCTAAGATGTAAATTGGGAGCTCCTACTACAAAGGATCTAACAAGGCCTATTTTGTGGAATCTTTCTCTTTTCGTTCTCCAACCTTGTCCTTTTTTTCCAAAGACCCTTTTGTCATTGCCCTCCTTCTCAAAAGGAGGTTAAGAAGTTGGTTCGGCTGGTCTCGACGCCGAAGTGGACGAGTTGGCTTCACCCCCAAGAGTAAAAGGATAGACAATCCTTGATGGGTCTCTAAGCTCCAAAGACAAGTCCACCCCAATAGCATTCAGAGCTTCGGCCTAAACTTGGTGGTAGAAATCTTAACCTAAGTCTCTCATTTAGAGGGTAAGACTAGCCAAGGTCTCCTTTTGCCCCTGTTCATAAGCATCTTGTTATGCCTTGAACAGCTTTGCCTCCTTCCCCTTCAGTTCTTTTCATTGGAGTCCAATTTTTTCTTTAGCAAGAGCCAACTCTTCCTCAATGGTCCAAAGCTGACCACAATTCTCTTCAACCTGTCTGTCAACAACCCCCATGGCAGCTTCAGTGCTTTTTCTTCCCCTCTCGGCCTCAGCTAACCTAAAGAGGGAGTCCTTGTACTTTTTCTCCACATCAGCTTGAGCCTTAGTGACGGCTATTTGGCGAGACTCCCCTTCCTTGGATATGGAGAGAGCATGGTCCACCCACTCTTCAGCAACATAGGAGGCCTAGACCACCTATGTAGACACAAAAAAAAAGGGAAGAACAAAAAGATTATTATTATAAAATTAAAAAAAAAAAAAAAAAGTGGAAGGAGCACAGGTTCAGAGCTCGGACCTGGGAACTTACCATAGTTAAATCTCTCTTCAGAGTAAGGAACACCTCATGCTTCATCAAATTCCAAAGCTCCTCCATGTCTCGAGGGAGGAGAAAAGCCTGCTCAACAGAGTCGGCCATATATCCAGCTCTCCCTTGCTGGAATTCTCTGATAGAAGAGTTAGAAGGGAGAGGGGCTCCAAGCAAAGACCTTAGAGTGCTAATCTGTTACAGCACTGAAGCCAGTTACCTCAGTGGAACCTTTCTTCTGCTGGGCTCTAGTAACCTTAGGCCCTTTTAGAGGCTCTTGCTCCATTATTAGCTGAACCTCACCCTCCTCAAAGCTCTCCTTCCCAACCCTCTTATCCTTTTTTCATTTCTTCTCTATGGGCTTAGAAGGAGAGGTCCGAGCCGAAAAAGGGTGGGAGGCCTCGGGTCCACAGGTATAGCAGGCGAAGCTCCCTCAACATGGGTCTCCAGCAAGGCCAGAAGGTTAGGCATACTTTTTTGGATTACCATTCCTTCGAGTATGTCAGAGAATTCCTGGTTGATACTAACTTGGGCTATAACTTGAGGTTAGGAGCTGGCCTCAGAGTGCTTGGCTAGGTCAAGTCAGTTAAAAACATCAAAATCCTCCTCGAGGTCAATGTAGGTAGTGACTCCTACTTGTACCTCTGGTTCCTCATCAAAAGGTATGACGTCTTTTTCAACCTAAATAAGGTCAGTGACTTGTTGAGTGGTTAGTTCAACATCTCGAGTCCTTTTTGGAGGGGAACCGAAGAGAAATTTGGGAATGGCCACATCAATCCTTGCTAGCCAAGGATCTTTGTACTTGATCACGTGCTTCGGGGATTGGAAGCGTTTCGAAATAGGAGTGTACCCAAGGATAATATGGGCGGCGCGAAGCTGACCGTCCTTGTGAAGGAAGATCTCGGACCTAAATTCCTAGTAAGATCCTCGAAGTTCACCAAATTACGATTCTCGGCGATAAAATTCTTATCTGTAAATGTTTTGAAAAGAAAAGTACAAAATTAGGCATTTTTCAAAGAAAAATAAATAGAAATAATAATATTGATAATAACTAAGAGGTATGAAAAAAATTAATTGTGAAGGAAGTAACTCTCTATAAACTAAGGTTAAATTAATTTGTCTTTGGGCCTATGGTCATCACACCTGGTTCCCCATCTTGCGTGGGATAGTGCAGACCATTGTGCCATTCACCAGAGACGATTAGAAAATTCTTGTCCATTGGTCTTAGGGAGACAAGAAATTAATCTAACCGAAGGCACCCAATCCTAAGCTAGTAACCTGTTGCCTCACTATCCTGATAACTATAAACCTAGTTAACGTCGTGATGAGTTATGATGATACACGAAAATCAGTAAGCTAGAATGCTTCAGGCTATGGTGATGGCTGTGAATCTGAAAAGAAAGAAAGAACTATCAAAGGTGACCGGTGTGACTCGGCCAAGGACCCTCCGATGGTTAAGTCAATTTTCTCTCTAGGAAAAAAGAATGGAAAATAGTGAATGGTTAGAACTTACCTTGGGTGAATGGGACTTTTTCTTTTTATAGAGTGTTAGAAGTGGGTCTACTTGTTCGGATTCATCACCATCGTGGGTGATGTGAGTAGTTAGTAGAGAAAATGGGTAAATGGAGTACGTGGGGTGTATTATGAGGAACTCCTTCCACATTTTAAGAGTAGTACATCATGGTCAGATCATAAGGAAGTTTATGAGAAGTCCACTTGTAGATTTCACCAAGTGTTGTTTGGTCGTCCTTATGTTTGCACTATGGACGACCTACCTGGACCTATTCCAAAGGGACTTTCCTAAGTACAATGTTTTTGTTATCCTCTTCTTAAGGTTTCTCTAGACGTGGTCAGGTTGTAGACGCAATGACTGTGGACGATCATCATGGACAAACATCTTTAAGTTAGCCCCCATCAGTTGCCCCATTGTCCTTATGTCGTCCATGTCATTATCCTTTCCTTCAACCATCAATTATTTATTAAAGGACTGATCAAGGGATGTGCCATGACACGTGGCTCAATCTTAGAGGCCTTCAAGTCGTGTCGCTTCATTTTTCAAAAATATGCCATGTGGCACATTCTAATTGGTTTATGTCACTTTAGTGTCCCAACTTGTAGGCTATAAATAGGAGAATACCTCTCTTACCCTCTCACTTTTTTCATATTTCCTTCCTTGACATCGGTCGTCCTGTGCATCATCTAGAAGTTTCCTCCTGTCCTTAGTCGTCTTCGTCTAGAACCAGGTATCCTCTTTTCTTCGTCTATAGGTTTTCTTAAGTTATTCTTTTACAAAATGGCTATCATAGTGTCCTCGTCTAGTAACAACGATGAGAGAGAGCTAGATGAGTATCATGACGAGAGTAATAATAGTAGTAGTAGTAGTGGAAGTGACAGTAGTGCAAGTAGTTCTTCAGACGAGCACTACTTGTCTGGGGTTCCTAGGGTCCCATTAGAGGTTTTCTAGGAAGAGTTAAGGCAGAGGACGGCATCAAGTTTGTCAGCTGGCCCGTCCTCTCAGATACCAGCGTCTATCCCCTCTTTAGATGAAGGAGCATTGTATCTATGCAAGTGCTGTGGAGAGAAGTTTTTGAGGGAAACCTTCCTCTTACTGTGGACGAGTTTCTTTACTGTTATAAGCCCTCTGAGATTAGTCAGTCTTCGGGCTTTTATCAGTTTTTAGTGAGGGGTTCCAACTGTAGGTTGGTTATGTCTCTCCCCACATCTGATAGGAGGTGGAAGACAGAGTTTTTCTTCTTCTCTGGGTTCTGGGTAGGGAACCCTATTGAAGTAGGCAGGGATTCATTTCCTCTTTATACTGGTGAAATGGGTCATCTTCGCCCAGAGGATATGTTAATTTCTCATCCTTTGCTTTATTTTTTTTATCATACTCATCTAATTTTTTTTTTTTTTTTTTTTTTTTTTTTTTTTTTACAGCTATGAGACTACCTGCTTTGTCCAAATTCCATCTAGACTGCGTTCAGCGAGCTCTTTCTTTTGCAGACAGGACATTTCACTGTTTAGTGACACTTCGTCGTCTTGCAAGTTGGGGACTTGGCCTTGAACCTACTGAAGAAGCACTTGCCCACAAGCTTACCAACCAAAGATGTGAATTTTTTACTTTTTTTTTTTATGTTTAAATCGTCCAAATACTGAACCCCCTTTTTTCTTCCCTCTCCCCATTTTTTTTTAGGAATGGCAACCATGAAGGAGAACAAAGGGAAAGGTGTTGTTAGGGACGAGATTGAGAAGGAGGTTAACCAATCTCGTCCTCCAATTTTGTCCACAGTAAAGGTCGTCCCTCATTCTTCGTTGGAACGGAAGAAAACGGCATCCAAAAGAGTGGATACTGGGAAACTTCCTAGCCGTCGAGGCAACAAAAAGCAAAAGGTTAACCCTTCAACAAAGTCCACCCCTATCATGGTTCTTGACCACCCTGCCCCCACAACAAAATCTAGAGCTGACACTTCTCTTGCTCGTCCTGGTGTTAATGGATCTAAACCTTCAAGCGCTGCCCCCATGACTCTTATTGAAAGTGAAGATTTGGCTTGGGAGTAATTCAATCAGGCAGTCACTAACGAAGGCGTTACCATTTGTTATGACATGTCCATGAAAGAATTTAAACATTCTACTATTCATGACCTTTTCAAGGTATTATAACTCGTCCTTAGCTTGATTTTTGTTTCTTTAAGCTTAAGCTTCATCACTTTCTTTTGTCTATATTCCTTTGATACAGGTTATGTCAAAGTTTATGTTGGCATCCAGGCAGGCTTATGAATTGGACCACACCAGGGTTATGCTTGAAGCAAAAATCTGTGATATGGAGAAGGAGTCAAGCCATAGGACGAGGGAAAGGATGAAGTTGGAGGCTGAGGTAGAGGAGTTGAAGAATTTAGTAGAGGAATTAAGGACGGACATTGTGGAAAAGGACACTCGTCTGGATCATCTGCAAAAGCAAAACAAAGAACTCAGATCATCTTCAAGTCAAGCCAAAGACGAAGTGATCAGGGAATTCAAGTCGTCTAAAGCGTTCACTGATCTTTTGGACAAGCATTATGTAGCAAGCTTCGAAGATTTTCGTATGGACGCTCTTGAGTTGTTCCCTGAGATGAACTTTGATTCCATCAAGCTTCATACTATAGCTGAGAGTTCCTTGTTTTAGACAGGTTCAAAAGATTTGAATGTTGAAGACGATGCTTCCACTCCTTTTCCTACTAAAGACGGCTCTAACTCTGGTGGCGATGCCCCTAGTGGTTTATCCCCCTGAAGTGATTTCTATTTTATCCATTTCTTTTCTTTCTTTATTTTTTTTAGAAAGGGTCTGTTGTTTTGGACCACTTTAAATTTGTCTAAGTACATTTGGCTCGTCTATGTATAAAGACGAGTCTTGATACAATAGCCTTGTTTAGGCTTAACTTTGTTAAGGGTTTTTGGACGATAGTCATCTACCCTTTTTATTTATGAATGCATTTTTATCCATATTGTTATTGACAAATTTAATTCCAAGTGTTTCTCGTCCATGTTTAGGACTTCATTTTGGAATGTATATTTTCCTCGTCCTTAGACTTATTCTTGGAAGTTTCTTTAGTTATTCTTTTTATCCATAACTTGGATAGTTTGGTAGGTTGGACGTGTTGCCCATAAAAAGTGTCGCATGCATGCTTTTCTTCATCCTTAATTTTTTGGACGAGTGTACTGGGAGGTTTGTTCCTTCCCTTTGCACTTATCATTATTGCCTTAGGTTTTGTGGCAATTTGCCTTTTCCTCGTTTAAGGATGGCTCATGACAATATATCTCCGCATCTAGAGATTTTAAACGTCTTTAATTTAATATGGACATTAATTTCACAACACTTAAATTAGAGAATTCAAACAACTTTATATACAATAACTGTACATAACATCGTCCATAAACATCAGAGAACTTAGTACATAGCAGTTCAAAGACATCGTCTATGCTAGTACTTAGTCCTTTTTTAGGGAATTCAAATTACTTTATATACAAGGACTTTGTCCATGACATCGTCCATAGCACATGCCAATAGCGAGTGCTTTTTAGGGAATTCAAATGCTAGAAAACATAAGATACTGTTGAAAAACATAAGTGCTAAAAGATAACATAAATAAACTACTAGAAATCACTAGCAATCTTTAGACTCGTCCATGCTGACCTTCCTCAAGTGCTCCACATTCCACAGGTGCTCTAGCTTTTGTCCATCCAAGACTTCCAAGTAGTATGAACTTCGTTTTTTTCGAATTGATGACACTGTATGGTCCTTCCCAATTAGGCCCTAACTTTCCATGAACAGGGTCCTTTGTAGCCAGGGACACCTTCTTTAAGATGAGATCTCCAATGTTGAACTGTCTTGGCTTCACCAGTGCATCATGATGCTTGGACATCAAATTTTTGTAATGAGCCACCCTCTGTTTTGCATCCATCCTCACCTCATCCATAAGGACAAGGCTTAAACAAAACTATTTTTCATTCTCCTCGTTGTTGTAATTGTTAGGACATATGTGAATCATGTTAGGAACATATGTCAATATAGAATTGGCTAATCATTTGACAAAACACACTTTACTTGTAATTGGGTAGATCTAGGATGTGTTTAATGCTTCAAGGAACAAGGTTTCAAGTCCAAGTGTTAAAGCCATGCAAGTCTATCCAAGAAACAAGTGAAGAAGTGCTAGATTTTAAAGCTCAACAGCTATCTTGATAGCTAGTATCGATCAAGGATTAAAAGGCTACTTAAGCTCGATGCTCGACAGCTGCTTGATAGATAAGGTATCTATCGAGATTTAAGAAAATCAGTTTTTCAGATTTGATTTCACTCCAGTCCGTGTATAGATGTTTGGGCTTTCTTTTCTCACAACCCTAAACACATATAAGGATTGTTCTAAAGGCCGTCACAGCTGATGCACCTCAATGCAAAAGTTTTTCACAAGCATATTGTAAACCGGAGACATATACCCTAATTCATCTTTCTCTTCAAAAAAACTGCTGCGTTTGTACGCCGTAGGGTTTTGTAACCAAGGAGCTTCGTGATCTTCATCGTGTTGATGAACTGAAGAACTTTGCAGCCAACACCCTTCTCAAGTTGGTGTGTAAGTCACGTACTAGGATCCGCGCATCGAATTGGTTAGTCACGTACTGGGAGCCATCTATTGAAAAGAGAGATTGTCACTACAGAACAAGTTCAATTGGGTATTAGGGTAAGGGTTCAACAGTAGGTTGGTATAAGGTACTGGGATTCCTTTACTTGTAACTGCTTGTTATGATAATAGTGGATTCTCGAGAGTGGTGACCTTAAAATCACCCGGTGGGGTTTTTGCCGTGTAGCTTTTCCCCATTCGTAAGCAAATCATCGTGTCAATTTATTTTCCGCTGCATATTAACTTAGTTGGTGATTTGTTTGTGCTACCACGCTTATTGCATGCAAATTGAATTAATTAATTAACTTGGCTAATTAATTGGTTAATTCATCACAAGGGGTCAATACATTCTTTGTTGTGTGATCCATTGACCCCTACTTGTCATGGATAGAGGACAGTCTCTTATTATACCTCATTTATTTGATGGCACTAACTATGCATACTGGAAAGTACGCATGAGAGCTTTCTTATAGTCATTAGATGAAAATGTGTGGCAAGTTGTGGAGATAGGCTAGACCAAGCTGAAGGAAGCGCCGGCCGATTGGGATGATGCTAAGATCAAGGCGGCAAATTTCAACAGTAGGGCATTGAATGCTTTATTCAGTGCATTCACAAATGAGGAATTCAAGAAGATATCCTCTACTGAAACCGCTATGGAAGCATGGACCATCCTCCAGACAACCTATAAAGGAACTAAGGCTGTCAAGGATTTGAAGCTCCAGAGGCTTACTACAAGCTTTGAAGAGATTAAGATTGAGGAGGATGAGTCATTCGATGAGTTCTATGCCAAGCTCAAGGACATAGTGAACTCAGCCTTTAATCTTGGGGAAACTATTTCTGAACCCAAGATTGTTAGAAAGGTGTTCAGATCTCTACCCGAGAGATTTCATGCCAAGATCACCGTGATTGAGGAATCAAAGGATATTGGTAAAATTCCTTTGACAGCGCTGGACAGCAATCTACAGAGCTATGAGTTGGGTTTGAAAAGGATAGAGAAATTAAGCAAGAGCATGGCACTGAAGGTCAAAAGCAGTGATACTGATGAATCTTCTGATGATGACGATTCTAAAATGAAATCCTATATCACAAGGCAATTCAAAAAGTTCATGAAGAATGCCAATACAAGAGGATTTGATAAAGACCACAAGCAATCCAATTCATCTCAGTTCAAGAACCAAGACAAAGGAAAGAAGGATGCTAGGGATGGCGGTCAGTACATTGTTCCCTCAGGACCAAAGTGTTTTGGGTGTCAAGGCTTCGGTCACGTGAAACAAGAGTGCCCTACGTATCTCAAGACTATAGGAAAGAGCAAGGCACTTGCTGCTACTTTGAGCGACACCAAGCCTAAGGATGATTCTGATAATAAGGATGATGGAATCCTAAATGCCTTCACTGCCACTGTAAATCCTACTGAGGGGATTGTTGAAGATGTGGATGAAGAAGAGGACTTGGTGTTGTCTAAATTTGAGAAGATGGATGAATAAGATGACATCCACATAGCCTATGCAAAATTATACAAAGTCTCGAAAAAGCATGAGAAGTTGTATAGGTTGGCCACTAAGAAGCTCAATGATGTGGAGCTAGAACGAGAAGAAATCTCCACAAAGTTTGATGAAGCTAATTAGACCATTGAAGCCCTGCGGTTTGAAAATAATTTCTTGGCTGAGAAGACCAAGAAGCTTGAGACAAAGCTATTCCAAGTCAAAACTCAGTTGGAGAGGACTTCAAGTGCAAAGGTTGACGAGATGCTCAGCCTTCAGAAATCTGCTTCTGATCGAACCGGTTTAGGGTATGATTTCTCTTCTTCTAATATTACTTCTACTAGTACTACTGTTTTTGTTTCACCTACTAATAATGTTGAATCTGAAAACAATGATATCAAAACTATTTTAGCTAGTAAGAATATAGATAAGGGTAAATCTATCTTAGGAGCACCCCCTAAGCTTGATAAGAAAGAGATTAAAACCCTAGGGCTAAGAAGGGAAACACTCAAAAGCCTAAACAGAAGATGCAGCATCTCTGTCATCACTGTGGAGCGGCTGGACATACTCGACCTAATTGTTATAAATGGTTAGCCACTCAACAGAGCAACAGTATGATCTCATTGGGAAACCAGAATCAGTTTCCATCCTTCTTTGCTCCTCTTGGAGATCTACTCAAAGCCCTCATGTTCCTTTCAAACTTGAACAGTTTCAATTCTTCCACCTCATCGCCAGATCAAGGGTTTGCAAAATGAAAAGGTTCTTCCAAGGTGTGGAAGGAAAAAGGCTCCAAGTGATTTAGTCACTTTTTCTCTCTCTCCCTTTCTTGTTTTTGAGTATGCATTACTTATGTGTTTTTCTTTCTTGTTTTGAGTCAGTCTAGTTTATGCTTTGCCTTGTTTAATATGTTTTTGTTTGTTTATTTTCAGTTTTGTTTTATTTTTTTTTTCATAAAAAAATTGAAAAATCAGAAAAAATAAAAAAACAGTGTGTTTTGTGTACATTGGTACTTGTGTACCTTGGATGGCCATTGAAACAAAGTTTTCTAAACTTTGTATCATGTGTAGCTTAGATGAGCATCTCTATGCACAACTAAGCAAGTGAGCTTTGTGGCTCGTGTTTATGATGAGTAAGATTAAGTGATCTCTTATACTTAACACTCGTATCACTCTTTTTGACGGGAATGACTAGAAAATCCTAAGAGAAAGGCATAAATAACCATCTCATCACTGTTGCCTGCCAATCATGAAATGACATCTGTATGCTTCAGCATAGCGAAAGTGCAATGTCAAAAACTTAACATCATTGGGTATTTCTTTTCTCTCTCTTATATTCCCATGCATGATATGCTTAACAAAAGAAAATATTCAAAGGAAAATAAAAGCAAAAAGAATAAAAATGCTTTATATATGATTGCAAACGTGTCTTCTAGGAGATGTGGGAGTTATAGGATGTACCACGAAAGTGATAATCCCCATCAAACAGTTATGATTATGTGTGAGTTAAAGTGATTTTCTCGTATCTCAAATCGTCATAACATGTAGACACTTATGCAATCTTGCGATGTTTTTCACACACAACACGCAATATTCTTTGCTATTCTTGATACAAGCGCAGGTACAATGTGATTTGGCCATCACAAGGAATACATGTGTTAATGTATGCTCACTAAACTGTCTTGACTTGTTTTTGAAATATAAAATTGGTTAGACTTGTTTAGTGTGTGCGTGTGTTTTGGATCTAAATGCTTGACATTTTTCTTGATGAGATATGTTTTAGAGAGCTTAAAATGTTGGTTGGATCTTTGGTTGAGTAGCGTGTTTGATTGCATTCATGTTTGTGTTTTTCTATTCTTTGAAAAACTATTTTTAAGAAATCTCGACAGCTTCTCGATGCCTCTCGACAGCTAGGCTATCTATCGAGCCTCTTGAGCTTCCTTTCTCGATAGATGTTATCACAATTTCGATCCATTGAGGTTTTTGAGAATCAGGCTCAATAGCTTCTCGACAGATTCTCGATCCATCAAGGAAGTCTCTATATGCTCGATAGCTTCTCAATCCATCGAGGTCACTTTGCTGTGGACACCTCTTAATAACTCCTCAATAGCTTCTCGATAGCTTTATCTCGCGTTTTGAATTCTCGATAGCTCTTGGCACATCTCGATCCATCAAGAAACTGAGATTTCTATAAAAAGGGTCTGCGCGATTCTTTTCTCATTTTCTCTGATTTCTTTCGATAGAAACTCTCTCCTCTCTCTCCCAAACACCTCAAACTAAACCTCTTCACTTACCCTACTTGATCTTCGGCCTAAATCAAGTTTTCTTCATCTTGTATGATCCTTTTTCTCTATTCTATCATGCATTCATATTTTCTGACCTAAGTTTTGGGTTTTTGAAAAGTTTTTGGGGTTTTTTCAAGTTTAATGAGGTTTTTGTGAAATTTTTGGGACGGTTTTTTGTTTAAACGATTTTAAATCATCATGCATTGCATCACATGTGCATTTTAACTATGATTCATGCATTTTAGATATGTGGTTATTATGTTGAAATGATGTGTACTGGTAGGTTTGGATTGGGCTGAGCCCATGATGTCTTTACTGTTGCATATCATACGCTCATGCATTTTTCATGCATACGTACCTTCATTTCCTTATATTCTTATATTGAACTGTTTGGTGCTTTTCTGTTTGTCCCTTTGTCTCTCTCTTTCTTTCGTTAGTTGCTTTATGGCACCTAAACGAAAATTCACTCCGTCTTGGAACCCTCTTCGTTCCGGGGCATCTTCTTCTTCTTCCCCCTCTAATTCTACTCCATCTCACATCCGGTTCCATGATAAGAAAGCCCGTAAGGACTTTTCAGAGAACTTCACATGATGAGGCATTCATTCGGAACGCCAAGTCATTCTATCAAACTTTTCTGATATTGACCTTCCCACTGTCATCTACAGTAAGGGTTGGGAGTCACTGTGTGGCATCCTGGTCACTTGTCCCTCCATGATCATACAGGAGTTTTACTCCAATATGCACGGATTCGATTACTCTATACCTCATTTTGTCACTCGCATTCGAGGTACGCGCATCGTAGTCACTCCGAATATTGTATCTGAGGTGTTAAATGTTCCTAGGGTAGCACATCCTAACTACCCTTGCTGTGATCATCTTAAGACTGTATCTAAAGACGAATTCTCATCTCTTTTCTATGAGACACCTTCATCTTGGGGTAACCGTCAAAACACCCCTTGCTCAAGCTTTGCAAAAGGTCCGAGATTCCTTAACATGGTGATGACGTTTGTTCTCCATCCATTGCCTCATTATAACTCTATCACAGAGCCTTGTACTTGATTTTTGTTATCCCTTCTTGAAGGACTCACTATTGATTTTCCCTCTCATTTTTCCTTCGGCTATCACGCGAATTCTTCGCCATTTTTCTGTCTCCTATCCCGAGTATCCTCATTTTTCGGATATGTGTGCCATAGACGCTGCTACCGTCAGACGGAGTGAGGCCTAGCTTCGACCGAAACGGCCACGGACAGAGACAGTGACTCCTCTAGCTTCTTCCACTCCTTCCATATCTGCTCTTTCTTCATCGGTAGGTGGTGTGACCCTCGAGGCGGTCATGGCGCAGCTGCAGGGCATGGATGCTCGCCTTGACACACTCAGTGATGAGTTGTGTCAGTTGAACACTCATGTCGGCCGTATTGCTCGATGGCAGGCTCGCCTTGGTGGCTTCGTAGAGTCTCCCTCTCCTTCTCCAGAGGCATCTGAGGACAAGGACGATGATGGTGACTCCGACGACGATGATGATGATGAGGATGAAGATGCTCGCTCTTCCGGTGATGACACGATGACTGCTTGATTTACTTACCCTTTGTCATTCATGACAAAAATGGGAAGTAGTTTTGGATATGAGAGTAATCATGTATATAGGGGGAGAGTTAGCATAGGAGATTTTTGTTAGGGGGAGTGTTTATATTTTGAGGGATGTAGTGAGGACTTATATATTTTCTTCTTTTCTTCTGTTATAGATACAGTGTTCTTACTTTGTGATAGCAAACCTTGTACTTATGATATTATATATATATGATGTGATTGTTATTACAGTTCTTTCACCTATCTGTTCATGTGTTGTTTCTTTTCTCTCTTTATGCACATGCTTCTTATTAATTGTATGCAATCTTTTATTTATGTTTCACACTAAAATGTCGTGATAAGTTTTGTTTAAAGTGTTTCAGAAATACAGGTTGTCAAAGTCTTCTTGCTATAAACTTTCTTCTTACAAAGTTTTTCAAGAGTTTGTGTTAGAATAGATTTTATTGTATTCAACAAGTGAGTATGAGTTGAGTGATTTATGACTTCTCTCACATGTTCATTTGTTTGTTGTGGTTTTGTCACGGATTGCCAAAGGGGGAGATTGCTAGGACATATGTGAATCATGTTAGGAACATGTGTCAATATAGAATTGGTTAATCCTTTGACAAAACGCACTTTACTTGTAATTGGGTAGATCTAGGATGTGTTTAATGATTCAAGGAACAAGGTTTCAAGTCCAAGTGTTAAAGCCATGCAAGTCTGTCTAATAAGAAGTGCTGGATTTTATAGCTCGACATCTATCTCGACAGCTATCTCAACAGCTAGTATCTATCAAGGTTTAAAAGGCTGCTTAAGCCCGATGCTCGACAGCTGCTCAATAGATAGGGTATCTATCGAGATTTAAGAAAATCAGTTTTTCAGAACTGATTTCACTCCAGTCCGTGTATAGATGTTTGTGCTTTCTTTTCTCACAACCCTAAACATATATATGGATTGTTTTAAGGGCCATCACAGCTGATGCACCTCAATGCAAAACTTTTTCATAAGAATATTGTGAACCGGAGACATATGCCCTAGTTCATCTTTCTCTTCAAGAAGCTGTTGCGTTTGTACGCCATATGGTTTTGTAACTAAGGAGCTTCATGATCTTCATCGTGTTGATGAACTGAAGAACTTTGCAGCCACATCCTTCTCAAGTTGGTGTTGGTTGGTATAAAGTACTGGAATTCCTTTATTTGTAACCGTTTGTTGTGATAATAGTGGATTCTTGGGAGTGGTGACCTTAAAATCACCTGGTGGGGTTTTTACTGTGTAGGTTTTACCCATTCGTAAACAAATCACCGTATCAATTTATTTTCCGCTTCATATTAACTTAGTTGGTGATTTTTTTGTGCTACCATGCTTATTGCATGCAAATTGAATTAATTAATTAACTTGGCTAATTAATTGGTTAATTCATCACAATGGGTCAATACATTCTTGGCCTATCAGTAATGAGCCACCCTATAGCTAGTTAGACCAACCTTCGCGAGTATGACCGCGTCACTTCCGTATGACAACTTAAAAGGAGTTTCTCCAGTTAGAATCCTTACTGTCATCCTGTAAACCCAAAGGACGCTGGCCAGTTCGTCCGGCCATATCCCTTTTGCCCCCTCACGTCGGGTCTTGATGATCTTCAATAAGGATCGGTTTACAATTTCAACTTGTCCATTGGCCTGTGGGTGGGAGGGTAAGGAATAATGATTTCTGATCCCCAATTGCTCACAAAAGTCTCTGAAAGGTGTATTGTCAAATTGGCGTCCGTTGTCTGAGACGAGCACCCTAGGAATTCCGAAGCGGAATATTATGTTCTTCTAGACGAAGTTTATGACATTTTACTCAGTGATTCTCACCACGAGTTCTGCTCCCACCCATTTGGTAAAGTAATCAATCCCTACCATTAAAAACTTCATCTGTCTCGCACCCATGGGAAAAGGACCAAGGATGTCAAGTCCCCACTGAGCAAAGGGCCAAGGGGCCACCATTGGAGTAAGATACTCTGATGGTTGCCCAGGTATGTTGTTGTACCTTTGACACTTATCACATGCTTTAACATAAGCTTTAGCATCTGCTTGCATAGACAGCCAATAATATCCTGTGCGAACCATTTTATAGACAAGGGATCTGGCCCCTGAATGATTTCCATAAGCCCCTTCATGGACGTCTCTCAAGACATAAAAAGACTCGTTTGGATTCAAACATCTCAGGTAGGATTGAGAAAAACCCCTATTGTATAACACCTCGTCCATAAGGACAAACCTCGTTGCCCTCACCCTTAGCTTCCTTGCTTCTTCCTTATCCTCTAGGAGGAGTCCATCTTTAAGATAAGAGACAATTGGAGTAGTCTAGTCGGATACTCCGTCTATCTAATTTACCTCAAGAATATCAATTTTTGGAATGTACTGGATTTTGATTTGATCACTCATTTCATCTGCAGACATCGTCTTAGCTAGGACATCGGCTTCCATATTATCCTCCCTTGGTATCTGCTGAAATTGAGCTATTGTGAAGCTTTTGATGCACTGTTTAAATTTACCCAAGTACCTCCTCATCCGTTCCTCCTTAGCTTCGCATGTTCCATTTATTTGGCCCATTATTAACTGTGAATCACCCTAGACGAGGACAGAGTTTGCTCCAAGTGATCTAGCTAACTCCAAGCCCTGAAGCAGAGCTTCATATTCAGCTTCATTATTGGTTGTCAGGAACTGTAAACGGACTACATACTCTAGATGATCCCCTTCTGGTGAGCGTAAGACTATCCCAATTCCTCCTGCATGCTCTGTGGACGAGCCATCCACATGGACGACCCACTGCTTTGTCCCCTGGCCTTCATCTTGCTTACTACTAGCAGGAGTGAATTTAGCAATAAAATATGCTAGAACTTGAGCTTTTATCGCTTCTCCTGGTTTGTATCGCATATCAAACTCACTAAGTTTTACTGCCCACTAGATTAGTCGTCCAGCGGCCTCTACTTGTTCATGGCCTTCTTTAGCGGGTGATCTACCAGGACATTGATTACGTGAGCTTGAAAATAAGGTCTGAGCTTCATTGCTGTTGTCACTAATGAAAATGCAAGCTTTTCCATGGGTGGATATCATCCTTCTGCTCCCCTTAAAGCTTTGCTGGTGTAGTAGACAAGGTTCTGTATCCTTCCCTCCTCTCTGATCAAGGCTGAACTTAATGCATAAGGGGATACTACAGGTAGAGATACAACTCTTCTCTTAGTTTAGATGGGCTTAACAACGGAATTATAGCAAGATAAGCCTTCAAGTCTTCAAATGCTTGTTAGCACTCATCCGTCCATTCAAACACTTTTCTTAACACTCTGAAAAATGGTAAACATTTGTCAGTAGCTTTTGAAACAAACCTGTTAAGGGCAGCTACTCGTCCAGTGAGGCTCTAGACGTCTTTGACATTCTTTGGGGGCTCCATGTTCAGAATTTCTTGGATCTTATCAGGGTTTGCTTCAATCCCTCTTTGCGAAACCATAAAACCAAGGAATTTCCCTGACGCAACTCCGAAGGCACATTTGCTTGGATTCAACTTCATCTTGTATCGCCTAAGTGTATTAAAGGTTTCTTGAAGGTCGTCCAAATGCTGCATCTCCCTTACGCTCTTAACCAACATGTCGTCCACATGTACTTCAACGTTTCGCCCAATTTGTGGACGAAACATATGGTTAACTAGCCGCTGGTAAGTAGCTCCTGCATTTTTCAGACCAAATGGCATCACTTTATAACAAAACAAACCTTGGCTTGTGATGAATGATGTTATCTCCTGACCTGCCTCGTCCATCTTAATCTGGTTGTACCCTAAGAACGCATCCATGAAACTTAGCAACTAGTGTCCAGCTGTTGAATCCACCAACTAATCAATGCACGGAAGAGGGTAGCTATCTTTCAGGCAGGCCTTGTTTAAATCTATGAAGTCCACACATATCCTCCACTTGCCATTAGCCTTTTTGACCATCACTACATTAGCTATCCAATCAGGGTAATAAAATTCGCGTATGAACTCCGTGGTGACTAACTTATGGACTTCTTCCTTGATGGCATTATCTCGTTCTGCGGCGAACACTCTCTTCTTCTGACAAACAGGCTTGTAGGATAGGGACACATTTAGACGATGAGTAATCACACTTAGGTCAATCCTAGGCATGTCTTCATGGCTCCAAGCAAAACCATATGTACTCTGTTTAAGGAACCCAATGAGTTCCTGCTTCGTCTTCTCCCTCATACTTGTTCCAATCCTGGTAAACTTCTCTAGGTTGGACTCGTCCAATGATACATCTTCCAATATCTCAATTGGCTCCGTCAATGTTCTTCTTTCTTCAATGCTCATTGTTTGCATCTGCTCGTCCATGGCCATCACTGCTAAATTACACTCTCTAGCTGCTAACTGATTTCCTTGTACTTCTCTAATGCCATACTCCGTTGGGAACTTAACAGATAAATGATAAGTGGATGTTGCAGCCCTCCAACTGTTCAAAGTTTGTCATCCAATAATGGCATTATATGAAGATGAACAATCTACAACAAGGAAATTCACTTCCTTATTGATTTGTCGTGGGTAAAAGCCAACCACGATTGGTAGAGAGATGGTGCCTACTGGTAAAACCTTCATTCCTCCAAATCTGATCAATGGCACATTTATTGGATGAAGTAACTCTTTGTTAATCCTCATTTGTTGGAAGGCTGGACAGTAAAGGATGTCTGCTGAACTCCCATTATCTATTAACACCCTTCTAGTTGTATAGTTTGCAATTGTCAAAGTAATGACAATCGCATCATCATGAGGATGGTGCAGTCGTCTTGCATCTTCATCTATGAAAGTAATGGTTGATTCATCTTCTTTGATCATCCTTAGTGGTCGTCCAGTTATTTGAACTTTCTGGACTTCCCGTAGGTAGGTCTTCTTAGCTTTAGACGAGCTTCCTGTTGATGTACCTCCTACAATGATCCTTATTTCTCCAAGCAGTGGTTGTGCTGGTTCTTCTACTTTGCCTTTCATTGGCTGTCTCTCGTCCTTGTGGTATCGCCCAAGGAAATTCTTCAACTTTCCCTACTTAATAAAAGCTTCAATCTGCTGTTTCAAGTCATAGCATTCGTCTGTATCATGTCCATGGTCACGGTGAAAATGACAATACTTGCTTTTGTTTCGCTTACTAGGATCTCCTTTCATCCCCTTAGACCACTTCAAGGATGGATCGTCTTTGATCTACATTAAAACTTGATCAAGCGAAACATTCAAGGGACTGTAGTTAGAGTATCGTCCTAAAGACGACCCTGCTTTCTTGCCGTCGTAATCCCTTTTCTCCCCTACTTTGGCTTTCTTTAGACGAAGACCTTTCTCTGGATGGTGTATATAGCCATTTTCCAGTCGTTCACCTTTCTTCTTCTTCTTCTTGGCAATAATTGCGTCTTCTGCATTCATGAAACTTTGGGCTGAATGTATCAACTCAGCCATCGTCTGAGTCTCCTGGTCGTACAGCTTGTGAATGAACAGGTTTGAACTAACTCCATTGTAGAAAGAAGCCAAGAGGACCTTGTCATCCATCCCATCCACCAACAGAGCTTCTCTATTAAAACGGCTGATAAAAGTAAGCAAATTTTCATTTTCTCCTTGTTCTATGTTCAACAAGCTAGATGAGGAACGCTTTTGCCTTTGTCCCCAAAAAAAGTTGTTGACAAACAACTTACTTAACTCCTTAAACGAAGTTATGGTATTTGGCGGTAGCTTACTAAACCATACTCTGGCTGGGCCTTTTAAGGTGGTAGGAAAGGCTATGCACATGATTTCATCTAGAACACCTTGGAGATGCATGGTTGTTTTGAATGTGGCAATATGATCTCAAGGATCTCGCGTCCCATCATATGAGTCCAAGGTAGGCATTTTGAACTTGGAAGGCAAGGGATGACTTGTGATGGACGCAATAAAGGGGGAATCTGTCCTGTGGACGAGATCATCCACATGGTTTGCTTTCCTCATGGAATCCTTCATTTCTTCCATGGCTCTTTTCATCTGGTCCATCTCCTTCTCTAAATGTGGAACTCTACGAGTGACAGTGCCTCTAGACTGGTCTCCTTCAGCATTATTGTCAGCCCCTTCATTTTCTAAATTTTGGCCTCGTTCTCCACCATGTTGCCGATGACGTTGTCTATTAACTTCTCTAGTTAACTCCTGGTTCTGCTGTGTCTGTTCTGCCATTGCTACTGCCATGGACTGTAACTGTTGTTGGACGGTCATGGAGGATGGTGGCGCACGATTTGGGTGACTGGAGGCATTTCCACTCTCCTGGTGTCCTGGACTGGTGGCCATTAACCTAGTCCGAATCATGCAGCCTTTTTTTCTTGAAAAGAGAAAAGAAGTTAACACTTAGAAACTTTTTTTTTAGCACTCTTTTCCCATAGACGACACCAACTGATGATACACGAAAATCAGTAGGCTGGAATGCTTCGGGCTATGGTGATGGCTGTGAATCTGAAAAGAAAGAAAGAACTATCAAAGGTGACCGGTGTGACCTGGCCGAGGACCTTCCGATGGTTAAGTTAGTTTTCTCTCTAGGACACAAAGATGGAAAATAGTAAATGGTTAGAACTTACCTTGGGTGAATGGGACTTGTTCTTTTTATATAGAGTTAGAAGTGGGTCTACTTGTTCGGATTCATCACCATCGTAGGTGATGTGAGTAGTTAGTGGAGAAAATGGGTAAATGAAGTACATGGGGCGTATTACAAGGAACTCCTTCCACGTTTTGAGAGTAGTACATCATGGTTAGATTATAAGGAAGTTTATGAGAAGTCCTCTTGTAGATTTCACCAAGTGTTGTTTGGTCGTCCTTATGTTTGCACTATGGACGACCTACCTAG
This sequence comes from Notholithocarpus densiflorus, assembly GCA_030021035.2. Lineage (NCBI taxonomy): Eukaryota > Viridiplantae > Streptophyta > Magnoliopsida > Fagales > Fagaceae > Notholithocarpus > Notholithocarpus densiflorus. The sequence goes on from JARYZH020000019.1 coordinate 4,668,759, forward strand.
ACCTATTCCAAAGGGACTTGTATTATTTCTTAAGTACAATGTTTTTGTTATCCTCTTCTTAAGGTTTCTCTGGACGTGGTCATGTTGTAGACACAATGATTGTGGCTAATGATCATGGACGAACATCTTTAAGTTAGCCCCCATCAAGTTAGATTAACGCCCATCTTTCGGTTCAACATATCTACACAACCTAACACCCTAAAAAGGTTCGAAGAACATTGCGTAGGGCAAAGTCTGTAAAAGATTAAAAAATCCCTCGTTACCCTACCCATGGGAATCTCCATCCGACCTTCTATAAAAGCAATCATAGGGATGACTACGACACCAGTGGGTCTCTTGGTGTGCCATTCTGTTAAGGACATATTTTATGTAATTGGCTAATCCTTTGACAAAACGCACTTTACTTGTATTTGGGTAGATCTAGGATGTGTTCAATATTTCAAGAAACCTTGTTTCAAGTTTAAATGTTGAAGCCATACAAGTCTATCCAAGATTCAAGTGAAAAAGTGCTGATTTTTTAAAGCTCGATAGCTGCTCGACAGCTAGGCTATCTATCAAGCCTCTTAAGGTGTTTCTTATCACAATCTCAACACCTTCTCGATAGCTAGTCGATCGATCGAGAAAGTTCCTGTCCCCTCGATAGCTTCTCGACACCTAGTGGATCAATCGAGCCTCATCTCTTGTGTCTGATGTTTTAATCCTCGACACCTGGCTCGACACCTTATCTGTCGAGCTTTACAAATTTCAGATTTCCAAATCTGATTTTCAACCCATGCTGACATTTATGTGTAGGATTTCTTTTCTCACAATCCTAGACTTATATAAGGCTTATTTTAGAGGCCGTCACATAAGAGAATACAAGGAGAACATATGCAAAAGGTGACCAATGCCTTATTCTCTCTACAAAATGCTACTGCGTCTTTTGCGCCTTAGGGTTTTGTAACCAAGTGCTTCTTGATCTTCATTGTTGATAAAATGAAGAACTTTACAGCCAACAATCTTCTTCTAGTTGGTGATTAAGTCGCGTACTGGGATCCGTGCAATTGATTAGTCATGTACTGGGATTCATGCATCAAAGGGTGGCGTTCATATATTGAAGAGTTCAGAGGTTCTAAAGTGGTAGAAGGTTTCTGCTGTAAGTTCATCTACGGGGATTGTAGATTCTAAGGACAAAGGTTTTATACTAGATCTGAAACTTCTCTTTACTATAGTGGATTGCTTTTCGGGAAGGTTTCTCCCCAGCTTTTTTACTGTGAAACTAGTTTGTTTCATTGGTTTTCCTAGGTCATCATATCTTGTCTTATTTATTTTATTCCGCTGCATGATTTTGACATGCTATTGATGTTTGTTTGTTTTAACAAGTTTTATTCATAATTAATCTAATTAACAACTTGGGTTTAAAACTTGTTAATTCTATCAACCGGTGTCTAAATTTCCCAACAAGTGGTATCAGAGCGGGTTCACTCTGATTGGATTAAATCCTTGACCCCTATTGTCATGGATCGTGGACAATCTCTTTTGATTCCTCCTTTATTTGATGGCACTAATTATACGTACTGGAAAGTTCGTATGAAAGTTTTTTTGTAGGCTCTAGGTGAACAGGTATGACAAGCTATTGAAGTTGGCTAGATTAAGCCAAAGGAAGCGCCAGTGGATTGGAATGATGCAACAATCATAGTGGCAAATTTCAACAGTAGGGCCTTGAATGCTTTGTTTTGTAGGGTGACCAATGAGGAATTCAAGAGAATATCATCCACAAAAGTTGCCAAGGAAGCATGGACTATTCTTGAGACCACCTATGAAAGTACCAAGGCAGTAAAGACTGTGAAGCTTCAAAGACTCACTAGTAGTTTTGAAGAAATAAGGATGGAGGAGGATGAGACCTTTGACGAGTTCTATGCTATACTCAAGGATATTGTGAATTCTGCCTTTAACCTTGGAGAATCTATAGCAGAATCCAAGATTGTTAGAAAAATCCTTAGGTCCTTACCTGAAAGATTCCATGCCAAGATCACTGTCATTGAAGAAGCAAAGGACATTGATCAAATTCCTTTGACTGAGCTTGTAGGGAACCTTCAAACCTATGAGATGGGATTAGGGTTAACAGGAAAAGGTAGAAAGAGTAGAAACTTGGCTCTTAAGGGTATAGAGGAAGAGATTGAGGACTCTGAAGATGAAGATGAAGATGAGGATCTAACCTTCATAACTGATGAGATTATCAAGCTTCTTCAATTTAGGAAAAAGGATAAGGGCAAACCTCCTAGGAAATCTAAATCCTCTAGGAAGGGCAAGAATGAGAAACCCCTCATCTAATGCCATGAGTGCAAAGGTTTTGGTCATATGAGGATAGAGTGCCCAAACTACCTCATGAAGGAAAAGACCAAGGAGTCAAAAGATAAATGGTTGGTTGCTACCTGGAGTAATATTGAGAATGACTCTTTTGATGAGTATGTAGGTGAATATAGTCACGTTATGGCCTTTGCTGCCTCAACCGATAAGGTGATTGTGGAGAGTGCTAGTGACAGTGAGGATTCTTCTGATGATGAAGTACCCAAGAAGATGACCCTTCAGGAAGCCTACGATAAGCTATGCACTGAATTCATAAAATTTGAAAAGACTTCTCATCTTTGTAGAAAAGAGCTTAATGAGGTAAAGACTGAAAAAGCCGATCTGTTAGTCAAACTAGATGAAACTACAAGGTTAGTTGAGACTCTTGTTGTGGAGAATACCTCATTAGAAGAGAAGGTCAAGAATCTTGAGGTTGAGCTTAGTCAAGCTAGAACTCAACTAGAAAGGATGTCTAGTGCAAAGCTTGATGAGGTATTGAGTGCTCAAAAGCCTAGTTCTGATAAGACTGGTTTAGGATATGATGTTTCCTCCAGCCCCTCCTCTTCCACGGCTTCTGGATCAAGGACTGTCTTTGTGCCACAATCTGAGAAAGGTAATAAAGGTATGAAATCCAAAACTGATTTGACTAATTCTAAATCCTTTGTTAGAACTCATGTTTGTCACTATTGTGGTGTTTCTAGACACATTCGTCCTAATTGCTTTAGGTTGTATCCTCATAAGCAATTGCCCAAACGGTCACAGGTTTCCTCTCAAGGACCTACACCTTTGTTTGGAGAGTTATTAAAAGTTTTGAGCTTTTTAACTCAATTTCAGGAGAATTTTAATTCTTCTATGTCCTTTAGTAGACATACTAGGACACGTGCCTTTTCATCTTCATGGCCAAAGACTCGTGTTGTGTGGGTGAGAAAGGAGCCTAAGACTTAATTGTCTTTTCTGTTTGTCCTCTGCTTTAATTCTTTCTATTTAAAGTTAGACTCTCTTTGCTTGATTTCTTATCTGCTTTGGAATCATGCTTTCATGCATATGCATCTTTCTTTCATGCTTTCATGTTGTTTGTCTGTTTTTGTTTGATTGTTTAGTCTTTATTTTTCTAAATAAAAATTGAAAAATCAGAAAAAACAAAAAAACAGTGTGTACCTTGTGTACATTGGTACTTGTGTACCTTGGATGGCCATTGAAACAAAGTTTTCTAAACTTTGTATCTCTTGTAGCTTAGATGAGCATCTCTATGCACAATTAAGCAAGTGAGCTTTGTGGCTCTTGTTTGTGATGAGTAAGATTAAGTTGTCTCTTGTACTTAACACTCATATCACTCTTTTTTACGGGAAGGATTAGAAAATCCTAAGAGAAAGGCATAAATAACCATCTCACCACTATTGCCCGCCAATCATAATATGACATATGTATGCTTCGGCATAGCAAAAGTGCAGTGTCAATGACATTTGTGTGCTTCGGCATAGCAAAATTGGAATGTCAAATGCTTAACATAATTGGGTATTTCTTTTCTATCTTTTATATGCCCATGCATGATTTGCTTAAAAAAATATGCAAAGAAAAATCAAAAGCAAAAAGATCAAAAATGCTTCTAAATATGATTGCAAGCGTGTATTCTAAAAGATGTGGGAGTTATAGGATGTACCTCGAAGGTGATAATCCCCATCAAACAGTTATAATTGTGTGTGAGTTAAAGTGATTTTCTCATATCTCAAATTATCATAACATGGTGACACATTTGCAATCTTGCGATATTTTTCACACACGACACGCAATACTCTTTGCTACTCTTGATACATGTGCAGGTACAATGTGATTTGGCCATCACAAGTTTTACATGTGTTAATGTATATTCACTAAACTGTCTTAACTTATTTTTGAAATATAAAATTGATTAAACTTGTTTCGTGTGTGTGTGTGTGTGTGTGTGTGTGTGTTTTGGGATCCATGTGCTTGACATTTTTTCTTGTTGAGAGATTTTTTTTTCACCTGTTTTACATCCTTCTATTATCTTGTCATTCACAGCATCTTGTTTCATTACATTCATGCATTTATATAGATTTCTTGTACCCGCTTGATCATCTTTCTGTTTCTCGGGTGAAGCTTTCTAGCTTCTTGTACCCTTTGTCAATCATGACAAAAAGGGGGAGAAATTGTGGTTTATGTGGTTTCTTTTTAAAATTCTACATGTTAGGGGGAGAAATACATGCCCTTGTAAGGGTGGTTTCTTTTTAAGATTCTACATGTTAGAGGGAGAAATACATGCCCTTGTCAGGGGGAGTTGTGTTTCATTTTGTTAGGGGGAGTGCTTACCTCCTTATTGTTGTAGGAGCTTCTTTTAGCTTCTTTCTTCTTGTACACCGATCTTGTGATCATGTTTGCATACATTGAACTTATCTTCTTTATATATTGATGTATGTCTTCTTCACCTATCTCTACATGTGTTGTTTCTTTTCTATCTCCATACATATGTTTCTTATTACTTATATGCAATCTATTATTTCTGTTTCACACAAAGATGTCGTGATGAGTTTTGTTTAAAGTGTTTCAGAAATACAAGTTGTCAAAGTCTACTTGCCATAAACTCTCTTCTTGCAAAGTTTTTCAAGAGTTTGTGTTAGGATAGATTTTATTGTATTCAACAAGTGAATATGAGTTGAGTGATTTTTTACTTCTCTCATATTTCATTTGTTTGTTGTGGTTTTGTCATGGATTGCAAAAGGGGGAGATTGTTAAGGACATATTTTATGTAATTGGCTAATCCTTTGACAAAACGCACTTTACTTGTATTTGGGTAGATCTAGGATGTGTTCAATATTTCAAGAAACCTTGTTTCAAGTTCAAGTGTTGAAGCCATGCAAGTCTGTCCAAGATTCAAGTGAAGAAGTGCTGATTTTTTAAAACTCGATAGCTGCTCGACACCTCTCGACAGCTAGGCTATCTATCGAGCCACTTAAGGTGTTTCTTATCGCAATCTCGACACCTTCTCGATAGCTGGTCGATCGATCGAGAAAGTTCCTGTCCCCTCGATAGCTTCTCGACACTTGGTTCATCGATCGAGCCCCATCTCTTGTGTCTGATGTTTTAATCCTTGAAACTTGGCTCGACACCTTCTCGACACCTTATCTGTCGAGTTTTACGAATTTTAGATTTCCAGATCTGATTTTTGGCCCATGCTGACATGTATGTGTAGGGTTTCTTTTCTCACAACCCTAGACCTATATAAGGCTTATTTTAGAGGCCATCACATAAGAGAGTACAAGGAGAACATATGCAAAAGGTGACCAATGCCTTATTCTCTCTTAAAGAAGCTACTGCGTCTTTTGCGCCTTAGGGTTTTGTAACCAAGTGCTTCTTGATCTTCATTGTTGATGAAATGCAGAACTTTGCAGCTAACAATCTTCTTCTAATTGGTGATTAAGTCGCGTACTGGGATCCGCACAATTGGTTAGTCACGTACTAAGATTCGTGCATCAAAGGGTGGCGTTCATATATTGAAGAGTTCAGAGGTTCTGAAATAGAAGGTTTCTGCTGTAAGTTCATCTACGGGGACTGTAGAGTCTAAGGTCAAAGGTTTTATACTAGATCTGAAACTTCTTTTTACTATAGTGGATTGCTTTTCGAGAAGGTTTCCCCCCAGGTTTTTTACTGTGAAACTAGTTTGTTTCATTGGTTTTTCTAGGTCATCATATCTTGTCTTATTTATTTTATTCCACTGCATGATTTTGACATGATATTGATGTTTGTTTGTTTTAACAAGTTTTATTTATAATTAACCTAATTAACAACTTGAGTTTAAAACTTGTTAATTCTATCAACCGGGGTCTAAATTTCCCAACACATTCCCCTAGATGGCAGTGTTCTATCTCTACCCCAGCAGGGATCTTATATTTGGTCCTAAAGGCATCTACCTTCTCAGGCTTGTTTACTAGTTTAGCGAACCTACCCATCCTAAATGACTAAGTAAAAGAAGAAATCTAAAGCTAAACAAAGGCTCAGGACACTTACAAGTCTAGGAAGTGGGTCTCTTCGAGCAGCTTCTCTGAAGGTAAGGTAAGGATTGCTGAAATAGGAGAAAATGGCCCCCATCTCCCTTTATATATGGGAGAAAAAGGTGTGGTAATTTTCTTGCCCAAAAACCCAAAAAAACCTCATCTGTTGGATCTTCATCACACCGTAGAACGTGGGAGATATGTGTTGTGAAATTTTAAAATACTCGCAAGTGTACGAACCGTACCGAAGTATAGTTGGACAAGAACAAGGTCGAACACACAGGGACTTGAATGAACGTAGGAAAATTAATTAAACCTTAACCAAATTAATTCTAATCTAGTTTAATAAAAATTGGATGTTTGCAATTAAATAAACTAAACAAATAATTAAACTAAGCAAAGATATAATATAAAGCAGTAAAAAGAAGTAAACAATCAAGAGAAATGAATTAAGGTTTTGGAATCCGCCTTGTAAGTCATATCAGCATATATTTATGATCATTAATTTTTCCCAACCACTACATGATAATCTAGAAATCAATCTTGCTACCATGGAAAATATTATCATTAAAACTTCTGTTTAAAAATCTAAAGCATGTTCTTCTTCGCTTCTTAAGTATAAAACCAAATCATCAATTGTATCCGTAGTCAAATAAATCACAAGATATATCCAATTCTAAAAATCAAATCATAAATTGTATCCATTGACAGACAAATCACAAATGATATCCAATTTTATAATTAAGAATTAATAATCCAAGCATTCAATTAATTAAGACAAATCCTAAATCATGAGAAAAACATGATTGAACTCATATCTAGAATCCATCTTAGTCAATTGATATGAAGTAAAAACAATTTAAATCATTAAAGAACAATTATTGTGGGAAAAATCAAATCACATAAATATTACTGATAATGCTTAACAAGGTTTCATCCTCAACCCTAATTATAAATTTAGCTACTCATAGTAATTGAAAGAAAACACAAAAATAAAATATTAAACGTTAAACTACAAAAATAATTAAAACTAACTGTCATGGAAGAGGTAGTCGCACTCTCTATACATTCAGCCCTCAGCCCTAGCACTAGCCTCCTTGAATTTTGCCCTAAAGAGCCTTTAAATAGGTCAAGAAATCCTATTACAAGTTGAATTCCCGTTTGAAGAAAATCCCAGATTTTTAGGCTTCACCTAACCGACTATTTTGGCCCATTTAACGTCATAATTAGGACTTTTGGTAAACTACAAAGTTGTAGCCCTTTAAGTTAAAGTTCCATCCTAACTTGAATCATCTCAATTGGACTTCTGAGATGAAAGTTATGCCAAAAATACTAACTGATGTGCAGTCTGGAATCCTAATCCGAATTGGACTTGGATTTGGTGCAAATTTCCTTTGATTCCTTGCTCCAATTGAACTTAAATTTAATTGGGTTGGCTTTCTTTAACTTCATCACTGCCCTTGTAAAAATAAAGTCCATTAGCTTTCTTCTTTGCACAAATTTTACTTATTTAATTCCATTCTCCTACAAAAGACAAATTCACGCAATAAGATTCAATTAAGCACAAAATTGATTCTTCAGCATTATTCCAAAACCAAATATAAAATGCATGAATTAACTCAAAATAAGTATGATAATGCTTTCTAACAATGATATAAATATGCAAAATTAAGCTATTATCAATGCACATCAAATACCCCCAAACCTACATTTTGCTAGTCCTCGAGCAAAACAGATAAAGAGTAAAACAAACCAATGAAATTAAAACAAAAAAAAAAAAAAAAAAAAAAAAAAAAAACCTAACTAATCCACTTTCGCTGAAATTTTCGATTGCATTTAGCGTATGCAACAAGCCTTTAAACTCCTAGTTTACACTAGTGGACGAGTTGTAGTCTCGTGAGGGTTTGCAGGGAATATACCCACAAAATTCTGAGAATGAATACTAAAAAATAAACAAAACAAAGAAAATCAAACATTTTTTTTTTTTAATTGCCTTTTGCAAAGAGGATTAGTTCAAGTTCAAAAACACTACAAATGCTAAAGAAATTTCTCATGCCATCAAAACTCAATGTGAGTGAAAAGTGGTAGCCAACCCAAACATACTCTTAGTTTTAGAATAAACTTGACTCGAATCTCTATTTGAAAGTATGCTTCAACTCAAATCTTTCTGATGTTATCACTCAACAAATGAAATCACTCTGAAATGGGGTGTAACACTCTCAACAATATATGTGAGTGGAGTAATGTAAGCAAAATCAAATACCTCACATATAAATCACATGAAAATAGCTTAATCAAGAAAGAACACTCATGAAAGGATGCCAAAAAGAATTTATACCACACTTTTTATTCAGTCATATCAATATCTGAACTACACAATCTTCAAGATCAAATAAGGACTTTATTAGGACATAATGTAGGGAAAAAGTAAAGGAAATGAAATAAAAATGGGTAAAGGTAAATATAAGAAGTGTTTTCAAGATTTGTCGGAATGTCAACTCTTTTTGGAATTTCCATTCAACATTTTTTTTCAACTCTTCTTCTTCAAAGCAATATTCCTTCCTTACATTTCACTTCTCAAAATTTGATGAAAATCCTTTTTATTTTCTTCTTTTTGACACTTTCCTTCTTTTTCTTTTTCTTTTTCTTTGAATTTTTTTTTTTCTTTTCTTCTTTGAATTCTTGTACAAACCACCACATTGAAACAAACTGATCAAATTCCATCTTGAAACACTATGGATAAGGGTTTTAAGAAAGAAAGGCTAATTAAAAGGCTCAATGGGGTGAATAGCAATAATCTATCAAGAAAGAAAATGAAAAACACATATATGGCTCAAAGTAGACAAAAATGGCCTAATCTCATCTCCCAAAGACTAGTATAGTTCATTCAACATCAATGACTTCAAAAGATTCAAGTGTGGCATAAAATTAGATTTTTTTTTCTTGGCCAAAAGAAAGAACAATGAGACTACAATAAGGAAAATATGTTACGCACTTCCAAATGAACTTTAAGATTAGAAAAAATAAATAAATAACCCTCCAAAAAAATAATGATTGGCTCAAAACTCACAGGGGTTACAGTCTCCACATTGTTATCATCAAGATTTTCTAATCATTTTTATCCTTCAACAACAAGTTGTGTCTAAGTGGCTACGTGCATGTGCAATGAACTGAGCATGAAAGCAAAATTCTGTAAGCAAAAGTAGTATAATGAACTTAAAACATAAACCTCAAGCTAGGCAAAAGATTTTTTTTTTTTTTTTTTTAACACAACTAAACAAAACAAAACAAAAAGATAGAAATCTATGTACATCCCCCCCAAACCTAAACCAAACATTGTCCTCAATGTTAAAAATGATACTCTCAAATATATGTCTTGGATGAAAAGAGAGCAAAATATTAATATGCAACATGAGAACCAAGTAGAAACAAGTAAGGTAAGGAGAAGGAAGAGACGTACCTTGATCAAGCTGATTGTTATAAATTTTAATTTCTGTCAAATATCAGCTAGAACAAAAGCAAATAAAACTAAACAAGAAAATAAACACAAATATTGATCTAAAAGCAGAAAATAAACAAGAAAAGGTTTTTTTTTTTTTTTTTTTTTTGCAAAAAGATTTAACATAACTGGAGATCAATCCTGATAAACAGGACCATCCAAACCTCAACAACACCATGGAGATAAATAATGCATATTATGAATGGACTAGTCCAATGAGATTGTAACTTACCTGGGTCAAAAACATGTTGGGAAGATTTTGCAGTGTCTTCCAAGTGAATTCTTTGCATAACCATAGAAGCACGAATACCCTTAATATCAGCAATTTTCCAACCTATAGCTTCCTTATGCTCTTGAAGTATACTTATCAATTCGTGTTCCCAAAAGTCATCCAACTTTGGTGGTTCTACAATAGATGGGAATGGGGATGAAGAAAGTGGACAAGGGACCACTTTTGGCTGCCAGCTATCAATACTTAAGAGAGGAACAGAATCCAAGAATGCATTGACCTCCTCAATTGATTTTTCAGTATCCAAATTGCAATCAAAAAGGGCTAAGCAAGCCTTTAAGGGATCCTCACAACTTGATTGTAGGAAAGTATCATGGACTAGGCTCCCAATCATGTTAACCTCACATATATCCTCATTGTCTAGTACTTGCTTACTTATGTCAAAGATACTAAGCTCAACAGTCATATTCCTAAAAGAAATCTTCATTACACCACTCTGACAATTGATCAAAGCATTGGATGTGGCTAAGAAAGGGCGACTCAAAATGACATGGATTTGTGTACTGGCATTTAAAGTAGGTTCAGTGTCTAACACAACAAAATCAACAGGAAAGTAGAATGCATCCACCTTAATTAGCACATCCTCAACAATACCTCTAGGGATTTTCACAAACCTATCAGCTAATTGAGGTGTCATGGTTGTGGGTTTCAACTCCCCCAAACCTAGCTGTAAGTATACTGAATATGGCATTAGGTTCACACTTGCCCCCAAATCTAGCAAAGCTCGCTCAATGAGACGATCCCCAATCCTGCATGAAATTGTACGAGATCTAGGGTCCTTACATTTCACTGGATATTTATTCTGAATGGAACTAACTTGCTCTGTCAAAAATGCCTTTTTAGGGACATTTGTCTTTCCCTTCATTGTCACAAGATCTTTCAAAAACTTGACATAAGCAGGAACTTGCTGAATTGCATCAAGAAATGGAATGTTTATTTGCACTTGCTTAAAAACCTCTAAAATATCTCCAAATTGTGCACTTTTCTGAGGATTGATTAAACTTTGAGGGAATGGAGCTTTAGGAACAAATCTCCTATCAAGGGGAGAACTAAGATCTTGAATTGGAATTGGGGTTGAGTTGCCCTTCTTTTCTTTATGATCATCTTGTGAATTGTGAACTCATTTTTCCTCTAACACAATATTTTCATTATCCTCCACTTCTGACATTTTCACTTGATTATTAACTTGCTTACCAGACCTAGGGTAGTAATAAACTGAACAGATTCATGTGCATGAGTAGAACTAGAAGAACCATTAATTGCATACCGCCCTTTTGGGTTAGGTATAGGTTGACTAGGAAACTTTCCTTTTTCCCTCTCTCCAACTTGGGGTGCTAACTAGCCAACTTGATTTTCCAACTTTGAAATAGCTTGAGTATTCAAATGGGTGGAACTTTTCATCTCTTGAATTGCTTGGCTAGTTGATTGCATGAAAGTTTTGAGAGACTCCTCCAAAGATGGTTGTTGTCTTGGTGGTGCTACAAACTAAGGTGTTGATTGAGGAATGGGAGGATATGCTTGAGTAGGTGGACGAAATTGCCTTTGTTGATGCACTTCTTGTCCACCTACATTTGTGGGAGGTTGATTTTGCCTCCATGAGAAATTAGGATGGTTCCTCTAATTTGGATTGTATGGACTAGCAAACGGTTTTCCATAATTATTCAGTGCATTTGCTTGCTCAGTATAAAAATCAAGGTACCCAGCTGCGGAAGGACACATTTGTGTTGTATGCATAGGACTTGCACAAATAGAACATGTTTCACTTTGAACTTGATTGACAATATTCATCCCTCTACCTAAAGCTAAAGCCTCAACCTTATGAGTGAGATTGTCCAACCTAGCTTTTATGTCTAAATCTTCACTGACTTCATACAATCCTCCTTTCTTAATTGCAGGGGTAGATCTCTCTCTACGATTGGAAAAATCCCATTGTTGTGAACTTTTAGAAAAATTCTCAAGAAATTTGTATGCCTCATCATCTACAAGACTCAAAAATCCACCACCATTCATGGACTCAATCATGTTACGATTTGTCTGAGTCAAACCATTATAAAAATATTGTACTAGTCTCCATGTTTCAAAACCATGATGAGGACACTTTAAGATCAAGTCCTTAAATCTCTCCCAACTCTCATAAAATTTCTCTTGTTCATCCTGATAAAAATCTGCAATTTCTTTCCTCAAAGGATTGGTCTTGGCCATTGGGAAAAATTTAGAGAGGAATTTTGTGACCAACAGTTCCCATGAAGTGATAGATCTAGGTGACAAAGAATTAAGCCATGCTTTTGCCTTATCCTTCAAGGAAAAAGGGAATAAACGCAAGCGAACAGAGTCATCAGTGAAATTCTGGAACTTACAAGTAGCACAAATCTCAAGAAAATCCTTCACATGCGTATAAGGATCTTCTCTATCCAATCCATGAAAAGTAGGAAGAAGATTGATTATCTGTGGCTTCAACTCAAAATGTGCAGCAGTGGTTGCAGGCAATACTATGCAAGATGGAGGGTTGATGGTTATGGGTGAGAACAACTCCCTAAGAGTTTTTGAATCATCTCCTATTTCTCCCATTGTAGATGAATAATCAAAACTAACAAGACGATTTTCTTTATCACGTATCCAAGTTCTCATACACCAAGCACAAAGAAATAATTTTTTTTTTTTTTATCTAAAAAAAAAAATAACTACAACTAGTAAAAGGAAAAATTCAATTAAGACCTAGTTTATTTTCCTAACCAAGTCCCCGGCAACGGCACCAAAAACTTCTTGTGAAATTTTAAAATACTCGCAAGTGTACGAACCATACCGAAGTATAGTTGGACAAGAACGAGGTCGAACACACAAGGACTTGAATGAACGTAGGAAAATTAATTAAACCTTAACCAAATTAATTCTAATCTAGTTTAATAAAAATTAGTTGTTTGCAATTAAATAAACTAAAAAAATAATTAAACTAAGCAAAGATATAATATAAAGCAGTAAAAAGAAGTAAATAATCAAGGGAAAGGAATTAAGGTTTTGGAATCCGCCTTGTAAGTCATATCAGCATATATTTATGATCATTAATTTTTCCCAACCACTACATGATAATCTAGAAATCAATCTTGCTACCATGGAAAATATTATCATTAAAACTTCTGTTTAAAAATCTAAAGCATGTTCTTCTTCGCTTCTTAAGTATAAAACCAAATCATCAATTGTATCCGTAGCCAAATAAATCACAAGATATATCCAATTCGAAAAATCAAATCATAAATTATATCCATTGACAGACAAATCACAAACGATATCCAATTTTATAATTAAGAATTAATAATCCAAGCATTCAATTAATTAAGACAAATCCTAAATCATGAGAAAAACATGATTGAACTCATATCTAGAATCCCATCTTAGTCAATTGATATGAAGTAAAAACAATTTAAATCATTAAAGAACAATTATTGTGGGAAAAATCAAATCACATAAATATTACTGATAATCCTTAACAAGGTTTCATCCTCAACCCTAATTATAAATTTAGCTACTCATAGTAATTGAAAGAAAACACAAAAATAAAATACTAAACATTAAACTAGAAAAATAATTAAAACTAACTGTCATGGAAGAGGTAGCCGCACTCTCTATACATTCCGCCCTCAGCCCTAGCACTAGCCTCCTTGAATTTTGCCCTAAAGAGCCTTTAAATAGGTCAAGAAATCCTATTACAAGTTGAATTCCCGTTTGGAGAAAATCCCAGATTTTTAGGCTTCACCTAACCGACTATTTTGGCCCATTTAACGTCATAATTCGGACTTTTGGTAAACTACAAAGTTGTAGCCCTTTAAGTTAAAGTTCCATCCCAACTTGAATCATCTCAATTGGACTTCTGAGCCGAAAGTTATGCCAAAAATACTAACTGATGTGCAGTCTGGAATCCTAATCCGAATTGGACTTGGATTTGGTGCAAATTTCCTTTGATTCCTTACTCCAATTGGACTTAAATTTAATTGGGTTGGCTTTCTTTAACTTCTATGGCCCTTGTAAAAATAAAGTCCATTAGTTTTCTTCTTTGCACAAATCCACTTATTTAATTCCATTCTCCTACAAAAGACAAATTCACGCAATAAGATTCAATTAAGCACAAAATTGATTCTTCAGCATTATTCCAAAACCAAATATAAAATGCATGAATTAACTCAAAATAAGTATGATAATACTTTCTAACAATGATATAAATATGCAAAATTAAGTTATTATCATTGCACATCAACATGCAACCACCTGCTGCATTAATTGCAGCGCTGCGGATGCCAAAGCGTCAGGAACATGTATGGGACAAGTGAAAAGACACTCCTACGTGGGAACACGTCCAGAACATGCCAACCCTCCTATGCTTTATCAAAACTCCACTCTCCTAGCAGCAGTAGCAATGAAATTTTGAGGGGCTATTATGGTAGGGGTAAGATCCGAATACAAAAATATAGCTCGTGGGCCAAGTCCGAGGAGGCATAAGAGCCTGTACTCACATTGGACTTGATCCAACACGTAACTGAGAACTCGAGAATAAGGGAAGAAGAAGCGTCTGCCCGAGGATCAAGTCGAGGAGCGAACTCTCCTTGGGAGGCATAAAGCAGACCACTTGCACTAGAGAACAAAATACCGAAGAAAACGTGAGAGACGTGCAAGCAAAGAAGAAAGGAAGTATCCATACAAAGTAACCATCACCTCCACATTCATTGCACTGTACCAACTCAGCTGGCTGCATTAATGAAGGAATGACCTCTGAACAGTGCCTTCACAGCTTGCAGCATATTCTACCACTTCCAGCAAAATCTTGATGGGACAAGCATATAAAGAAAGGCCAATGACTGTACAAGTGGAGGGCTAAGATGCAATTTAGCTGACTATATAGAGGAGGGAAGCCCCAACAAAATAGGAGGACGAAATACTGAAAAGAAATACTGACATATCCTGTGATTAAGACTTGAACAATATATGAACAACTGCTCTTCGGCCTAGCCTGAGGATGTATAAATTCCAAAAAATTTGTTCATCTCACTTGATTTATCTAACTTTTTCCCATCCATCTAAGGATTAAATCATACTAGTACATCAAAGTTGACCTCGGAAGCCCATCCTCCAACAAATTAATTGTATTGGGCCATCTAATCTAAATTCACTATTCTAAGTGGGCTTAGCCTGTTTGATCCGCTTACAATAATCATTGGTATAGAAGGTTTTGATTTGGCCTAAGAGTTCTCTCGCATGAGAAAAAGAGCTAACTCTTAGAATATGGAGTGAGTTTTTTTTCAAAAAGTAGTTTGAGTTGTTGTCTATTTTTGTATGAGAGATTTATTGGGTGAATTACAGTTAACTTCTATTTGAACCTTATTAAAGGTATGTTAGATATTATTATGACTAAATTGCAATTTACACTCTTAAAGTTTGAGGTAATTTTGATTTTGTCCCTAAAATTTCAAATTTTAGATCTATAAAACTACACCATTTTATATACATGAATGGAAGGACCTAAACTCAAATGATATGAAACGTTAGGGCTAGAGATCTGGATTTTAAAAATTTAAAGAGCAAAATCAAAATTATTCCAAACTTTAAAAATGTAAGTTGCAAATTTAGTCAACAAATAACAGATTTAAAGTTTCCTGAAAAATATTCTTCAACATAAAGGTTTGCCCATTCTAATAAAAAAAATATTACAACAAAAATTTAATCTAATACAAGCCTATGAATAAAAATAAAATCTTTAAAAAAAATCTATTTGGATAGACGCTACGATATACTAGTGTACAATCAATATAGGAAACATGAAAATGGGTCTTCATGTCAGCTCTTTTAACCCATTTTCCCTAATTCAACCACACACATCCTTCTCAATGTTCACTACAAGCAGCCCCTTTGAATAAATGGACTGACAATAATACAAGAAAAACATAACTGTTAGAACCCGGAAATCAATTTATGCGAGATTATGCTATTTTAATGCAGCTATACCTCATTCTCGAAGTCAATTCCGTTTGCTTTCGAGCCATCGTCTCCTTCCTTTGTACTTGAAGTGGCTTGATAGTAAAGAGTTTCATACAAAGAAAGTAGAACATTAAATTTAGGACTTGCAAACATGTGATCAATCAGTAGTACTTCAATTTCCCTTGTTTATGTTATTGCGTGGAAGCCAGTTTGATCCATTAGGCTTAGCACTAAATTTTGTCACTAGGGAAACCAAAACAGTTCTGGCATAATTACTAGCTAAATTTGCTGTCCAAAATATTGCAGTGGCTGAGCTCCTCATGCTCTCTGGGGCCTGGTCATAGAAAAACTCAAGGTGGGCAATAGGCATGAAAGCCTCTGAAATCCCATGGAGGCTATACTGCGGCACGAGCCAGAAAACTGAGATAGGGAGAGTGGATTTAGGGCTATCAATAAGTCCATTAGCTGCAGCAACATGTTTACGCTTCACTTCAATGAACCCGGCCACAAGAGTGGCAAATATTGATATGAAAAAGCCTATTGCCATGCGGCGCAAGAAGCTGACGCCTTGCTTGAGCCCTGTGAATTTGCTAGCAAAAGGAACGAAAATGCGGTCATATAAGGCAATTGTGGCAAGCAAAGCAACCATGGTGGAGAGATATATTGAGCCAGAAGGGATTTAGAATGATTTTGTGAGGTGCCTCTCTATGGTATTTTCTTGCTCAAGAGAGAAGGTTTGTTGTTGGGCAGAGGCTGTGAAAAAGATAATTCCAGCACCCCATATGGGTAACATTCTAATGATACATTTTAATTCTTCAACCCTATGAACCGTGTTCAGCCTCCATAAATTTGGTTTTTTTGAAGAATTGAGGTCATCTTTAGAAGTCACAATGGCTACCTTGTCAAAAAACCTGTACGAAGAATAATAAATTCGTGAAGGTAAATTTCATCGATATGATTCAACTTGTTACTATTTAGAGTCTGTTTGGCATTAGTTTTATATATATATAAATATATAAATATATATATTATTCGGCTGAACTTATAGCCACGTTTTTTGAATGCGGCAATAGGTCTTAATTCAAAAAAAGGCGGCTAAAAACACTTACAAACGTGGCTATAGACTTAACCTATAGCATCAGTCAGCAGTTTAAGTTGCGTTTCTTAAAAACGCAGCTATAGGTTAGCTATAGCCACATTTTTTGAACGCGGCAATAGGCCCTATCCAAAAAAATGCAGTTAAAAACACTTACAAACGTGACTATAGATCAGTTATAGCTGCATTTTTTGTAAACGCGGCTATAACCCGTGTTTTTAGTAGTGATTATGATATCGTTAAATCTGCTTTGCCTCAAAGGCTCAAAGTCAAATCCTACTAATAGGGTTTTTATTTATTTATTTTATTATTATTATTATTATTATTGAATTAATAGGATTTTTGAAAATATTTATTAATTCAATAAAAAAATTAAATAGTATAATATTAATAAAGGGTTACAATAAATATATTTATATAATCTTCAATAGTTAAATGATGTTATTTGTTCAGTATAACTGTGTAGTACAACACCTAGGTAATTGTAACTAAATGTTGCCCAATTATGTAGTCAATAGCAAGGATAACAACTTACTGAAACTGGTTAGTATGACATAGGATCTCATCTGTAGAAATAGAGGCATCAAGCTCTGCATTCTCATATAACATATTTGGGTCAGAAACCATAGGCACCTTTCTCTTCTTAAATGCAGCCACAATGACTTGTAACAATCGAGTATATGGAGTTCCTGCTGGATCCAAAATTTGGTAAAATGGGAGCCCAACAACAAAAATGGATATTGAAAAAAGCATGGCAATTGTAGGAATTCCAAGGCCCAAACCCCATCCAATATTGTCTTGAATAAATATTAGCACTGTTGAGGCAACAAGTATGGATACCCCCATGACAAAATAATACCAATAAAAGAAGACCCAAGTCCTAGTCTTTTGCTTAGGCTCTGCACTAACAACTTGGTCTGCCCCAAAGGCCGCTACACAAGGTCGAATCCCACCGGATCCTACGGCTACCATTAGAAGAGAAAAATAAATGATTCGCAGCTGTCCAGAGTCGGCTTCTTTGCACACTTGGTTTCCTGCAGATGGAGGTGGTCTTTAGCTGTGGCAATGAAGCTGATACTGTTAACCATGCCATTCCCTGATCACATGAGCATTGTAGCACATAGTTAAGTGTTTAGAATTTTTTTTTTTTTTTTTTAAATTAAGGTTTTGTTTTGAAGAACTATATATCACTACAGGTGAGTTTGTATTAGATTTCTTTTTTACATTTACAATTTTTTAAGGTTAACTTTCTTCACTTAGAGCATTCACATTAAACCTCTCAAATGCTAAAAATGCTATTTTTTAGCATTTTTGAGATAAAAACACCACTCCATTAAAACTGCTAAATCTTAAATTTTTAAGATTCAAGCTACAGTGCAATCTCATATTTGAGGCTGCACTGTAGCTACAATTGTAAAATAAAATTTTTTTTATTCACCTCAGGCTCTCTCTCTTCTATCTTTCTCTTCCTCTCTCCACTTCTTTCTTCTCTCTTCTCTCTTTGTGCTTTGCTGATAAGTGTGCTCTGCCGATGATTGTGCTCCGCCGATGGTCATGGGTCGTGGGTCGTGGGTCAAGGTCTGATGTGCTCCGGCGATTTTGTGGGTCTGGGTTCGTGGGTCTGGGTTCGTGGGTCTGCATTCGTGGATCATCGACTTGACCGGGGTTGAGATCAGGGTGGTGGGTTTTGGTTGGGGTTGAGAACGAGGTGGGTGGGTGATGACTGAGGTGGGTTGCTGTGGCTGAGGCGTGGGTCTTGGGTTTGATGGGTTTTGCTTGTCGTGGCCGCCGTGGGTCTTGGGTTTGTGGGTTTTGTTCGCCTCTCTATCCTCCGCCTCCCTCTCTTCCTCTCACGGTGAGGCTTCTCTCTCTCTCAAGTTTAGTTTAGTTTTTGTTGTTGTTGTTGTTGTTTTTTTTTTTTTTTTTTTTGGCTATGGGGTTGATTTTTGGATGGATGCTTATTGTGGTGGCAGTGGGTTGACCATGGGTTTGGGTTTGCTGTTGAATGTTGATGGTTTATGGTGGTGGTGGCTGACAGTGGCTAGCCGTTGAGAAAAAAGTGGTGGAAAGAGAGGGAAAGTAGTAAAATAAAAATAATATTATTTAAATGAAGTTGTAAAAAAAATAGAATGTTTGATGTTTGGTGGATTGTAAAATGGTATGTTAAAATTGATAAAGTAGGATTTTGAAGTGGTAAATGCTAAAATATTTAGCATTCTTGATGAGAATGCACTTTGATGCTACACAGAATCAGTAGGCTGAATGCTCCGGTTTCGATGGGCTAATGGTTGTTGCGAAGGCCTACAAGCAAGAACACACTATCAAAGGGGACCGGGGTGGACCGACCAAACACCATCCGATGCCTAAATTAGTTTCTCGCAAATGGAGTTCCAACTTTATTAGAAGTAAAATCTCAAAATGCACTTACTTTGATTTGATTCAGACCAATCTTTATATAGAGAACCTTGGAGCAGTTATTGGCTTAGTAACTTCCCCAAGATTTGTGGAAATCACTGAGTCTGGACATAACTTCCTCAACGGCTATAGGAGTTACAACCGCTGGTGGAAGTTAAGTACTTATGAGGAATTTGTGGCGATGAATATGGGTTGAATAACCGCTCCAAGATTTTGTGGTTCGAATCCTCCACATACGTGAGCCTATACTCGAGGATTTCCCCAAGTGTTTTGTGGTCGTCCATGTGCTTTACCCATGGATGACTCTTTTGTTCATAGATGGATTGTTATGTGATCGTCCATGTGCTTTGCCCATGGATGGCTCTTTCGCTCAGACGGTCTATTTGAACATTTGGTTCAAGGGCTCATGGACGATCCCTACGGACAAGCCAGAGATGGTAATTTTTTGTTATCCCATCAGTTGCCCCCTTGTCTAGTGGTTGTCCAAGGATATTGTTGGTATTTAATTCACGCCTTTATGGTTCTGACCTAACCCCTTTTTTTTTTTTTCAGGGCCACGTGTCATGATTTCCTTGGTTGATCTGTCGCGTCGATTGCATTTTTCAAAGGGACTGCCACGTGTCGCCTTCCTGATGGCTAGCGTCGCTTCGCTAACCCAGCTTTTGGGCCTTATAAATAGGCATATTCTCTTTCTTGCCTTTCACCTTTCTCATAATCTCCCATCTGCCATCTTGTCCAAAAGCCTCGTCTAGCCCTCGTCCTAGTTCTGTCAGGTATTTCCTCTTCCTTTTTAGGTTTTCGTCTTAATATTTCTTTATTTTAGTCATGTCTTCGTCTAGTAGTAGTATAGAGAGAGATAGATAGACGAGTACTAGGACATTTCTTCTGGGAGTTATGAGAGTGGTGAGGGTAGTACGAGCTATAGTAGTAGTTCCTCGGATGAGCATTATTCCTCTGGGGTTCTTGGTATTCCCTTAGAGGAATTCCAAGAGATGCAACGTAGGACGGCCTCTGGAGCTGGGACTCGCTCGTCCAGAGAGCCACCTAGCCCGTCTCAAGACGAGGAGGAGGAAGAGGAGAATGTGATATACAGCTGTGCCCCTGAAGTAGCGTCCACCCTAGACGCCCTTAAATTGAAAACCCTTGTAGATAGATACCAGATCCCTAGGGAGTTCAAACCTCGTCTACCCAAAGAAGGAGAATGGTGTTGCTCTCCTTCTTCTGGTTTGGGTGTATATACGTCTTACCTTTTAGCTAGTCTTAGGTTTCCTATAAATTCTTTTTGTAGAGGTTTTCTCCATAGGTTGGGTATTGGACCTAACCAGCTCAACCCCAATGGATGGAGGACGATAGTTGCCATGCAAGTGTTATGGCATGAGGCATTGGAAGGGGACTGTCCTATCACAGTGGATGAGTTCCTCTACTGTTATAAGCCCTCAGAGATAAAGAAGTCTACTAGTTTTTACCAGTTCTCGTCTAGAGGCTCTCATTATAGTTTAATAAAGGGCCATAGCTCGTCTGACAGGCTCTGGAAAATAGAATTTTTTATTATTTTCAAAAATTGGGCTGGGGACCCAGTTGATGTGGGTAATGCCCCCTTCCCACCTTTTACCAACCCTCTAGGTCGCCTTCGTCCTGAGGGTATGTTTCCTTTCCATTTTATTTCACTTCTCTTTACATAGAAATTTTCCAACTTTCTGTCGTCTAACCCTTTTATTTTTTTATTGATGCAACTGTTGTTCGTCCACGCTTGGACAAAATTAACTTGGATCAAATTGACAGAGTTCATGCCTTCCCTAGGAGAACTTTTCACGATCTAGTGACTCTTAGTCGTCTAGCTACGTGAGGGCTTGGTCCAGTACCTACTGTTGAGAATCTTGGTCATGAGGAAACCACTCGTTGAAGTAAGTATCATCCGTTCTTCTTTTCTTATGATTTTCCTCGTCGCAGGAATGACTACAATTAAGGAAAATAGGGAAAAAACCATAACTAGTGGGGACGAGGATGCCACTGCACTGCCAGTCGGCCAGAAAACTTCCTTCCAGACAGGGAAGAGAAAATCTAAGTCTATATCCAGTGCTGTGGATCTAGACGACCTTCCAAGTCGTCGAGGTCCTAAGAAGCAAAAACTTGGCAAGGCTTCTCTTCCCAAGGTTCCCAAGTTTACACCCCCAATAGTAAACCTAGACAACCCTCCAGTCGTGGAGCCCGTCCAAATAGTTCATCCCATCCAGACTGATCCTACTCCCCCTCCAGCCAAGACTCCTCGCAAGCCTCATCCGTCAGAGCCATCTGAGCGTCCTTCTAACCTGGTGTTGGACGAGAGCTATGCATGGAGGACGTTCAAAGGGATAGTCACTGATAATGAAGTCAATGATTGCTACAATATGTCAGTGAAGGAGTTTGAATGCTCTGGTATCCATGACCTCTTTAAGGTATGAGATTCATTTGTCCTCGTGTGTTTTCAGTAAGTATTCAAAATAAAATGTCTAACTGTCCTTCATCCATGCATAGGCTATGTCAAAGTTTTATACTGTGACGTGCCAGGCCAAGGAACTCTGTGCGGAGGCCAAGACGGCTAAGGAGAAGGCTAAGGAGCTAAACAATGAAATTCTACTAAAAAAGAGGGAGGTGATTAGGTTGACTGACGATTTCAATCGTCTGCAAGCAAGTGAGACGAAGCTGAAGAACGAGGTGGAGGAGCTCAAAGCAGATGCCATCAAGAAAGACACTCATATTACTCACTTGGAGGGACAAGTTTCTAGGTTTGTCTCATCCTTGGAGAAAGCATGTGAGGAAGCCATATCAGCTTTCAAGAAGTCTGATGAGTACAAGAATCGTCTAGATAGTCACTACGCTGCTGGCTATGAGGACTTTCGTGCTGATGTCAAGGAGGCTTTTCCTGAGTTGAACTTTGATACCTTTAAGATTCCCCTTACCAGAGAGAGTTCCTTGCTTGCGACGAGTTCTAAGGAAGTCAATGTGGTGGACGATGCCAACAAGGAAGTAACGCAGGACGATCCAAAGTCTGGAGGCAATGCCCCCAGTGGTTTATCCAAGTGAATTTACTTTCTCCTTAGAAAATTCATTATTTAGTTTTGTTGGAAATGCCCGTTGTTTTGGGCTTTACTTTTTCCTTTTCAAAATTTATCTAAGTATAATTCTCTCGTCCAAGTTTATGGACAGGCTTTATACACAACCACTTATTGGCTTTAAATTACTTCTAAGGGTTTTTGGACAGTAGTCGTCTACCCTTCTTTGAGTTAAATGAATGAATGTTTTTCATTTTCATCATGTTTGAACATGTTGAGCTTTTATGAATGAATTTTATCTTATATCGTTCACACTATTTCTGTGGTTTGTGGGATTCATCCACTTATAAAGGCATTTTACCTCGTCTTGAGCATGTGGACAAATCTTTAATTCATTCAAAATAGAATAAGCCCTTTATGTTTTAGCTTTTGCCATTCACAAGTATGACTCATCCATGAATGGAATTTCTCTTTTGCCGGCTTTACTAGTTCATACATTAGATGACTAGCATTATTCTCCGTTCATATTCAGGACGATCATTTATTCGTCCTTAGCAATGGATATTCCAGCAATTGCTCGTCCACGAATCGGACTGTTTGGCTGGCTAGATTCACCCATGGGTTTAAGATATCTTCGCATGCACTTTTGTCCTCGTCTATTGATTGGACGAATGTTCCTAGGTTTATTTCGTCTTGAGCTTAGACGGATACACCTTAGGTTCATTTTTTCTCGCTTTATCCTCATTTTAAGGAAAGCTTATAGACGACACATCCCTGCGTCTAGGGATTTTATTCGTCTTTAACTTTTTGCCTTTTGGTGGATTATTTTGAGTGAAATTGCAAAAAATGAAGGATTCTCATATCATCACATGTATTTGAAAACACATTATTATATATATATGAAAATCTAAACCACATAAACATTCGTCCACAGGCCTGGCACATGCTTAAAAGCTAGTGCCTTAGGGAATTAAAAATATTTATACAACACAATTTCATCCATGAATAGCACAAAAGTTGACAACTAGTGCACTATTTTAGGGGATTATTAAAACACTTAAGACACACAGCAATAGTAGTAAACATAAATAAACACAAGAAAACTGCAAATTATTTCACCCGTCCATAGCGTTCATCCATGGCCATGTTCGTCCACGGTCACCCTTTATTGATAGTACTTTCTTAAGTGCTCAACATTCCAAGGGTGCTCTAGCTTTCGTCCATCTAGGGCTTCCAAGTAGTAGGATCTCTGCCTCTTGCAGTTGATAACCTTGTAAGGTCCTTCCCAATTTGGTCCTAGCTTCCCGTGGGCCGGGTTTTTGGTGGCCAAAGAAACCCTTTTAAGGATGAGATCCCCAATGTTGAAGCGTCTGGGTTTCACCATGGCATCATACTGCTTTGCCATAAGATTTTTGTACCTCGCTGTTCTCTGCTCCACGTCCATCCTCACCTCGTCTATAAGATCGAGGTTAAGACGAAGTTGTTCCTTGTTTTCTTCATCTTGGTACTTAATCACCCTATGGCTGGCCATGTGCACCTCTGCAGGTATAACAGCTTCACTTCCGTAAGCTAGCTTAAAAGGAGTTTCCCTTGTGGGGGTCCTTACTATTGTTCTGTAAGCCCACAAAACACTTGGTAATTCATCTGGCCATACTCTCTTTGCCCCTTCAAGTCAAGTCTTGATGATTTTCAACAAGGATCGGTTTGCTACTTCTACCTGTCCGTTGGCCTGTGGGTGGGAGGGTGAGGAGTAATGATTCTTGATTCCCAGTTGCTCACAAAAATCCCTGAAAGGTGTGTTGTCGAACTGTCGTCCATTGTCAGACACTAGTACCCTAGGTACCCCAAACCTACATACAATGTTCTTCCAAACAAAGTTCTTGACATTCTGTTGTGTAATTTTTGCTAAGGGTTCAGCTTCCACCCACTTAGTAAAATAATCTATTCCCACCACCAAAAACTTCATTTACCTAGTTCCGGTTGGAAAGGGACCCAAAATATCCAATCCCCATTGTGCAAAAGGCCAAGGAACCATCATTGGGGTAAGATACTTCGATGGTTGTCTAGGAATATTACTAAAACGTTGACATTGATCACATACCTTAACATATGCCTTAACATCAGCTTGGATGGTTGGCCAATAGTATCCTGCACGGACGACCTTGTGGACGAGTATTCTGGCTCTTGAGTGGTTACCACATGCTTCTTCATGAACTTCTCTCAATACGTAATTCGCCTCGTCTGGAGCTAAACACCTTAGGTAAGGTTGGGAAAAACCTCTTTTGTATAACACTTCATCCATAAGGATGTACCTGGCTGATTTAACCCTACGCTTTCTGGCTTCGTCCTTCCCCTCTAGAAGCCTTCCGTCCTTCAGGTATGATACTATTGGGGTCATCCAATTTTTCTCACCTTCTATCTACAACATTTCTGGGAGGTCTATGCTTGGCATGTATTGTATTTCATAAAACTCGTCCATTGCTTCATTCACGGAGGCTTCCTTTGCTAAAGTATCTGCTTCTACGTTCTCTTCCCTTGGGATTTGAATGAAATCAACTTCCTTGAATTTCTTCACAAGGCGTACCACCTGCTTTAAATATCTCTTCATTCTGTCTTCCTTGGCTTCACATGTCCCATTTACTTGTCCTATGACCAACTAAGAGTCTCCCAAGACGAGTATTGAGTCTGCTTCTACATATTTAGCCAACTCCAACCTTTTAAGAAGGGACTCATACTCCACTTCATTATTAGTTGTTTGGTACTGCAAGAGAACCTTGTGTTTTAATTTATCTCCTTCTGGTGACTGCAAAACAACTCCTATACCTCCTGCATGCAGTGTAAACGATCCATCTACATAGACGACCCATTTTTTATTGTCTTCTCTTCCGCCTAAGTCCTCATAACTTGGAGTGAATTCTGCAATGAAATCCGCCAGGGCTTGAGCCTTTATTGCATTTCTCAATTGGTACCGAATGTCAAATTCACTAAGCTCAACTGCCCATTGAACCAATCGTCCTGCAGCTTCCAGCTTATTCATTGCTTTCTTGAGCGGATGGTCCGTCATGACATTGATGACATGAACTTGGAAGTAATCTCTTAACTTCCTAGAAGCTGTTATTAGTGCAAAAGTTAATTTCTCTATCAGTGGGTACCTTCCTTCTGCTCCTCTGAGTGCCCGACTAGTGTAATACTTAGGCTTTTGCACCTTCCCTTCCTCCCTGATCAACGCTGAACTCACGGCATGTGGGGACACTGCTAAGTACAGGAACAGTTCTTCTCTTGGTACAGACGGACTTAACAATGGAGCCGTGGTAAGACAGTCTTTTAGATCTTGAAAGGCCTTTTGACACTCATCCGTCCATTCGAATGCCTTCCTGAGGACTTTGAAGAAGGGTAAACACTTGTCTATCGCTTTTGAAACAAACCTGTTCAAAGCAGCAACTCGTCCAGTGAGAGACTGGACTTCCTTAACATTTTTAGGTGGTTCCATGTTTATTATGGGTTGGATCTTGTCTGTATTTGCTTCAATTCCTCTCTATGAAACCATAAATCCTAGAAACTTTCCTGACGATACTCCGAATGCACATTTACTTGGGTTCAGTTTCATCTTATATTGCCTAAGTGTTTCAAAAGTTTCCTTAAGATCGTCCAAATGGCTTCCCTCGTCTAAGCTCTTCACAAGCATGTCGTCAACGTACACCTCCATATTTCATCCTATCTGTGGGCAGAACATGTGATTCACTAACCTTTGATAAGTTGCCCTGCGTTCTTTAGACCGAAGGGCATCATCTTATAACAAAACAAACCCTGACTGGTAATAAAGGAGGTCTTTTCTTGGTCATCCTCGTCCATCTTTATCTGATTGTATCCTGAGAAGGCATCCATGAAGCTCAACAACTAATGGCCAGCTGTAGAATCCACCAATTAATCAATGCGTGGCAAAGGATAACTATCCTTAGGGCAAGAGAAGACGGAATTCAGGACTCCGATTGGGAATTTTTATTACACTATGATGGCCTTTGGCCTCAAAAATGCAAGGGCCACGTACCAGCATACCATGACAGCCATCTTCCATGACATGATGCATAAGGAAATGGAAGACTATGTGGATGATATTGTGGTGAAATCAAAAACTAGAACGGGACACCTTCAGATACTTGAGCAAGTCTTTGAAAAGTGCAGGAAGTACAAACTACGCATAAACCCCATGAAGTGTGCCTTTGGGGTATCTGCTGGAAAATTTCTTGGGTTCCTAGTACATCACAGAGGCATAGGTGTGGATCCAATAAAAGCCACAGCCATTGCAACAATGTAAAGGCCTACAATAGTAAAGGAGCTCAAAAGCTTCCTGGGAGAGTCTCCTACATCAGGAGGTTTGTGCCAGGATTGGCTTCATTAACAAGTGGTTTATCCAAACTGTTGAAAAAGGGGGCTGAGTTCACCTTGGGAGCCGAGCAGCAGGAAGCCTTCCAAAGGATCCAACAGATCATGAATCATCTTCCCACCCTCAAAGCACCAATACGAGGGCAACCCCTGCTGCTATACTTAGCATCAAACTCCCAGGCAATAAAAGCCCTGCTAGCACAGGAAGATGGCGATGGGAATGAGCAACTTATTTACTACATGAGCAGGACACTTAAGGATGTTGAGACCAGGTACCCCAGAATAGAAAGAGCCTGCCTAGTGGTCATCTACACATCGCAAAGACTGAAGCGATATTTCTCATCTCACTAGATCCTTCTGGTGACCAAGTCACACCCTATAAAAGCAATCTTGCATCAGCCTCTCTTAACAGGGAGGATAGCACAGTGGCTGGTCCTGCTCTCTCAATACGACATAGGCCTCAGAACCCCTAAGGCCGTCAAAAGCCAAGCCATAGCAGATCTGCTAGCCTAGTTCCCAGGAAAGAAAAAGTGCTCATTAAGTGAAAAGATCCCAGGGGAGGTGGCAGTGGCAGAAGTCCAGGGAAAGAAGTGGACAATGAGATTTGATGGGTCGGCAACCACAACTTCAAATGGAGTGGGAGTTGTGCTAAGTTGTGAAGATAGGGACACCATGCCTTTATCTCTCAAGCTTGGGTTTTCCTATTCAAATAATGCAGCTGAGTACGAGGCATACCTGACTAGGTTAACCATGGCACTCAGCATAGGAGTAAAGCATATGAGAGTCTTAGGAGACTCCAATCTTGTGGTCTCCCAGGTGAAAGGTGATTTTGCATTGAGGGAGCAAAGTTTGGTAGCCTTCAGGACTTGGGCGCAAAGGTTGGAGCAGGAAATCTAGACTTTCAGCATAGAGTACACCCAGAGGAGTGAGAACAAGTTCGCTGATGCACTGGCCACCCTGGGATCCCAAGTGCCATTCAAAGGAAAAGACACTCTGATAAGGGTAAGTAGACAGGAACATTCCATAATAAGGATCCTCAAGAGGATGTTCCCTGAAGAACCAGAGCAACAAGATCGGAGGAGTGGGGTCATAGAAAAAATGAAAGAAGCAGGATATAGAGGAAGTATCAAGGAGCTGAAAGACTACACTCTGATAGAAGGGAAGCTATACAGGAGGCTGCCTGGGGGGATCCTATCCAGGTGTATCAGTGAGGAGAAAGGAAAGCTGGATTAGAAGAATTACACAGCCAGGCCTGTGGGGTTGCGGAAAAGATTAGCCTATACAGGAGGATGCAGTGCGTGGGGTACTACTGGCCAGGTATGAACAAAGAAGCAACAGCTATACAGAAGAAGTGCCAAAAATGTCTACTCTCAATAGACAAGGAAGAAAGCTATGCTGTATTTGTTACAAAAGATTGGAGAACTCCATTCATGGAGTACTTGGCTCAAGGGATCCTACCAACTGATAAGACATTAGCCCACTAGCTCAAGAGACTTGTAGAGAGATACTTCTTACAAAACGGGATCCTGTTCAAAAAGGGGTACGACGGGGATCCCCTAAGATGCCTAGGGCCAAGGGAAGCCAGAGAAGTAGTCAAGGAAGTCCATTCTGGTGACTGTGGGAGTCACCCAGGGAAAAGAAGACTTTACAAACAGCTATTACTGCTGGGGTACTATTGGCCGACAATGAAGAAGGACTCCGAGGAGCTAGTCAAAACATGCCATGCCTATCAAATCCTTAGAGATGCAATTCACACTCATCCAAATGTACTACAGGATATGACGACACCATGGCCTTTCCACACTTGGGGGCTTGATCTCATAGGGCCAATAAACCCCCCTTCCAATGGTTACATCTGGATCCTAGCGGCCACTAAGTACTTTACAAAATAGGTAGAAGCTATCCCTTTGAAAATGGCCACTAGAGCAGCTGTGGCAAACTTCATTCAGGAGCACATCATTACAAGGTTCGGGATCCCTAGGAAACTGATCAGTGACCATGGGACCCCATTCATAAACAAGGATGTGAAGAATCTGACCAAGGCATATTGCATTAAGCATGGAAGATCTACACCATATTATCCGCAAGGAAATGGCCAAGCTTAAGCCACTAATAGGGTGGTGCTAAAGATCCTTAAAAAGATGAAACATGAGTACGAGGGAAAATGGAGTGATCACCTGACAGATGTACTCTGGGCATGCAGAAGCTCTGTGAAAACAGCCACAGGATTCTCACCATTCTCCCTAGTCTATGGGACAGAAGCCATCAATCCCGTAGAATTGGTTATCCCTACACCAAGAGTAGTACTTGAAGAAAACCAGGAGGACACCGAGGATACAAACAATCAGAGTAGATTGGCGGATCTAAAGGGGTTAGATGAGAAAGAGAGGTGGCCGGAAGGAGAAGTCTAAGGTACCAGCAGAGAATGGCTAAGGCATATGCACGGATAGTACACCCGAGGGCCTTTATTGAGGGGCAACTGGTGTTAAGAACAGCAGAACATGCAAGAATGAACCTCCCAGGACCCTCTAAATTTGCCCCAAAGTGGGAAGGGCCTTACATCATCAGGGAAGCCCATGATAATGGGTATTACTACCTCACGAAGGAAGATGGGACATTCCTGACAGCTCCTATAAATGGGAAATGGTTGAAACAATACTATGCATAAGGGAAGAAGATACCTTAGTACGTCGAGACCCCTTTTTCGTCGACTCTCCAACCTGATAAGTGTTTCATCATTTCTTTGCTTTTGTTATGAATTCTTGTTTAACTAATTTTGTTCAAGAACCCATAGTAGAAGGACACTCTGTGATCCTTACTTCTCTGTGTTCCCTAGATGGTAATTGTGTTTTAATTCAATGAAATCTCTCTTATTTCCCTTCAGTTATTAAATTCTAAATTAAATATTGCAAAGTCCAAATATGGGCAAAATTGATGGAGGATACCTGGGCCAAGGCAAAAAAAAAAGAGAAGAACTTTGACACATGACCTAGGACCCACCTCACAATTAGTTAAAAATACATGGTCTAGGATCACGGGCAAAAGTAAGTGTCCAGGATACCTAGCCCAGTACTTGAATAAAAATATATATAAAAAAAAAAGGAAAAAAAAAAAAAAAAACTTGCCAAGTTCATGATCTGGGACTTAAAAAAAAAAGAGGGCTGAAAGCACCCAATGTACCTAGTTCAATACCTACGCAGCAAAACAACCACCAGGGTACCTGATTCAGAACCTACAAAAAAAACTTGTAGGGACCATGTGTTGGGATTAGTGCCCTTAAATCCTATTGTATGATGCTATGTATGATATTATGTATGACAAATTATGTATGACTTAATATTGTGTTTAATAAAGTCATTTTTTTATTATCTAAAATAATGGTAACATGAATATTCGGACATTATCATATAGTTCATGAGATGCATAGTATGTGATTTATGTGAAAAGTTACAGAAGATATAAATCACAAGTTCTTTGTAAACTCAGAATTGTAGTTCGTAGTCGGTGATGAAATTGGGCATTTCATCTGCGAAAACTATAACATATCAACAAAGATGATTTGTCTTGATCATGGAAGTGGAGACTTCTAGTTGATATGTTGATATGTTTTAAGAGTTAAGACATATTGAACTGGATGGATGTGAGATTTATTATTCTCCTAACGACTATCAATTGAATAATAAATCTCACGACTTCTATCTACATGAACTCTTAATCCTGAGAGAATAATGGACCTGATCAAGAAAATAGGTTACTTTGATATATCAGGAGTGAGATCTAATGTAACGGTCAAAACCTCAGTATGTTGGGCAACCACATTTAGTGTTGATGGAACATATATTCTCAAGATGAAATTCATAATCTCTTAACGGAGATATAAAATATTCCCTTGAGATAAGTTTAATGGGTTTGTTATTCAGAGAGTTAGGCCTAACCACTTTAGTAAGACTAAAGTATATATTTATGAAATTGGATTTCATAAATATATGGTGAATAACTTAAAAGGATTAAACCGGGTACTCAAGGATTAAGATGTAGTAATTCACAAAGTGGCAGTCTTCATTCATGACTTTGTGTTACTACGAATATTTTATGAAGGGGTTGCATGTACAATAAAGTCTTGGGATATAATTTATTAATAAGGCCTAGAGTGCAATTATAGAACACATACACATAACTGATTGAGAGACCACACATCTTGGGCATCAAGTGGAATTGGAGTGAAGATTGAAAGTGTTCCCAAGTACATCTGATCTTCGGTTTTGAATTTCACCGCATCAAGGTACACTCTCTTGTTCTTTAATTCTGAAATTTACATAGCACATGTTATCTATTGCGAATGAAGTAGATCTGTTAATTTTTTCGCTGCGCATACAAGCATATTTCCATCAAATGGTATCAGAGCTAGGTTTTCATTTCGAATCTGTATAACATGTTTTGTGAGTTTTGGAATTAGAGATAATAGTTTCACGATGTTAGAAGATTATATATGCATTTAATTTTCTGCATGGTTGTTGAAACTATGATTTGATGTAAACTGATATTAATGTTATGATGTTGTTTAAATATGAATTTAAGTATGTTAAATTGAACTTTAAGGCTATAGCATCAATGGAATTCAATTTTGATATCAAATTCTATCTATCATGTTCATATGATGTTTATATATTCATGAAAACCATTGAAAAAATGTTTAGAGTTTCCCTTCAAAAACTGAAAACACGGGTTTTTCGCAGGTTAGCTTCCCGCGAAGTTACTCGCGAAAAATGCCTCTGAAGCACAAAACTTTTCGCGGGTAAGCCTTACTTGCGAAACAGTCGCGAGATAGTAGCGAAAGTTTCTATCTGAATTTTGTATTTTCACAAAAAATTTCGCGGGTAAGCTTTACTAGCGAAACAATAGCGAGACAGTAGCGAAAGTTTCTGTCTAATTTTGTGTTTTCACTATTTCATTTTCGAGGGAAGAGCTTAGTCGCGAGATACTCGCGAAAATGCCACTGAAGAGAATTTGTAATTTTTTCTATATGTTTTCAAATGTTTAAAGTGCAAGGTTGGGTGTAATTAGATTATGCATGTTTTAAAACTAAAAACCTTTCTTTTAAAATATCTAGTGGGAGAGAGATACAAGGGTTGGATCTCATGGCCTCCATTGTCGGTTTATAGTAGTATGATTACGCACCTCGCCTTGGCGTATATGCCTTGCTCCCTTCGGAGGGAGTTTAATTCATGGAACTACAAATTAAACTTCTTAATGATGGATGATATGTGTTTTTACATTAATAACGACCACGCTTCCGTGGAGTTACTTGGTGATTCACATTGATTCTAGGCAATGGTGTACACTAGACTAAGTATAATGTTAACCTCCCTTCGGAGCTGTGTCATTATTACTTAGAGGCTAAAGGAAAAGCGGTAAATTATTTTTGTTTGGTAAGAGTTACCATGATAGCATTAATAATGAGAATAATTCTCACCTGATCATAGTAATTTGTATGACCTCGCTTCCGAGGAATATTAATTGCGGGATTAGGTTGTCATTGCATATATTATATTATGGTTTTATTAAGGTTCCATATTATATGTTTATATGCTAAATTGATAATGTCCAGTTTACTTATTATATTCATGTTTATTGTTTTCAAATTTGAACATGGCATCATTTAGCCCACTTGTAACTATTCTTAATCAAAACAAACTAACTGGATCCAACAATGTTGACTAGAAAAGAAATTTGGACATTGTCTTTACTGCTAAAGAGCACAAATATGTTCTTACTAAACCGTGTCCTAACTTTCCTTCATTAGATGCTCCACCTGAGGAAAAACAACTATATGATCGTTGGCAGAAATCTAATGAGATGGCCAAGTGCTACATCCTAGCATCTATCTCAAATGTTCTACAGCATCAAATGTAGGATGTAGAACTAGTTTCGGACATTATGCTAAGACTGAAGGAGATGTTTGGTGAGCAAGGCCGTTCTGCAAGGCAAGAGACCATGAGGCAAATTTATAATACCAAAATGGCTGAAGGTAGTAAGGGAGCATTGTCTTACAATGATCTCTAATCTGAATACATTGGAAGTTTTAGGTGCCGATATTGATGGAGAATCCCAAGTGGATATGATACTCCAGTCACTACCAGAATCATTCAAGGAATTCAAACTTAACTATAATATGAACAAAAATATTTATACATTGTCTGAATTAATGAATGAGTTGTTAGCGGCAGAAGGCATCCTTGGTATTTCTAATGTTGAAGCCAATATTGGTGAAGCTTCTACTTCTCAACTTAAGTCGAAAGGCAAGGTAAGAAGAAGAAGAAGAAGGACTTCACCAAGCAAGAGGGTAAACAAATTGCCTTAGGGGTTGCTAACAAACGAAAGAAGTTCAAAGGAAAATGTTTCCATTGTGGTGAGAAAGAACATTGGAAGAGGAATTGTCCAAAATTCAGGGCTGCCAACAATAAAGGTATGAAAAGTATAATCCTTCTAGAAATATGTTTGGTACAGAATCCCACGGATTCCTGGTGTGTGGATTCAGGTTGTACTAATCATATCTGCAATTCCTTGCAGTGGTTCTAGGAGACTAGAAAGCTTAAAGAAGGGGAGTTATTTCTTACTTTGGCTGATGGGAGCAGGATTCCGGTTGTAGCTGTTGGTGTTTATAATTTATGTTTTGAATCTAGAGTTTTAATATTGGAAGACTGTTTGTATGCACCTAATGTTCGTAAGAATTTAATTTCTGCTACTTACTTAGGTAAAAATGGATATTGTGTTATCCTAAAAGACAATGTTGTAATAAAGAAGGATAAAGTGTTTATCTGTTCCGGCAATATTGTAGATGGTCTTTATATATTTAACTCCTGATAAGCATAAATTATATAATTCTGAATTAGATAATAACTCTCATGTGAAATCATTAAAGAGAAAGTTTCCTTCTACTAGTGATGCAAATCTTTGGCACTTGCGTTTGGGTCATATTAATTCAAATAGGATTCAAAGACTAATCAAAGATGGACTCTTAGAGCCCATGGACTTTGATGAATTTCCAGTTTGTGAATCTTGTTTGGAAGGTAAAATGACCAAATGACCTTTTAATGCAAAAGGTAGAAGAGCCCAAGATTTGTTAGAGCTAGCGCATTCAGATGTATGTGATCCTATGTCAACCCAAGCAAAAGGAGGTTATGAGTATTTCATCACTTTTACCGATGATTACTCAATATATGGTTATGTGTACCTAATGAAACGGAAGTCCGAATCCTTTGAAAAGTTCAAAGAGTTTAGGGCTGAAGTTGAAAATCAATTAAGTAAATGCATAAAAGCCATTTGATCTGATCGTGGTGGCGAATATCTTCTTAGGGATTTCAAGGATTATTTAACCCAAAATGGGATTGTATCCCAATTAACTGCACCTGGTGTCAAGACCCAAATCCATGGAACATGGATTTAGATGTATAACTAACCTACTAAACTTATATAACTCAAATGAACATAATTGATCCAAAATAAATTAAAACTCCAAAGAAACAATACTCTTAAAAACCTCTTACAAAAATCTAAACTCCACAAATTGGAAATAATCTCCACTATAACAAAACATGAATTACAAAATAAAGGTAACTAAAATTCTATAAGTCTTCAATTCATACTGAAGTCGCCTACAACTTCCATACTCTACCTTGCACCTTACAAGCGACCCGAAGGTTCTATATTCTCAACTACACTTTAATCTGAAAAATGGTAATTGATGGGGTGAGCCACACATCTAGTAAGTAATTATACAGAATACACAATGGAATAAAGTCAAGCAAAGCACGAGATTGATTTCATAATTTCACTCAAAATATCACATATAGTTTTCCAAACATATAGAGAACCACTTAATACATATATAATCAAATCTTAAAGTCATTCGAAAACACATACAGATAATTGATCAGAGCACATGTCACATATACACATCACATATTCTCACATACAATCCTGTGAGTGGATACCAACATCTAACCCCTGCTGGTGAGGGATCAACACATATTCTCACATACAATCCTGTGAACGGAATTACACATTTGTCTGATCAATTCTAAAAACATTCATTTTGAGTCACATATCACAAAACAAAATATATACAAAATAGAATAATTTTCTTAACATTAACAATTATTCCAAATAGAAAGGCATAGCGAATATCACAATATTGAATTGAACATAAATCAAGGGATGCTTGACTCTCTTAGGGAATGAATAAGAACTGAAGAGTTTATATAAATATTTTTACAATTCTTGAGTAAGTTTGAAAACCCAATTTACTAAAGGAAATGTCTTAAATACCATTTGAAAAATAAGAATATGACTTTGAAATCACTTGGTTTTAAACAAACTTAAAGAACAAGAACCTTTTTAGAAAACTTACATTGAAACTCAATTATTTACGAAAAATAGTTTAATTTAGAAATCATCTTTTAAATGAGATTTGGACATTCAAAACTTATTTAAAATTCGAAGTATCTCTTTAAAACATTATTTAATGGTCGAAATTTCTCTTTCAATGATATAAAAATACTTTTGACAAACTTTAGAAAATATAAGTTTGAAATACAAAACTTTTGAAAACTTTTAACTTCTAAGAACCTAAAGAATAAAACTTGTGCATATTATGCATAATTACTTACAGCACTTGAATCCCTCTGAAAGTCCAGCCGAAACAACCTCCAAAAAGCCTCAAAACACTCTTAAATAAGACCTATATTCAATCATAGAAATTACTTACTATCCTCCATAAAAATATAAAACTTATTGAATTATACAAACTGACTCACTAGGAAAAATACTTTGATGAACTGATAACACTTTAACACTAAATTAAAGTTTCTCTAACCAATGATGCTTTAACCAATAATATTCCCTTATGTTAATCGAAACTCATATTTCCATGAAGAAGGCAGTAGCCAAAATATCATTGACCTAGGATTTAATATAAAACCCCCAATGAAACTGGTGGGCCAAAACCAAAATGATCCTGTTCATGAATTTAACATTCATTGACCCTAAGGACTTAACATGAGAATTTGGTATGAAAATCTAAAGTCTGTCCTTATCCTTTTTAAAATATTTGTAGACGTGTTGAACCCTTAAATGGTTATTTGTTTTTGGAAAATAGTCAACACCTAGGCAATAGACTATTAAAGCTATCACTCCATCCATCTGGACTTTGACAAAAAGTGAGCTAGCTAGTGAAACAAGTGTGGGGCCGGGTGCAATTTCTCCAGCAAATCAGATTTAATGATACAATATGAATCAACAGCCCAAAAGTTTTCTTATAGACCTACTAAAGTGACGCTAGCCTTATACATGAATTAAACAATTTCGGCTTTTGTTCTAGGGTCCGAACAGTGGCAGCTTAAGATTCCAGAATAATTGAAATAGTACAAAATCATAATCTAAGAAATTACCAATTCAACAATCTACACATCACTAAAGTTTTCCATGATAAAATTCTAACTCCTTAATTCTTGTTTCTAACGGAGAGAAATCATACCTTGAACAATCTGATTGCTTCTTCAATTGTATGTGCTCTAAACTCCAAGGAAAACCTCTTAGCCTCTTTGATAAAACCCTTTCTATGAAAACCCTGATTGTCTCTTCCTCTACCATGTAGTTTGTATTAAAGATGTGGGCTTAGTGGGGTAGCGGGCTGCAGTTACTAATAAAAAGAATACATGTGGCCCAACAATTATATTTAAAAGAAAACTTAATAATAACCTCGAATAAAGCATGTGGGGTATTACACCTGGAACTCCCCAACAGAACGGTGTAGCAGAAAGAAGGAATACGACTCTTTTAGAAATGGTTAGGTCCATGATGAGTTACTCTACTTTACCAATTTGCTTTTGGGGTTACGCCTTAAACACAGCAATACATCTTTTGAATTTAATTCCATCAAAATCTGTTCCCAAAACACCCATGGAATTGTGGACTGGGCGTAAGCCTAGTATGAAATATCTCCACATTTGGGGTTGTCCTGCACATGTGTTAAAAGGGAAGCCTGATAAATTGGAACCAAAATCAAAAGTATGTTTGCTTGTGGGTTATCCAAAAGAAACTAGGGGTTATTTGTTCTATAGTCGTAAAGATAACAAAGTTTTTGTTAGTACAAATGCTAGATTCTTGGAAAATGACTATATGAATAATTTCACTCCTAGAAGTAGAGTTGTGTTGGCTGAAATAAATGAATCTGTAAATAAACAACTAATGGATGAAACTAGAGATGATGTGGCTGTATTAGATACACCACAAGATACTACTCATGAGATGTCTAGTACACAAGTGCCTCGTCGTAGTGGGAGAATTGTTCAACCTCCTATAAGATTCATAGGTTTAGGAGAAACTTATGAATCTATCTCAGAAGAGGCTGAATCGGATCCCTACACTTATGAAGAGGCAATGAATGATATAGATGCACATCATTGGGTCCAAGCTATGAAATCTGAATTAGATTCCATGTATTCCAATCAAGTTTGGGATCTTGTAAAGGCGCCTAACGGCATTAAACCTGTTGGTTGCAAATGGGTTTACAAGAGGAAGAGAGGGATAGATGGAAAGGTTGAAACCTTTAAAGAAAGGCTAGTGGCGAAAGGGTATACTCAAAAAGAAGGTATTGATTATGAGGAAACCTTTTCACCAGTAGCAATGCTTAAATCTATCAGAATTCTCTTATCCATTGCTGCTCATTATGATTATGAGATTTGGCAAATGGATGTCAAGACTGCATTTCTAAATGGCAATCTTGAAGAAGAAATCTATATGATGCAACCGGAAGGTTTCATAGCAAAAGACCAAGAGCATATGGTATGCAAGTTGAAAAGGTCCATTTATGGACTTAAGCAAGCATCTAGGTCATGGAACATCAGATTTGATTAAGCAATCAAATCATTTGGTTTTGAACAAAATCTTGATGAACCATGTGTGTACAAAAGACATCAAGATAAAGTAGTAATATTCCTAGTGCTTTATTTTGATGACATTCTACTCATAGGGATAATGTCATCAGTAAAGGTTTCGTTGTCAAGCCAATTTGATATGAAGGACTTGGGTGAAGCTAACTTTGTTCTAGGGATCAAGCTTTGGCGAGATCGCAAGAAAAAGATGTTAGGCTTATCACAAGCTGGGTATATAGATAAGGTTCTAGAACGGTTTAGCATGCAAAACTCAAAGAAAGTATTACTTCCTTTCAGACATGGAGTTCCTCTGTCTGATGACCAAAGGCCTAAGACTCAAGAGGAAGAAGTTATGATGAGACAAGTTCCTTATGCTTCTGCAGTAGGAAGTCTCATGTATGCCATGCTTTGTACTAGACCAGATATCTGTTATTCAGTAGGCATGGTCAGCCGATATCAATCAAATCCAGGACCAAAACATTGGCAAGCTGTAAAGTATATTCTCAAGTATCTACGGAGAATAAGAGATTATATGCTTGTTTACCATAGTGAGGATTTGATTCCCATTAGCTATACAGATTCAGACTTTCAATCGAATCTAGATTTCAGAAAGTCCACATCAGGATGTGTATTCACCTTGGGAGGTGGAGCCATAACATGGAGGAGTGTCAATCAATCTTGTATTGCGGACTCCACCATGGAAGCAGAATATGTTGCTGCTTGTGAAGTAACAAAAGAAGCTGTATGGCTCAAGAAATTCCTTTCTAACCATGGTGTAGTGAGAATGGAGCAAGCTCCCATTACTTTATTTTGCGACAATAGTGGAGCAGTTGCACAATCAAAGATCCAAGGAATCACAAGAAAGGAAAGCACATTGAAAGAAAGTTTCACATCATTAGAGATATTGTTGCTCGTGGAGATGTGGTGGTAGCAATGATTGAAAGTGCAAATAATCTAGCAGATCCATTTACCAAAGCCTTGCCTCAAAGGACTTTCGAGTCACATTTGGAGGGAATAGAAGTTAGATTAATGCACAATAGTCTTTAGGGCAAGTTGGGAGATTGTTGGGATTAGTGCCCTTAAATCCTATTGTATGATGCTATGTATGATATTATGTATGACACTATGTATGACTTAATATTGTGTTTAATAAAGTCATTTTATTATTATCTAAAATAATGGTAACATGAATATTCAGACATTATCATATAGTCCATGAGATGCATAGTATGTGATTTATGTGAAAAGTCACAGAAGATATAAATCACAAGTTCTTTGTAAACTAAGAATTGTAGTTCGTAGTCGGTGATGAAATTGGGCATTTCATCTGCGAAGACTATAACATATCAACTAAGATGATTTGTCTTGATCATGGAAGTGGAGACTTCTAGTTGATATGTTGATATGTTTAAAGAGTTAAGACATATTGAACTGGACCGCTGTGAGATTTATTATTCTCCTAACGACTGTCAATTGAATAATAAATCTCATGACTTCTATCTACATGAACTCTTAATCCTAAGAGAATAATGGACCTGATCATGAAAGTAGGTTGCTTTGATATATCAGGAGTGAGATCTAATGTAACGGTCAAAACCTCAGTATGTCGGGCAACCACATTTAGTGTTGATGGAACATATATTCTCAAGATGGAATTCATAGTCTCTTAGCGGAGATATAAAATATTCCCTTGAGATAAGTTTAATGGGTTTGTTATTCAGAGAGTTAGGCCTAACCACTTTAGTAAAACTAAAGTATATATTTATGAAATTGGATTTTATAAATATATGGTGAATAACTTAAAAGGATTAAACCAAGTACTCAAGGATTAAGATGTAGTAATTCACAAAGTGGCAGTCTTCATTCATGACTTTATGTTACTACGAATATTTTATGAAGGGGTTGCATGTACAATAAAGTCTTGGAATATAATTTATTAATAAGGCCTAGAGTGCAATTATATTTATATAGTAGTATTAAATATAATTAATGGTAACTTTCGACTTGTCAAGAGTTAACAGAAAAGCCCAAGGCCCATTGGAGCTAGAGTCTTATTTGTTCCCTTTTGGTCCCACTCCAAGCCACACACTAAAGCCCAATTGGAAAGGTCCAATGGCTAGCCCAATTAGATAATCAGTTATATTGAAAGAAACATACAGAATTTTGTAAGAACATGAATTGGTATGCATGTGAGTGTTAGACACTCTTTCATTCTCTTTAGATCACATACACATAACTAATTGAGAGACCACACATCTTGGACATCAAGTGGAATTGGAGTGAAGATTGAAAGTGTTCCCAAGTACATCTGATCTTCGGTTTTGAATTTCACCGCATCAAGGTACACTCTCTTGTTCTTTAATTCTGAAATTTACATAGCACATGTTATCTATTGCGAATGAAGTAGATCCGTTAATTTTTTCGCTACACATACATGCATATTTCCATCACCATGGCCCAGGACTCGGTACAAAAAGAAGAAAGAGAAACAATACACAAAAAGAGGAGAACAGACCCACTTGCTATTGAAAAGTTAGAAGCAACCTTAAAACAAGCACAAGTACATATCCATGTCATAGAAAATGAAGGAGAAGAGCCAGAAATAGTGTTCAACAGGAAAGGTAAAAACTTATACAACCCCAAATTGTTTGAAGAGAAAATACACATTTGAACTAGCTAAAAAAGAGGGGGGAAAGCTACGGAATAAGGCCAGCCAACAAGGAACCATCTGGAGAAGCAGCAGGAATAGCTGAAGAAGAGAGAACATTCTACCTCTTAACCTTCAAATCTTACAAAACCTTGTGAGCATAGGCTAGGGCCTCCTCAGCAACAGCAATCTCAACATCTATATTCCTGGAAGCTTGCCTCTGGAATAGCATGTGGGCCAGCAAACGCAAATGCTCCAGCAAGAAGGACAGATTGAACTTGACTTCTAAAAGGTCCTGCACCACCCCCCCCCCCCCTTCATTCCAAAAGCTTCTTTTCAAATAAAGAGTCTAAAGAAGAATTCCTCAAGGAGATCAGCACAACACACAATAGCTCCGTCAAGATGTTGCCCAAAAATGCACCTCCCCTAAAACCACTGGTAAAATCTCCATAAGCTCTGACCAATCCTTCCAGCAATGGCAGACCCTCCGCAGGCACGGAGAAGAGCAAAAAGCTGCCACAGGAAGGCCCAAAGCGATGAAAATGGCTGGCAGGGAGCTGTTGAACTCCAAAAGGTCAAAGTGTGTCTGGAAGGTAGCAAGCCTTGAGTTAGGAGCTGAAGCAGCCACTGCCGGAGCCTCCCCCATTGTTGTATCTCCATCAGTAGGGACTAAGGAACCTTCGGCCTTCTGGATGGTTTGAGGGTCAACAACCTAAGCAGATCCCACTGCCACTCCTGGAACTACAAACTCAGGATCTTTAACACCTATGTCAGCGCCTGCAAAAAAACAGACATAGTTCAAAAGGGGGGAAAGAGCCAAAGAAGAAAGGTAAAGCAAGAAAACAAAAAGGAGGGGGGGAACCAGTATCGGCTTCCTAGGGTGAAGCCTCCTCCTCTTACTCCTCTAATTGCTTGGAAGACCCTATGACAAAACACACAGCACGTTGAAGAAAGGGTGAAGAAACCTTAGCAAAGTGGCTAAAAGAAGGTAAGGACACTGGGGGCTTCGCCATAGGAAGAAAAGCTAGGGGAAGGGCATAAAAACAAAAGCACAATAAGGGCGAGCAATGCCCACCTTCAGAACTTCCAAAGAAGAGGCAACTTTAGGGACAGATCTCATACTGGTTTGACCTAAAAGGAGAAGAGGAAACGAAAACTCAAAAAAAAAAAAAAGTACAAGAGAAGTAGGAGTAAGTCTTTTTTTTATAAGGAGAGAATAGGGACTCACCTGCTTGTATGGGTAGAGACGCGCCCCTTAAGGGTTCTTTGCTTAGCACAAGTTGAGGTGACACAGTTTTGATGGGACTATGAGTCTGCTCGGGCTAGGGATCTTGGGAAACAAGAAGTCGGGAAGCCTCAGGATCCTGGGTAGCCTGGATACCCTACATTGGCTGCCCAGCCTCCTCAGTCATGCCGCCACTAGGGGGCTCCTCTTCCACGCCTGGGGATGCAGCAGAGGGGGCTGCAACCGCTTCCTTCTCCAAAATCCTACCAGCCGTAGGAGGAGGTACTTCCACCTGCAAGAAAAAAATAACAAGTAACAGAACATCACAAATACACAATGCCAGAGAAGGAGATGGAAATGAACCAAAAAAAAAAAGCATGAACAGGAGAAGGCCATACCACATCATCACTAGATGATTGACTTCTACCTTTCTTGAGGTCCGAATTACTCTTGGACTACAAGGAAAATAATCACTGATCAGTTTAAAAGAAAACAACAACAACAAGCTACTGCAACATAAACGAGAGAAGAAGGAAAAAGGCCTTGCCCTTCTCTCTCTCTCTACAGGGTCTCCAATGGTCTTTTGTTTACTACGGGTACGCTTGGAGGGTCCCAAGGAAGACTGAGGCACAAAATCAGGGGATCCCAAAGAAGCATGGACTGAAGAACTCACAGGAACCTGGGAGAGAGAAGACTCTACCTTGGTCTTCACTCGGACCCTTGTGGCTAAAGATTGTACCACCTCTTTTCCCACTGTAGGGGAGCCTATTCTCTCGGTTTCCTTAAAAATCACCAGTTGCTTCTGAGATTTCCCAGTCTTCCTCCTTTTTGTCTCAGGGTTAGCTTCGGCACCCTCTGTACTTTCTTCAAGTTCAGCTCCTTTCAACTTTTCCTGCTTTATCCTTTTTTCTTTACCTACGGGAGTCGCAGCACCAATCGCCTCTACTGCCCCTCTCTTAATGGGCACCCCAAAAGAAGTACCAATAATGAGGTCACACCCTGACCAAGTTTCTGGAAAATCCTGTGCATAAGTCACCCAACCTCCCCTGGAAGCATGCCATTCTGTAAACCCTGTCTTGCTACTCACAGCAGCAGATACAATACCAGTAGTGGGGAGGGATAGGCGCTTGTTGGATGTGGGAGCAGAGAGAATGATAGGATTGGGGACTCTCGCAATCGTGCTGGAACCAACATAATCAGTGAAAGACTTTTGTACTCTCCTCCAATAGCCAGCATAACCACAAGAGGCGAAAACTCCTCTCTGGGAATGAGGCACTACAAACTGAGGGCTTCTCTGTGACCAACAAGAGAAAGCCTGGAATCTCAAAAACGGGTCCAAAGAAGGGAGAGAGGGTACTACGTCCTTAAATGCCGGGGGAATATCCTTATCGAAGCCAAACTGCCGGAGTACCCGGTATGCTGAGTAATTAGTATACTTGGGGCCACTCGAAGAGGGTACTGGAAGCCAAGA
Organism: Notholithocarpus densiflorus; assembly: GCA_030021035.2. Classification (NCBI taxonomy): domain Eukaryota; kingdom Viridiplantae; phylum Streptophyta; class Magnoliopsida; order Fagales; family Fagaceae; genus Notholithocarpus; species Notholithocarpus densiflorus. The sequence continues at coordinate 4,712,049 of JARYZH020000019.1, forward strand.
GAGACTAACACAAGCTAGGTATGCTAAACTACCTTCATCACCACGACGCAAATCAAAAGTATTCCCTGGAGAAGTAAGAAAAGAAGATAACACAGAATCACAAGCAAAACCGAGGCCAAACTCCTGGGGAGAACGCCAATGCAAATGCCCTGCTGGATCAAACAACTCAACCAAATTAAGACTGCCACCTTTCAAACTGGTCCAATGAAAAATAATAGGATGGCTATCAGTTGAACTTCCACACAGACCCTTAATTACATCAAGGGATCCCTGGAATTTATCTTTCACAAACTTCAAATTTCTACACTTTGCTAAAGTAACTGAAGAACGGTCCCACATAAATACCTGGAGGATGGCACAGTGGAGAGATGAAGTGATCGCGTAGCAAGAGTCGCCTTCAACTTCGTCTCCGTGAAGTTGGTCCAGTTGAGAATAGACATGGCCCAAGAATATGGGGGCTAGAGGATACTGAGCACCCCAGGCCAATTTGATTGCCAACAGAAAGAAAACAGACTTGACCCCGTACTCGGTGAACTCACTAAATAGAAATTTGCTAAGCCAGAACGCTAGGAACCTAGCTCACCTGACTTCCTTGTTTTTCTCGCGCGAAAGATTCATAACCCATCTACCCATCCTGGTCGGTTTCCCACCAGGAGAAGCAATACGCCCATCAAAGTGACCGAACAACTTGTCTTCTACCTTGACGTCCTTTTCAAAAAGATCAATATCAAAAGGGTTCTCATCCCCGAACACCGGAAGGAGGAAGTTGTTGACCACATCCTCCAAGGTGATCGCTAGCTCACCAACAGAGAAGAAAAAAGTTTGAAAAGAAGGGCACCAACAGCGTACCAGATGCCTAAGACCCTTAGCGTCTCTAAAACCCTCAAGATTCCTGGAAATCACCACTGCCTTCAAAATCCCAGCGTGCTCCAGGCAGCCCACAAACTCCACATCAGAGAGTTCCTTATCCACCCAGATAGGCCAACCTTAGATCTTCCTAGGAACGAAATCAAAGAAGATAGGGACTGCCTCTCAAGATCCCCGCCTGATCTGGAGATCCAAAATCTCTCTAGGGTCTAGGACCTGAGCGGAACCGGTAAAGCCTGCCTAACCGGAGAATACCCAGGCGTGAAGGGATAGAAGGGCTTCACCATGAGACACCTAAAGGAAGAATAAACTGGGGGTGTGCCAAGGGTCCCGTAGGGGAAAGGCTGGGCACTCAGTGATCTCATAAGATTTTCCCTGAATAGAACCAGAAGAGCTCTTGCCCTCAGAGGGGCTGGGAATACGCTCTCTCCTTTTTTGAGAAGAAGAGGAAGCCATCAGAGTAGTGAATATGTCAGGAAGTAAGGAGAATTGAGGAATGAAGAGCACAAAAAGGGGAGTAGTGGATTAATTGAAAGGAAGAAGCTGGATTTGGGAACGGAAAATTCTGGGAAGAAAAGAGAGACTATGAAGCGCCTGCAATAAAGACACGAAAAGCAGTTGGAGAAGACAATGTATGGAAAGGCGCGCCAGTTGCCAAATTTTTAATTTTGAAGGGGAGAGTTATTAGCAATTATTAATGGAAGTTATGGGAAACATAAATGGTAGGTGGAGGAAGTTTCCACTCCGTAACTCAAGTGCCACGTCCCATGCAAAGGGGGGAAGTTACGAGAGAAAGAAACGCGACATGCAAAGGAGGCCAAGATACCAAAAGGTAGTAGGAAAGTCAGGATCCTGAAGGAAGGAAAAGAGGGAACCCAAGGATATTTAAAATAGTGAAGAAGGAAATCCTACGAAAACCAAAACCCTAAATTACTCACGCATGGGCTACGGGCAACCCACGAGCTCGAGGGGCTAAATGTTAAGGTCCAAAAAATCACAACACCAAGGCCCAAAGAAATAACACAATGGGCCATAAAAAAAAAAGGTGAATCTGAAAAGGATTGAGCTTACCACAAGGGAAAAGGATGATAAGCCCAAAATCCACATTGGACAGGCCTTAGAACTCATAAAATAAAGGGAAGAAAGAGAGAAGGCCCAGCCCGCCTAGACTAGAGAATTGGAGAGAGTCCAGTGGGAAGAACTAAGGTGGGATCCCAGAGGCTGTCAAAGGTTCAGGATTAAGATAGCTCAAGGGGAATACCAAAAAGGCACAAGAAACGAAAGGCAGATATGTCTTTCTCAAGCGACCAGTAATGCAGCAAGAAAGCTGAAGGCTTAGGATAGCCATTCATGAGCAAAGGGATGGTACGTCAAGGAACCCAAAATGAGGAGCTATAAGGGGAAGTAGCAGGGAAAACCTTCAACCCAGCAGGAATGGATTCTACCCACTTGGGAAAAATGACAAAGAGAGAGAACGACCAAAAGCTGAGACTGAAAGGAAACTTGGAAAAAAACGAGAAATCAAGAACTGCTCCCTAAAGCACACCCTGGAATGGAAAGTCAGCCATGGGCTTTCATAGAAACAGCACCAAAAGGAGGAAATTATGAGGAATAGGGAAAGAATCAGTCTTCTAGGTGATAGGCACATAACGGGCTCTGGTACTCAGGGGAGCAAGGGAGGGGAATCAATAGGGCCCTTGGAATGACACTATAAAAAGGGAAGACAGCCAACATCGAAAGGGGGGTGGAATCATAACGAAATCATAGAAGAAAACTAGGTGAGAACTCAAAAAAGTAGAAAAGGAGAGAGAGACATTTCCCGGTATCCCAAACAGCCACTATAGAACATACTTGGATTCAAAGGGATTCAAACTTTGCAAGTCTTAGAGGTTGAATAATCATCTAAGTCTGTAATTCTTGTAGGATCCTTGGTCTGTGCATCACTTAGTTTGTAAACAGCCATTTAGCTACGATGAACCAAGCCCAGTCCCTTCAAACCACTACAACCAGGCCCAGGGTCCTTGCTTCAATTTGGGCCTGGACTTTGTCAAAAAAAGGACCCTCACAAACACTTTGTGCAAAGGTTGTTCTAACCATACAACATTTGTTGGACTGTTGCATCTTGGGGGCGACAAGTCAGAGAAAGTCTGCACCGGTTACAAAGTTTAGTCAACCAAGGGCTTGAATCTCCTTAAAGAGAGCGAGTGTCACGCCTCAGTCCAAGTAGTGTTGCGTATTTTTTATTTATCTTTAAATTAATAATATTTAGAAGTATTATTTATTTTCTCTTTGTGTTATTTTCATTATTATTGCGGTTGCACCAACAATTTTAAGGAGATTCAGGACATGGAGCCTACACAAGAGAAACTAAATGAGACTATTAGAGATCTCAACAAACCATTCCACTTCAAGAGGTGGAAAGGAAAGGTCCTCTTCTATTTGAGTATTCTCAAAGTCGCCTACATCCTTACTGACAAGAATCCTTCAAAGGTTTCTACTAATGAGATGAGTGGGGAAGAATTTCGTCTCCATCAAGAAAAAAATAAAGGGTAAAATGCAAAACTGGCCCTCTAAGTTTCTTTAGATTTCATTTCAGTCTTCTAACTTTGCTTTTGTTAATTTCAGTCCTCTAACTCTCAAGTTTATTCAATTAAGGCTTTTTCATCAACTTTTGTTATATGTTGTGGTTAATTTTTCAATTTTATAACAAAAATTTCAAATTTTTAAATTAAAAAAATTCAATTAATGATTGAAAAATATTTTCCACATTTTTTTTTTCAAAAAATTTTAACAATAGTTAACGGAAAGACCTTAATTGAATAAATCTGAAACTTAGAGGACTGAAATGAACGAAAACAATGTTAGAGGGCTGAAATGAAATCTGAAAAAAGTTAGAGAGTCAGTTTTGTATTTTAGCCAAAAATAAATAAGTATACAAAAGATGAATACAATTGTCGCTCTTATCTTTTGAATTGTCTTGCCAATCATTTCTATAATTATTATGATACAACTTATAATTCTGCCAAGAAAATATGGAAAGCTTTACAAAGCAAGTATGATACCGAGGAGGCTGGTGCAAAGAAGTATGCTGCTAGTAGATTTTTCTGTTACCAAATGGTGGATGGAAAATCCGTGGTGGATCAAGCACAAGACTTCCAAATGATTGTGGCAGAATTGAGATCTGAAGGTAAAAAGATTGGAGATAATCTGGTGGTAGCTGGCATAGTTGATAAACTATCACAATCTTGGAGGAAGTTCCAAAAGACTTTGCAGCACAAACAAAAGGAAACATCCTTGGAGACTTTGATCACACGCATCCGTGTGGAGGAGAAGGTTAGAGGACAAGATGCACTCATGACACAAGAGAGCAATGGTAATTCCACCACAAAGGTAAACCTTATTTCAGCTAATAATAATATGCCCAAAAATCATTTTCCTAGAAATGGTCAATTGAAGTCTAAAAAAAGATTTTTCAAAAATAATAATAGACCTCAAGGAAGGGAAAACCGAATAAAAATAACAATAAGAACCAAGGACCCCCTTCACAAGATCAATTTAATAGATCTTGTTTTGTCTGTGGCAAGAGTGGGCATGTTGTTCGATTTTGCAAATTTCAGAAACGTGAATCTGTTTCGCAAACTAACATAACCGAATAGCCTTTAGTGGTTACGATTACAAACATCAATATGGTGCAATATGTTGAAAGGTGGTGGGCAGACTCTGGTGTTAATAGGCATGTCTGCTATAACAAAGATTGGTTCAAGTTGTACACTTCCTTTGAACAAGAAAAACAATTATGCTTGGTGGCTCTAGCAAAACCAAGGTTCTTGGGAATGGTGAGGTCGATTCGAAATTCACTTTTGGACGTGTGCTAACATTAAAAGATGTGCTTTACACTCCGTCCATGAGGAAGAATTTGATGTCAAGCTTTTTGCTTAACAAGGCTGGCTTCAAGTAGACTATGAAATCTTATATTTATGTAATCACTAAAAAGGGTTTATTTGTGGTCAAGGGTTATGCTTGTGATGGAATGTTTAAGTTAAATGTTAAGAATAATAAAGGATCTACTAGTTCAGTTTATACGCTTTCTTCTATTAATTTTTGGCATGCTCGTTTGTGTCACATAAATAGTAGATATGTGGCAATCATGAGTAGTTTAGGATTAATTCCAAGACTGTCAAAAGATTTTGAAAAATATGAAACTTGTAGTCAAGCTAAGATTACAAAAAGGCCTCATAAAAGTGTTGTAAGAAATACTGAATTGCTTGAGTTAATTCATCTAATTTATGTGAATTTGAGGGAATTTTAACTCGTGGAGGAAAGAGATATATCATCACTTTTATTGATGATTTCTCAAAATATACAACTGTTTATTTGTTGAAAAATAAAAGTGATGCTTTTGAAAAATTTCAAGATTTTTTAAAAGAAGTTGAAAATCAATTCGGTAGAAAAATAAAAAGAATAAGAAGTGATAGAAGCCATGAGTATGAATCAAGTGCATTCAACTCATTTGTTCAGTTTTTGGGAATTATCCATGAAACTACTGCACCATATTCACTTGCTTCTAATTGTGTGGCTAAAAGAAAAAATAGAACTATAATTGAGTTAACTAATTCCATGTTAATTGAATCTGGTGCACCTTTATATTTTTGGGGTCAAGCTATTTTAACTGCGTGTCATATTTTGAATAGGATGCCACATAAAAAAGTCACATACCACACCTTTTGAGATTTGGAAAAGAACATAAGCCAAATTTGGGATATTTGAGAGTATGGAGTTGTCTTGCTTATGTAAGGCTTACTGACCCTAAAATACCTAAATTAGGTATAAGAGTTACTACCTGTGTTTTTCTTGGTTATGCGATTAATAGTGCAACCTATAGATTTTTTGATCTTGAAAACAAAATAATTCTTGAATCTGGTGATGCAATTTTTCATGAAGAAAATTTTACTTTTAAATTGAAAAATAGTAGGGGTGAAGAAAATCTTTTATTACAACCTAGTTCTTCTACTTCTCATTTACAAAATCAAGAAAATTTTGAATTAGAATCTAGAAGAAGTAAAAGAGCTAGAGTTGAAAAGGATTTTGGTCCTGATTATTATGTTTTTAACATTGAGGAAAATCCCAAAATTTAAAAGAGGCTTTGATATCACCTAATGCTATATTTTGATAGCAGTCCTAAGGTCAAGCCCTCAATCTATTTATGTGAAGTGGGTAATGAGAGGCGCCAATTGTGCGAGCCTATTTTCCCAAGGTGATTGGCCAGTCCTAAGGTCAGGCCCTCAATCTATTTATGTGAAGTGGGTAATGAGATTCCTACAATGGGAAGACCTCCTGAGGCCAATCTAATGGCCCAAATGACAGAGTTTATGGTCCATCCCGTGTCCTCCTACCCCATTTGTGTATCCCCCGAGGAGTCTCAAGCTTAATGGTAAGCTCCTCCTCTTCTATTGTTCCTCACAATTTTCTCTCGTGTATGTCTCTCCCCCTAAATTTTTCCAACCCCCTTTCTCACTCCTTCGGCCCCTATTTATAGACTTCCCTTAGTGGGATCGTCATGATAATAGGGAAGCTTTTTAGGCAAGTGGAGCCCTTCTAGGACATATTCCTGACTAGAAGGGTCCCACTTCTCAAGATAGATGTGACTATCTTGAAACTTGCACCCACTGCCATTTGGTTCACGGCAGGCGATTTCCCCCAATGCACTACCGTTGCCAAACAGCCCCATCCCCGACATGTAATAGATTTATGGACTGGTGTGGCCTACTACCTGTTATTGGGCTTAGGGTTCTCAGTATATAGAAACTGATGGGCTGGGCCTATATATCACGCCGGTACAATGGTCTGGGCCTCCATATCATGCCCGTACAATAGCCCTCCATGATTCCATTCTCATGTCGTGGGGATAGGATCGTGGTTAACCTCTATCTGTCGATGGGGGATGGTCAGGATTAAGATCCCACGTCGATGGACGGATTCCTCGGTGTACTGACCCTTCTTGGGAAAAACCAACCGCTAGTCATTAAATGTGATGGACAGGTCTATCTGTATTCCTTGCACACAGAACGGCAACTGTCATATCGAATGATCAGGATTCACTGTCATTTCATATATCGAGGCACGCATGTAACGGATAACTAGGGGAAGTTATTAATTTTTCCCTCTAAAAGCATTTAAAGCCTCTCTCCCTATAAATATATCGTAACCTCCCTTGGCCAGATTTTTTATTTCATTTCTCCCTCTCAATCCTTACTTGTCTTGTCCTCCCAAGCCTTCCTGTCAAGACCATTCTTCCAAACGAAAAGGGTATCACTGTAAGTCCTCTAACCCCTCCATTATTCCTCCTAGTTTTTCTTTTAGTCGCCCCCAAAAATGGGTTTTGCACTCCTTCTTAGGACTCAGGCCGCTCTGACTGCCTTTAGGGCTAGGTTTAACATCCCCCAAGATGTTATCGTCGAGTTCTGCCCTAAGGGGGATATTGAGAATGATAGGCTACCTAAGGTGGTTTTCTTCCCCCTTATGTCAATCCTTAAGGGCGGGGTTAGATTTCCCATGGACCCCATATTGCTTAAGACCCTTAGTTTCTACAGTCTCTGCCCCGACTAGTGTCTCCCTAATTTCTATAGGGTAGTTAATAATGTGATTCGCTTAAATAACCTGTACGGCCTAGGCCTCAACCATCATGACATTAACATCATGTATAGTATCTGCGGTGGCCTCAACACTGGTTATTACTTAAAGATTTACAACCCCACGGTGGGGCTAATATCGTGTCTCCCCGACTCCAATAAGAACTTTGCAAGGGAGTTCCTAAAAGTGAGCGGGAACTGGCTCACGGGTGAACTTACATGCCCCACGTAAGCTTGGGAAATCGGTCGGTACTCTTACTTACCGAGCACACCTAGTGTAAGGTTAATTGCCTTTGTCCTGCCTTTCCCCTATTCCCTTCTCGTATGCATTTCATATTTTATATATATAAATATATATCTATATATACATATATATATATTCCATTTTTCCTCTATTGTACCAGTTATTTAGAACATAAGATTTTTTGTTTTTGCTGACTTTCATTTATACTGACCTTTTCTTTGGTTTATTATGCAGTTTCCAAGCGCTACAAACCGGACCTCAACATCGTTCACGTAAGAAACCTGAACTTCGTTCTACGGTTGGAGATCTTCATGCATTTTGACAGGCAGCTCAGGGCATCACACCAGATCCTCGATTACGTTCCCTCCTATACCAACTACCAAGACCAAAGGATCTGCTTTGACGGTCGGCAGCCCTATACTGTCATACATTGGCGTTCGCATACCCGGATTCTTACCAAGGGGCCTTACGGTGGGTGAAGCTTGAGAGAAAGGACCTCGATTTTTAAGAGAAGGCTCCTTATTACCAAATCGAGACAGTTTGGCGGACTTAGTCTCCCACGGCAAAGCCAAGCACGTCCCTGTTGAAGATCTCGTTGTCTCTAAGCCAGCTGACGACATGGTTCAAAGGCGCAACATGAGTCTTAAGCGCTGGTTCCCAGGCGCCCAACCTACCAAGGGTTAGTCAGCCCCAAAGCAGACTCCTCAAAAACACCTCCCCTCGCACCCCTGTGGACATAAGGGGGGAGTCACCACCTATTTTTTACAATGGCCTAGGAACCATATGTATAGCATCCTCTCGAGGAAAGACCTTTTGATCTTACTACCAAAGATATGGGTTCGGAGTTAAGGTACGGTCTTGGGAAGGTGTTAGGCACCCAAAACCACCCAACCCTAAGGTTGGCTTCCCATCATTATGTCTTATGTCTTAACCCTATTAAAGGGGCACACTCAACCCCTATATCTAACTCACGCACACACTAACATTCATCTAACAATCAACATGGCATCAATCATCCCAAAAGACCTAATCATACATCTATCATGCTCATCAAAAAAAACCTACCATACATCTAATCATGCATCACATCATAGACCCTAACATTCATCTAGCATGGCATCTCCTAAGATTCATCGAACATACATGTCAAACAACCTAGCATTCATCTAGCATGGCATAGCATAACATAAACCCTAGCATGTTACTATCATCATTTCATCATATCTTATCCAAGGCAAAAACATATGAATCATTTCATCATATTTTGGTCATTTTAGAGGGAATTGGTGGTGTTTTGGTCATTTTTATGTTTCGAGGTTATTGATAGGCTAAGAATGTATTGACCCCTTGTGATGAATTAATTGATTAATTAGCTAAGTTTATTAATTAATCAAATTAACATGCAAGATGCATGGTAGCACAAACAAATCACCAATTAAACTAAGTATGCAGCGAAAAATAAATTGACAGGTGATTTGTTTACGAATGGGGAAAACCTACTGGGTGAGTTTAAGGTCACCACTCCCGAGAATCCACTGAGTGAGTTTAAGGTCACCACTCCCGAGAATCTATTATTATCAAAACAAGCGGTTACAAGTAAAGGAATCCCAGTACCTTATACCAACCTACAGTTGAACCCTTACCCCAATACACAATTGGACTTGCAATGTAGTGACAATCTCTCCTTTTCAATGCACGGCTCCCAATACGTGACTAACCAATCAATGCACGGATCCCAGTACGTGGCTTACTCCTTTGCACGAATCTAAGTACGTGACTAATTTCACAGCAACCCTTTGATTGTTGTAGTTGATTTGCAGCAGCTTCACATAGAAACACCAATAAAATCTTCAATGTTGGTGCAAGAGACTTGGCTTGGTTATAGAACCCAAAGGCATATAAGAAACACAGCAAGAACTCTTTCTTCTGTAGAAGAAGGCTAGGGTTTCAAAAAGAAAACCTTATGAAGCTCTCTAGGGTTAGGTTTTTCTTTTTCCACCTCCTTTAAATAGGAGCTTAATGGGCTCTCCTTTTCCAAATAGGTTTACACAAATCTTGGGCTTTCCTAGTCTAACAAGGATTATACAAACCCATAAACAAATAGTCTTTTAGAATAAAAAAACATTGCTAGCTATAGTCTGAATCTCGTAAGCTCGATAGATCGAGACATGTGTCGAGTTTTAATGAATCTCGACAAATCGAGCTTCTATCGAGGAGGTATTGAGACCTGTAGATTGCATTTTTCTTGAGCAGTTCTTGAGTAATCTTCATGTCTTCAATTTAACTACTTGTAATGATCATCTTGAACCTACTTAGATTTACCCAAATACAAGTAAAGTGCATTTTGTCAAAGGATATGCCAATTACATAAAAATATGTCACTAACAGTTATTTCAGTCCTTTTCTAAGTTTCAGGATCATTTCAATCATTTTTTTTTTGGTTATATTTCAGTCATTTTTTAAGTTTCTAAGGGTATTTCAAACATTCTCTAGGTAATGAGGGCATTATGGTCATTTTTTTTGTTCTAAGGATATTTTACTCATTTTTTAGGTTTCAAGGTCATTTCTTAGGTTCTAAGGGTATTTTAGTCATTTTAGAGGTGTTTGGACAAGTGCTCTGATACCACTTGTTAGGAAATTTAGACCCCGGTTGATAGAATTAACAAGTTTTAAACCCAAGTTATTAATTAGATTTATTATGAATAAAATTTGTTAAAACAAACAAACATCAATATCATGTCACAAATAAATGCAACGGAAAAGTAAATAAGACAAGATATGATGACCTAGGAAAACCAATGAAACCAACCAGTTTCACAGTAAAAAATCTGGGGGGAGACCTTCCTGAAAAGCAATCCACTATAATGAAAAGGAGTTTCAGATCTAGTACAAAACCTTTGTCCCTAGACTCTACAATCCCCGTAGATGAACTCACAGCAGAAACCTTCTACCACTTCAGAACCTCTAAACTCTTCAATATATGAACGCCACCCTTTGATGACGCACGAATCCCAGTACGTGACTAACCAATTGCGCGGATCCCAGTACGCGACTTCAATCACCAACTAAAAGAAGATGTTGGCTGCAAAGTTCTTCACTTTATCAACAATGAAGATCAAGAAGCACTTGGTTACAAAACCCTAAGGCGCAAAAGACGCAGTAGCTTCTTTTAGAGAGAATAAGGCATTGGTCACCTTTTGCATATGTTCTCCTTGCATACACAAATACAAAAGCCTGGCCCAAAAATCAGATCTGAAAATTCTGATTTCCCGTAACCTCGATCGATCGGGAGGTGTCGAGGAGGTGTCGAGCTTTAAAACATCAGACACAAGAGACGAGGCTCGATCGATACACCAGGTGTCAAGAAGCTATCGAGGGAACAAGAGCTTTTTCGATCGATCCACCAGCTATCGAGAAGGTGTCGAGATTGTGATAAGAAACACCTTAAGAGGCTCGATAGATAGCTAGCTGTCGAGAGGTGTCGAGCTATCTATCCGCAAGTGTCGAGCTATCTGTCCAGCTTTAATGAACAGCTTTTCTTCACTTGTTTCTTGGTCCAATCTTCATGGCTTTAATACTAGACTTGAACAACACGTTTCTTGAAGTATTAAACACATCCTAGATCTACCCAAATACAAGTAAAGTGCGTTTTGTCAAAGGATTAGCCAATTACACAAAATATGTCCTTAACAATCTCCCCCTTTGGCAATCCATGACAAAACCACAACAAGCAAATGAACATATGAGAGAAGTCATAAATCACTCAACTCATATTCACTTGTTGAATACAATAAAATCTATCCTAACACAAACTCTTGAAAAACTTTGCAAGAAGAGAGTTTATGGCAAGTAGACTTTGACAACCTGTATTTCTGAAACACTTTAAACAAAACTTATCAAGGCATCTTTGTGTGAAACAGAAATAATAGATTGCATACAAGTAATGAAACATGTGTATAAAGAGAGAAAATAAACAACACATGTAGAGATAGGTGAAGAAAACATACATCAGCATTTAAATATCAAAGATAAGCACAAAGTATGTAAACAATGGTCACAAGACCCAAGGTACAAGAAGAAGGAGGTAAGCACTCCCCCTTACAAAGGCATGTATTTCTCCCCCTAACATGTAGAATCTTAGAAAGAAACCACATATTCTCCACAATCTCTCCCCCTTTTTGTCATGATTGACAAAGGGTACAAGAAGTTAGAAAGCTTCACCCGAAAGACAGAAAGATGATCAAGGATGATCAAGGGGGTACAAAGAATCCATAAAAATGCATGAATGTAATGAAACAAGATGCTATGGATGACAAAATAATAGAAGGATGCAAAACATGTGAAAAACAAATCTCTCAACAAGAAAAATGTTAAGCACACATCCCAAAACACACACACACACACTAAACAAGTCTAACCAATTTTATATTTCAAAAAATAAGTCAAGAGAGTTTAGTAAGCATACATTAACACAAGTATTCCTTATGATGGCCAAATCACATTGTACCTGCACATGTATCAAGAGTAGCAAAGAATATTGCGTGTTGTATGTGAAAAACATCGCAAGATTGCATAAGTGTATACATGTTATGACGATTTGAGACATGAGTAAATCACTTTAACTCACACACAATCATAACTGTTTGATGGAGACTATCACCTTCGAGGTACATCCTATAACTCCCACATCTCCTAGAAAACATGCTTGCAATCATATTTAAAGCATTTTTTATCTTTTTGCTTTTTATTTTTCTTTGCATATTTTATTTAAGCAAATCATGCATGGGCATATAATAGAGAGAGAAAAGAAATACCCAATTATGTTAAGCATTTGACATTCCAATTTTGCTATGCCGAATCACACAAATGTCATTGACACTACACTTTTGCCATGCCGAAGCATACGGGTGTCATATTATGATTGGTGGGCAACAGTGGTGAGATGGTTATTTATGCCTTTCTCTTAAGATTTTCTAATCCTTCCCATCAAAAAGAGTGATATGAGTGTTAAGTACAAGAGACAACTTAATCTTACTCATCACAAATAAAAGCCACAAATCTCACTTGCTTAGTTGTGCATAGAGATACTCATCTAAGCTACAAGAGATACAAAGTTTAGAAAACTTTGTTTCAGTGGCCATCCAAGGTACACAAGTACCAATGTACACAAAACACACACTGTTTTTGTATTTTTCTGATTTTTCCTTTATTTTTATTTTGAAAACAAAACAAAATAAAAACTAAACAACCAAACAAAAACAGACAAACAACATGAAAGTATGAAAGAAAGATGCATATGCATGAAGGCATGATAGAAAGATGCAGATGCATGAAAGCATGATTCTAAAAGCAGACAAGAAATCAAGTAAAGAAAGTCCTATTTTAGATAGAAAGAATTAAAGCAGAGGACAAACAGAAAAGACAATTAAGTCTTAGGCTCCTCTCTCACCCACACAGCACGAGTCTTTGGCCGTGAAGATGAAAAGGCACGTGTCCTAGTATGTCTACTAAAGGACATAGAAGAATTAAAATTCTCCTGAAATTGAGTTAAAAAGGTCAAGGCTTTTAATAACTCTCCAAACAAAGGTGTAGGTCCTTGAGAGGAAACCTGTGACCGTTTGGACAATTGCTTATGAGGATACAACTTAAAGCAATTAGGACGAATGTGTCCAACAACACCACAGTGGTGACAAACATGAGGTTTAATAAAGGACTTAGAATTAGTCAAATCAGATTTGGATTTCATACCTTTGTTACCTTTCTCAGATTGGGGCATAAAGACAGTCCTTGATCCAAAAGCCGTGGAAGAGGAGGGGCCGGAAGAAACAGCATATCCTAAGCCAGTCTTATCAGAACTAGGCTTTTGAGCACTCAATACCTCATCAAGCTTTGCACTAGACATCCTCTCTATTTGAGTTCTAGCTTGACTAAGCTCAACCTCAAGATTCTTGACCTTCTCTTTTAATGAGGTGTTCTCCACAACAAAAGTCTCAACTAACCTTATAGTCTCATCTAGTTTGACTAACAGATCGACTTTTTCAATTTTTACCTCATTAAGCTCTTTTCTACAAAGATGAGAAGTCTTTTCAGATTTAATGAATTCAGTGCATAGCTTATCATAGGCTTCCTGAAGGGTCATCTTTTTGGGTACATCATCAGAAGAAGAATCCTCACTGTCACTAGTACTCTCCACAATCACCTTTTCGGTTGAGGCAGCAAAGGCCATAACGTGATGACATTCATCCATAAACTCATCAGAAGAGTCATCAGAAGTAGTTTGGGCACTCTATCCCCATATGACCAAAACCTTTGCACTCATGGCATTGGATGAGGGGTTTCTCATTCTCGCCCTTCCTTGAGGATTTAGGTTTCCTAGGAGGTTTGCCCTTATCCTTTTTCCTAAACTGAAGAAGCTTGATAATCTCATCAGCTATGAAGGTTAGATCCTCATCCTCATCTTCACTTTCATCTTCACTTTCATCTTCATCTTCAGAGTCCTCAATCTCTTCCTCTATACCCTTAAGAGCCAAGTTTTTACTCTTTCCACATTTTCCCATTGAGCCTAATCCCATCTCATAGGTTTGAAGATTCCCTACAAGCTCAGTCAAAGGAATTTGATCAATATCCTTTGCTTCTTCAATGGCAGTGATCTTGGCATGAAATCTTTCAGGTAAGGACCTAAGGATTTTTCTAACAATCTTGGATTCTGCTATAAATTCTCCAAGATTAAAGGCAAAATTCACAATATCCATGAGTTTAGCATAGAACTCATCAAAGGTCTCATACTCCTCCATCCTTATTTCTTTAAAACTACTAGTGAGTCTTTGAAGCTTCACAGTCTTTACTGCCTTGGTACCTTCATAGGTGGTCTCAAGAATAGTCCATGCTTCCTTGGCAACTTCCGTGAATGATATCTTTTTGAATTCATCATTGGTCACCCCACAAAACAAAGCATTCAAGGCCTTACTATTGAAATTTGCCGCTATGATTGTTGCATCATCCCAATCTGTCGGCGCTTTTTTTGGCTTAATCTAGCCAACTTCAACAGCTTGCCATACCTGTTCACCTAGAGCCTGCAAAAAGACTTTCATACGAACTTTCCAGTACGTATAATTAGTGTCATCAAATAAAGGAGGAATCAAAAGAGATTGTCCACGATCCATGACAACGGGGGTCAAGGATCACACTCAGGAAATTAATCCAATCAGAGTGTACCCGCTCTGATACCACTTGTTTGGACAAGTGCTCTGATACCACTTGTTGGAACAAGTGCTCTGATACCACTTGTTAGGAAATTTAGACCCCGGTTGATAGAATTAACAAGTTTTAAACTCAAGTTATTAATTAGATTTATTATGAATAAAACTTGTTAAAACAAACAAACATCAATATCATGTCACAAATAAATGTAGCGGAAAAGTAAATAAGACAAGATATGATGACCCAGGAAAACTAATGAAACAAACCAGTTTCACATTAAAAAAACCTAAGGGGAAACCTTCCCGAAAAGCAATCCACTATAATGAAAAGGAGTTTCAAATCTAGTACAAAACCTTTGTCCCTAGACTCTACAATCCCCGTAGATAAACTCACAGCAGAAACCTTCTACCGCTTTAGAACCTCTGAACTCTTCAATATATGAACGTCACCCTTTGATGATACACGAATCCCAGTACGTGACTAACCAATTGCGCGGATCCTAGTACGCGACTTCAATCGCCAACTAGAAGAAGATGTTGGCTGCAAAGTTCTTCACTTTATCAACAATGAAGATCAAGAAGAACTTGGTTACAAAACCCTAAGGCGCAAAAGACGTAATAGCTTCTTTTAGAGAGAATAAGGCATTGGTCACCTTTTGCATATGTTCTCCTTGTATTCTCTTATGTTACGGCCTCTAAAATAAGCCTTATATAGGTCTAGGGTTGTGAGAAAAGAAACCCTACACAAATACAAAAGCCTGGCCCAAAAATCAGATCTGAAAATTCTGATTTTCCGTAACCTCGATCAATCGGGAGGTGTCGAGGAGGTGTCGAGCTTCAAAAAACATCAGACACAAGAGATGAGGCTTGATCGATCCACCAGGTGTCGAGAAGCTATTGAGGGAACAGGAGCTTTCTCAATCAATCCACTGGCTATCGAGAAGGTGTCGAGATTGCGATAAGAAACACCTTAAGAGGCTCGATAGATAGCTAGCTGTCGAGAGGTGTCGAGCAGCTGTCGAGATATCTGTTCGCAGGTGTCGAGCTATCTATCCAGCTTTAATGAACAGCTTTTCTTCACTTGTTTCTTAGTCCAATCTTCATGGCTTTAATACTAGACTTGAACAACATGTTTCTTGAAGTATTAAACACATCCTAGATCTACCCAAATACAAGTAAAGTGCGTTTTGTCAAAGGATTAGCCAATTACACAAAATATGTCCTTAACAAGAGGGAATTTGGGGTATTTTAGTCATTTTTTAGGTTTCAAGGGTATTTCAATCTTTTCTAAAGTTTTTGGGGTCATTTCAGTCATTTTTGAGGTACTAAGGGTATTTCGATTATTTTTAAGTTTCTAAGGGTATTTTAGATATTCTCTAGGTATATGGGACATTACAGTCATTTTTTTTAATTCTAAGGGTATTTTGATCACTTTTTAGGTTTCTTGGTTATTTCGATCATTTTTTATGTTTTAGGGTAATTTCAGTCATTTTTTAGGTTCTAAAGGTATTTTGATCTTTTTTTTTTTTTTTTTTGGTTCTAAGGATATTTTTGTCATTTTTTAGGTTCAAAGGGTATTCCGATAATTGTTGAGGGTTTCGGGGATATTTTGGTCATTTTCAAGTTTTATGAGGTATTTTGGTCATTTTATAGATTTCAAAGGTATTTTGAAATTTTTTAAGGTTTCAAGGTCATTTCGGTCATTTTTTAGGTTTAAGGTGTATTACGGTTGTTTTTTATGTTCTAAGGGTATTACAGTAACTTTTTAAGTTACAATGTCATTTCAGTCATTTAGGTCATTTTTTTAGTATCTAAAGGGTATTTCGATTATTTTTTAGGTTTACAGGGTATTTCAATCATTTTTTAGGTTTTAGGGTCATTTGGGTCATTTTTTAGGTTTCAAGGATATCCCAGTAATTTTTGAGAGTTTCGAGGTAATTTTTTTCATTTTTAAGTGTTAGGATGCGTTTTGGTAATTTTAGTATATTTAAGGGTATTTCGGAAATTTAAGAGGTTTTAGGAATATTTTTGTTATATATATTTGCCGATTATTAGGTAATTCGATGGGGTTGGGTTGGGTTGGCAACGCCCATATGTAATGTTGGTTCTGCTTAATATGACGATGGAACTGTCAAATGTGAGTAAAAAATAAGAGAACTATTGAATGTAACAAAAGTACGATCACATGTGATATTGGTACTGTCCAATGTGACAATGGAACTGTCAAATGTGAGGAAAAAAATAAGTGTATGTTCCAAATGTGGCAAAAGTACAGTCAAAAGTGATGTTGGTACTTCCTAATGTAACAATAGAACCATCAAATGTGAGAAAACAAAAATAAGAGAACCACCGAATATGACAAAAATACAGTCACATGTGATATTGATACTGTCCAATGTGACAATGGAATTGTCAAATATGATTAAAAAAAATTTAAAGTATCACCAAATGTGAGAAAAGTATGGTCAAATATTATGTTAGTACTGCCTAATGTGACAATGGAACTATCAAATGTGAGGAAAAAAAAAAAAACTATCAAATGTGACAAAAGTATAGTCACATGTGATGTTGGTACTACACAATGTGAAGATGGTACTGTCAAATGTGAGAAAAAAATTAAAGTACCACCGAATGTGAGAAAAGTACGGTCAAATGTGATGTTAGTACTGCCTAATGTGACAATAGAACCATCAAATGTGAGAAAAAAAATAAGGGAACTGCCGAATGTGACAAAAGTACGGTCACATGTGATGTTGGTACTGCACAATGGGAGGATGAAGCCGTCAAATATGAGAAAAAAAATAAGGGTACTACTAAATGTGACAAAAGTACTATCAAATGTGATGTTGGTACTGCCGAATGTGACAATGGAACCATTAAATGTGAGAAAAAAAATAAGGGAACTACCAAATGTGGCAAAAAAACAGTCACATGTAATGCTGGAACTGCACAATGTGATGATAGAACCGTCAAATGTGAGAAAAAATAAAGGTATCACCGAATGTGACAAAGTACAATAATATGTGATGTTGGTACTACACAATGTAAAGATGGAACTGTCAAATGTGAGGGAAAAAAAAAAAAAAAAAAAAGGAATCACCAAATATGACAAAAGTACTGTAAAATGTGATGTTATAATTGCACAATGTGAGGATGGAACTGTCAAATGTGATAAAAAAATAAGGGAACCACCAAATGTCACAAAAGAACTGTCACATGTGATGTTGAAACTGAACAATGTGAGAATGAAACCATCAAATATGATATTATAACAGGTTGCCTACTAATAAATACCGTCCCTTTTTTTGGGTACGGTAGAATTACTCCTAAATTGTTACTCATTTTTCTCTTCTTCTCCGTCAATGATTTGCCCAAAAATAAGTCAATGACAAAAATACGTCAATGATTTGCCCAAAAATAGAAAGAAGAAAGGCTGCCTACAAAACCTGTAAAAACGAGATGTTATAGTGGTATTTTGATGACTATGCAAGTTAGAGCAAAAGTCCACTACATCATCATCTATCTGGTAGACCAGATCAGCACTTCATTGATTGACAGCTTGGTGGTGGCGATGAGAACAAAGGGAAAGCGTCAATGAGGTGAGGACGCAAAAGTGGAGGAAGATGGGAAAGTGGGTGTACCAACATGTGTTGGGCCAGCTTAAACCAAGAGGGAGCCCATATCTGCCTTGATCAAAGGGAATCAATCAATCTGGTCGGCACGGGACCTCATTTGTCGTTCATGGTGGTGGGCCTGACGGACGGTGCTACGGCATTCATAAATTAAAATAAAAAATGTATTGTTGATGGGATTTTTTTAGGTGCATTTCCGATATTTAACTGATTTCTGCATCAAAATTATCATCTTTATCTTAAATGTATTTTACTCTCTATGATTTATAACTGAAAACGTTATTTAAAATCACATTTCAAGTTTTAAAAATACGTAAATCATGTTTTCTTTTTTCTTTTAGAATCCAAAACTGAAACTTTTCATTAAGGAAGGCTGTGTAAGTCAGCCAAGAATACAGGCATAAAGTCTGGTGGTACTTCTTCCATCTAGACGGACATTTGTTGAATAATGGATGCACGTCTAGCTAATAAGTGTGCTAACCTATTACATTGTCTCCTTACAAAAGAAAACTGAACCTTGGAGAAGTGGGAAGTAAGGAATAGGATATCTGCTGTCAAGTTGCCGTAGTGCGCAAGTGTGTTTCCACCATTCTTCAGGGTCTTCACAAGTACTTCAGAGTCTCCTTCAAGTGTCACATTGTCAAAACCAAGCTCTAAAGCAAACTCCATAGCTCTCTTTGCTACAAGGGCCTCTACCTCAATGACTGATGTGGGCAGAGGAATTCGTTGGGAGAGTGAGGCCACGATCAATCCAGTTTCATTGCGAATCACCACCCTTATTCCAGCAATACCGTCTCGGCAAAGGTTGCTCCATCAAAATTCAACTTGTAGCTGTGTGCCCCTGGTGCAGTCCACGTATCTGGTGTACGTTGTGCAGGGGGCGAAGGCAGAGCGGTAGTCGTGGCAGTGTCTTCAATAGCGGTGGCTCCATCGAAATTCAAATTGTGACTATGTGCCCCTGTTGTAGAGTACGAAAACAGAGAGGTACTCGTGGCAGCTTCAATCAATCGTTCCCGGGCAAACTCAATTACCTTATTGAGAGGTAATGCTAGCTTACCCAGGCGTAAGTTATTTCGCCGAGTCCACAGCGTCCAGATCACAGCCACAAACAAGTTAGGATCCTTATTACCTACAAAAATACAATCAAAGATGTTAATAAAAGAGGTGCACACCCTGAGCGTGGCATGATTCCACTTTGGCATTGAACTCCATAGGGGCCGTAGGTCTAGGCATAGGAATAAGGCATGGACTACATCTTCATGCTGTTTTTTGCACACATCACAGCAGCCATCCATGATGATTTTACGGCGGACCAAATTCAGTTTAGTGGGCAGAGCATTTTTACATGCCTTTCATGCGAAGTGTTTAATTTTATTAGGAACATAGAGACCCCAAATCCTATTCCACAGCGGCTTCAAAACTTCTACTTCAGACGGGCCTGGTTGTTTCCTGCATTGTTCTTCATACAAGAATCTATATCCGGATTTGACTATATACACCCCATCCGGATTGAAGGGCCATAGTAGGACATCATCTTGAATGGACCTACAGAGTGGCATATTTTTTATGGTGGTCGCCTCAAAAGCAAAGAAAGTTCTGTCAATTGCATCCTCTTTCCACACTTTATACACCGGATCAATCAAATCACTAACCATGGTTAAGCCACTCCCCTCCACCTTTGGTGAGACAACTTTGGGTGCGGCTTTGAAGGGCAACCAATTGTCCTCCCAAATATATATTGATCTACCCAAGCCTATTCTCCACCTTGCACCACGCTTGAACACATCACGCCCCTTCATAAGGCTCTTTCAAGCATACGAAGCATTGGCTGGTACTTTGGCTTCCATCACAGATGTATTAGGGAAGAATTTAGCTTTAAAAACTTTGTAAAACAGGGAGCTCGTGTCATGAAGAAGTCTCCATGTTTGCTTAACCAGAAGTGCATCATTGAAAAGGGAGAGATCTTTAAACCCCATGCCTCCTTGAGTTTTTGGCTTGCACAAATCTAGCCACTTCACCTAATGAATTTTGCGATTATCCCCCCGTTGTCCCCAAAAGAACCTGCGAATCAAGCTTTCGATCTCATTACAAAGTGAAATAGGCAATTTGAAACAAGCCATGGTGTAAGTGGGGAGAGCCTATGCCACAACCTTTATTAAAATTTCTCTCCCCGCTTGGCTAAGCAATTTAGCTTCCCAACCTTGAATCTTCTTCCACACTTGTTGTTTGATATGTGTAAAACTCTCCTCTTTTTTTTCCGGCCAACAAGAGAGGGAAGGCCTAAGTACTTCTCATATTGATGAACTACATTGACACCAAGCAAAGTTTGCTGCCCCGAAAGCGCGCTCATATTTGGCCAATGCCTCAAGCAAAGTTTGACATTCCTCTTCTTTAGCCCTACAGAAGATTATCATCTGCAAACAGGAGGTGTGTTAGTTTAGGCCCATTACGACAAAGGGAAACTCCACAAATAGTACCATCTGTGGCTGCCTTGTTAATTAATCCATGAAGGCCCTCGGTGCACATGAGGAAGAGGTAAGGTGAGAGAGGATCCTCTTGCCTTAAACCTCTTGTAGGAGTGATGTGCCCGTGGGATTGCCCATTAATCAACACGGAGTATGAGGCAGTGGTGATGCATGCCATCACTAAAACATTAGTGTAGAAGATGAAAAAAAAAATGGTGAAGTTTGGGTCCAGTGTAAGATTATAACACGTGTCCACTTTTGAATACATGTTGAGTCCTCGCCCAAAAAAAATAATGCAATACTTTTTTTTTTCTTTTAAGATAACATTTGGAGGGTTATCTTTTTATTGAACTTGGAGGGTTAGCTTAGGCCCAATCATCAAGGGAAGTTAATTTGTGCTTTACATTTTGCAATAATTAGATGCCATAATTCTAATTATTTGACCCAGAAAAGTTATATCTTAAAGTTATGGATATATGATAGGGGGTTTACTACATTAGTAAACCACTTTAAAAATAAATAAATAAATAATTATGAAAAAACGAAAAAATAATTCACTATTTTGACAATTTTTTTTTATTTTTTATAAAAAAATTTTCAAAATAAATGGTTAATACATGTATAAAAACACACATTAACCAGTCCCTATGATATATCATATATGTTGTTGCCATATACATCCCAGGACAACTTCTTCGACCAGATCCAAATGTCAATAACTCAAAATTTTGACCTTTATAATCAATGGAGTTATCCATGAAGGGGGGGGTGGCGTATCGTATCATGGCAATTATGTTATTATGGTTAGCTTCTGAAACATCAGATTAAAATAACATCCAAATTTTTTTTCTTTTTTCTTTTTTTTAGACAACTTTTTTTTTCTTTAACTTAATAATATCAATCACCCAATATTATACTATATAGTTATCAATTCACTTTAGTGGGGGTGAATCAATTTGATTATAGATCATTCCTCCAAAAAAGAAATAGATCACTTATCAAAAAAAAAATTTTTGATTACAGATCTAAGGTACTGAACACCTCAGATCCAGTTGAACAAGAATAATAGATTCGTCCAAGTGGTTCATGAATCATGATTTCACGAAAATAGAGAACCAGTTCCTGACAAGTTAACGCATTTTAGAACCATATATCCTAATCCTACATATGTTCCTTTAGCTTCCTTTTTAAAAATTAAATAAATAAAAAGGAAAAACAAAATAAAAATCTAAAAAAAAAAAAAATTTACAACTTCTCCATCGTATAATATTCCGTCGGACTGAAACGATTCGTTTTGAATTTTTTTTTTTTTTTTTGGGTTCTACTGCGCCGGCAATGTTTCATGCCGCCACGTGGGATCCAAGAAATCTGACGAATCGAAATAGACATCGGAATACTCGAACAGCCCGTTAAACTCCACGTACGCGTTACTATTGTTATAACCATCACCAGTTCCCAACTCGAACGAGTCATAACTCGGGATCTGGTCCTCAAACCCCCAAAACTCGCCGATTCCAGACGAGACTCGGATCAACTCAGTCTCCACCACGTTCTTAACCTCCTCGCTTGAAGAAGGTGGAAGGCCAAGCTCGTCGTCGGAAGCCTCTAAAAGGTACCCAAGATCCGGCTGAGACTCGCTGGAATCTGACGTGAGGTCAACCACCGGCACCGGCGAAGAAGATATCTCTTCCTCGAAACTCTTCATGAGCGAGTCAAGCTCTTGAATCGTGGGATTGGGATCCGAGTCGTCGAGAAAATCAAGAAGGTTTTCTCTGAGTCGCTTCACCTCGGGTGAGTCTAACTCGGACGACTCGACCGAGTCATCTCGTACCCGCTTCTTGTTGTTGTGGCCTTCAACAAAGGTAGACATTGTGAGAAAGTAGAATTGAAGATTTAAAAAAAAAAAAAGGATTGGATTGGATAGACACGAATAATAATAATACGAGAGGAAGTGGTGGTGAGATATGGTAAAGCAAAGAAGATTGTTATATAGGGGGACAAAGTAGAGAGAGAAAGTTAGAGAGAGATGAGAGAGAGCGTGGGGTAATGATGGTGACAAAGGCGCGTGGGGATCGAATACT
The DNA here is from genome assembly GCA_030021035.2 of Notholithocarpus densiflorus. Lineage (NCBI taxonomy): Eukaryota > Viridiplantae > Streptophyta > Magnoliopsida > Fagales > Fagaceae > Notholithocarpus > Notholithocarpus densiflorus. The sequence goes on from JARYZH020000019.1 coordinate 4,735,166, forward strand.
TAGGCCATCACGGACGTCTTGCCTCTTTATTTGTTTTTTTCCACAACCTTTTTTTTTTTTTTTTCCGTTTTCTGATTTCGTGTCGGGCTTCTAATTTTATTCTTATTAAACTGCTTTGAATTTGGTCTTCAAGTCCGCTTTAGTGGATTTGGGGCCCACATGCTTAGTCAATCACGGCCTAAACTTTCCTTTTATTTTATCTTTTTTTTCCTCTTAAATCTTTCTTTTGTCTTTGGCTCTTTATTTTGGCTCAGCTCGGCTGAGAAGGTTGTATTGGGGGTAGTGTTTTTAATAAGATTTTTTTTTTTTTTTTTTTTGGTAAACCAGAAATCCATTTAAAAACTAAGAGTATGTTTGGATCTACTTATTTTGCTGAAATTGAAATTTTTTTGTTAAAAGTACTGTAGATAAAGGTAAAAGTTTATTAAAATAATATTGTGGGATTCATAAATAGTAGCAAAAATAAGCTAAATAGTAAAATAAGTTGGCAAAAAATAATTTTACCAAACGCACACTAAGAATTATAAAGTCTAGAGTATATAATACCTCACGCGTCAGCTAAAAACTAGTACAAAATACAAGGAGGAAGATTCGAATGAAAAACAAGGGAGCTAGGATTATGCATTCCTTCTTTAGCCAAAATGTCCACACAGTAATTATCCTCACAATGAATGTGGTACAAGCGGGCTTCCTCAAAATGCTAGAGGAAGGACCTACAATCAGAGATGAGACCATTATAAGGGTGAGTTGATTCAGCAATCTGGGAATTAATGAAATCAACAATAGCCTAAGCATCAAATAATTTTGCCAAACGCACACTAAGAATTATAAAGTCTAGAGTATATAATACCTCACGCGTCAGCTAAAAACTAGTACAAAATACAAGGAGGAAGATTCGAATGAAAAACAAGGGAGCTAGGATTATGCATTCCTTCTTTAGCCAAAATGTCCACACAGTAATTATCCTCACAATGAATGTGGTACAAGCGGGCTTCCTCAAAATGCTAGAGGAAGGACCTACAATCAGAGATGAGACCATTATAAGGGTGAGTTGATTCAGCAATCTGGGAATTAATGAAATCAACAATAGCCTAAGCATCAATCTCTAACAATGATTTTTTAATGTCTAAATTCCTAGCAAGGGTTAAGCCATCCCTAAGACCCCATAACTCGGCAGCCATCGAGTGAGTGTGGCCTATTGCTCTGTTGAAACTACCAACCCAAGTTCTCTTGTGGTCTCGTATCAATCCGCCTGCCGATGCCATGCTGGGGTTGCCCCTAACAAAACCATCAGTATTGAGTTTGAAGCAATCTTTTTTAAACCTAATATTATGCAATGATTTTTGAGACTATATATATAAACAAGTTATGTAAGTTTTTTTTTTTTTTTTTTTTTTTTGAGAGAGAGAAAGAGTTTCAACCTATATAAGTAAAACTACAAATTAATGGTTTTTTCAATCACCACATCATAACTGGAGTAATATAGTTCCAAATCAATTTGGAACCAAACTTTTTCCTAACAAAGATTAATTTAAAGTGGAAAAAAGAACTAGGGTTGTCCAAGAAATCTGACAAACTAACCCACCCAAGTGACTCGACTGGAACCGATCCAATTCGATGGCTATGGTAGTAGGTGGTGGGTGGGCGGCTTTAGAATCTGATTCCGACAGGTTGAGTATCAGTTTCTCTCTTCCAACACTTGAACAAACCGACTCGACTGAAAACCCAACCAAACACCAGTGAAATTTCAGTTAGATTTCGCGAGATCTCGCCAAATTTGATGATTTTTCCACTAGATCCGTGCAAGGTTTGGTTGATCCATTGAGAGATCTCGCTAGATCTGGCGAGATTTCCACTGGATCCGACGAGATCTCATTTGATCTTCACCGTATTCCGTCAAAATCACGATCACCACCACCTCTCTTGGTTTTGACCGAAACTGATCTGATTGTGGAACAACCAACATAATTCGACTTGTTAAAGTTATCGGTCAACGATATGCCCTCTATTTTGTCATCCGTCGGAATAAAGTCGAGTTTGGGTAAAGCCCAAACTTGATTTGAGTTGACCTATGGACAACCCTAAAAACCCTAAAAAGAACTACATTGAATAAAAGTTAAAGTTATTAAATTGAAATGAACAAATTAAAAGTTATTTAAATTGAATTTTTGATAAAATTAGAGGGTGTATTTTTTTTTTTTGGGCTAATGAACGTGGATAGACATTGTGGTAGTTGGTGACTTGGGAGTTGTTTGTTTGGTAGGAAAATAAGTAAGGGTATTTTGGTCAAGTTAGGCTCGTACTTTTATAGAAATGGATGGATCAGATATATTAAGATGGGATTCGACAGGGTGCGGAGATCATTTTTCCATAAAAGGATTAGGTTGACGAAAGTTGTAGGTAATTGATTGCGCATTACTCCGAATATCTTTTATGGGGGGCTGGTGATGATGATGATGATGGGCACTCACTGTACCTGAAACTGAAAGGATAAATTTATGGTAAGTGGTGTCACATGAACGAATATTATATTGCACATTTAAAACCTTTCTAACGTCTAATTTCTAAAATTCTGACAGATCTTGTCATATGCAAGCAAATCATCCAGCTCATTGTATTTGCTTCAGTTCAATATTTATTTCCAAAATTTAAAATAACTCTTTTTTAGAGTTTGTTTGGTACATGTGTTTAAACACATATTTTCAGTTTTTAAATAATATTACATGTATTTTCACACATTTTTTCACCTACACGTATTTCTAAAAAATTTGAAAACTATTATTTAAATATACGTACCAAACAGGCCTTTAGTCTTCCTCAGCTGATAACTCCTTCACATTAAATACCATGAAAAAAAAATAAAAAAAAAAATATATAGGGCATGTTTGGTATACAATAATAAATACTATAATGGAATAGCTATACATCGGAATAAGCATTCAATTGTGTGATTATGTTTTTATTAAAAGTAATAGCTATTTCTTAGTAGAGTCCGAATTTGATAAGAACCTGGTGTAAAAACCTAGTTTTACACCCTCCAATAAGACAATGACACATAAACTTTTTTCAAATAATTTCAAATAAAAAAAATAGCCCCTAATACACCCAATCATAATCCCATTAAAAACTCACTCACCCAAATATTTAATAAATAAAAAATGAAATCTGCAAATAGGGTGTCAATTCAGGTTAGCGTGTTGAATTCGTGTCGTGTCGAGGTAGGGGTATTCAACTAAATGGCTCAACCCTAACCCGACCCATTTAATAATCGTGTCATGATCTTTCAACCCTAACCCGACCTGTTAATAAGGCGGGTTGACCTGGCCCAACCCATTTGACAACCTTAATAAACAAGTCAAGTTGAGTTGACACAAATGTAACACAACCCATTTCAACCTGCATAATATTAAATATAACATCTATCTAGAAATAATTTTTTTTACATCCCAAAAAGCAGTGCATATACTTCAAGTCTTCAACCCACATTCAAAATAATATAGTTCAACAAAAATATAACATTCATCTAGAAATAAGTTCTTTACACTCCAAAAGAAGTGCATACACTTCAACCCAAATTCAAAATAACAAAGTTTAACAAAAATAAAATAACATAGTTCGACAAAAATATAATATCCTTGGAACTCGCCAAATGCTAAGTATCAATATTGAAAGAATTTGAGCAAACAGTAGACTAATTTTGACTATGACCACGATTACCATCCATAGATTCTTTGTTGTACAAATTCATAACATCTTCCACAAGCTCATCTAATTTCATTTGTGCAAGTTCTATGCCAAAAAAAAAATATATATTAATAGTTCTAGGGTCTATAAAGTTTCAATTTCCAATTATATCCATTGTAAAATTTTGTAATTACTCACTTTTCTTTTTTAATTGAAAATATATGTTGGATATAAAAGGTATTTGACAAATCTAAAATAAAATAAATATTTATTTGTTATACGAGTTAAACGGGTTGTGTTAAATGGGTCATTTCGGGTTGACACAAATAAATTAGCGTGTCAAATGTGTCTATTGTGGGTTACGCGGGTTGACCCGCTTATGACACGTTCCTTATCGTATCGATTTCGGGTCGACCTATTTATAACCCAAACCCATTAAGGCCCAACCCTAACCCGAAAAAATTCGTGTCGGGTTCGTGTTGTGTTCGCGGGTTGGGTCGAACATTGACACCCCTATCTGCAATCCTCAAGCTGCCAGAGTTGCTGCCTTCATCTGGGACAAGCCAAAAAAACGTTTCTATACGATTCACATAACAATATCTATAGCTAATGTAAATGGCAAGCAATATTATAGTTAAATTACATTTTTTTATTTGCCCAACACAATGAACCAAGAAACACAATATCCTAAACAGATTTGAATGAAGCAAATGGGGTCCCCTCCAAAACCCAATAAGCTCTACAAATGGGTGAAGTAGCAACAATTGGCAAATCTAGATTTTATGGGTCTTTTCACAGAGGGGAGAGAAGGAAATAAGAGGGGAGAGTTTGAGAGGAAAACATTTTTCTAGACCCTGCTGCCCATACCCATGGTGGATCCAGCAACTTTTCCAGAGTCCTTTAGCGAAGAAGGGAGATTTGGCAAGGTAATGTGACGGAGGACGAAGGCCCAGCAAGGTAATGGGTCGGTAATGGAGGTCCAGCGAGGTTTGTGGCGGGAGGCGGAGGAGTTGAGGAGAGAGATGAGATTTTAGGGACTCTTTTTCACATCTGGTTTAAAAACATGAAATAGGGTTTTTATTTTTATTTTTTTGAGATGTTATTAGGTGTATTAAGATGTATTGATTTTACAATAAGTTCTAAGTAAAAAACTGATGTGGCATATCTTTATTGGCTGGTGTAAACCAAAGGATTTACACCCCGTCCTTATTGAATTTATTCTCATAAAAATAGCTATTCTTTAAAATGAATATAGTTGTAATTGTTATTCCTTAACCTACATAATTAACTATTAAAACAAAAAATTGATAAGAGAATAATAAGTTCAACAAACGAGTCCGAATTTGGTAAGAATGAGGTGTAAATCCCACGTTTTACACCATCTAATAAAAGATTGTTACATCAACATTTTACTTAAAATTCAATACATTTTACAACACCTAATAACATCTCAATAAACTCATAATTTGATTGGATTTATATATGGGTATTGGAATTCATTGAGTATGATTATACTTATTCTTAAATATGTGATAAAATGATATGACATGTTAGTATTGAAGGGGTAAAATATGAGTTTTACACATCCTTACATAATTTAATATCTTTACTACCACCGCACACCCTTGGTGCGATGGTCACTCCACAAGTATAAGTGCTTGTGGGGTGTGGGGGGGCAAGGGTCAGGGTTCAAGTCTCCAGGAGGGAGTTTCACACACATATACACTTACGTTAAGCTAGATTAGAATTTCTATATTGTATAAAAAAATATATATATATCTTTACTAATTTAATATAATAAATATAATAATTTTCACCTTTTTACTATTAATGCTAGAACTAAATGAGAAAATCGAGAATCTTATAAAACCCCCTTATATACCTTTTTTTAATTTTTTTCAAAAAAAACAAAAAACTATAAATCCTTTGTTTTAAACTTAATGTTTCCCTTTCTGCTATAGTCACATCGTGTCATACTTTTATTTATTTATTTAGTAATTAAAATTTAAAATGAGAAAAAAAAAATCAAATACATAACAACTATGAAGCATAAAGAAAAATACTTGTAAACACACGAAGAGGCAATAAGATTTGATGGTCAAGAATGATTAAAGAGTGATAACTTTTGATATTTTTTATTAATAATTTATAAAGATAGAGAAATTGAAAAATATGTGAATCATACGATAAGAGTGTGGTGTATGAAGAGGAAAAGTGCATGAGTTTTGTATGATAATAAAACACCAATTAATTAAGAAGACAAATTTTATAAGACTGATATACAACCAGTTAAGCTCTATGGTACTGAATGTGTTAGACTATTAAAAAACAACACATTTATAAAATAAGTGTAGCTGAAATAATAATGTTAAGATTTTTAAGTGAAAATACAAAAAAGATATTATTCGAAATGACAAAATCCACTTAAAGATCGGTGTAGCCCAAATCCCTATTGATGAAAAGATGAGGAAAATTTGATTGAAATAGTTTGGTAATGTTCAGATGATTGCAATTAATGTACCAATAAGAAAAAGTGAGTTGATTGAAGTTAAGAAAACAAAAGTAAATAAGAAAAAACTAAAAATAACATTAGTAGAAATAATTAAAAATACCCTGTTAATTAAAGAAGTAACATAAAATATTGATTTTAGATGAAATATAATGAAAAAAAAAAAATTACATGCGGCCAACATTAAGGATTCATAATTGATTTCATGATATTAAAGATTAAAGACCTGTTTGGATTGAAGGGAAAAGGAGAGAGTAGAATAAAATTATTTAAAAATAGTTTAATTTTGGAATAATTATACTTTATTTTACTCTTTTTTTTCTTAATCCAAACAGACCGTAAGGTTTTGTATTGGTCGGTGGTGTTGTACTTTTTTGAGAAGGTGGTAGTGTTGTACTTGACTGTTTTATTTTCCTGAAATTGAAGGTACAGCGAAGGCTCTAGCTCTGAACAAATGGACAAGTTACCTATATTTTAGATCTTTTGGTTGGAAGATGAAACGGTGAGGAAAAGAAGAAAGACAAAAATCAATTATGCTTACCTGATCCGGACCAAGGGAAAAAAATAGTGCAAAGTGGAACTGTTTTTTTTTTTTTTTTTTTTTGATGGGGCATAGTGGAACTGTTACCTCTAACAAGAAAGCAACTTAAAATCTAAGCAAAATTTTTCTTTCATCCCTATCTTATCTGATGTCATTTCTCCACATTTTATCTATGGGAATTGTGGATCAACAGAAAATACCAAAAGACACGGGCAGGTAAGAATTTTTAGGTTGGCTATTCTTTCCTTTGCGTGAAGATTGGATGGGACTAGAATATATCCTATGCGTGTATAAATTATGAAAAGTGCAAAAAGGTATATCAATTATGCAGTTCTCTTATATGAACACTACAGCATAGTATTTTAAAAGTTAATACGTTAATATATAATATATAAAAGAATATCATGTGATCGAGAGTTTTGTAGTTAAACATCATTTTTTATATTTTTTTATGAAAATTTTTGGGATATGAATTTTTCATCCTTCTTGTTACTATTGAATTTATTGAGGTAGGGGAAACTGCATTATATCACATATCCTTTTTGTTTTTGTTTTTGTTTTTTTTTTTTTTTTCTCCTGTTTTAGACTTCTTTTTTATTAGAGACTTTGATTAGTCTGTAAGGCAAATAAAATGAATGTGTAATCTATAATTGGTAAAATATAAAGTAAAATACTAAATAAAATTTTATTTTTTGCTAAATATATTTTCCTTTTTATGGTAGAAAACAAGTTAATGGACAAAGACATCTATGCTTACAGTTAACATCTTAAAACAAATAATACATCTCTCTCCTTGGTAATTCATTACTTATATTTTTGGTTTACTTAACCTTTTTTTTTTTTTTTTTTTTTTTTGTACCTGGAATATTGTTTTTTTTTTTTTGAGAATCACCTGGAATATTGTTGAAAGTTAAAAAACTTATTCAACTTAATTTTTATGTCATATTTTTAAAGTCAAAACAAATAAATTTAAGTTACAATGTTACATGAGTGCCTGTTTGATGTAATTTATTTATTCTAAATTTTAGTTTATTTTTTTACAGTGTTTTAGTAGTAATGTTTAGGTTATTTTTTCCCTTGATGATTTAGTAATGTTTAGTTGTTTATAACAGGTAGACTTAGGGGCGCACGCAAATTGAGTTCAATCATATCCTCTCCATAATAGCACATGATCGGATTGTATCGAGTCTTAGAAATCCACACTTGCTGTCAATTGGTGGAGTACGTGGTGTTCATCGACAAGCCATTCAAAAAAAAAAAAAATTTCTCTGAATTAAGAAAAAAAAAAAAAAAAAAAAAGAACTCCGGTATGGGCTCATTGACCCCATGCCACGTGACGGTAATGAGTAATATCACGTTTACCACATGGGTTTTGCTAGAGCTATCGCTTGAACCGCTCTTCTTTAGGTGTTGGGACAAGAACTCCTACTATCAAGCCACACCCGTGTTAAAAAGCCATTCAATTAGCTAGTCGATTTAGTTAAACCTGTTTTTACCTCATTGATAGTGGTGTGTGGGGCAAAGATTTCACCAGATTTGATAGATCTCATTCGATCGGTGAAAATCTCACTACCATTGAACATGATATTAACAAGCCTGGACCTTTTACATTAGGCTATTCCTGCTATAAATTTTTATTGGGAAAGGTTAACCAGTATTGTTAAGGTTAAAAAAAAAAAGAAAAAAAAAGACACCAAGTAGTACTTATAAAGCTGTAAAAATAAGATAAAACTTGATGAAGTGAAAATCGTCAGTCGTTGTAAGTGCGTCCAGATGGAGTCGAGTATTCGTCGGCATCACTGTGAAAATGGTAATACAGCTCCCTTAAGGTGGTCACCGGTGTGGTGCCTGCCACAACGTCTCTGATGCCAAAGTCAGTATAAGAAAACTTTGAGGGAATAACAAGGTATCAGAATAACTAGCAATGCTTTGAGGTGTGTCTATGTACCTGGTATATGGCTGATTGAGGCGCATATATACACCTTTGAGGCTCCTAGCCGTTGGGGGCTTTAATTGTGGCTTTAGTGCTCTTTTTGTAATGCCTTAAGTCTCATGAATATGGGTTTTGATGAGGCTCCAACGGTCTGCCAACTATTTAGTAACCGCCCCGGGCATTGAATGTCCTTATTAATGGTCCTTCTATCTTCGTCCGTGTCGCATCGAGGTGGATGAAATTGTTTGATGATATCGTCCAGGTAAATTGAGTTCGTCAGTCCCATCAGCTGCCCCCCGAGTTCTATGGTCGTCGTGACGTGTCATGACGACCATCAGAAGATGAAAGGTTTTCCTAATCAGACATGGCTCTTGGAATTTCGCTCCACATTTAATGCATAGTGGTGACGCCATGCGTATCGTGGCCACGTGGCGTATTCTGGCCAGTAGAGTTAATGCTTCAATTGTGTGACTCTTAGGGTTTCCCGCTGAATTTCAGTTTTTTGTGCCTTGGTTTTTAAACTTCCCTTATTTTCATTTTTCCTTTTACCTTTTTCAAACTTCTAATCATTGCTCTGAGCTTCTTCCTCTCCGATTTTCCTCTGTGATTTTCTCCGAGCCGGTGCGTTTAGTGGCTGAGTTCTCTGCACATTTCTTTTTGAGGTACGCCTTTTTTCCTTTCTCTGCTTTCTTTTATGGCATGGACATGGACTATATGACAAATTTCTTATTTCTCTTCTTCTTCTTATTTTTTTATTTTTTTGTTTTTTGAAGGCTCCAATTTTCTTTTCAGGTGTTGGGGGAGAGTCTTCACATTACAACGGAGTACCTCACTTAGGAAGCTAAGGGCTAATACTCTGAAGGAAAAAGTCAAGACCTTAAGCGACGACCTTAGAGCCGAGAAGCAGCTAACTCTGGAAAAGGATGAACAACTTTTGACTGCTAAGGAGAAACTCAAGACCATTGCTACCAAGGCCGTTGAGGCCTTCCAGCAGACTGACGAGTACAACACAGTACTATTTAGTTGGTATTTCAAAGGCTTTGAGCTCCTGAGGAGGTACTTTGTCAAGCATCCTACTGGAGTAGATCTACAGAGCTTGGACTTGGAAGAAGTGGACAAGGAGATGGCCGCTGACGAAGCCTCTCAGTCCTCGGCTCCTGAGGAAGATGCTCCTAAGAGTGCTCCTGCTGGTGACGATGTCAACAATGCCTGAACCTGTCTTTTTTTCCTTTGTGAAATCTTTATCTCCCCTTTTTTTTTGTAAGTGCCTCGTGTGTTTTTGGGCCTTTTAAATCTATTTTGAGAACAATATCTTCATTCTAATTTGAGAACAATCTTACCTTGTTTTTATGGGTTTTTGATTGCAACAATGACACTTTTTTGGTTGCCTGTTGATTTTGGGCTTTCACTGGTGTTTGTAATTCTATACTTACTTGCTTGTTTGTGTCCTTGCCTCTATATGATCCTTGCTTGCTTTGTTCATTTAGCTGCTTCATTTGCATTGGTACATTGTACTTAGTTAAATTTTCTGTTGTGATCTGCCCATTTGAAGGAGGACTGACTCGTCCGTAACTTGTACTCGTCTAGGCGGAGGATTGACCTGTACATCATTAGTAACTTATATCCGTCTTGGCGAAACCTTGCTTACTTAGCTATTTTTATGACTTACACCCATTTAAGGGATTTCGTCGTTCTTTGGCTTTGTCAGTAACTTACATCCGTCTAGACGGAATCTTGTTACTTAGCCATTTTTGTGACTCACACCCATTCAAGGGATTTTGTCATTTTTTAGATTCGTCAATAACTTACATCCATCTAGGTGGAATCTTGTTACTTAGCCATTTTTGTGACTTACACCCATTTAAGGGATGTTGTTATTTTTTGGCTTCGTCAGTAACTTACATCCGTCTAGGCGGAATCTTGTTACTTACCCATTTTTGTGACTTACACCCATTTAAGGGAATTTTTCATTCTTTGGCTTCGTTAGTAACTTACATCCATCTAGGCGGAATCTTGTTACTTAGCCATTTTTGTGACTTACACCCATTTAAGGGATTTTGTCATTCTTTAGCTTCATTAGTAACTTACATCCGTCTAGGCGGAATCTTGTTACTTAGCCATTTTTCTACTTGACTTTTAGGCTGTAGGCTTGCTTGTATTGAATCATTGGTTGAATAGTCCTTTTATTACTTTCAATAACGAATACAATTTTCTGTTACATCTATTGGTGGTACTTCTTCAAATGCTCAATGTTCCATAGTCGTGGCAGTCTCTGTCCATCTAAGGTCTCCATGTGATAGCTCCTTTGTCTGGAGTAATGGACGATCCGGTAGGGTCCTTCCCAGGTTGGCCCAAGTTTCCCTTGGACAGGGTCTTTGGTTGCTAGGGTGACTTTACGTAGGACAAGATCTCCTATATCAAGTCGTCTGAGCTTCACTCTTTTGTTGTAGTACTCGGCCATCTTCTGTTAGTACTTGGTCATTCTGCTTGAAGCTTCATCCCTGATCTCGTCCAAGCAATCCAAACTGACTTTTAGTTGATCATCATTACTTTCTTCGTGAAACATCTCTCGTCTAACGCTGGTTATTCCCACCTCGACCGGGATTACTACCTCGGTTGGACAAGGTCTTTGGTTGCTGGGATGACTTTGCGTAGGACAAGATCTCCTATGTCAAGTCGTCTGAGCTTCACTCTTTTGTTGTAGTACTCGGCCATCTTCTGTTAGTACTTGGTCATTCTGCTTGAAGCTTCATCCTTGATCTTGTCCAAGCAATCCAGGTTGACTTTTAGTTAATTGTTATTGCTTTCTTTGTGAAACATCTCTCGTCTGACGTTGGTTATTCCCACCTCGACCGGGATTACTGCCTCGGTGCCGTAAATGAGCTTGAAGGGGGTTTCTCCTATCGGGGTTCTGGCTGTAGTTCTGTAAGCCCACAAGACATTGGGCAATTCTTCGGGCCAGGCCCCCTTAGCATCGTCTAGCATGGCTTTGATGATCTTGAGTAGTGTCCGATTAGTCACCTCCGTCTGTCCGTTTGCTTGTGGATGTGTTGGGGATGAGAACTTGTTCTTGATCCCTAGACTTGAACAAAAATCCTTGAAGCTCTAACTATCGAATTGCCACCCATTATCTGATATGATCGTTCGTGAAATCCCGAACCTGCAAATTATGTTCTTCCATACAAAACTCTGGATTTTTGCTTCGATGATGGTTGCTAATGCCTCTGCTTCAACCCATTTCGTGAAATAATCAATAGCGACTAGTAGGAACTTTACTTGTCCTTTACCTTGGGGCAATGGGCCGACGATGTCAATTCCCCATTGTGCAAATGGCCAAGGGGAGGATATTGTCATCAGTCTCTCGGCTGGAAGGCGTTGGACATTCCCAAACCTCTGGCACTTGTCGCACTTCTTGACTAGCTCCCTTGCGTCCACTTGCAAAGTAGGCCAAAAGTAACCAGTTCTTACGACCTTACTTACCAAGGACCTGGGGCCCGCATGGTCTCTGCACACCCCTTCATGAATCTCTTTCAGAATATACTTGGCTTCCTTTTCATCTACGCACTTCAAGTAGGGCATGGAAAAGCCCTTTTTGTACAGGATATCATTCAAGATCGTGAATCTGGCTGCTTTCTTCCTAACCTTCCTGGCCTCTTCGACGTCTTATGGGAGATAGCCATCTTGGAGGAATGATATGATCGGGGTCATCCAGCTACCTGTGTTCTAGATTGCAAATGTAGAGATTTCTTCAATGCTTGGGCGTTTCTGGGCTTCCATCTCTAAGCCCATGCTTGTTGATCCTTCTTTTGACGATGCTAGCTTTGCGATTTCGTCTGCTATCATGTTTTGGCTCTTGGGGATCTGCATGAACTCCACCTTATCAAATTCCTGTGTCAGACTCTTCGTCAGCTTGAGATATTTTTGCATTCTTTTCTCCTTTGCTTCACACTCCTCTTTTATTTGCCCTATTATCAGCTTAGAATCGCTCTAGAGGAGCAAGTTTTTAGCTCCTAGTGCTTTTTCGACTCTTAGCCCCGTCAGTACTCGTTCGTACTCGGCCTCGTTATTGGTGGCCTGGAATTTTAATTGGACTCCGTATTTAAGCGTTTCTCCATCCGAGGTGGTGATGACGACCCCTACTCCCCCCCTCTTTTGGGCTGACGAACCATCGGTCTGTATCATCCACCATTCTATCTCGTTCGTGAGGCTATCTTCGTTTGGGAGGGTAAACTCGGCGATGAAGTCTGCTAGAGCCTGTGCCTTAATGGCTGTCTTGGGGTGGTACTCGATGTCGAACTGGCTAAGCTCGATTGCCCATTGGACCATTCTCCCAGCTGCCTCGGGCTTGTTCATGGACTTCCTGATGGGTTGGTCCGTCTTTACGAAGATGAAGTTCGCCTGAAAGTACGATCGCAGTTTGCGCGAAGCTACTATTAGTGCAAATGCAATCTTTTCAATCTTGGGATACCTGGCTTCTACTTCTTGGAAAGCTTGACTGACGTAGTAAACTGAGAGTTGTTTCTTGTCCTCTTCTCGAATCAGGGCTGTGCTTACGGCTGTAGCTGATACTGCCAGATACAAATATAGATTTTCTCCTTCCTTGGACGGACTTAGGAGGGGCGGATTGCTCAGGTAGGTCTTGAGTTCTTGAAATGCTGTCTCTTATTCGTCAGTCCAGGCAAAAGCTTGCTTCAATGTCTTGAAGAAGGGCAAGCATTTGTCCGTTGCTTTAGAGACAAACCTGTTGAGTGCTACTATCCTTCCTGTGAGCTTCTGGACTTCTTTGACGATCTTAGGTGATGCCATATCGAGTATGGCTCGCACCTTCTCTGGGTTTGCTTCTATCCCCCTTTGGGACATCATGAATCCTAAGAACTTCCCCGAGGCTACTCCAAAGACGCACTTGCTGGGGTTCAACTTTATCTGGTACTGTCTGAGTGTGGCAAATGTTTCCTTGAGGTCATCTAGATGGGCAGGCTCCTCCTTGCTCTTGACGAGCATGTCATCCACGTACACTTCCATATTTCTTCCGATCTGCTTGCTGAACATTTTGTTCACTAACCTCTGGTAAGTTGCTCCTGCATTTTTCAGTCCAAAGGACATTACCTTGTAGTAGTAGAGGCCCTGACTCGTGATGAAAGCGGTCTTCTCTTGGTCCTCTTCAGCCATTTTTATCTGGTTGTACCCTGAGAAAGCGTCCATGAACATCAGTAACCTATGCCCGGCTGTAGAATCCACCAGCTGGTCTATCCTTGGCAGAGGGAAACTATCTTTTGGACACGCTTTGTTCAGGTCCGTGAAATCCACACACATTCTCCATTTCCCATTTGCTTTCTTCATTAGGACGACGTTAGCAAGCCACTCTGGATAGTAAACCTCCAAAATAAAGCCTACCGATAATAACTTGTTAACCTCATCTGTAACTGCTTGATTCCGTTCTGGAGTGAAGACTTGTCATTTTTACTAGACGGGTTTCATCTTCAGGTCTACACTTAGTTTATGTTGGATGACTTTTGGGGATATACCCGGTATGTCCTCGTGACTCTATGCGAAGACATTCAGGTTCTCTTTAAGGAACTGGACGAGTCTCATCCTCATTTCGGGATTTAGTGTCGTCCCTATTCTAGTCGTCTTTGCTGTCTCGCCTTCGACCAACTCCACTATCTCCAGGGCTTCTACTTTATCTTCCTTTTTCTCCTCGATCATCCATGTATGGTTTTCTTTTGCAACTAATACAACCTGGTAGTATTCCCTAGCCAATACTTAGTCTCCTTTCATCTCGCCCACACCATTTTCTGTTGGGAACTTTACCTTCAAGCAATAAGTAGACATGGCTGCTTTCCAGCGGTTAAAAGTAGGTCTCCCGATGATTATATTGTAAGATGAAGGGCAGTTTACCACTAAAAAGTCCAGCTGACAAGTCAACTGCCTCGGGTGAGTCCCCACTGTCACCGTCAGCGTCACTATGCCTTTGGGATACACCCTATCTCCACTGAAACTGATGAGGGGAGAGTCAAATGGGCATAGCCTTCCTAGATCTAGCTTCAGCTGTTGGAAAGTGGAGAGGTAGATGATGTCTGCCGAGCTATCATTATCCATGAGGATTCTCTTGGTATTGAATCCTTCTATCACGAGCATTATGACCAAAGGATCGTCATGAGTAGGGGTGTTTGCGGTGCGGTGCAGTGCGGTTTTGAGCCATTTTTAGCACCGCACTTTGCGGTGCAGTTTAGTTAAAACCATAACTGCACCACACCTTATTTTTGCAGTTACATGTGCGGTGCGATGCGGTGTGGTGCGGTTTAGAGTTTAGCCAAAACCATAACCGCACCGCACCTCATTTTTGCTGTCACATGTGCGATACTATGTATAAGATGCGGTTTGAAGTCAATATATTTTTCAAATTTTTGGCTTTTCCTACTCAGCTCAAAACTAATTTTTCCCTTTTTTTGGGTCAAGTTTTAAATTATTGAGCTAGTTTTTCTTTATTTTAGGTTAGCTTTTCTAGTCAACACTTGCTAAGGTTATTAATTTTTTTTTTTGAAAACTAGGGTTATTAAACTATTAATAATATATTTAATATTAAAAATAAATAAATGTATTAATATATAGAGAGGGTGCGGTGCGGTTTGTGCGGTTTTCTTATTATAAAACCGCAAACCGCACTGCACCATGCGGTGTGGTGCGGTGCAGTGCGGTGCACTATTACTTGCGGTGCGGTGCGGTTATGCCATTTTGTGGGCGGTTTTGGTGCGATTTTTACGGTTTGTGCGGTTTATACGGTTTGGTGAACACCTCTAATCATGAGGTTGCTTCACCCCCCTAGCATCTTTTTCTGAGAAACACTTGTCTTAATCCGTCCGTCTTTGTTTAAATGGGGGCATCCTGTGGACACTGTTCACCTACCTTTGATACGCTTTCTTGAGGGATTTGAACGACCCACCCGTGGATGGGCCACCTATGATCTTCTTGATCTCCCCGATCACATTTGGTGGGTGCTGGGACGTGTGATCCTCGTTACTGGGTGAAAATTCGCGCTGGTTCTTGTTATCACCTCTGAATCTTCTGGATTCCCCATTTTTCACATACTTCTACAATTTCCCTTTCCGTATAAGCTCCTCTATCTGTTCCTTTAGGTCCTTGCAATCTTCTGTGTAGTGGTCGTGATCCTTGTGGAACCGGCAGTACTTCTTCTTGTCATGGACGTTAGGGGACGAATGTAATGGCCTTGGCCATTTGAGGTAGTGTTCATCCTTAATCTGCGCCAAAATTTTGTCAACAAGCATAACTAAAGGAGTGAATTTTACCGTTCGAGGAGTTTTTTCGTCTTTCCTTTTACCCCCGTCATTGGTTCGACGATCTGGACGCTCCCTTTTTTGTCCTCTACGATCGTCCTCCTTCATTCCTTTGTCCCCCGGCTTTTCTACGTCCTTTATGGCGGCTAATGCATCTTCAGCATTCATGTACTTTTGTGCCTTCAGGAGCATCTCTGCCATTGTCTTAAGAGGATTTTTTGCGAGTGAAACCACGAACTCTCTGGACTTCAGCTTCGCCTTAAAGGTTGTCAATTGCACCTTGTTGTTAGCTTCGTCTACCTCTAGGGTCTCTCGAGTAAAGCGCTTCACGTACGACCTCAGTGTTTCTTTTTTCCCTTGTTTAATGGTGAGTAAGTGGTCCGCTGGCCTCTTAGGGCATTGTCCCCAGATGAAATGACACAAAAAGGCGTTACTCAACTGCTCGAAGCTGTCGATGGACGAGATTGGTAACTTTGTGAACCACTCATTTGTTGCTCATTTGAGAGTGGTGGGGAAGGAACGACACAATATCTCGTTAGGAGGCTGTTGAAGGCCTAACGTCGTCTTGAAAGTGTTGAGGTGGTCCTGGGGGTCTTTAAGTCCGTCAAACGGCTCGAGCTGAGGCAACCAAAATTTCGACAGCACTGGGCATCCCAAGACGGCCGTAGTGAAGGGCGAGTCTGTTGCCCTAACCATTCTATCCAGGCTTCCGTCCGTTTTCTCCTTAATGGCGTTCCTCAGCTCGTCCATCTCCTTCCTCATCTTTCGAAGAAGATCTGAGTTTTGTTCATCTGTAGTAGTAGGTCCTCAACGGTCACTTCTTCTATGGCTATCTCCCTCATCCTCTTGGTTGGCTCTGGACCGATTATCCTCTTGTTGAAGCCGTAGCCTCATTTCCTGATTTTATCTGGTGAGCTCTTCAACGGTGGCCGCAAGAGCCTGGACTTGCTAAGCTAAGGTTGCTGAATCCTGGTTGGACTCCATCTGAATATAGAAGTTGATTGGAAACTATGCTTTCGAACCTGAGTACGAAAGAATGTCATTCCCCACAAACGGCGCCAAACTAATGAAGTGAAAATCATCAGTCGTTGTAAGTTCGTCCAGATGGAGCCGAGTATTCATCGGCGTCACTGTGAAAATGGTAATACAGCTCCCTTAAGGTGGTTACCGGTGTAGTGCCTGCCACAACGTCTTCGATGCCAAAGTCATTATAAGAAAATTTTGAGGGAATAACAAGGTATCAGAATAACTAGTAATGCTTTGAGGTGTGTCTATGTACCTGGTATGTGGCTGATTGAGGCGCATATATACAGTTTTGAGGCTCCTAGCCGTTGGGGGCTTTAATTGTGGCTTTAGTGCTCTTTTTGTAACGCCTCAAGCCACATGAATATGAGTTTTGATGAGGCTCCAACGGTCTGCCAACTATTTAGTAACCGCCCCGGGCATTGAATGTCCTTATTAATGGTCCTTCTGTCTTCGTCCGTGTCGTATCGAGGTGGACGAAATTGTTTGATGATATCGTTCAGGTAAATTGAGTTCGTCAGTCCCATCAAAACTGTAAAAATAAATAAAAAATTGCTAGAAATTTTTTTAAAAAGTTGTTGTTAATGGCACTTTGCGGTGACCATTAATACAACCTATTTTTATTTATTTAGATTTTAAAATCTATAAACTCCATTGGGCCGCCGTGGCACTTTATTACCCAACTCATACTGTACAACATCTTTATTCAATTATTCTTCTCGCAAGCTTGCAGAGCACCTGACAACCAAGAGATTCAGACCACTTGATACTTTTTTTTTTTTGGTTGAGAAATAGACCATTTGACACTTTTCTCTCAATCACCCACTCTTTCTTTTTTTTTTTTTTTTTTTTACAATACCACCCACTTTGTTGTTCAAACGGTAAAAACTAAAAAGTATTTTATATTTTATGCCGGAGTGGGCGACAACCTGATCCAAAGTCCCCTCGTTTGTACCTATTTACCGTACTCTTTCAACATTGTCGGAAACCCCTGCAATACGATTCCTTTTCTTTTCATTTATATTTATTTATTTTTTATGTGGGTCGGCATAGGATACGATACCTATTCCAGATCCCCTCACATTTGTTTCACACTAATGGACCCACCAATATAGTGTACCTTTCCTGGTCCCAGAGCCGAATGGAGAGAGAGAGAGAGAGGCCTCAGCTCAGCTGGGTCGCGCAGGATCCAGAAGCAACGATCAAAACATTGCATTGATTACACACCTCCCACTTGACATGTCCCACTCAGTCTAACGTAGCCAAGCCGCTGTTTCCACGGTCAGATTTGGTTGTCGTGTCAGCTCGTAACGTTGCCAGGTCCAACAATTAAATGCCTAATTTCTCAACTTGACCTTCCTTGCACGTTTCCACGTGTCAATCTTTCTAGATTACTACTACTACTATTTTTTCTTCTTTTTTGGCGTTAAAGCTGATTTTTCTTTTTATTTATTTTATTAAAAAAAAAAAAACATTGAGATCTAGAAAGGATGATACGTTTTCCAAAGTGGGGCCACGTGTGTAGTGATGGATGTTAAAAGCAATCACATGATGCAGGGGATGGCTAGGACATGTTATTGATGTCTTGGTTTTCACGAGGAGCGTGGTGGGTGTGGACCGTACGTTGCAATATAAATCAACCATATCCGTTTCTGGACTCTATTTTACTATCTAAAAAAAAAAAGCCTATAATTTTATAATTTTTTTTTATTCTTTATTTATAAAATTTTAACTATTTCTTATGATTTTAATTTTTATTATCAAATTAAGACATCGATCAATATTTGGTGTATGTTATGATTGAATCCTAGATTTTTTATTCAATTATAAAAAATTTTACCAATTAAATTAATTTTTTTATTAAATGTAAATTTTAATAAATTCACAGTTGTGTTATATTTTTTTTTCTTGTATTCTTTATATTTGGAATAAAAAAAAATACTATCTTTAAAAAAGCTTACAATTTTATAATTTTATAATTTATTTATAAAGTTTCCACCATTCTTACCACCAAATCAAAACACCAATCAATATTTGGTGTATGCTATGATTGAATCTTAGATTTCTTATTCAATTGTCAGAAATTTTACCAATTAAATTAATATTTTTGTTAGATGTAAAATTTAACAAATCCACCGTTAGGTTATATTTTTTTCTTGTGTTCTTTATATTTGGAAAAAAAATTTAAATACAAAATCAATAATTATTTCATTAATCAAATTGTGGGGTCAAAGAATTTGGCCACCTTGGCCCACTTCATACTAAGCCCAAGGCCCACGCCGAGGAAGAAGAAATGTCCGAGTACGAATGGAGAAAGTCTGAATTGCGAAGGAGCATCGCTGAGGACAATACTATCCTCGGCAAACCGAGATCATAGAAGGGAAGAGCAGCACGTCATCAAGGGCAGCCTCATAAGGCATCTCAAGAAACAGGACGAGTACAGTGGGTCAGCCATGGGAGCTAGGTAGAGGAGCAATTCAAGGAGAAACTGTCACCTCCACATTAAATGCCCACAACTAACGTTCTGGCTGCATTAATGAGGAAATGACCCCTGAACAGTGCTGCTTTGGTTGCTGCAACTCACAGAAGGATTGAGACGACGGCTGATGGGACAAGTACTCAAGTAGTGACCTGCATGATCAATAAATGGAGGGCTGAGATCAACTGAAAGGGGATATATAATGTAAGGAATCCTCTAGAAAAGAGGGAGGGGGGAAAGTTGGGAGCAGAAAACGCTGTAGCAGCTGGTATCATCTTTGTAAACCTTGTAACCAAGCACTGAAGAAATAATAAGAACAGATAGCTCCTCGGACAAGTGCCTAGGACAGAATTTTATACTTAAAACTCATTTTCTTGTTACTTAGTTTAACCATGTTCATTCGTTTCTATCCTCACTAAAACCTAGTTCTTAAACCCATTATCTACAAATTTATTGTATTGGACTAGTTGGGCATGAGTCCACTCCTCCAACAGTAGAAGTGTTCGGACCCAATCCCTACACAAATGTTTAAATTTTAAGATTTTATAATATAAAATTATGCATAAAAATTAAAATTTTGAATTGAATACTAAATAATATCCAATTTATTTATAAAGTTTCAACCATTCTCGATGATTTTACTCTTTACCGTCAAATCAAGACACCAATTAATATTTGGTGTAGACTATGATTGAATCATAGATTTCTTATTCAAATATCAGGAACTTTACCAGTTAAATTAATCTTTTTGTTAGATGTAAATTTTAACAAATCCACCGTTTAGTTATATTTTTTTCTTGTATTCTTCATATTTAGAAAAAAAAAATTAAAATTAAAATATCAATAATTATTTCATTAATCAAATGTTTTAATTTTAACTTTTTATAATATAAAATTATGCATAAAAATTAAAATTTTGAATCGAATAGTAAATGTGGGGGCAAATAACCAAGAGTCACGCATCTTGGGCTGTGGGCTTAGTCCGAGGAAGACTCGTGGGCCGAGCAATGTGGCAGTTATTAAAACATTTTACTTTCAAAAGATTCGCACATAGGAGCGGCGATTCCGTCCGAGGAGGGTATAGTCCTTGGATAAGAAGATTTCGGTTCAAGGATGAATCCCAGTGGTTGAAGTAATCCTCCTGGAATCCCCAATGACAGAAAAGACCTTGGTGAGCTTACTGGGAAGGAAAAGATCCCCAAAAATATCTGAAGAAAGGCTGCTACCACCACATTGAATACCCTGCAACTACTTTTCTAGCCGCATTTATGTGGAAAAGACCTCTGAACAGTACTACCAAGACTATTACCTCTCACAGGGAAGCCAAAGAAAAGATCTGATGGGATAAGTATCAAGGGGCGCCTTAGATGAATGACAAGTGTAAGGATAGGATGCTTAGAAGATGATTATATAATGTCATTTCTCCTCCGTTGTAGGGGGGTCTTTTTTCGAGCAAAAGAAAAGAAGACAAAAAGAAAAGGAAAAGAAGCAAAGAACTAGAACGTGAATTACATAAGAGGATTCCTCCTCGGACCTAAATAAAACAGACTTATGCCAAGTTATCTCGATATGCTTTGGGCCTTTTGATCAGCCTTTTAGTTCATTTATAAGAATAGGTTAAACGAAGTCCTCACCATTCAGACCTAATTCTTAAACCCACTCTCTACAAATATATTGCAGCAGACTTATTGGGCCCGGGTCTTGCATGCTTTGGACTTGAGTGCACAATTTGTTGCCCTACAGTAAATAACATCCAATTGATACAAAATTTGACATCCGTGTTGATAACATAAAGAACATGCAATTCAATTTTTAAATTCTCAAAATATGTAACAATATTAATTTTTTTAGTAGAAACTGTAGCTATTGGTTACAATTAAGTTCATAGTCAAATTTTGTCCATAAAAATTAGGGTTTAAATGATTAAATCCCTATTCTAACTTAGTTGATGGAGAAATTTTGGTAGTAAATTTTTGTATCATAACTTTTGTTACAATTTGAATATGACCAATTATTTAGTAGTTAAAAGAAGAAAATTTTGGGTTCGTATGGAGGTAATTGTGACCGTCAAAGTCAAAAGAATGGAGGGATTTGAGCTTGAAATCTAGCATCCAATGCAAATTTGTTTGTTTATAGAGTAGATTTAATTTAATCGAACGGTTGAGAGAATGAAATCAAAGATGTGCAGTGGAGATGAGTTTGATACTTTTGACTACATGTTAAAGTTATGTCGAAAATGGAATAATAAAAAGTTAAGTAGAGATGTGGGCTTCTCACAAAAAAAAAAAAAAAAAAAAAAGAAAAAAAAAGAAAAAGAAAAAAGAAAAAAGAAAAAAGTAGAGATGTGGGAGCAGCTAGGGCCGTACCTAGGTATGAGATCCAATGGGCGGTTCCCGAGAAGTCCGTTTGAGATAGTTTAAGAAGCCAAAATGACTGATTGGTGGGAACGTGTCACGGGCTAGGCTAGTAGGATTGCTTTACCTCCTCAATCTGTTAACAAATCTTAATTCTCAACCACACCTTTGCCCAGGTCAAGACTCAGATATTCAGAGCTTTTTTTTTTTTTTTTTTTTTTTTTGCTGTACTGTCAGCTTTGATATTTCCGTCTAAACACTAGTCAGCGCTTTACATGCCACGAGAGAGACCACGTTTTTTGAATAAATCCACGGTTTGAAGGGAAAGTGAATACACAAATAATTGCATAAAAAAATGACTAATAAAACTTTTGTTTTTTGCCTTTGAGGGTCAGACACTGGCAACTTAAAATTTTGTAATAAAAAAAGAGGGAAGGAAATGTGGCATCTAAAAACTCCACCAAATGACTACAATTTGATAATTGTTAATTCCTATTAAGTTGAATATTTAGTGAATTGTTTTAAAGTGTTTGACGGGTTTGATGTTTTATCTCCACTCATAAGAGTCCGGCCCTGTGCCATTATAGTGGCTTTCAAATAGAAAGCATGAACCACGTTATATGGATCTTTGTATAACGATGAATAATGGAAATTATTGTTTTGCACCGAAAAAAAAAATGGTGCTGTATCCTGTATGGTGGGTGACATAATACTAAGGGTGACAATTCATGTTCTCGTGTCAGATTCGTGTCGTGTCAACTCATGAGTACCCATCTATATGAGTAAACACTAACCCGACATGTTTATTAAACGGGTTAAGATTCTTCAACCTTAATACAACTCATTTATTAAACGAGTCAGTCGTGTCGACCTGTTTATCAAATTTATCAAAATGAAAAAAAAAAAAAAATTATGAAAAAACAAACAAATAAATATTTTTAATATAAAATTTAGAATTAACGAGTAACTGCATCATAAATAACCATTTAAAACTAAAGTATATCTCAATATCACAAATAATCAATCACAATATGTCAAAAAAAAAACCACAACAACTAATAATTTTATATACTTAGGATTTGAAGGGTATATTGGCAAAATATTATTTAATTAAACGGGTCAAACGAGTTCCATGGGTTGAATACTAAACCAACTTGTTTATTAAACGGGTCAGTTGTGTTAACCTGGATATGACACGAACCCAATAAGCCCCAATCCATAACTTGCTAATTTCGTTTCATGTGGTATTGGGTTCACGGGTCGTGTCCAATTTTGCCACCCCAACATAACACTTTAGAATTTTTTTTTTTAATTTTTTTTTTTATTGTTGTTGTTGACACTCATAAAGTATATATTAAAATTTATAATTTCTAATGTTTTGCATTTGTATAAGACAATACGGTTTAGAAGAGCTCAAGTGGCTTACATTATGTATTATTAGTCATTTACTTCATTAAGTATTTATGAGACGGTTTCATGAAATCATTCTTTTACAATATGTGAAATTCACATGTGTGAAACTCACGTGTGAAACTCACATATGAGAGTGGGATCCTTCATAAGATTGTCTTATAAGATAACTTTTTATTTAGAAGACTGTATTGTCCTCGTATTATTGATTTACTAGTATGTAGTTCCGTGCATATGCAACGATACAATTAAAAATAATTACAATTATTCGATTCAAATTATACATTTTTTCGAGTAGAATTTCAAACTATATGTATTAGCTTACACTTTTTTAAAACCATACATTTTTAAAATATGTAATTGTTTCTCATAATATATATATATATATATATTTATATGGTTTAGAATTTAATTGGTTTTAGACTATTCGGTTTTTATACCCAATAATTCACTTATTACAAAAATTAAAAATTTAGATGGACATGGCGAAAAATTAAACTCTAATTGAAATTCAATTTAGAATCTAATTGGATTTAGACTCTTCAATTTTTATACTTGATAATTCACTTGACACAAAATTAAAAATTAAATGGGGCACGAGGCGCAAAATTGAGAATCAAATATAAAATATAATTGGATTTTCTCTGAGTTTTGACTGTTAATATCAAGGTTGTCAAAATCGGGATTTTACGTAAGATCGTGGGAGGTAGGTAGGATTGTGGATCGTAGGATCGGATCGTAGATCGTAAGATCCTACCTATTTTCAGATTTTAAGCTACAAACCTATTGATAGTGACTTTGTATGTTATATAATCACTTAAAATATGAATACATCCATTAAAAAAAAATTTGCATCATAAAATGTAATTTGCACGCACTACATCGTTCTTATGTCATTTTAACGAAAAAAAATATATTTAACTTTTGACATAATGTATCTAAAAAGTTCAGTACATGTTTAATTAGCAACTAATGGTCTGTTTGGAAGTTTAGAGAGGGAGGAGAGTAGAGGGGAGGAGAGTAGTGAGGAGGAGAGTAGAGGGGAATAGTTCTCCTCCACCTTGTTTGGATGTTTTCAAAATTAGTAAGGGGGAAGGGAGTAATTAGCCCTTCCCCTTATTTGGATGTTTTAAAAATTAGGATGGAGAGGAGAAGAAATGATTAAAATAGACAAATTTACCCCTATTTGAAAATAGACTTGCAACATTGGTCTATTATTAATTTAGAAAGGGTAAATTGAGAAATTTATCTAGTCAATAATTTATCTACTCTACTCTCCCTCCAAATCTCTCCAATTTGGGGGAATTAAAAATGAGGGGTTAGAGGTGGTTGAAACCCCTCCAAACCCCTCCAAACTCCTCTCCCTCCTTCCTTAAAAAACTTCCAAACAAAGTAATTGAATTACTCTCCATTCCTCTACTCTACTCCCCCTCCTTTTTTAAACTTCCAAACAGGCCATAAGTACCAAAATATTATCTACACATATAGAAAATGTTTTCCAAATTCTAAGTTCCAAATCCAAAATAAGTTAGGCTAGTTAGCATATAAAAACTAGCTAACTACAAATTTACAATATGTAATCTAAAAGAGAATTCTCAATCTAAGGTAAACTAGCTAATTACAAATATGAAATCCAAAAGAGAATTCACATTCTAAAGTTCTTCTAATCTAATCACTGTCATTGTCATATCCCATTTCATCATCTAAATATTTTAGGTTTTGTTTTTGAAAACGTTAAACTTAAATACTATAGGTTTTTTTGAGATTTTATGTTGACATAGGGATAAATTTGGGACTTCAATTCATTATTGGGCTTCTGATAACCCGTTGGGTTTGTGGGTTTAGGTGGATTATCTTACCCAAATGAATCCCACTTAAAAAAAAAAAAAAATCAAGCCAAATGGTAGGATCGGTAGGATCCCATACGATCCTACGATCTTATGCGATCCTACACGATCTTACATACGATCCTACCATTTTTGCGATCCTGCTACGATTTTAAACTTTTTGGTGAGGTGGGATCATAAAATCGTGCGATTTTACGATCCGGATCGCGATTTTGACAACTATGGTTAATATATATATATATATATATATGTGTGTGTGTGTGTGGGGGGGGGGTACATGAATTTAAATAAGGTAATTGCGCCACGTGTCATACCCATGGTCGAGGGGGCCATTATCGTGCCGAGTAGGTCACACCCTCGAACAGTAAGGCCACGTTAGTGGCACGTTACCAGAGGAGGTCATACTGTAGAGAAAGAGTTTCGGAGAAGGGGTTAGCTCTGACATGACTTAAGGGATGGTGGCTGCCAATACATTTAATGCATCCCACCAAACCTCCTAGTTGCATTTATGTGGAGAAGATCCCTGAACAGTACTGTCTTGGCTGTCACAACTCACAAGGGGTTTGGGAAGATGTCTGATAGGACAAGCACTCAAGTAGTGGCCTGGACGATCAACAAATGGAGGGCCGAGATAATCTAAAGGAACTATATAATGTAAGAGACCCTCTAGGGAGAGGGGATCTGGAAATCTGTAGAGAAAACACTATAGTAACAAGAACTGAAATTGCATCCCAGTTTAAAAGAAATATACATAAGGACCACTCTCTTTGGATTTTGCCGAGGAAGGTTTTCTTTGCATAAGGCTTGTTTTTCTTTACTTTCTTACTATCTTTGATTCACTGTGCGTGTTGTTTGATCTATTGAAGCCTAGCTTTTAAGCCCACTCTCTACAAATTCATTGTATTGGGCTCTTTGGGCCTTAATCCATTCATCTTTTGAGCTTAGGAACCAAAACCTGCCCTTATAATATATATATATATATATATATATATATATAGATATAGATATAGATATAGATTAGTTTTTTCTATTTCACATAAATATTATGAAAATTATTGATTTTGTTTGATGTTGAAATCCTTATCATACAATCGTCACATGAAAAACTTTTTTTTTTAGAGAGTTTCAACTTATGGCGTCCGCTCTTGATGATAGTTTTTTATCATCAGACCAAGATACCAATCAATTTTTGGTGTAGGTGAGGATTGAACCCCAGATCTCTTATACAACCATTAGAGATTTTACCAGTTGAGCTAACTGGAACCCACGTCACATGAAAAACTTGAATATCATATTTTATTTTCATGTCTTTTTTTTTTTTTTTTGAAAAGCTAAATCACAATTTTGGCCCTTAAAGTTTTGGGTTATATTTATTTTTAGCATTTATGTTTCAAAAATTTTATTTTAACCATTTATATTTAATTTCGTTTTCATATTAGCCATGTTGTCCAATTCTATTAATAGTCTAACCATTCATAATATTTTTCTTCTTCCTAAAGCTATGAAATTCTTGTATTCCATAACATTTTAAAGTTAGTATATATTTCATGAAATAATTAAACATGAAAGAAACTTAATAATTAAATTACTAACGAAAATGAACAGCAGAACCAATATGAAAACGAAATCAAATATGATGAGCCTATGTACAATTATTGAAACATAAATAGATAAAATGAAAAAAAAAAAAATCTCAAACTTTAATTACCAAAGTATATTTTAATCTTCTTTCCTTTTTTTTTTTTTTTTTTTTTTTTTTAAATTCAAAAGGAAAGTATATTGTTATCTTAGTATATATAGGTACCTTTCTTTTTAGCTAAGAATATAAGAGTACCAAATAAATACCTAGGTGCTATAATACATAATAAACAGTGTTAGAAAACATGACCCAAATCTATGAGATGCAAACAACAGAAAAGAAAGAGTAGAAAATATTATCTCATAGATTTACATGTTTCACCCAAAAACCAAGGCTACGTTCACAAGTTTGTTGTAATTTTATTACGACGGCTACAACAAGAGTTACATGAATTATTATGATATATATATATATATATATATATATTTATCTTCTCATTCTACATCTTCTAATATCACACTTGCGACCATTGCTTCCACTTAGAGCACTCAAAGCAGTGGTACTAAATAGCTATATTGCTATTTTTAGCACCATTAATCACAAAAATAGAGTTGCAGCAGTGGAGCTATAGCCAAATTTTTTTGCTTCTCAGCTACAGTGCACATCTAAAGATAGATGTGCACTGTAGCTCAAAACTAAAAAAAAAAAATTATTTTATTTGTGTTCACACATGGTTAGAATATTTTTTTTTTCTTTCTCCTCCTTCCCCATTTCTACCCGTTGCTCCTCTCTCCCCTCAGTCAGTCCTCACCCTCTTCATTTCTTCCTGTTGCAAGCTTCAATTCCTCCACTCGCCACCGACCCAAGCCCCTGCCCAATGCCGATCTTTCTCTCCATCGTTTTCTCTCTCTAGATCGAATCCAAGCTCAAATGATCTAATGATTTTCGGTTTTAGTTGATCTGGTGGGTTTGGTTGTGATAGCGCGACGGCGGGGGGTTACCCATGGTGGGTTAACCCTCTCTTTCTCTTTGTCTCTCTCTCTAGATGATTTTCGGTTTTTGCTGGGTTTTGGTTGATATGGTGGGTTTAGGTTGTGATTTGGTTTTGGGTTTTGATTTGGGTTGAGGTTGTGGGTGGTGATGGCAGTGGGTGTGGGCGGTGGTGGTTGGTGGTAGTGAGTGTGGCAGTGGTGGTGGGTTTCGTTTTTGCGGTGGTTTTTTTATGGTGGGTTTCTAATGGTGGGTGGTGGCTTGAGTTTGTGATTGGTGATTTTTGATTTTGTTTGTGATTGGTGATTTTGTTTTGATCTAGGTTGAGGAAAAAGATTAAGGATTTGGGTTGGTAGTTTTTTCTTTCCTGCTGTGGATTGGTGGTGGTGGTGGTGGATGTTTGTGCTGTGTTGGTGTTTTTTTTTTTTTTTTTTGGATTTATTATTATTATTTTAATGAGTTATTTCTATTATTTTAATCAAATAGCTAAAAATATAGCTCCATTGCTGTGGAGTGTGAGAAGGTAAAATAGATAAAGTTACTTTTGTAAGTGCCAAATAGCTATATTTTTTGCTCCACTGCTGTGGATGCTCTTAGATCCAATTTCACTCTAATTGTTAAAGAATTAGGAAACTTGACACAAACCTATGGGATGCAAACAACAAAGAGCAGAGAATATCAACACGCATACATAAAAGCACAGATTTACACAATTCACCCAAAATCAAGACTATATACCTAGGATTATTGCCAATCTATTACGATGATTACAACAAGAGTTATATGGATCAATAGTGTGTACACACACACACATATATATATATATATCCAATTATTTAGGTTACATATTTGAAAATTACACAAAAGGAGTAAAAGGCAATCGAATTATATGATCTAACTATTGTACATCCCATAACATGTCGAATAACTAAAAGCAGGGATAACTCCCACAAAAAAGAAGAAAAAAAAAAAAGGAAAAGAAAGAAAAGAAAATAAAAAAGAAAAAGAAAGATTGCATGATGTCAAAATAAACCACGCAATACCGTTAACTTCCATCCACACCAATTTACTTTCTTTTAGTCATATATATATATATATATATATATGTGTGTTAGGGTAATTATAGAATATTCTAGGAGTATTATACATATATATATTTTCCTCTTGCATAATAATGAATCTCATTAATTAAATTTATGATGAGACTTACAATTATTTTTTTTTTTTGAGAAACAAACATACACACAAGGAAAAAGAAAAAAAGTTATAATATAAAGGCACACCATAATTCCATGAGACCCACAATTGATAAAAGGGAAAATACACATTTATAATACCACTGCAATATTCTATAATTTTCCATATGTGGAATAGTCATCCTCTAATTCTTCTCTATCTTTTTAGTAATTTTATATTTGACTCATATTAAAAGTTTAAAATCCACTATCTTCCTTCAATCCTGAATAATATTATATGCAAAAGTTGGGCTTAACGTTATGCATGATGCAAAGTTGCAGACACAATTTTGCAAATATTTTATGCTCAACTAGGCCGCCTAATGATTTTCATTTTTCATTGTCAATGGCTGGCCTGCAAGCATTCATTTTCATAGAGGCAGCGACCAAAAATGAAGTTTACTTTCCAATATTTTTCCCCATTAAAATAGTTGTGGCACACACCTATTTTCAGTGCAATCTCTGTATGTGTGTAAAAGTGTGTAACTAGTAGTGTATAATAAAGTTTACTCTTTTATAAATTACATCTCATAACTTGATTTATCGATACAATTAATAGTCACATGTAAATTATGTAATCATAAAAATTTAGCACATTAATTGGTTGCAAGGGCAAAAAACAACAAATTCAACCCTTGATGGTCATGTGACTTGGAACTTGTAAGATGACTGTTAATTTTGATAGTCAATCGCATTATGTGATGCAATTGGCAAAATTTATTATAATTGGAGTGATAATTGTAAATTTTCATAGTTTAAAGTATAAAGTGCAAGTCTCTATCCATGGAATAATCCCAATAGTGTTGTTAGGATGGTGGGATCTATCAAAGTTGATCTCCTTCCCATCCTTTGGCGATATGTGATCGCTATCGATACAAAATACCCATTTTATTTTACGCCATGCATGTTTGTGAAAAACATAAAAGATAGAAGAAAATAGAACGTGATGGGAAAAAAAAAAAAAAAAAAGAGGACGGCAAAGGTGAAGTGAGAAGTTCACATCAACTTCAACTAACTATTGGTTGGATTAGGGCTAACCACGGGTCGGTCCAGGTCAAGTTCGGACTCAACCCGGACTCGACCTGCTCAGGTCGGGTGGAAGAGAATCAGACCTGCAACCGATCGCCGATCACTATGGGTCGAGTCGGATCGAATTCTAAAAAACGATTGGTCGGTTCGGTTGAAACTGACAAACGGCGGCGGCGAGCGGAGGAGAATGAAGCGTTGTCGGATCTGGTTGGAGGAGAGCGAAACGTCACCGATCTGAGCTTTAAACATCGCCGGATCTAAGCCAAAGTTACTGATCTGAGCTTAAACGTCACTGATCTGAGCGATTTTTTGAAAAATATTGCCAGATCTGAGCCAAAATCATCGGATCTAAGTAGATCTGAGAAAAATCGTCGTCGGATCTAAGCGAAATATGGCTAATCGTTGCCGGATTTGAATGGAGGATGGTTCATCTGAAGTGGTGGTCAGGCGGGTCAGGTGGCTGCAGTTTTAGAGGAGAAAACCCGCCACTCGACCCGCCGGAATCGGGTTTGGGGGGTTGAGACCCGCCACCAACCGCCACAGTCGTTGGATCGGGCAGCGAGCGGGTCGGTCTGAGCGGGTTTCTCGGTTTGGTCGAGTAAACGGGTTACATGGACACCCCTAGGTTGGATGGATCTTGGTCCTTCATTTACACTTCATCTTTATTTTATGAGAAGTGATACGTTCACAACAATTTTTAGGTGGTAAGTTGTTACATGCTCTAATTTAAACTACCACTAAAATTACTTATTTACCTACCAATAACATCTTGCCACTTAAGATTTGTTGTGAAAATATGGTAGATATAGCATTTCTCCTATTTTATTCACTTTAAAAAGGTCAATGTGAACTGCTTTATTGGTCATATGATGGACCATTCAATTCAAACGCAAGGGCAGGAGATTTTCTGTCCTTAAAAAAAAAATCAATTTAGGATAAAAATTTTAAGAATTTTTAAGATAACTCAGCAAAGAACAAAATGAAATTATGTTAGGGTTAAGAGGACCGCTACTATTGGTCGTCCCATGGACCATTCAATTTGGATGATCCTAGTTTTCTAAGGGTAATTGATTTCCTTTCATTTGATAAGCAAACCAATTCATTTGACCCCAAAAACATAATTGACCCTCTTAAAAATTCAATTGATGCAAGTAGGAGGATTGTGTAAAAAAATTCGCTTGACCCACTTACACACCCAACTTGCTCCAACTAGGAATGGCAACGGGTTGGGTTCGGGCCGTGTTTTTCCATACCCGGACCCAACCCGTGGGCCAAGACCCGTGGCCCGGACCCGGCCCGTTTACTAAGCGGGTTTTTTTCCCAAGGCTTGGACCCGCCCCCGTCGGGCCCCACGGGCCCCGTTAAGGGATTGGGCCCAATTCGTGGCCCAACCAAAAAAGAAAAGAAAAAAGAATTGAAGCCCAAATTTATTTTTGCCTATATTCAAGCCTGCAAATTCTAATTCAAGCCTAGATAACGTGGCCCAAATGCCAAGCCCAACCAAAAAAAAAAAAAGAAAAAGAAAGAATTGAAGCCCAAATTTATTTTTGCCTACATTCAAGCCTACATATTCTAATTCAATCCTAGATAACGTGGCCCAAATGCCAAATTAGTCCAAATCATAAGCTACTAATCATAAATCAATAAATCACCTGTTACTTATAAATCTATAAATCAATAAACCATAACTAATATCATAATCATAATTCAATAAATCATAACTAAGATTTTAAATCAATAAATCACCTAGCTAAGATAACCATTTAATCATTAATCAACAAAATCATAACTAAAATCACCAGCTAAACATAAAAA
Organism: Notholithocarpus densiflorus; assembly: GCA_030021035.2. Taxonomy (NCBI): domain Eukaryota; kingdom Viridiplantae; phylum Streptophyta; class Magnoliopsida; order Fagales; family Fagaceae; genus Notholithocarpus; species Notholithocarpus densiflorus. The sequence goes on from JARYZH020000019.1 coordinate 4,766,889, forward strand.
TAAAATAAATCCAACAAGTCCAAGAAATAAGTATTAAAAGTCCAACAAGTCCAAGAAATTAAAAAGCTACAAAATAAATCCCACAAGTTTAGAATAACTACAAACCAACAAATTAATCCAACAAGGCTAAGAAATTAAAAAAGCTACTAAATTAATACAAAATGTTTAATATTCCACAATTGTGACACAACTCCCATCAATTGTGACATAACTCTCATCATCTTCATTTGGCTCCCCATCATCAAGAATTGATTGAAATGTACAATCTCCAGATATAGTTGAAGAACCTACAACAACAATGAATTAAAAAATGGAATAAACTTCATCAAATTGTAACTAGCAAATATAAAAACACAGATTTGATTTTATAAATAGAAATTAGACAATTGCTAACCGTTGATTTCACTCCACAAATTCTTTAAACCCAATGTGGTCAACTATTGAAAGGGGATATTCATGTAGGATGACCATACGAGCAAGCTTATTCCTAACTCTAACTTGATCAAATTGGTAAGTATTCAAACTCATAGTTCCATCCACCTTATTTTGTTGTTTAATTAAGACTTGTTGTCGCATATCCCTTATATCTTTAAACTTCATCCGTGGACATCTTGCTAAATGATTACGCAAATGAGTTGTACATTGGCTAGACTCACCTAAGTAAAGTTTGTTACAATGATGGCATTGAGCTTTAAATTTTCCATCAACTTTCTTCCTTGTAAAATGAGTCCAAACATCTGAGGTAGTCTTTATTTTTTTACTTGTATCCAAGTCCTCATTTGTAAGCTCTTGCTCTCCCTCTTCCTCTGTCCCTTCTTGTTCCTCTACCTCTAAGTCTACACCGTCTGGGATTTCAGATTCCTAATTGGTTCAGAAGTTTGGGAGTTAGAATCAAAACAAATTATCACAAATTTATTATTACACATACTCATTGATTAATAGGCACAAATTCATAATTACACAGATTCACAAATTCTATCAACGCAATTATAATTAAACATGATTAATTACAAATTCAAACACTTACTCGTTGTTTAATGGTGATCCTGAGGGTGAGCTGCCAAGCGACAATGGCGAGGGTGATCGTGAAAATGGCGAAGGAGACTGCATAGTTGGCAAGGGACAATGTCCAGTTCTCAAGGGAAAGCCGCTTGGCGAGGAAGAATCAGATTCATTTGTGTCTGTGTTTGTGTCTTCCATCTCCGTTTTAGGCTCTGCATTCCCAACAAACACAAAAAACAATAAACAATTTCTTCCATTAAACAAACTATGCAGATATGAAGGGAAAGAATAGGGGAACAGAATGCTTTGAGACTTGAATCAGGTAAAAGATATGTGTACAAAAATTCACTACCACATTTCACATTTAGTTTCACTGATTTCAACATCCCCAATGTATTACTTATCATCAAATCCAATCTTAATTACCAAAACAAACCCAATAACACCACAAACACCTTAACCTATAAACCAAACCCTCTCCCACCCAAAACCCAAATAAACATTATTATCATCACAAAAAATTCAATGAACCACCACACAATCAAAACCTCCAAACAAATTTTAATGAAACACTGAAAAAAAAAATCCAAAATTTTAAAACAAAAACCAAACATTTTGCCTCTTTATCAAATCCAAAAATCGCAATGATAGATCATACATTTTGCCTCTTTATCATCAAAGAGTGAGATCATATAAAAAAGCTTTACAAATCGGACAACAGAGGAAGAGCGAGGTGTACCTGAGGTCTTGAGGAAGAGCGAGGCCGTGAGAGTGAGAAGGTGAGGCGTGGCGTGACTGCGTGAGTGAGGGCGTGTGCGTGAGGCAGTGACTGAGAGTGAGTGAGGGTTGTGAGAGTGTGAGATCGTGTGCTGAGGGAGTGTCAGAGTGAGGGTGGGAGTGAGGGAGAGGGAGTGTTGGAGTGACTGAGCTGAAATGAGGGACTGAGTTGAGGAAGAGGGAGTGTTGGACTGAGGGAGGGAGGCGTAAGGGAGTGTGGGAGTGAGGGTGAGGGAGTGTGGGAGTGTGGGAGTGAGGGAGAGGGAGTGTCGGACTGAGGGAGGGAGGCGTGAGTTCTGAAGAAATGAGGGATTTGGGTTAGATTATAGGTATATATATATATTTAGGGTATTTTTGTAATTTCAGGGTACCAAGTTTTTATCCGAGTCGGGTCTTGGATTTTTTTGATAAAACTCAGACTCACTTCGGGTTTTTTTTTTAAAAACCCATACCCGACCCTATTCCTAATCGGACCGAGTAAAACTCGGCCCATTAGGGTCAGGCCGGGCTGGGTACCCATGGGTCGGCAAAAATTACCATCCCTATCTCTGACTCACGACAAACCACACAGGCTTCTTATGTGAGTTAGTGTGGGTTGGATGGTTCCAAGGGCATGTTTGGTAGACTGTAATAGACACTATAATGTAATAGTTATTTCTATAGTTTAGCTATTATTTAGTTTGATTATGTTTTTATTACAAGGAAATAGTCATTCCTTATGAATAACTATTTTTCAAAATGAGGAATAACTATTCCTTTTTAAAAGGGTTGTATTAGCTATTCCTTCGTAAGTGCAATAATTTCAAAACTTAATATATTTCCAAATAAACAAAATTTCCATATACATCTAACAATTATAAAAATAAAAAATCATAAAAAATAACATATATCTCTCTTAAATTTAAAAAATAACAATTTTTAAAGAGATATAATTGTATGAGTAAAATATTTCTTAAAATAAATCTTAAGTTTTATTCTAATGTTATAACTCATAACCAAACTTATGAATATGTTTAGTTATTACATTACAACACATTTTATTCCTAATAATAAAAGTTACAATTCATGTCGTAATCCCCATTCAGTGTACCAAACATACTCCAATTGTCAAATTAGTGGGTTGTTTTGACTTGCGGGTTGAGATTTTTTAACCCTGTCAAGAATTGACCCGCATGCCTACAATTATAAGTAAGCATATTAAAGACACACACACAAAGACTAGAGGATGCAAAAGGGAAATGGGTAGAAGAGTTGCTGAGCATTCTATGGACACATCAAACTAATCCCAGGCGATCCTTTTGTAATGATTTTGGGGGTAGAGGCTATTATACATTTAGTAGTCGGATTATGAGTCTGAACGTAATGACTAACTTCTTTTGTGAGACCTTGACCTAATCAAGGAGAGAACGGAGCTGGCCATAAATACACTTGACAACCATCAAAACTCAGAAGCAACTAAGGAGAGGGTAATGCTGAAGGAATCATTACCGCAGGGCATAGAGGGGGAGGTCATAAGCGTCTATACCATAAAATAGATTTTCGACAGAATGAAAAAGACATATATGGTAGAATCGTAACCATAGAATACGACCCTAATCGAAATGCATACATTTGTCTCATATACTATGGGGATGATGAGAAAAGATATATTTTACATCCCAGAGGGGCTATAATTGGAGATACCATTGTTTCTGGTACAGAAGTTCCTATAAAAATGGGAAATGCCCTAACTTTGAGTGCGGTTTGAACTATTGATACTGTAATTGGAAGTAACCAAATTAGGTTTACAACGAAACCTAGAACAACAAGAACGTTCAAACAAGACATTTTAACCTAGGTCACTTTGTCCTAAGGAAAATAATTTTCCAATACAAAGAAGCTGATAGACATGAAATTATGCCTAAATTAGGACTGAAGTGTATGACCTCGAGAGACCGGACAGAAGCCTTGGTGTAAAAACTTCTAGAACACTCTCTCTAAATAAAACTCAGATTTTATTGATTAGAGAAAATGAATACAAGCAACTGAGTTATAATACGTAGCATCTAATCCTATATATATACTGTCTAAGCAAGCAAAGAAAACAGAAAAACTAACTTCCCTATTTTGGAGGGAAAAGCAGTTACAAGAAAAATCCTATCTAAGTATTACATGTGGAGCTCAATCACTAACTGCCTTCTAACTTCCTAAACAACGTGGCATCAGCTCTTCAAAGGAATGGAAGAACTGTTCACAGTATGGCACTGCTTCAATCAATTCTAACAACTCCTTGCTAGCCCAAATTGACTCTGCCACTACTGCTCGATCATTGCTCCTCTCCTCTGTAACTTGAACTTTGCTATGATGCTTTGGATTTTCCTTTTCAATTTCAACACTTGGAAAATTTGCATCCTTAGGAAGTTTTTCCACTAGTAATGATGTTAGTCATCACTTTATTTTGAGCCCTCTGGATTTTTCATAGTTTTTCCAAAGAAACCAAGGTGACCAAGGATGTATTTTAACAATTTGAATATGGGAACTTACCCAAGACTAATTTCCGTCGATATAATTGAGAATTAAATCCCGAAGCAAAATTACAGTCAACTGAGGTTAGAGCACATAGGTTTTTGTAAAGAACTTAAAAATGGTAACTTGATCAATTTAGTGCTGAACCCTACAGTTGACCAAGCCTAACCAAGTTTTGATTGAGTTTTAACAAAATTTCAACCGTTTTGGTTGAATTAAATTCATCACCATCACGAAGAGCATGAAAAAACCTTTCAACCTTTCAACTCATAAACTAAGGCTTTGTTTAGTTACAAATGAGGGAAGAGAGAGAAAAGAAATGAATAATAAAAAGGAAATGAGAAAGAAAAGAAAAGAAATTAGATCTCACATGTATGTTTGGAAATAAGGAGATAAGGGGGGAAAAGAAAAGAGATGAATGAATTTTTCTTTACTTTGTTTGGTTTGCAATAAGAAAGGAAATGAAAAGAAAATATGTGTTTTTTATTTTTATTTTTTTTATGCCCATATAAATGTGAAAGATGCATAAAAATTATGGACAAGTGGACCCTAATTTTTTTTAAAAACCATTGTCTCCCTTCAAATCCGCCCAAATTTGGTGGATTGCAAATCCATGGGCCCAGGGAAACGGTTTCTATCATTTTGTTTTCTTCCATGCTAACCAAACAAGGGAAAAGACTACCTTTCTTATAATTTCTCTTCTCTTCTTCTTTCATTCAGCGTTTCCAAATACACTGTAAAATCGGACCACAAACAAGAAAGATATCGCAGAAACAATGCAGAAATGACCAAAACACTTGGCATAGTTTGCCACTTGGAATTTGGGCTAAAAAGATGATTTTGAAGTTATGTTCACGCTAAAAAGATGACTTGGCAAACAGGTTGAGTTGGGTTCGGGTTTGAGCCTTTTGGGTCGAGTTAAAATTAGATACAAGTAAAAAACATATAAGATTAAAACAAATTGCTATTCCTAATACTCATACCATTTTCTTGTGTGGGTTTTGATGGATTAACTAATTTGGGTCCAATTTTGTCAGGCGTAATTGCATCATCAATATAAAAAAAATGGTTTGCATCCCAACATCTTGCTCTTCCTAGTTCACCGTTAGCTTTATCAATTAAATGCCCATTAGAATTAAGAATTCCTTCTTATTCACCTTCAGAAATTATTTTATTTATTAATTTATTAGGTTATGGGTTAGCAATAAAATTAAAGCCCAAATGATGTTTTTTTTTTTTTGAGAAACAAACACACACACAAGGGAGAGGGAAATGAGTTCTAATACAAAGGCACATGACAACACTTAAAAGCCATGGTAACTTTTAAGGGAGAGTGGGGCAAGTTATACTACACACAACACACTCTCTTAAACCAATGTGAGACAATTACCTTTTTTTTTTTTTTTTTGAGAAACAAACAAACACACACATACACACAAGGGAGAGGGAAATGAGTTCTAACACAAAGACACACCACAACTCCACTCAAAAGCCATGGTAACTTTTAAGGGAGGGTGGGGCAAGTTATACTACACACAACACACTCTCTTAAGTAATGTGGGACAATTACCCATTCTTTTTTTTTTTTTTTTTTGAAAAACAAACACACACATACACACACACACAAGGGAGAGGGAAATGGGTTCTAACACAAAGACATACTACAACTCCACTCAAAAGCCATGGTAACTTTTAAGGGAGGATGTGGCAAGTTATACTACACACAATTACCTATTCTTTTTTTTTTTTTTTGAGAAACAAACACACACACACACACACAAGGGAGAGGGAAATGAGTTCTATCATAAAGACACACTACAACTCCACTCAAAAGCCACGGTAACTTTTAAGGGAGGGTGGGGCAAGTTCAAATGATGTTGGTATGAAATAAGTTCGCAGATGATTATTGATCCATGTATCAAATAATTGTTAGAATTATCGCTAAATGATTAAATTTATTATTTTCTATCAGTTTAAACTTTTAGGACAATCGGTAATTTATCACGATATCGGAGTAGGAGATCTTGAGTTCGCTCCTTGTCTCCAATCTATATCTCATTTAAAATATTAAAAATCCCATATGTTGGTATGGTTAAATTCACTATTTCCTAGCAACTTAAGTTTTTGGGATAATTTTTCTCTAGAACAAAAAGTTTTTGGGATAATTAATAATTTATCAATAACATCATTATTATTTTTGTTTATAAAAAAAAAAGGTAAAAAACCACTCCAATATGAGTGAATGAGTCATATTTATTTTTGGAAAAAGAAAAAGAAAAGCAAAACAATTGAAAAGCTTTGTATTTTACCATGCATATGCTAGGAAATTGCCTCAAATGTTGTTCTTGGGTTTCCTTGCTTTGTAATAAAATGTTGTTACTTTGAGTGGAAGTAAAGTTTATTTCTTATTAAAGAATTAATGTATTCATTGTCTGCCAACAAAGAATTTGATGGTGTTGGCCCAAGGGTCCTTGTGGGGAGAGGAGAAAAATAATAGAATTGGGCATGAAATCAAGAGAGAAAAAATATATTTTCACTAGGGAGGTAGCTCAAGGAGAGGAGAAATTATAAGGTCCTCATGGTGGACAAGTGACGTGGTCTACCATTCCACTTAAAGACTCCCACCTGTTTAAAAATGTTGAGTTAAAATTTTTTTTTAAACAAAAATTGATTATTGACTCAGTAATTTTAAACAAGTGGGAGTTTTTTAGTGGAATGATGGACAAGTGACGTGCTCCACCAGAGTACTGTACAATTTCTCCAAGGAGAGAGACTACAAGGTTTGAATTTTCTTGACAATGTTTTTTGCACAACTCAATAATTAATGAGAATATGTTTTGTTTGATGTTGCAAAGTGAAGAACGAAGAAGACATCACAATGAATGTGAAAAAAAGAAAAAGAAACCGCAGTGAGGACAATGATGGTGCGAGAGAATCAAGAAAAAAAAGATTTTTTTCTTTATCTGTGAGACATACACAAAGAAAATAAATATTATAATTAATTTTTTAATGGTGGATTGATTTCAAGTTTATTGTGTGGTTTTTCCCTTTAAGGAAAAAAGTGTTTTCCATGTAAATCTTTATATTTTTGTGTGAGATCAATATTTTAGCTTGGTGATTATAATTTTTGAAGATTGATTAAAATTTAATTGATTTTCTGAATTCACACTTGGGACCGAACAACATAATGGTCAGTCAATTGTCAGACAATAACAGTGAAACACGCTCAACACGCGCCAGGTTCAAGTGGACAACTTCATTATGTATCTTTCTAAACTATAGGTAGGTTCCAATATTCTAATTCCTTGTTACGGGAAACACTCTTTTTTGGTTCTTCTAGTCTTACTTTATGAAAAAATCTTTCGTAATATGATGACTTTAGCCTACAGACATTGACATTTCTATACGGGAAGACTTGCTCGCGGTCCATACATTCACATTTTCTGCGTGATTTACTTGGCTTGCAAGGAAATACGAATCACATCTAACTAGTGGAAAACAATTTCCCCATGACATAATTGTACGCAGTGGGCCATAATGTGCTGGCTGCCTCCACCATTTTGTATCAAGAAATTTCCTATAAAGCAATTCCTACCTATCTTCCTGCTAGCCAACTTTTAAGTTGGTATTATTCTTATGAATGACCTACTTCCTGTTTTTTACTAATTACCATTCGAATTTCTTTCCGTTACAACCACTTCTTTTGCCCCTAACTTGGTTTGAATTAGAAGTTCTGGAGTCAATTTTGATCCAACAATGAATTGGGGTTTGGATGAAAGAGGTTGAATTTTTGGCCAGGATAAAAGAGTCAATTTTGATCATTTATTTTTTTCGTTATAAAAATTTAAATGAATTTGTGGGCGTAAAAAACAAACACTCTGGTGGTAGTGTCTAAGCAGATGACTTACACAATTAATTTATAAGAACTAAAGGATAAAAATTCCACAATGGGAGATCTAAACAACTGATTACAAAGTGATTAGGAACAAAATGGTTATTTATTGATATAAAAACTGCTTTCCCAAGGAACAAACGGTTGGATTGAAAACTAAAAACTCTAAGTCCTATTATGCTTGTCTCTTTCTTATTTCTCTAAGTCCTCTCTCTCTATTTTTCTAAACCCCCTTTCCTGCTGTACACCCCCCCTTTTATAGGAACCTTTCCCCTCCTTATCTCCCCAGCTGGCTTGCGTCCAGCTAGATTTAGGGGATGCTTGTCCCATCACCCCTCTGCTCTACCATTCTTTCATCATGAAACATGACTTTAGGGGGTGTTTTTACTACTTGTCTATAAGCACTTAATGTGGAAGAGGTTAGGTAGAGAACATCTCATTAATGTGGAGGTGATTAGCTCTATGGTCCTCATCTGTATGTGGCGTTTCCTAAGGTGAATTGATGATGATGGCATCTCGGACTAGAGGGGAATTGGTTCCCATGGTTCCCTGTGTATCTGCTATGGGAAGAGCCTTGCTTATTACCTCGGTAGGGGATCTTAGCAATGGTAGCTATCTCAGGTTTCCACGAGACTTATTCTTGGGAGTTGTCTTTCATCTCAATGGTTTCTTTACTCATATCCATTTTTTTGGGCCGGACCCATCTATTAAAGTACGGTTTGTTGGGCCCTTGGTTCTCAGCCCGAGCTCAAGTTCATCCCCTCATAATAGCCCTCCACGATCTCTACCTTATTAATGCTGAGGTGGAGATCGTGGCTAAAGGGATGTGATCGTGGGTAATCATTAACCGTCATTGATGGGATGTGGCACAGTCATGCAATAAATGCTTCAGACGTGCTCGAATTTCCCGTTCCTTGATGAGTGACACGTGTATCCATGAATGGCCAGATCGAGGCCTAGGAAACTGGGGAGGCACGGGAAATTGAGGGCCGTTTCCTACCGTTTCCCGCTCCTTCCCTCTCTATATAAAAGGGGAACCCAGACCAGTTTTTGGGTTCCCATTTCTTTTTCTCTTCAAACCTCTTTCCTTTTGAAAACGAGAGCTCCTTCGTTTACCTTCAGGCAAACCCTGGTGTTCCGTCCCCATTTTCTTTATTAGTAAGTCCCCTTTAACTTCTTTTCTTCTCCTTCTTTTCACTTACTTAGCTTGTCAGTGGGTTGGGATAATGGGTAAGTTCAAAATCATGGTTAGTACACCTGAGAGATTAGCTAAGTTTAGGAAGGTGTATGGGTGAGTTACTACCCTGAATCAGAAGTAGAATTCTTAAGGGGGGAAGGAAGGGTCATTATCCTCCTAGTGGCTTTTGTAGAGGGTGGGGTTAGAATTTCAATGAATAAGCTTTTGATTAATTATTTGAGGCATTTCAAAGTTTGCCCCGACCAGTGTACCCCTAACGTTTTTAGAGTAGTTAGCAGTGTGGCCGAACCCAATAAAAGACTCGGCCTTAGTCTAACTGAGCATGAAACTAATTATATATATAGTTTTCAAGATAGTAAGACTTTGGGGTTTTATTTTAAGGCCCAGCACAGGGAGGTAAGGCTTATATCTTGTCTCCCGAATTGCGACAAGGAGACTGTTAAAAAGGTCAAAAAGACTCTTAATGTCAAGGCTGAGTCAAGCAATCTCCCAAGTCTTTGTGAGCTTATGACTGAAGCAAAATTAGACTATTGGGACAATTCCTCTAACATGAAAGATAGAATGAAGAAGAGTGGCAAACATATATTGGTAAGAAATCCAAGAAAATGGCTAAAAGGCCATTACCAATCATTATGCCCTTTGAAAAGCTAGGAGTCAAAATCCGTGGAAGGAAGCATTCCAAGAAAAACAAGAAGAAAAAGAAGAACACTAAAATGAAAAGCATGAGTTTAGAGGAAGAAGAATATATTCAATCTGAGAGAATGCCAATAACTCTAGTTGAATATCTTCCTAAAGAATTTGTTCAAAATCATTCCAAGGATGAGATGAAAGAGGAAGTTGTGCAATGTTGCATGGTTTGAATTGATGACAATGAACGAGAGGTAGATGAAATAACTTTGCGTTTAGGCCAACATTTTTCATTACCACAGAAGGAAAAACTAAACCAAAATGCGAAAGATGATTCTTCTAAAGGGAAAGAAGGCAATTCTGCTGGGGTTTATGCCCTAAAATCCAATTTATTGGCATGTCATAAGTAATTAAATTGTTTAATTATATGAGACTATCTATAAATGAACTAATGGGACATTATCTTAGTCCATGAGATGCATAGTATGTGATTTATGTGATTTAGTCACAGAAGATATAAATCACAAGTTCTTTGTAAACTCAGAATTTTAGTTCGTAGTCGGTGATGAAATTGGGCGTTTTATCTGCGAAGACTATAACATATCAACTAAGATGATTTGTCTTGATCATGGAAGTGGAGACTTCTAGTTGGTATGTTGATATGTTTTAAGAGTTAAAACATATTGAACTGAACCGCTGTGAGATTTATTATTCTCTTAACGACTGTCAAATGAATAATAAATCTCACGACTTATATTTACATCAACTCTAAATCCTGAGATAATAATGAACCTGATCATGAGATATAGGTTGCTTTGATATATCAGGAGTGAGATCTATAAGTCACGATCAAAATCTCAGTATGTTGGGCAATCGCATTTAGTGTTGATGGAACATATATTCTCAAGATGGAATTCATAATCTCTTAACAGAGATATAAAATATTTCATTGAGATAAGTTTAATGGGCTTGGTTATTCAGAGTGTTGGGCCCAACCACTTTAGTAAGGAGTTACTAAAGTATATATTTATGAAATTGGATTTCATAAATATATGATGAATAACGTAAAGGATTAAACCGGGTACTCAAGGATTAAGATGTAGTAATCTTTAAAGTGGTAGTCTACATTCATGACTTTGTATTACTACGAATATTTTAATGAAGGGGTTGCATGTATAATAAAGTCTTGGGATATAATTTATAGATAAGGCCTAGAGTGCAACTATATTTATATAGTGATATTAAATATAGTTAATGGTAACTTTAGACTTGTCAAGAGTTGACAGAAAAGCCCAAGGCCCATTGGAGCTAGTGTCTTATTGGTCCATTTTGGTCCCACTTCAAGCCACATACTAGAGCCCAATTGGAATGGCCCAAAAGGCTAGCCCAATTAGATAATCAGTTGTATATAAGGAGAGAAACATACAAAATTTCATTAAGACTTTTTCATGAGACTTTTCATTAAGTCTTTTCATGAGAGTTCTCATAAGGAATGAAATGGTCTTTATGTGAGTGTTGGACATTTTTCTATTCTCTCCTTGGAAACTGATTGAGATACCACACATCTTGGATATCAAGTGGAATTGGAGTGAAGATTAAAAGTCTGCCCAAGAACTTCTGATCTTCGGTTTTGAATTTCACCACACCAAGGTACGCTTTCTTTTTCTTAAATTCTGAAACTTACATAGTACATGTTATCAATTGCGAATGAAGTAGATCTATTAATTTTCCGCTGCGTATGTTTTTGTATGTGATACAAACATGTATTTTTCCAACAAATTCCTCACAACCCTTATCACCTAGACTATGCGCTTCATGTTTGCATGGATAATGTTTAGTGATAAGGACCTCCAGTTTGGGGAAAAATTTCATAATCAGCCTTTATATGTCAAGGGCACGATTGGAGATACATAGTTATCAAGAATCCTATTGGATTATGGATTAGCTGTAAATCTTCTCCCTTATAAGACACTCAAAGTAATGGGGATGAAGTCCAAACAATTGTCCCTATCCAACTTGACCATTCAAGGCTTCAACTAAGTTGGACAAAGAGTCATGTGAACCAACTCATTAAAAGTGGAAATAGGAGAATTGTATTCTGAACCTCTTTTCCACGTAATTGATGCCGATACTTCCTACAACATTTTGTTGGGACACCCTTGTGAACACACTCATGGCAAAATCGGTTCCACACTTCATCAATGCTTTAAATTTTGTGATGAAGATGGAAATGTGAAAAGGGTGTACACCGATCCTAACCCTTTCATGGGAGAAGAGGTGGTTTATCTTGATGCCAAATTTTAAGCAACAACTATGCTTAAGCATTATCCAAAAAACAAGGATGCTGAGGAAGAAGGGTGAGGGACAATGTGTTTACCCTTGTATAAATGAGAAATTCATAAAAAAGTTCTATACTTGAAAATTCATCCAAAAAAAAAAAAAAAAAAAAAAAAGAGCCCGCTAGGTTGAAAACCTTTTTATAAGGTGGCTTAGGCAAAAGTTAGGGCGCAAAAAAAAAAAAAAGTCTGCTAAGTTGAAAACCTTTTTATAAGGCGGCCTAGGCAAAAGTTAGGGCACCAAAAAAAAAAAAAAAAAAAAAAAAGCCTACCAGGTTGAAAACCTTTTTATAAGGTAGCCTAGGCAAAAGTTAGGGCACCAAAAAAAAAAAAAAAAAAAAAAAAAAATTCCACCTTTGGAACTACGTAATGACTTGATCCTCTTTCGGGTACGTAGGCAGCTTGGTATTCCTTACTAAGTTCAGCCAGATCTTTCAAACAAAAATGTTCCTTTTGAACTACGTGATGACTTTGTTAGGATTAGTGCCCTTAAATCCTATTGTATGATGCTATGTATGATATTATGTATGACATTATGTATAACATGATGTATGTCTTAATATTGTAATTAATGAAGTTGTTTTATTATAATCTAAAATAATGGTAACATGAATATTCAGACATTATCATATAGTCCATGAGATGCATAGTATGTGATTTATGTGAAAAGTCACAGAAGATATAAATTACAAGTTCTTTGTAAACTCAGAATTTAGTTTGTAGTCGATGATGAAATTGGGTGTTTCATCTGCGAAGACTATAACATATCAACTAAGATGATTTGTCTTGATCGTGGAAGTGGTGACTTTTAGTTGATATGTTGATATGTTTTAAGAGTTAAGATATATTGAACTGGACCGCAGTGAGATTTATTATTCTCCTAATGACTGTCAATTGAATAATAAATCTCACGACTTATATTCACATGAACTTTTAATCCTGAGAGAATAATGGACCTGATCATGAAGTTTAGATTGCTTTGATATATTAGGAGTGAGATCTAAAGTAACGGTCAAAACCTTAGTATGTTGGGCAGCTACATTTAGTGTTGATGGAACATATATTCTCAAGATAGAATTCATAATCTCTTAATGGAGATACAAAATATTCCATTGAGATAAGTTTAATGGGTTTGTTATTCAGAATGTTAGGCCTAACTACTTTAGTAAATAGTTACTAAAGTATATATTTATGAAATTGGATTTCATAAATATATAATGAATAACTTAAAGGATTAAACCGGGTACTCAAGGATTAAGATGTAGTAATTCACAAAGTGGCAGTCTTCATTCATGATTTTGTGTTACTACGAATATTTTATGAAGAGGTTGCATGTACAATAAAGTTTTGGGATATAATTTATTAATAAGGCCTAGAGTGCAATTATATTTATATAGTGGTATTAAATATAATTAATGGTAATTTTGGACTTGTCAAGAGTTGACAGAAAAGCCCAAGGCCCATTGGAGTTAGTGTCTAATTTGTTCCCTTTTGGTCCCACTCCAAGTCACACACTAAAGCCCAATTGGAAAGGCCCAAAAGGCTAGCCCAATTAGATAATCAGTTATTAGGAGAGAAACATACAAAATTTTGATGAATTAATAAAATGGTTTGTATGTGAGTGTTGAACACTCTCTAATTCTCTAGAACATACACACATAACTGATTGAGAGACCACACTTCTTGGGCATCAAGTAGAATTGGAGTGAAGATTAAAAGTATTCTCAAGTACTCTTTACATTTGGTTTTGAATTTCACCCCATCAATGTACACTCTTTTGTTCTTATATTCTGAAATTTACATAGTACATGTTATCAATTCTAAATGAAGTAGATCCGTTAATTTTCCGTTGCGTATGTTTTGTATGCGATACAAACATGAGTTATTCCTTCTAATGGTATCAGAGCGGTCTTCATTTTCCAATATGTATAATATGTTTAGTGAGTTTTAGAATTAAAGAAAACTATTTTCTTAGTTGTGAAGATTTTGCAGTCATTTTTCTGCATATTATAGTTTTTGAAACTATTGTTTGATTAAAATTGATTTTGATGTTATGATGTTGTTTAAGTTTGATTTTAACCATGTAAAATTGAATTTTAACACTTTAATATCAATGAAATTCAAGTTTTAATCTTAATCTCATCGTTTTTGATCATTAAGAATGTGTTTTCTTCATTGGAAATGCAAAAAATGGTTAAAAGAAAAACAGCAGTTTTTGGGCGTTTTTGCGACTGGCGAGTCGCGAGAGCTTCTGGATTAACTCGCGACTGGGCATAGTCGCCAAAATGAGTGGCCAAAACTCACGACTGGAGTCTCGCGAGTCGCGAGTCGTGAGAATGAGTAGCCAAAAATTCTGAAACCTGTTTATTACATGTATAAAGAGCAAGGCTATGTGTAATTAGTTTATGTATGTATTAAACAATTAAAAACCTTTCTTTTAAAACATCTAATGGGAGAGAGATACATGGGTTGGATCTCACGGCCTCCATTGTTGGTTCATAGTAGTGTGAAATATATACTTTGTCTTTGCCTCGAGCTTAGCATTCCATGCGGATAGTATTTATTTCATGGTCCTACAAGTTTGAATTACTTGGTTTATAGTAGTTTGATCAAACATCTTGTCTTAGCTTCGAGCTTTGCATTTCATGCGGAGGGTGTTTTGTATCATGGTACTACAAAATAAGCCTGTTAAGGGGATGAAATGTGGCTACACATGATTCTAGACAATGGTATACAATAGACTAAATATTATAGTATCCTCTATGCTGTGTTCTTACTATTATTATTTAGAGGCCAAAAGTATAACAACATATTATTAGTGTATGATAAGAGTTATCATGATAGCACTAATAATGAGAAGGGTTCTCAATCAATCATAGTATTTAATGTTCACTCTATGCTGAGGGATATTGAATATGGGATTGGGTTGTCGTTGCATATATTATACTATGGTTTTATTAAGGTTCCATATTATATTTTTATATGCTAAATTGATAATGTCCAGTTACTTATTATATTTATGTTTATTGTTTTCAGATTTGAATATGGCATCATTTAGCCCACTTGTTACTATTCTTAATCAAAACAAACTGACTGGATCTAACTATGTTGACTGGAAAAGAAATTTGGACATAGTTCTCACAGCTGAAAAGCACAAATATGTGCTTACTAAACCATGTCCTAGTTTTCCTTCATTAGATGCTCCTCCTGAGAAAAAATAGCGATATGATCGTTGGCAGAAATCTAATGAAATGGCCAAGTGCTATATCCTAGCATCTATCTCAAATGTTCTACAGCATCAAATGCAGGATGTAGAACTAGTTTCAGACATAATGCTAAGTCTGAAGGAGATGTTTGGTGAGCAAGGGCGTTCTGCAAGGCAAGAAACCATGAGGTTACGAAAATGGCTGAAGGCAGTTCAGTTAGGGAGCATTGTCTTACAATGATCTCTAATCTGAATACATTAGAAGTTTTAGGTGCTGACATTGATGGAGAATCCTAAGTGGATATGATATTCCAATCACTACCAGAATCATTCAAGGAATTCAAACTCAATTATAATATGAACAAAAAGATTTATACATTTTCTGAATTAATTAATGATTCTTGGTACTTCTAATGTTGATGCTAATATGGCTGAAGCTTCTACTTCTTAACCAAAGTCGAAAGGCAAGGGTAAGAAGAAGAAGCAGAAGAAGGACTTCACCAAGCAAGAGGGTAAACAAATTGCCTTAGGGGTTGCTGACAAAGGAAAAAAACTCAAATGAAAATGTTTCCATTGTGGTGAGAAAGAACATTGGAAGAGGAATTGTCCAAAGTTCAAGGCTGCCAATAATAAAGGTTTGAATAGTTCATTCCTCCTTGAAATATGTTTGGTGCAAAATCCCATGGATTCCTGGTGTGTGGATTCTAGTTTTACTAATTATATCTGCAATTCTTTGCAAGGGTTCCAAGAGACCAGAAAACTTAATGAAGGAGAATTGTTTCTTACTTTGGCTGATGGGAGCAGGATTCCAGTTGTAGCTGTTGGTGTTTTTAATTTATGTTTTGAGTCAAGAGTTTTAGTATTGGAAGACTGTCTATATGTACCTAATGTTCGTAGGAATTTAATTTCTGCAACTTATTTGGGTAAACGTGGATATTGTGTTATCCTTAAAGACAATGTTGTAATAAAGAAGGGTAAAGTGTTTATCTGTTCTGGAAATATTGTTGATGGTCTGTATATTTTAACTCTTGATAAGAATGAATTATATAATTCTGAATTAGATAATAACTCTCATGTAAAATCATTAAAGAGAAAGTTTCCTTCTACTAGTGATGCATATCTTTGGCACTTGCGTTTGGTCATATTAATTCAAATAGGATTCAAAGTTTGATCAAAGATGGACTCTTAGAGTCCATGGACTTTGATGAATTTCCAGTTTGTGAATCTTGTTTGGAAGGTAAAATGACCAAACGACCTTTTAATGCAAAAGGTAGAAGAGCTTAAGATTTGCTAGAACTAGTACATTCAGATGTATGTGGTCCTATGTCAATCCAGGCAAGAGGTGGCTATGAGTATTTCATCACTTTTACCGATGATTACTTTAGATTTAGTTAAGTGTACCTAATGAAACGGAAGTCCGAAGCCTTTGAAAAGTTCAAAAAGTTTAGGGCTGAAGTTGAGAATCAATTAGGCAAACGCATAAAAGCCATTCGATCTGATCATGGTGGTGAATACCTTCTTGCGGATTTTAAGGATTACTTAACTGAAAATGGGATTGTATCCCAATTGACTGCACCTGGAACTCTACAACAAAATGGTGTAGCGGAAAGAAGGAATATGACTCTTTTAGATATGGTTAGGTCCATGATGAGTTATTCAACTCTACCAATTTCTTTTTGGGGATATGCCTTAAATACTGCAATGTATCTTCTAAATTTAGTACTTTTGAAATCTGTTCCTAAAACACCTGTTGAGCTGTGGAATGAGCATAAGCCTAGTATGAGACATCTCCATATTTGGGGTTGTCCAGCACATGTGTTGAAAGGAAAGTCTGACAAGTTACAATCTAAAACAGAAGTGGTTTTCTTTGTAGGGTATCCAAAAAGAACTGTTGGAGGTTTATTCTATAGTCATATAGATAATAAAGTGTTTGTTAGCACAAATGCCAAATTCTTAGAAAATGACTATATGAATAATTATATTCCTAGAAGTAGAGTTGTATTGGTTGAAATGAATGAACCTGTAAATAAACATCCAATGGATGAAATTAGGGATGATGTGGCTGTATTAGATACACCACAAGATACTACTCATGAGATGTCTAGTACACAGGTGCCTCGTCGTAGTGGGAGAATTGTTCGGCCTCCTATAAGATTCATAGGTTTGGGAGAAACTTATGAAGCTATCTCAGAAGAGGCTGAATCGGACCCCTACACTTATGAAGAGGCAATGAATAATATAGATGCATATCATTGGGTCAAAACTATGAAATCTGAATTAGATTCCATATATTCCAATCAAGTTTGGGATCTTGTAAAGGCGCCTAATAGAATTAAACCTGTTGGTTGCAAATGAGTTTACAAGAGGAAGAGAGGGATAGATGGAAAGGTTGAAATCTTTAAAGCAAGGCTAGTGGCGAAAGGGTATACTCAAAAAGAAGGTATTGATTATGAGGAAACCTTTTTACCAGTAGCAATGCTTAAATCTATTAGAATTTTCTTATCCATTGCTGCTCATTATGATTATGAGATTTGGAAAATAGATGTCAAGACTGCATTTCTTAATGGCAATTTTGAAGAGGAAATCTATATGATGCAACCGGAAGGTTTCATAGCAAAGAACCAATAGCATATGGTATGCAAGTTGAAAAGGTCCATTTATGAACTTAAGCAAGTATCTAGGTCATGGAACATCAGATTTGATCAAGCAATCAAGTCATTTGGTTTTGAACAAAATCTTGATGAACCATGTGTGTACAAAAGACATCAAGATAAAGTGGTAATGTTCCTAGTGCTTTATGTTGATGATATTCTACTCATTGGAAATGATGTAGGGATAATGTCATCAGTAAAGGTTTGGTTGTCAAGCCAATTTGATATGAAGGACTTGGGTGAGGCTAACTTTATTCTAGGGATCAAGCTTTGGTGAGATCGCAAGAATAAGATGTTAGGCTTATCACAAGCTGGATATATAGATAAGGTTCTAGAACGGTTTAGCATGCAAAACTCCAAGAAATGTTTACTTCTTTTCAGACGTGGAGTTCCTCTGTCTGATGACGAAAGGCCTAAGACTCAAGAGGAAGTAGATATGATTAGACAAGTTCCTTATGCTTATGCAGTAGGAAGTCTCATGTATGCTATGCTTTGTACTAGACCAGATATCTGTTATTCAGTTGGCATGGTCAGCCGATATCAATCAAATCCAGGACCACAACATTGGCAAGCCGTAAAGCATATTCTCAAGTATCTACGGAGAATGAGAGATTATATGCTTGTTTACCGTAGTGAGGATTTGATTCCCATTGGTTATACAGATTCAGACTTTTAATCGGATCTAGATTTCAGAAAATCCACATTAGGATGTGTTTTCACCTTGGGAGGTGGAGCCATAACATGGAGGACTGTCAAGCAATCTTGTATTGCGGACTCCACCATGAAAGAAGAATATGTTGTTGCTTGTGAAGTAGCAAAAGAAGCTGTATGGCTCAAGAAATTCCTTTCTGACGTTGGTGTAGTGAGAATTGAGCAAGTTCCCATTACGTTGTTTTGCGACAATAGTGGAGCAGTTGCACAATCAAAATATCCAAGGAATCACAAGAAAGGAAAGCACATTGAGAGAAAGTACCATATCATTAGAGATATTATTGCTCGTGGAGATGTAGTGGTCGCAAAAATTGAAAGTGCAAATAATCTAACAGATCCCTTTACCAAAACCTTGCCTCAAAAGACCTTCGAGTCACATTTGGAGGGAATGAGAGTTAGATTAGTGCACAATAGTCTTTAGGGCAAGTGGGAGATTGTTAGGATTAGTGCCCTTAAATCCTATTGTATGATGCTATGTATGATATTATGTATGACATTATGTATAACATGATGTATGTCTTAATATTGTAATTAATAAAGTTGTTTTATTATAATCTGAAATAATGGTAATATGAATATTCAGACATTATCATATAGTTCATGAGATGTATAGTATGTGATTTATGTGAAAAGTTATAGAAGATATAAATAGTTCTTTGTAAACTCAGAATTTAGTTCGTAGTCGGTGATGAAATTGGGCGTTTTATCTGCGAAGACTATAACATATCAACTAAGATGATTTGTCTTGATCATGGAAGTGGTGACTTTTAGTTGATATGTTGATATGTTTTAAGAGTTAAGACATATTGAACTGGACCGCAATGAGATTTATTATTCTCCTAACGACTGTCAATTGAATAATAAATCTCACGACTTATATTCACATGAACTCTTAATTCTGAGAGAATAATGGACCTAATCATGAAGTATAGGTTGCTTTGATATATCAGGAGTGAGATCTGAAGTAACGGTCAAAACCTCAGTATGTTGGGTAGCCACATTTAGTGTTGATGGAACATATATTCTCAAGATGGAATTCATAGTCTCTTAACGGAGATACAAAATATTCTATTGAGATAAGTTTAATGGGTTTGTTATTCAGAATGTTAGGCCTAACTACTTTAGTAAATAGTTACTAAAGTATATATTTATGAAATTGGATTTCATAAATATATGATGAATAACTTAAAGGATTAAATTGGTTACTCAAGGATTAAGATGTAGTAATTCACAAAGTGGCAGTCTTCATTCATGACTTTGTATTACTACGAATATTTTATGAAGGGGTTGCATGTATAATAAAGTTTTGGGATATAATTTATTAATAAGGCCTAGAGTGCAATTATATTTATATAGTGGTATTAAATATAATTAATGGTAACTTTGGACTTGTCAAGAGTTGACAGAAAAGCCCAAGGCCCATTGGAGATAGTGTCTTATTTGTTCCCTTTTGGTTTCACTTCAAGCCACACACTAAAGCCCAATTGGAAAGGCCCAAAAGGCTAGCCCAATTAGATAATAAGTTATTAGGAGAGAAACATACATAATTTTGATGAATCAATAAAATGGTTTGTATGTGAGTGTTGGACACTCTTTAATTCTCTAGAACATACACACATAACTGATTGAGAGACCACACTTCTTGGGCATCAAGTGGAATTGGAGTGAAGATTAAAAGTATTTCCAAGTATTCCTAAGTACTCTTTATCTTTGGTTTTGAATTTCACCCCATCAAGGTACACTCTCTTGTTCTTATATTCTGAAATTTACATAGTACATGTTATCAATTGTGAATGAAGTAGATCCGTTAATTTTCCGCTGCGTATGTTTTGTATGCGATACAAACATAAGTTATTCCTTCAGACTTGATACCCTTTCGGGTATGTAGGCAGTTTGGTATTATTTACTAAGTTCAGTCACATATAAAAAAAAAAAAAAAAAAATCTCCTTCCTAAACTACGTGATGACTTGATCCCCTTTCGAATACGTAGGCAGCTTGGTATTATTTACTAAGTTCAGTCACATGTCCAAAAAAAAAAAAAAAAAAAAACCATTTCCCACCAAATAAGTGATCAATCTTATGTGAGCAAGAAAATTTGCATAAGAGCAAAATGCAAATCAGTGCCCAAAAAAAAAAGAAAAATAAAAAAATCAAGACAAAAGATGCTAAAGCCAAATCAATCTACCATTTGGGATGATAAATTCAAAAGAAGGAGATTCCAAACCACACCAAATAAATAATCAAGATACGAGTGTCACGCAAGAATCACCACCGATCTCACATGACACTCGAGGGGCACTGTTGAAATATGAAATTTTCAACAACAAAATTTCTTTAACCTTACAAGCTTTCAAAGAAATTGTAAGGCCTAATGCCATGAGATCTCTTTTTCCTTAGATATTTTTTATTGTTATCATTTTTTCTTCTGTCAAGTCTTAATTTCCCTTTTCTGTTAGTGACCTTAGAGTCAAACTAAGGTAGAAAGTTCATCTTAAGACTTACTCGAGGCAAAGGCAAGGTCTAGTACCACGGGGTTTGCTTTCTTTTTTTGTTAAGTCTTAATTTCCATCTTCTGTTAGTGACCCTGGAGTTAGACTAAGGTAGAAAGTTTAGCTTAAGACCTACCCGAGGCATAGACAGGGTCTAGTACCACTGGGTTCGCTTTCTTTTTTGTTAAGTCTTAATTTCCCTTTTCTGTTAGTGATCTTGGAGTCAGACTAAGGCAGAAAGTTCAGTTTAAGACCTAAACAATGCATAGATAGGGTCTAGTACAACGAGGTTTGCTTTCTAAGCAAATGACTTACACAATTAATATATAAGAACTAAAGGATAAGAATTCCGCAATGGGAGATCTAAACAACTGATTACAAAACGATTAGGAACAAAATGGTTATTTATGGATATAGAAACTGCTTTCCCGAGGTACAAAAGGTTGGATTGAAAACTAAAAACTCTAAGTCCTATTCTGCTTCTCTCTTTCTTATTTCTCTAAGTCCTCTCTCTCTATTTTTCTTAACCCCCTTTCCTGCTGCACACCCTACCCTTTTTATAGGCACCTTTCCCTTCCTTATCTCCTCAGCTAGCCTGCTTCCAGCTGGGTTCAGGGGATGCTTGTCCTATCACCCATCTGTTCTACTATTCTTTCATCATGAAACTGTACTTTTAGGGGTGTTTTTATTGTTCAGGCTTGTCTATAAGCATTTAATGTGGAAGAGGTTAGGTTAAAAACATCTCATTAATGCGGAGGTGACTAGCTCTGTGGTCCTTATCTTTTGATGACGGTGGCATCTCGAGCCAGAGGGAACTAGTTACTAGTGGTTCCCTGTGTATCCGCTATGGAAAGAGCCTTACTTATTACTTCGGTAGGGGACCTTAGCAATGGTAGCTATCTCGGGCCTCCACGGGACTTATTTTTGGGAGTTGTCTTTTATTTCATGGGTTTCTTTACTCACATCTATCATTTTGGGCCAGACCCATCTATTAAAGTATGATCTGTTGGGCCCTTAGTTCTTAGCCCGAGCTCGAGTTCATCCCCCCTCGCCCCCCAATAGACAAAATTATTTTCATATTTGTAATTTTAATGTTGGTTTACATTATCAATGGTTTCATAACAGCAACTTCTTTTTGTTGTGCAACTGTGTGGTATTAAAAAGATTAAATTACACGTTTGATCTTCAAAGTTAAAAAATAATTTTTATTCTAATCCCTTAAGTTTGAGGTTTATCATTTTGATCATCTAAATTTAATTTTGTTTACAAAGTGAGTATTTCATTTACGGACAGCTACGGGTCAGGTTACTTGCCAGTTGCCACCATACTCAGTACATGGCCTTTGCTTGTGATGTACTTCATTGAGACATACCCACCCTGGAATCTTTTTTTCAAACTAAAAAAAAAAAAATGCTAATTTTCATCCTTGCAATTTGCCCAATTGCTGTGTATGGTAAATCCCAAAGTGTCGTTCTAAGAACCAAACAATTTAGATAGATTGTTTGAGCTTCAATTTCTCAAGACTATGCTACAACCAGACTATGAAATCGTGTATATATATATAGGAAAAATTTAGCTACAAAATTGGTTGTAGTCTTAGGGTACAACCTTTCTCAATATCTTTTTATTGGAGGTAAATTTTGACAAATTCACCATTAGATTATGTAAGGACAGAGATTTGTATTTGACCCAATATGGGATTGAGTTTTAGCCCACCAAGCCCAAACAATGAATTTATAGAGTGTGGGTGAAAGAACTAATTCTATCCAGCAAGAAAGATAAAAACCATCGTTAATCTAAGAGAAATCAATGTAAATAAAGTGAGAAAATCTGTCCTCGGCATCGTCCGAGGAGCTATATATTAAGGTCAAGTTCTTGATCTTAGTTACAGGAATTCATAGGATTATTACAAAGATTTTTTGATTCTTTTTTCTCTTTCCTTTTTCTTTAGGCCACTCTTCCATGCTATATACTATAATCCTGGTATCATCTCGACCATACACGTGTAGGTTAGGTTCTAAGAACTCCCTTCTGTCCCATCCAACACCTGTCAGAACCTTCAACTAGTAGCTGTAAGGCTGCTTAACCACTGTTCAGGTATCACCTTCACATTAATGCGGCCAGAGAGTTAGTTGGGAGGCATTTAATGTGGAGGTAGCAGTTTTAAAGATATTTGTTGCCTTCCTTTACCCATCCTTTATCCAATGTTCGACTTCTAATCGTGATGCAACCTTGAAGAATGTCCAGGATGATAAGGCCTTCTTACTGACCTCGGATCTCTGTTCCCGAGATGACTCTTATCCTCGGACATATTCTAGACTATCATACACAATCTTTATTTCTTCTACTCATGCCCTTCCCATAATAACCTTATTTGGCCATCCTCGGATTAGTTAATATCCTTGAATTGGGCTATAGGCCCAATTCGTACAATTGTAATAGTACATTCTGGCTAACTGGCCCCCACAGATTACATCTTCTTCTTATATACTCCATGCTTGAAAAATTTCTAAAAGAATTAAAGATCAATAGCTATGTCATCAATAAATTGTTTTAATTGCAAGTTTTTGTAATTTAAAATTATGTATAAAATATAAGCTTATAAATTATATAATAAATAATATCCGATTGACACAAAATTTGACATGTGTATTAAGAGCGTAAAGAACATGCAATTCAACAGTTAAATTTTCAAAATATATGGTAATGTTTATTTCATTGAGTAAGATTGTAGCCTTAAACTGCAACTAATTTGTAGCTAAACTCTCTTTCTCTCTCTCTATTAAATTCTTACTGGGTTTGGGGCAATAACTACCTACCCTGATTCGAGTCTAAGGAAAAATTTGTTGCTCAATCCCTCTAGTAGGGTGGGTAAAACCCACTTCATTCCGGTTGGTCAGTTTAGACACCTGCAGGTCACTTAGGGATTGCCATCTCTAATTTGTCCATGTCCATGACGAGTTTGATTTTTAAGAGAAAGATGAAATAAAAAAGAAAGGACATCGTTTTGTTGGCACTTAATGACTAGATAAGTGATGAAAGTGATCAAAATGATCATTTTTGAAAATGAAATCAAACTTGATGAACCAAAATGAAAAACCTCAACTTAAGAAAAAATGAAAAGAACACAAACTTAATGGTTTAGAGTGTAATTTACTCAATTAAAGATTTTTTGTCGTCTTTTTTTTTTCTTTCTCCCCCCCCCCCCCTCCCTTTTTTATGGAATACTTTTGTCATTCTTATATGTAAATGTTAAGTATTAGATTTTGTTTAAAGAGGTTTAAAGCCTGTAATGTGTATTCAAGAGTTAGGCCCTTTTAGATATACACCACTGTCAGTTTCTTTAAGACATTCTCCCCTCTCCCCATGTATGTGTTAAATACTTAGTATTCTAAAAAAAAAGTATTAGATTTTGTTGATACTTTTAGTAATAGATTTTTATAGCTAAACCTATTTTATATCTCTTGATAATTCCAGATTAAAAAGGAAATTAAGCATGTGAAAAATTTATTTACATGCTTCAAATTAATTTTGATGGCTTTCTAGAAGTTTTATGGGTCGACCGCCAAGAGCCTTGTTGTTCTTTTGGCTTTTTTTAGTGTTTCTAATGGGCACATATAAATTTCAAATCTCCCATCCACCAACTATCAAATATATATATATATATATATATTTTTAAATGTTATGGGTCAAAACTCAAATTTATTTAACAAAGGAGTGAAAGATTTCGGTGAAGGAGTCAGCCATTATCAAATAATATTGTATATCCATCTTTTTTCCCCCTCCTTTATAGTTGTGATCATTATTCTCGATTTTTATTAGGATTATTAGATATAATTTAGGGTCTAAGCAGTAGCTTTAAGGAAGTATTTTATAATATTTAAAAATTAATTAATAATATTTATTTAAATTTATATATTAGACATTTTTTTAATTTAAAATATTTTTATTATTTTAAAACTTTTTGAGATGCAAAATCACTAATTAAGATGTTATATTTATATTTTGCTAATATTTAATTTTTAATATTAATAATCCACTTAATCTTCTTTTGACATAATCGATCTTTAGTAATATTTTATTAATTAACTCTGTTGATGCCATATTTTGTCCTGCTCCGATTCACATGTCAAAACAAAGACCAAAAAAAAAAAAAAAAAAAAAAATGATAAAAGATGCAAAGTTACAAATTTCAAAGCTAAAAAGGGTAAAAACAAATACATCATGATTAGATTGTGGATTAAAGGGTCACAACATTTAAAAACCCAATTTTTAGCAATTAAGGCCAAAACCTTAACGGTATGGTCAAAACGTTGACTTTTGATCCAACCGTTGAATTGTATTGAATTTTGGACCGTCTCGTAGGGCATATTTTTCCCTTTGAAACGATATTTTATGGGCCAAAATCAGGGTTAAAATAGATGAGATATCACCAAAATATAAAAAACCCTAATAAAAATCTCACTTAAAAAAAAAAGAGAGAGGAAAAATCGGCAGTTTTTGGGCCGACATCGCGCAACAAACTTTACATATTGGGCAGGAATTGGAGTGATCTAGTTGAGCCATCTTGAAGAACAAGGTCTTGACTACTTTTCATAAAAAGGACTCGATGATATCTGCCTTGGATTTGAAGATGCAAATTTTTAAGGAAAATCGTCACAGAATTTTTCAGCATTGCGTCCCCTTTCTTCCGAGAGCGATATCTTGATGACCGTAGCTCCAAATCTTGCAAGGCTAGAACCATTGGAAACTAGACATCCAGAAATTTTCAGGAATATAAAGTTTAAAGAAAATGGAGCTTGAAAAGGCCTCCAAACAGCTACATGAAGTTTGAACCAGAAAACGAGAAAAAGACAAAATAGCTCGATGATGTGACAAAAATGAGAGGCTAGCTAAAGTGTAACATGTTACACTCAGCTAGCTGCCCCTTGCCTTGGGTGGCTAGCTAAGTGTAACATGTTACACTTTAGCTAGCCTCCCAATTTTAACACTTTCCTATAAATACCCCCAATTTTTTGTAAAAAGATATGAGAAAAAAATGGAGAGAAAATAGGAAGAAAAATAGAAAAATAGAGTGGAGAAATTCTGGAAAAATCCCTAGAAAATTCCAAAAAAAATTTCTTTCCCTTTTCTTTAGGAAACCCATCACAAAAAAGAAGACTCTTCCATTTTTACTTGTAATCTTTTGTGGGTAAGCTTGTAGGGATGGGATAGTTTTTCCATAGGAAGAAAAATAGAGTGGAGAAATTCTGGAAAAATCCCTAGAAAATTCCAAAAAAAATTTCTTTCCCTTCTCTTTAGTAAACCCATCACAAAAAAGAAACCTCTTCCATTTTTACTTGTAATCTTTTGTGGGTAAGCTTGTAGGGATGGGATAGTTTTTCCATAACTATAACCATCCCATTTTCTTCTTTCTCTCATGTAAACATCATCCATTTAGATATATGAAGCTCGTTTATTTATCTTGTCTCTTTATTTTATCTGCTTTAAGTTCCTACGTTGTTGGGTAAATATCTCTCTTCATCTTTATGTCCATATTATTATTGTTTGCTTGTGATATTGTGTTTGTTTCCCTAGATGGGTATTGGACCATCTCCTAGACTCTATATGGGAAGTACCCTTAGGGGGAAGAAATATCATTCCATCTATGCATCTAGGGATTTTATTTATCTTTGCTTTACATTTATGTCATCCATTTTATTTTCAAGCAATCCCCTTCCCCTTAAAATTTATGTCATCCCCTTAATTTCTTTCTTTATCTCCCTCCCTTTTATTTTATTGCACCTATGTGTGTGTGTGTGTCTGTATATATATATACACACACACTATATCTAGACACTAAATAAACAATTTTTTTTTTATCCCCTCTCTCTTAAATAGTTTTTAAACCTCAAATAAAACACAACAATATGGGTATGTCTCATAAGAATGGTTGATGTCTTAGAACTCTCATTTCTTTATGATGAAGAATCTATAAACTTGAAAAAGATTAAAATCTATTTAAGAGAGACATAATGACATTTAAGAGACTCTCATTTCTTTTCTTAAAACAAAATCTAAAAAAAAAAAGGAGTTTTCTTTTAAAAATTTCTTTCAAAAAATGCCTTTTTTTCCAAACAAAAATGACATTTTTTCCTAAAAAACTTTCAAAACAAAATGTTTTCTTTTTGTTCCAAAATCCAAAAATGGTTAGTAAAAAAAAAAAATGTTTTCTACAAAATAATACTTTTACCACGTTAGAAAGATGTTTTTACCACGTTGAAAAATGCTTTAAAAAAAAAAAATGCTTTGTCATCATCTTTTCTAAAATCTGAAAAAATTACTTTCAAAAATAATGTTTTTACCACGTTAGAAAATGCTTTCAAAAAAAGGCTTGATTTTCCTTTCCAAATCCAAAAAAAATCATTTTCAAATAAAAATGTTTTCCAAAGATGTTTTTATCACATTGGAGTTTCTTCCGATAATAATAAAAAAAAAAAAAAAACTTTTGGACAAGTAAAGCCCCTTAAAAAAAAAAATAACACTTGTCTTTGCATACAAATTGTGGCACCTTTTTTTTTTTTTTTTTAAAGAGATTAAAAAAAAAAAAAAAAAAACTTGTTTTGCCATTGCAACTTTGCTTATTCAAAAGGAACTTTTCTAAAAAAATGTGTCCATTTTTTAATCTTCCTTTCAAAAGATAATAAAAAAGTTAACGTTGTAAATCTTGTTCATACATTTTGATTTCAAACTTTTCCTCAGATTGGTTTTGTTAAAGATTTGTGTCCATGGTTCATTTTCTGGAACCATTGAACGCCAATGAAGCTTTACTTTGTCCCTCCTATTTCTTTGGTACTAACGTATTTTATTGGTCATCTTTTTGCATGATAATAAATGAGAAAATTGTGGATGACAACAAGGTTCTACTCTTCTAACTCTCTCCTTTTTTTTTTTTTTGTGTGTGTGTGTGTGTGTGTTGTAGTTTGTTTATATAGTAGTTTAGTATTCACATGCTATCTATCTATTAAATAATTTACTCACATGTTTGTATGCTCCCTCACATTCTACCTATGTAAATACCTCACATGCCTTACTTGTAAATATTCTTTGAAATTAATATTCACATGCTAGCTATATGGTAAGTATTTACTCACACGCACATATATGTATATATTGTTTGCAAAACCTTTTTTCAAAAATCAAAATGCCAAGTATTCTATTTCTTCACAAAAAAGATCACGTTTGAAATAAAATTAAAATAAGGTATTATCTTCAGATAGGCGTTATGGGGTGTCTACCACCTTCCTCACATGTAACCAAACTTCCGAGTTTAAGATCTTTGGTTCGAGACTTTTTGGTTTGCCTCAATTAATGAATCCTTAAAGTTTGGTTTAGTTAATTAGGTAGCCTAAAATGAATTAGACCTCTAGGTGACCAATCACACCTAATACAAAACTAATGGTTGGTGGCGACTTCAAATAAAAATAAGAAAAAGGGACTCATATACACACCTTGTCGACGCCCGGCCCAAAACGGAGAACCGTCGGGGCCTTCGTTCGACCACCCGCCGTGGTGACGCTCCCGCGCGCGCGGGGCCTGTTGGAGGCCCCTCTCGATGATTGTGTGGTTGTTCGCATGGAGTTTTGAGTGCTCTCTCTCTCGGTGGAGGAAGGTTAGTCTACCTTTGGAGGTGTGGCGGGAATCTTGGCCAAATTTTAGGTGATTACCAAAGGTAAGTGAAGTCGCCACCAATCATTGGGTTTTTCTAAGGTGTGATTGGTCACCTGTTTCTAGTTGATTTTATTACCAATTATAGGCTAAGAAAAATGGCATTTTTCCTAATCTAATGTGGATGGCAAAAAAATCTTGATTCTTGAGTTTGGAAGTTTGGTTATGTGTGGGGAAGGTGTTAGGCACCCCACAATGCCAGTCCAAGGACAGTCCTTTGTTTTGAAAAAACCTTAATTTTCGGAGATTGGCAGTAAAAACATGATTTTGGCATTGGCTTTCGGGGCTTTGCATGCATGGGGGCTTTGAGGATTGGCTTTTGAATAGGTGTGGTCCCAATCTATGTTTTCCTAAGGCATTCGGGCAAAGTACCAAATTTCCATGGTGAAAATTCGGCGACATGTCACCTTACTTTCATGGCGAAAATTAGGCATCGCTTTGCCTTAGGTGACATGGACTGTGACAATCACACCGAAAGAGAGGAGTAGGTATATATATATACATCATGCACAATGAAAGCACAGAGCAGGAAAGTAGATGCCTACATCTTTAAAGCATGGCCCAAAATATAGGTGCAAGAAAGTAAACAAGGGTCACCATACTCTAGAGATGAGGAAGAATGGTACATGACATGATATACCTAATACAAACCATCTAAGAGAGAAGGGAAGGATGAAGGAAGGGGTTTTAAAAGAGTACATAACCAAATGGGAGAGGCTAGACCCCTAACCTACTGACATAACTGCTTGGCTTATATCCACATGCTCACATCCTCACCCTTTTTGCTTGCGCCAGGGAGACCATGCCCTAGCTCCATGTGTCCTCGCTCCATATGTGTACATGCAAAGGCAAAGACAAGAAACCAGCAGACAAACAATGGAAAGAAAGAGATGCGTAGATAATGCGTAAAGGGTACAAAGCAAACAGGCAAGATAGATATGGCAAGCATAGCATATGGTAGGAGACATAGCAAGCCCCAAGATAAACAAACAAGCGAGAAAGCAAGAAAGCAAACAGGCAAACAAGCAAAAAGGCAAACAAAAGGTGGTGTTCACGGGGGACAAATGTAGGTTTGGATTGGATGTCCATAGCTTTATTGTGTTGAAGTATGGACGACACACTAGCAAGCAAGACTCATGCATGGATATGTAAGCAAGCATGTAAAGATGCATAGAAAGCCAACGGGTGGTGTAAACAAACATAGTAAGCATAGCATCGCGCGGAGCGGAAAAGGGGGAAGGTATGCACGTAGCAACCGGCATCATGGCGATGCATCCCAAATGGTTACATCCAAACAAGGCCTCACGGGCGTCAGATGTAACGACACAACCATAAACCTGCTAAGGGTGTCAAGCGTGGCAAAGCCTAGAACTAGAGAGGCTAGCACAAGCATAAATCATAGAAGCAAGCAAGCATAGACATGCAAATAGGATGATCCAAACCCTTTAATGTGGGCCATGGTGTATGGACGATGACAAAAACCATAGGGTCTAGATCGGGTCCTAACCATTAGGCCAAAACACAAGAAAATATGGCAAAAGGAACAAAAGGGCTACAAAGCACATGGCATGACAAACAAGGTCTAGGCCTAAGCGCATAAACAAGGCGTGAAGCATGCAAGCACCTAGATGATGGCATAAAGCATGTAGAGAACATAGATCCAAGCACATAGGCATGTGAAAACATAGATCTAGACATATAGCATGGAAATAAACACATAAACCCATAGATCCCAGCAAGGCATAGCCAACAATACCATACAAGCATGTGAGCATGTAACCCTAACATCAAGCTAGAACAAAAAGAGGAACAAAGCATAGGAAAACATGTCATAAAGCATAAAACATGTAGATCTAAACATATAAGCATGTAAGGATGTAGATCTAAACATGAAACATGGCATAAGGCATAAAAAGCAAGGGGATTTAGGCTAGAAGCACAAATAAAGCAAAAAACATGCTAAAGAAAGCAATGAATCATGTTATTCGAGCAAAAAGAACAAGATAAACACTAGAAAAATATTTAGAAGGTTAGGGGTGTGGATAGTAGCTAAAAAGCTACATCCACACCCCTAAACCCTAAATCCAAGGTGTAGAACCAAGAAAAAGAAGATTGGGTATAAGAACAATACCTTGTATTTTTGGTGAAGAGAAGAATAAAGAGGCTTTGATGTGTTTTTTTGTGTGCTTTTTGTGTGTCTTTTGTGTTTGGAAGAGAGGAGAAAAGCTCAGAAATTGTCCAGGCAAAGAGCAGGCAGCCAGGAAGGTTTTTTTTTTTTGGGGTCTAGAGGTGCCTGGGGCCTTTTATAGCCCCTGCACGGATTACGAGGCAGCGGCCCTCCACCTTCAAAAGGTTTTGGATTGGGTTGATCTTGACACCCTTGCAAAGATCTTGACTTCCTGTTTCTGAAAAGGTATGGAACTTGAAAATTCGACTATCGGATTAAAAGTTATGGTTCTCGGAAGTTAGCAGTGCATCGATCGGTGCGTTAACCCGGTTTTCATGATATCTTGGCCATTCTAACTCCGATTTTGACTCATGAATAGTCGTTGGACTGAGAATTTGATAAGCTTTGCAATGGCATTGGTTTCAACCCGTTCTGGCGGTTGGATCAAAATTAGGGTTTTTAGGGGCCATTCGGGGTCAACTCTGGGTTAAACTAGGTCAAAATTGCCAAAAATCTCCGAGAAGCTCTAGTTTGATGTAAAACTATGAAAAGTGTTGTTTTGTGAGGGTTTTGACCTCGTTTGACCTTCGGTCAACCTTAGGTTGGCCAGGGCATTTCGGTCATTTTAGTTGAAAAGGCACTTTGTGTACTTCGATATTCGAACGGGTTGCACTACATCATTCTGAATGTCCTCACAACCCTAGGGAGAGAAAATAACATTTTTGGATTTTTTGGGGTCCGACACGCAAATCGAGGGCGGACAAAATACAGTATCAACACACCCCACTCTCGAGACACAAGCACACAAAAGTCACGTCGCCAAGGACCCAATGTGCGATAAAACTCGAAAATTCAATTTTTTTTGGGGGTGTCTACCAACTCTTTTTGCATAAACAACTATAATAAGTCTTGTCAATAGTTTATGCAAGTCATCTATGCAATAGAAAAAGAATTGAGTCATTTTATATAACCAAGTACTATTATACTACTACATGTTATATTTTGAACATTATTATAATTATTTTCACTTTTGTTTTTCTATGTATTATCTCATCATTTTTTTTTAAATTCTCTTTCCATTTGAGAGATTTTTAACTAATTTTTAAAAATATTTTCCACATTGCTAGTAACAAATTTATCAAAAGATCTTATTTAAAATTCAACCTCTCTCTCTCTCTCTCTCTCTCTCTCTCTCTCTCTCCCTGTTTTTGTATCTAAAATAATAAGTATTTTTTAGTAGACATTTATAACTTATAATTTTAAAAATATAAATACTATCTACAATTTAAAATTATAACAATAATTTAAATTTCTAAGTGTATATCAATATAATTAAAGATATCAAAGGCATTATTGCAATTTCATTTAACAATAAAATCACCCAATAACCTTAACGTACCCATGCAAAGATTGATTCAACACATAACTCAATGATTTAACCCTAACCAAACCAAGACTAATGGCATATAAGAATAAAATATCATAATTCATGAGTAAGATTCAACAAAAATTAATGATTCGTAGGAAAAAATATTTTAATTTACTTTTGGTAAATTGATCCATTCCGAAGGAAGTCTGAAATTTAATCTCCAATTTTGATTTTGATGTTAAGAGAGATTTTTTGGGTTTGGTTGTGTGGGAGATTGTGTGGTTATATAGGCAATTTACCATGTAGGAGATCAACTTAAAAAAATTGAAGTTTCAAGCTATTATGAGAAAATAATTGTCAATGATGATTCAACATAGCTGTGGTTTTTATCTTTCACTACTTTGGGTTCCAATTGGATTAAATTTCTATTGGTCCATAATTTGGGCCTTCTTGAGGTGGAGGAGAGAGTGGATATCTAACATTTTTACATTTTTATTTCCTT
Organism: Notholithocarpus densiflorus; assembly: GCA_030021035.2. Classification (NCBI taxonomy): domain Eukaryota; kingdom Viridiplantae; phylum Streptophyta; class Magnoliopsida; order Fagales; family Fagaceae; genus Notholithocarpus; species Notholithocarpus densiflorus. The sequence goes on from JARYZH020000019.1 coordinate 4,800,028, forward strand.
AGCGAAACTAATGGAGATGATTGTTTTCTAGTGGGTGCCCTTAGCAATGGTGTAAGTGACCTAGGCCTAGAGCTAACCATGTTTTTATCTTATAGCAAAAAGGCAAAAACTTGACAACCATATTAAAGAAATATTCTACTACTACTACTACATGATAATCCCCAAGGTTTAAATGTTAACTTTCTCTCATAGTAATAAACTACGTACAAATAGTATTAGATAGAAACATAATAATTTTGGATTGAATCTTTTTTATATTCTCTAAATTTAGATGAATGAAATTTTATGTAAATGTAGTTGAAATGAAATTAGAGTATAATTGGAATGACACTTGGCATGAAATTGGTGAGCATTGAAAATCTAAATACAGTTTGCATCAAACTATATCCGAATTAGAATGACATTTGGTTTTGATACTTCGATAGGCCAATTAAAAGGACATTTGGCACAATATTAGATTACAAGTATAATCTAATTTGGATTTTTAATTGCAATTCCTCTGTAATATTATATATGATTAATTGATATTGATATAGTAGTGTTATTGTTCGTAGCATCACACTCCTATCATCAATCAAATTAGGCTACAGAAAATTGGAAATCGTTTATGGAGGAGAAGGTCCATATAGAAGAATTCCTAAGGTTGATGAGGGAATTGCAATGGGAAGGCATGCAAAGCGTTTGTTGAGATTACCATAGAGAATCTAGTTGTGCAAATATTTTCTAAGTGACTTAACTATTTTTTCTAGTGAATTTTCTATAGAATTAAATTTTTTGAGTGATTTTATTTTATTTTATTTTTCATTTAAGAGGTCTTTCATTAATTTTTCACTTTGTTATATTATGTGTGCCTTTTTACTACTTTCATTATTAGAGCATCCCCACCAATTGGTGTATAATAGAAAAGATGTGAAATTTACACATTTAAGCTCTAAAACTGCCTACATCAGTCATTCTATACTATTGTAGATTTTCATTTTTGCTACAGTTACCATGTAAATATACACGGTTACTATAACTTTGCATTTTATTTTTTTACTATTTTTTCTCTCACTTCTCCCATCACCCATCAAATTCTCTCTCTCTTCCCTCTTACTCTCTTCCGTCTCTATCTCAACTTTAATCCTAGCAAAATTTTGCAAATTCATAAACAAATTCATCAAATCCATACAAATCATAAAATTCATCAAATAGAGATCTCAAAATCATCGAACCCATATACAGATCCTCAAATATAGATCTCAAACTCAAAAACTCATATATAGTATCTATATGAATCATCAAACCCAAGAAGAAGCAGCAGCAGGCGAAGTAGCAGCTGCGGCAATAGAAGAAGAAGAAGAAGAAGTAGTAGCAGGCGAAGCAGCAAGAACGGCAATAGAAGAAGAAGAAGAAGAAGAAGAAGAAGCAGCAATGGCGAAGTAGCAGAGGCAACGACGGTGACTGTGGAGATGCTGGAGTTATTTTTGAGAGAGAAATGAGAGGCAGAGAAGTGAGAGGTGAGGGTTTTGATATTTGAGAGGAGAGAGGAGAGAGAAAGAGAGTAAATAAAAATAATAATAAACAAAGAATAAAGTTGGTTATTTAAATAATATGGGGTGTATAATAGATAGTTTGATTTTGGTGTTTTTGAAAAGTGACCATGTAAAATAGAAAAAAAAAAAAAAAATCTTAGTCTAAAATATATAAACGGACAATTTTAGACAGACTAATGTGAATTCTCTTATTGTTTTTAAATTGGGTGATTTTAATAATCCCCTGAAATACTTATTTTGGCTTTCTATTTTTACTGTTAAACAATTAATATTCTACAAAAGTGTTAGGGTAAATAAAGGTTTGAACCTCATTTCTCCCCCTTATATTATTATATTAGGAAGAGAATATCGTTTTCACTAGCTCATCAACAAAATGTGAAACATATATTGAGAGGCCAGTGTAAATAAATATGAAATCTGGAAAAAGCAGATGGCCTAACACAATCAATAGTATATGACAGACAACACCCACTTGTTAGAAAAGAAAGGATAAGCCTAAAGCTAATGAAGATAAACATGTACATAACATAAGCATCAAGTCATCAAGTCCCCACCACATGGTACATCACATGAAGTGAGACAAAGTTAAACAGCACATGTATTGTCGTTGTTATTACTTATTAGGTGCCTCAAAACTGGAATATTGGCTGCGAGCTAATTTCAAACTTGTCGGTGTGGTAACTTTCCTTGTATTCTTTGTTATGTCTTCCTCTCGTCTCGAGGGCATTATTTTTTTAATCTAGTTTAATACTTGTGTATGTTTCTCAGGTTTCTTCTGTTCATTTTCTTTCTTAATTATGTTGAATTTATTAGGTTGAGTTTAACTTACACCTCCTATAACTTTAAACTAAATTACACAACTCGATAGTTTTTTATTGGATGCGAATTTTAATAGATCCACCATTGGATTAGATTTTTTTTTCTTCTTATATTCTACATGCTTGCAAATTTTCAAAATGATATGAGATTAATGACTATGTCATCTATTAAATGTTTACATTTTAAGATTTTATATTTAAAATTATGCATAAAAGATGAGTTTTTAGATTGAATTTGATGATGTTTGAAAATCAGTAGGCCGTACGCTCCGAACTTCAATGGCAAATCGATGACTTGAAAGAGAAAGAAAGACTATTGAAGGTGACTAGAGTGAATCGGCCAAGGATCCTCTGACAGTTAAGTCAATTTCTCTCTAGGACTCAAGTATGAGAAGCGGATGAATAGTTGGTGAGACTTGGTCCCATTAATAGAGAGTTTGAAGTGGGTCTACTTGTTAGGTGCCACTAACATTGTTAAGAACATGGGTGTTTAGTAGTTGAATTCAAGGACAACTAGACCTCCAAAACTGAGGAAGAGGAATGAACAGAGAGATAGAGAGGAAATGGAGAAAGAATTAGATAAATTTATTAACTAATTTTTTTTTCAATGATGGATACTATAAGTTCATAATAAAGACACCAATTTGTTTCTGTGTAAGTAGGATTTGAATTTAAGTCTCTTATTTGAGAATGAATTTTTTTTTACAATTGAGTTAATTGTAGTTTATGAATTTATTAACTATTTATTTCTTTTGATGATTTGATAGTAGCTGGTGGTTCAAGAGTTAAATTACTCAATTGACACTTCTTGTTATTTTTAACTTTTTAATGGAGATGTTTAGGATTCAAGTCCTTTTAACCCAACTATCAAATTATAAAATCATTTTTATTGGAAACAATATTTATATATATATATATATATATTATATATATATATATATATCTCAATTACATAACAAGCTTTTTGTGAATTTATTAACTATAGGGTAAAAAAAAAGCCTATTTGATGGTAAGAGGCTCACCAACAATATGGACAAGTTTGGTGTGGGTTCTATGCATGATGTTCCATGCACCTTCATATCCAATTGAAACCTTGACTCATGAGTCAACAAATAGCTTCTATTCATAAAAACTTGTAAATGACATTTTGCAAGTAGTGTCATGTCATCCCTATCTTTCTTTGTTGCTTTCTCACTAGAACATCAATTAAAAATACAACTTGAAGTCCCACACGTTAAATTAAATAGCTCAATGAAAAGTTCTTCATGTTCAATTAAATTAAATATCTCACTACTAGAACATCGATGAAAAATACAACATGTCATATAACGCGTAAGAAAAGTTGATTAAATTCTTCGTTATTCAACCACAGGAATATTAGGAAACTCGTAACTCAAATTAATCCATGAAACGAACTTCCCACCAACCTTACAAAAAGAAGCCCATGACAAGATTGAGAGCAATGAAATTTTACACACTGAGGTACAAAAAGAAAATCCCAACACAAAAAACTTTTCAGCATGGGCTTTATATCTTCTATAATGAGCTATAAGGCCCAGTTTATGTCTAAAAAGTTCTTATGTGTAGAGCAACGTAGAAAATAGTTATATTTGTGAGTAATTTTCACGCAATGGCATAACACTTCTTGAGCCACCTATATCTGAGTAATTTTCACTCAATGGCATAAGACTTTTGAGCCAGTGGTGTCTGAGATTTCTTCTAAAGGAGTAAGTTTAAGTTTGACTATTATTCACTCTTCCTATGGGATGTGCTCAACGACTTCTAGTGAAATAAAATTAAAACTTTCAAACGAAAAACATAAGTTGAGTGCAACAATTTTCCAATATTTGATTCTCATTTGGTAGAACCAATATTTCTTTCATCCACAGGAATTGATTGCAATTTGCAACAAGATTCTAATATTTAGTATTTGTTTCAAATGTTAAATTGCACTAGCACTCCTTGAACTTTCAAGTTGATACATTAAGCTCCGTAATTATGTTTTTATTTTCGGGTCAATTTGGTACAATAACTTTGATACTAAATCAATATTTAGGGCCCCTTCTATTAGTGCCCTATCCATTTTCTACCAAAAGGAACACCCGGTCTTAGAACACATGGGTCTCAAGTGAGCCAAAATGTTTTTGCATCCAATAATGAAAAATGAAGGAAATATTGAGAAAACCAAGGATGAAAGTAGGAATTTGTCTTTGAGGAACCGAAACATGAACAATAACATTTTTTTATGATTCAACATTCAAGAATAAAAAATATACTAAAATTCAAATCTAAATTAGTATACAAAAATAGAACTAGTATCTATTTCGTATTAACAAAGCATAAATAAAATAAAAGACTCAAATAACATTTTTTTTAATATATTTGATATTATTTATGATATTTTAAAATGGATCTTGAATTTTTTTTTTTTTTAATATTGAAAATTATTTATATTCATTATCTAATAAATTTTGCTATAATTTCTCTTTTAATGTAACCATGTTGAAATGGTCAACAGCCAAAAAACCTAGCCCTTCCTGTCTTGGATTCTTAAAAGGTAAAGAAAATGACAACATTTCTTACTTTCAAATCTACATCGTCCAAGTGGAAATACAACAACTCCACAGCACTAGTAATATAGAAACTTGGCCAAGGATTCACATCTTTCAGTTTCCTATTGGGGCCCTAACTTGGATTCTTCCTCTCACATCACGGCATTTACCTCTCTCTTTCATCTCTCTCTCTCTCTCTCTCTCTCTCTCTCCACTAAATGTGTGGTAGTATTCACGTGAGCGATCTTTGTACATTTATTGTAAATTTGATTTTATTTCACCATATCAAAATTTTCATTATTGTTGTCTCTATATTTACATTATGTGCAGGTTTGGTAGCAATTTTTTATGGTAATTTATTTGCATAGTATTATTAAGAAATATATATATATATATATTTGCATAGTGTTTATTAAAATATATAAATTTTGATAACTTTTATATTAAATGTGTAACAAATTATTATTTTTTTTTAAATTAGCTTCTTTCTAATAAAAGTTATTATTTACCAAAGAAATGCTTAAAACAAAAAGCTTTTAGCAAATAAGCAAGAGCCAAATGCGCATGTAATGAAAAAAAAAAAAAAAAAAAAAAAAAAAAAAAAAAAAAAAAAAAAACTTTATTAGTGAGTCCCATCATAAGAACTCTCTCCTCTTTCCCTTGAGGGGAAAGAATATGGTTGGTTTATGAAGGAAAATGGATCCTTCAATTTTCTATTCTTTCACCCCAATCCATTCAATTTAGTGCTTTTTTTTCCCAATCATTTTGATCTTCTTCTTCTTTTTTTCTTTTTTAAATGGATTCATTTTGAACCTTAAGTTATGAAACTATTGTCATTTTAGTACTTTCACTTGGCTCACAAACACGTAGCTAATAAAATAATTAGGAATAATTAATTACTAGTAATAAAAAACCACATCTGCGTCTAAATTAAAAAAAAAAAATCAACATCAAAAAAGAAAAATGAAATAATGATTTTCTAAAGAAAATAAATAAATTACTTGAATTAAAAAACCTCGCACATTGTTGTCACAGGTAATTAGAAGATGATTTGAGGTTTGAATTTTGTAGTTTTCACTGACACTTACCACTAACAAATAAATAAAATAAAACAATGTTACAACACAGGTTTGCTCAAGAACACAGGCAAAAAATGAAGGAGAAAGTAATGTGTGATTTCATTGAATTGATTAATTATGTTACAACATAGCTCTGTCTTTTATACACAACGACAGAGCATGAGGAGGAAAAACATGATGTTACTATCTAACCGGCAAAGGCACAAAATAACCATCTCCTCCACAAACCAGATGCACCAATCAACTTATGACACGAGGCCTCTAAACATTTACAGAGAAATGAGAAAGACTACAAGCCGTATAATTTTGTGTGTAAATTTTTTTTCACCATGTATAAAGTTAGATAGTGTTATATTCTCTAAATACAGTGGAGCTATCATGTGTTTTCTCTATTATACCTTTATTTACGTTAGTTATTCTGTTCTTCCAAAGATTTCAAAAACATTTGTTCCATTGACTTATTGTTTTCACCGTTTAAACATAACTTAATTTTGACAAAGGATATTGATAAAATTGAGAATGTAATTCTTTATATATTGAATTGAATTGTTAGGATACATGGTATGCATACCATGCTCCGATAGCAGGGGCAAGTAAGAGAAGCACAACAATGACCATATTTGGTTGGAATAGTTCAAGCTTTCGTGCTCCCTGAATCAATAAGGATCACAAAGGACCTTTGGTTAATCCTCCCCATGACTCTCATAGTTCCTGAAGTAGGAGTGCCACTCAAGGCATAGAGAGTAATCTCAGCATCTTCTTGATCTTGTCCAACCTGTCCTATCTGATCTGCATATCCATTTTCCTCCAATTTAGTGATGTGAACCCCAGAATTGGTATTTTCCTGAGCCAACTCTACATAATCCAACAAAAATAACATAGCATTCTTGCACTTGTGGCCAGGAGCCCACTTCTCATCACAATTGTAACACAACCCTTTCTTTTTTCTCTCCTCCATTTAAGCAGGAGAAATTCTCTTGATGGGCAGCCTTGGTTTAGACTCCAACAGAGAAGGAGTTTTTGGAGGAGCTCCCAAAATGGAAAGCTTTCCTTGATCCCCTTGAGTCTTGGAAAACTTCCTGCAACTCCAATTATACTCTTCCTGAATCTTTGCCAAACCAAAAGCCTCATTCAAGGATTTAGGATTAAGCATTCTCACTGGCAGCCATATATCATCTCTTAATCCACTTAAGAAATAGCTTAACTTGTGAGCAGTAGATAAACCCTTAATCCTATTGGATAACACCTCAAATTGGGCCTTATACAAGGATACTGAAGTAGTCTGTCTTAGCCTAGTAAGCATTTCCATAGGATCATCATAAGCTGTGGCACCAAATCTGATATGCAATGCTTGAATCAATGACTCCCAATCAACAAAAAGACCTACCTCTTCACTATCTTGAAACTAGATTAGAGCCTCACCTTCCATATGAAACGAGGCTAGCATTAATTTCTCTGCAACTGGTGTATTGTAATACTTGAAGTATTGGTTGGCCTTGTAAACCTAACTTGCAGGGTCTTCTCCAGAGAACCTTGGAAATTCCAACCTCACAGGTCGAGACAGAGCCATTGTTGATGAATTAACATATCTGGATTCACCATTTGTTGGAGATTGAGGTAATCCACCTTGATCAGAACCATTACGCCTCTGCACCAGAATTGCTAATTGTTGATTCATCTCGTTTTAAGTGCTTGTATGCACTTCTTGGATAGTATACATTTCTTGAATTTCTTTACCATGATGATCACTCGCAGTCCTCAGTGAAGCAAGAGCCTCCTGAGTCGCAGTAATAGTTGAACGTGTTTCTGCCATGGCCAAGGAAGGCCTTGCTCTGATACCAAATGTTAAGAACAGGGGTGTTTAGTAATTGAATTCAAGACAACTAGACCTCCAAAACTGAGGAAGAGGAATGAACAGAGAGATAGAGAGGAAATGGAGAAAGAATTGAGAGAATTGGAATTAAGAAATGTTTATCTGATACATGCTCATCCTTCCCACACTCCTCTAATACCTCTCAATGTCTCACTCTCTAACTGCCTAATTGCTAAGCCAGCTGTCAATATTCTAACTAACTAACCATATTAACTAACTCTCATTTTATACAACACTAGTTTGGATACAAGTATATAATGCCAACTAATCAATTACACTTATTACCTATAGTTCAATAGCATTGTACACTCTGGGAGCACTAATGGATGCATACCTCATCAGCTACACCTGCACGCCTTATCAGCAATTAACACACCCTTCATCAGTAACTCATACACGCACCTCACCAGCACCCCACATGCAGCACCATACGCACAGCTAATCAGCACTACACGCATACCTCAGCACCTAGCTAAGTAACATACTCAACACTCCTAACAAACATCATAGGAGATGTGTGGACTTAGTGAGGAGAGTCGAGCGAATTTCAAGGAATTTACTCACGTCTCGGAATAGTGTATCATGGTGCAACCGTTCTTGGTTTGCAAAGAACACTTTAGAATTTACTAAGTATTCATTGGTTATCTATAGTCTTTTGTCGCGTTGACGATTTATCTTTCTTGGATGACCTTTTTTCCTTAGTGTTACCGTTTTCCCCTCTTCCTTCCAGACCATTATTTTGGACGAACTTTCTTCTTGTGGACGACTCACATGGACGATAAACACTTTTTGATTACCAATTATATATATATATATATATATATATATATATATATATATATATGGTAGGGATTAAGGGCCCAGGTAAGGATATTGGGCCATGGGCCGTGCCTGAGGACGTCAAATAGCCCCAAGACATATAAGTACTAGCAAAGGCAAATAGAATATTGGGCCAAGGATGAGATCTAGTCATAATGAGCAGGTGTCGTTTTCCAAGGAGCAATCCCTCCTCGGCCAACAGAGTGAAGGCCTAAAGTCCGACCACCCATTAAGTATTGGGCAGTAGGCAACTGTGCTTGGGAGGATAAGCTTTAGAAAGAGATGAGTCAACAGAGAATTGAGAAATATCTGGGAAGAAAGCTGCTACCACCACATTGAATGCACTGCATCTAACCCCCCATTAATGTGGAAGTGATACCTGAACAATAACTTTCAACCTTACAGCTACCCCCAAAAACTTCAGGAAGGCACTGATGGGATAAGTATCAAGGAGATTAGCAATCAGATCTACACATGGAGGGCTGAGATGAAAGAGGGGAAGGGAACATAAAAGGGAAGAACTCCATTACAATGGGATCAGGAGAAAAACCATAAGAAAAATCACTGTGTAACCAAGAACTTGAGTTTTTGTATAAGTCCAAGAGAAATATATAAGAACATGCCTTCCTTAGATCTGACCGATGAGTACTTTTCTTTTTCAAACTGTTTGTCTTGTTCATTCTAATACTAACTAGCCTATTGTGATCAATATTCTAACTCATTGAATGTTCAGTATCAAGCCTACTCTCTAACAAATTCATTGTTTTGGGCTCATTAGGTCATTGTCCAAACCCCTTGGGTTGTGGATCAAAACATGCCCTTATAATTGGTGCCGTCTGTGGGAAATTGAACATTCTTGAGCCTGTTCAATCATGGTGGGTTCAGGGCCAAACCATGAAGAATTAGTAGGATCCCAACGTCAAGATCATTTTCTTAATCTTGAACGAAGGAGAGACCGTGAAGTTAGTGTGCACACAACTCATACTAGTAGGAGTCATGCTAGAAGTGGAAGCCATGTGTCTTATGGAGAAGATATCAAAAACTTGCAACTAGAGATAGATCATTTACGTAGGAAGTTGTGCCGTAAGGAAAGGAGAGGGACTCCTTCGAGCTCAGGGTCTCAGTCTGATGATGATGCCAGTTATAGACCCAGATCAAGGACCCCACCCAGTGAGTCTTTCTCTTATAATGAAAAGCACCATCATAGGCGAAGGAGTAGAAGCCCGGCCTATAGGGGCTTAGGGAATGATGCTATGAGCAAAGCTTTGCATCAAATCTTAAAGTCATCATTTACACGGAGGATTGAGAGGGGAAAGCTTCCTCGGCGGTTCACACAGCCAACATTTACCATGTATAATGGTAGGACAGATTCGGTGGAGCATGTCAGCCAGTTTAACCAGAGAATGGTTGTTCACTCGAAGAATGAGGCCTTGATGTGCAAGGTATTCCCATTTAGTTTGGGGCCAGTTGCGATGAGATGGTTTGATGGGTTGGAGGAAAGATCAATTAGCTCTTTTCAAGAGTTTACCAGGGCCTTTGGGGCCCGATTTGTCACTTGTAGTAGGGTTCCACGTCCCCTGGACTACTTATTGTCTATGGCTATACGAGAGGGGGAGACTCTGAAGACTTACTCGGATAGATACTGAGAGATGTTTAATGAGATAGATGGAGATTTTGAGGATGTAGCAATAAGGACGTTTAAGGTCGGTCTGCCCACTGAGCACGATTTGAGGAAATCCTTGACTATGAAGCCTGCCCGAAGTATGCGTTAGCTAATGGACCGAATTAATGAGTATAAACGGGTTGAAGAGGATCAGCAACAAGGGAAGGGGAAGGCGAAGCTAATTCCCCATAATCGAAGAGATTTCAGGTCAGAGAAGTAAAACAGCAATCGACCCAAGAGAGATTTTGCTGGACATACTGGGCACGCTAATGCCCAGGTAGTTAACATAGTGTTCAGGGAGCCTGTACACCAAATCCTGGAGAAGATAAAGAATGATCCTTATTTCAAGTGGCCAAACAAGATGGGAGGAGACCCTATGAAGCATAATCAAAGACTTCATTGCCAGTACCATCAGGATTGAGGACACATTATAGAAGATTGTAGGACTTTACGTGACTACCTGGAGCAGTTAGTCAAGGTTGAGAAGTTCAAGCAGTTCCTGTATCAGCCCATTGGGCAGGGGAGTCAAGTCGGGTCGGCACACTAAAGGGACACTTCCTCAAGACCACCCCTAGGAACGATCAACGTTATTCTCGCCGCCCCAGGTTGGATTGGCTCATATCTGTTAAGGGTTATGTCCATAGCAAAACCACACGTTGAAGATTCAATCCTAAAGTCTAAGCGAGGAAGAATGGAAGTCCGACCAACTTTGAGCTTTTCTGATGAGAATAAAATTGGAACTTATCAATCACATGACGATGCCTTAGTGGTTACCCTCCGGATAGGGGGGGGGGTATGATGTGAAAAGAGTTTTAGTAGATCAGGGTAGTAAGGCAGAGATCATGTACCCTGACCTGTACAAGGTGCTTAAGTTGAAGCCCGAGGATTTGATCAGCTATGATTCCCTTTTGTGTAGGGGTTTATGCCCTAAAATCCAATTTATTGGCATGTCATAAATAACTAAATTGTTTAATTATATGAGACTATTTATAAATGAACTAATGGGACATTATCTTAGTCCATGAGATGCATAGTATGTAATTTATGTGAAAAGTCAAAGAAGATATAAATCACAAGTTCTTTGTAAACTCAGAATTTTAGTTCGTAGTCGGTGATGAAATTGGACATTTCATCTGCGAAGACTATAACATATCAACTAAGATGATTTGTCTTGATCATGGAAGTGGAGACTTCTAGTTGATATGTTTTAAGAGTTAAGACATATTGAACTGGACCGCTGCGAGATTTATTATTCTCCTAATGACTGTCAAATGAATAATAAATCTCACGACTTCTATTTACATTAACTCTAAATCCTGAGAGAATAATGGACCTGATCATGAGGTGTAGGTTGCTTTGATATATCAGGAGTAAGATCTATAACACACGATCAAAACCTCAGTATGTTGAGCAGCCACATTTAATGTTGATGGAATATATATTCTCAAGATGGAATTCATAATCTCTTAACGGATATATAAAATATTCCATTGAGATAAGTTTAATGTATTTGGTTATTCAGAGTATTGGGCCCAACCACTTTAGTAAAGAGTTACTAAAGTATATATTTATGAAATCGGATTTCATAAATATATGATGAATAACATAAAGGATTAAACCGGGTACTCAAGGATTAAGATGTAGTAATCTTCAAAGTCAGTCAACATTCATGACTTGGTATTACTATGAATATTTTAATAAAGGGGTTGTATGTATAATAAAGTCTTGAGATATAATTTATTAATAAGGCCTAGAGTGTAATTATATTCTTATAGTGGTATTGAATATAATTAATGGTAACTTTGGACTTGTCAAGAGTTGGCAGAAAAGTCCAAGATCCATTGGAGCTAGTGTCTTATTTGTTCCATTTGGTCCCATCTGAAGTCACAAACTAAAGCCCAATTGAGTAGGCCCAAAAGGCTAACCCAATTAGATAATAAGTTTTTATTTAATAAGAGTTTTTAAATAAAGTAACCACTACGGTAGTTAGTACGAATAGATGAAGATTAAAAGAAAAGAAATCAGTTTTTCTCCACAAGGAGAAGAAGAAGGACTTTTCTTTGAGAATCAATGTACAAAAAGACTGATTGAGAGACCACACTTCTTGGGCACCATGTGGAATTGAGATGAAGATTAAAGGTATTCTCAAGTCTTCGTTTTGAATTTCACTGCATCAAGGTATGCTCTCTATTCTTTGTTCTAGAATTCAAGGTTACATGTTATCTTTCATGAATGAAGTAGATCCATGTTTGTTGCTTCCGCTGTGTGTTTTGTATGAGATACAAAACCAGATTTTCCAATAAATGGTATCAGAGCGGTCTTCAATATCATGCTTGTATAACATGTGATTGAGTTTTAGAATAAAAGAAAATCATTTTCTTGATGATTTAATTTTCTGCAGTAAAATTTTTGCATATTTTTTGTTATCAATGGATCCATGTGTCGTGTTCTTTAATGAAAGACATGGTTTGAGTTTTAAGAATATGAATGTTATTGAATTGCTTCGTTTGTTGGCAATTGGGCTTAGTTGTTGAATTTTATTTAATGACTATTGTTTATGAGTTTATGTTTTGAAAATTTTGCAGTCATTTTTCTGCATATTATAGTTTTTGAAACTATTGTTTGATTAAAACTGATTTTGATGTGATGATGTTGTTTAAGTTTGATTTTAACCATGTAAAATTGAATTTTAACACTTTAACATCAATGAAATTCAAGTTTTAATCTTAATCTCATCGTTTTTGATCATTAAGAATGTGTTTTGTTCATTGGAAACGTCAAAAACGGTTAAAAGAAAAACAGCTGTTTCTGGGCGTTTTTGCGACTGGCGAGTTGCGAGAGCTTCTGGATGAATTCGCGACTGGGGTCTCGCGATTGGGTGAGTTGCCAAAATGAGTATCCAAAACCCGCTACTCGCGTGAGTAGCCAGAATGGGTAGCCAAAAAAATTCTGACACCTGTTTTTTGAATTTTCACTTGTTTTTGACTAAGTGTTAAAACTTTGATTAAAAGCAAAGCTATGTGATTAATTTTATAGTCCTTAAAAGTTAAGGACATTTATTAATCATTATCTAACTAAAAGACCTAATGAGATCAAAGAGGTTAGTTAAATAGAACTCTTAGTACTAAATCATTTTATGATTAAAAGTCCTTAATTTATTTTAATTAGAGTTTTTTAATGAGATTAAAATTCTAATTAAAGTTATTTAGTTTCTAATGAGATTAGAATACTTTATCTAGTAAATTAAGAATAGAGTTCTATATAACTAATTTTTCATTCATTAGTGTTTAAGGAATCCTAAATAGTTTAGGACTTTCATTTTAGTTAGTGATTCTAATGAGATTAGAGTTTTTAACAAGTACAAGGTTATTAGTTGTGATGGGATCACGATTATTTAAAGAAAAACCCAAATAATGAGTGGGAGTGCTGAAATAACCCTTTTGTTAAGTTTATTGTAATGTGAATAGATACCTTGTCTTGACTTCGAGTCTTGCATTCCATGCGGAGGGTATTTATTTCACGGATTACAAGGTTAGACTTCTTTGTGATTGCGCGAATGTTCGTTACGCTATTGTGACGTGACTTAGTTACATCACATTGAATTTAAAAAATTAAACACATTTAATGTGCAGGGTTAAAATTGTGATTAGATCACAATAATTTCAAGACAATCCACTTGTTTTAAAATATCTAGTGGGAGAGAGATACAAGGGTTGGATCTAACGGCCTCCATTGTTGGTTCATAATGGTGTGGGGTAAACATCTCGTCTTGGCCTTGAGCCTTGCATTCCATGCGGAGGATGTTTATTTCATGGTACTACAAGATTGAACTTCCCGGTCTATAGTGGTGTGGGCAAGCACCTCGTCTTGGTCTCGAGCCTTGCGTTCCATGTGGAGGGTGTTTTGCATCATGGTACTACAAGATTAAACCTTACAAAGGTAGAGTTATGTGGCTACACATGGTTCTAGGCAATGGTGTACACTAGACTAAGTTTGATAGTATCCTCTATGCTGAGTTCTTGCTATTATTACTTAGAGGCTAAAGGAAAAGCGGCAAATTATTTTTGTTTGGTAAGAGTTACCATGATAGCATTAATAATGAGATGCATAGTATGTGATTTATGTGATTTAGTCACAAAATATATAAATCACAAGTTTTTTGTAAATTCAGAATTTTAGTTCGTAGTCAGTGATGTAGTAATCTTCAAAGTGGCAGTCTACATTCATAACTTTGTATTACTATGAATATTTTATGAAGGGGTTGAATGTATAATAAAGTCTTGGGATATAATTTATTAATAAGGCTTAGAGTGCAATTATATTTATATAGTGGTATTAAATATAATTAATAGTAACTTTGGACATGTCAAGAGTTGACAGAAAAGCCCAAGGCCCATTGGAGTTAGAGTCTTATTTGTTGTCTTTTGGTCCCACTCCAAGCCACATACTAAAACCCAATTGGAATGGCCCAAAAGGCTAGACCAAGTAGATAATCAGTTATAAGGAGAGAAACATATAGAATTTTGTAAGAGAATGAAATGGTTTATATGTGAGTGTAGGACACTCTCTTATTCTCCTTTGAACACATACATATAAACTGATTGAGAGACCACACTTCTTGGGCACAAGTGGAATTGGAGTGAAGATTAAAAGTGTTCCCAAGTATTTCTAATATTTGGTTTTGAATTTCACTGCACCAATGTACACTCTCTTGTTCTTATATTCTGAAATTTACGTAGTACATGTTATCAATTGCGAATAAAGTAGATCCGTTAATTTTCCGCTGCGTATGTTTTGTATGCGACACAAACATGTATTTTTCCAACATGTAAGTGACCTCAGAAGTATTTTTGAGGTGTTGAGAAAGCATAAATTGCACCTTAATGCTTCTAAATGTTCCTTTGGCGTCAGTTTAGGCAAATTTTTGGGCTATATGGTCACCCACTGTGGGATTGAAGTTAACCCTGATCAGATTAATGCAATCAATGATTCACTATCTCCTTAGAATCCCAAAGAGGTCTAAAAGTTAACAAGAATGACCGCAGCCTTGAACAGATTTATCTCTCGATCCGTAGACAGATGTAGGCCATTTTTCCAACTCTTGCACAAGTGGAAAGGGTTTGAGTGGAATGAAGAATGTGCCCTACCTTTTCAGCAATTGAAGGATTACCTTTCTCGACCACCCATTATATCTGGACCCGAGGAGGAAGAAGTCCTTTTTGCCTATATTGTCGTGGCTTCTCATGCAGTTAGTCTGGTATTGATGAGGGTAGAGAATGGAGTACAGCAGTCAGTCTATTATCTGAGCAAGTCATTACATGAAGTGGAAGTTCGTTACTTACCCTTAGAGAAAGCCATTTTCGCAGTGGTGCATGCTACACGAAAACTCACTCACTACTTTCAAGCCCATACAGTTGTGATTTTAACTCAACTCCCTCTGCAGTTGTTGCTATGAAAAGCTGATTATACGGGGAGAATTGCCAAGTAAGGGACGATCTTGGGGGCATTTGATATAAAGTACATGCCTCGTACCTCCATTAAAGGGAAAGTTCTTGCAGATTTGGTGGTAGAGTTTACCGAGTCTACAATAGAAGTAGAGGTCGAGGAACACATCTCTAGAGGAAAGCAAGTTCAGGCAATTCTCTACAGGGGCCCTTACCCTGGAAGTTATATGTTGATGGTGCGGCAAATTAAAGGGGATTTGGGGTGGGGTTGGTAATAGTGTCCCTGGACAAGATCACCATTGAAAAATCTTTAAGGTTAGGCTTCTCGGCCACGAACAATGAAGCCGAGTATGAGACTTTACTAGTAGGGGTTACTATGGTTTAGAAGATGGGAGGAAAGGTTGTTGAAGTGTTCTCGTACTCAAGGTTGATTGTAGGACAAGTAAAAGGAGAGTTAGAAGCTAGGGATTTGAGAATGCAGGGGCATTTGAATCAAGCTCGGCGGTTGCAGTCAAGTTTTGAGTTTTTCACCATACAACAAATCCCAAGTAGGAATACACATGCTGACTCCTTGGCAACTCTAGCAACCTCTTCTGGACAAGACTTACCTCGGGTTATACTTGTTGAGGATTTACATAAGCCCATCAAGGAGAAGAAGGAGAAAGTCCAAGTTCACCAGAACATGGTCGGACCTAGTTGGATAGATCCTTTGGTTCTATTTCTCAAGGAGGGTGTTTTGCCTTTTGAGATGGGAGAAGCAGAAAAGGTTCGGAGGAAAGCTCCTCGTTTTTGGTTGTCTAAGGAGCAAAATTTGTACAAACGCTCATTCTTTGGACCATACTTGCTTTGTGTTCATCCTGAGGCAGGGGAGCCACTTCTAGAAGAGTTGCATAAGGGGATATGTGGAAGTCATATAGGGGGCATGTTGTTATCACATAGAGCCCTTACTCAAGGGTATTGGTGGCCGAGTATGCAGAAAGAGGCACAAGAGTATGTAAAAAAGTGTGATCAATGCTAGAGATTTGCTCCAAACATTCATCAGCCTAGAGATGTACTCAATCCTCTATCTAGTCCATGGCCATTTGCTCAGTTGGGCCTGGAAATTGTAGGACCATTTCATAAGGTTGTGGGAAATCGAAGATGGCTTTTGGTCGGAACTGATTACTTCATGAAGTGGGTGGAGGCTGAGCCCTTATCTAATATTAGGGATATAGATGCAAAAAAGTTTGTTTGGAAAAACATTGTTACTCGATTTGGATTTCCTCACAACCTCATCTCGGATAATGGGCTCCAGTTTGACAGTAAAGCTTTCAGGAGATACTGCTGTGAATTGGGCATTAGGAACAGATATTCCACTTCAGCTTATCCATAAGGAAATGGGCAGACTGAAGCAGTCAACAAAGTCATAGTGAATGGGCTTAAGAAGAGGTTAGACGAAGCAAAGGGTAGATGGGTGGAAGAGCTACCACACGTTCTTTGGACATATCAGACTACTCCTCGTCGATCATTGAGGACAAGCTTGTTCACCCCAGACAACAATGATAAGTTACTAGAGAGAAGTCTAGATTTGTTTGATGAACGAAGAGAAGCTGCCATGGTTCAACTGGCATATTATCAGCAGAAGCTTAAACAAGGCTATGATACAGGTGTAAGGGTGAGACCATTAGCACTAGGTGACTTGGTATTGAGAAAGGTTGTGGGTACTGCAAAGAACCCATCATGGGAAAAGCTAGGGCCTAACTGGGAAGGGCCATACCGCATCACCTTGGTGGCTGGTATAGGGGCCTACTTTTTGGAAGACTTAGATGAAAATGTTATACCACGTCCGTGGAATATAAATAATCTACGAAGGTATTATTATTAATGAAAGGCAGTCCTTCCATTTTCTGTTTCTACTATTATATGTTGTGTTTCCTGCTCATTTATGTATTAAACAGAACTTCAGTGATGTCTGGTTCCCCGGATCACATACCTTGGGTAAATTAATGCTTCCATATTTACTTACGTGTTAAACAGAACCTCGGTCATGTCTGGTTCCTCGGACCACATACTTTAGGTAAATTAATGCTTCCATATTTACTTAAGTGTTAAACAGAACCTTGGTCATGCCTGGTTCCTCGGACCTCATACCTCAGGTAAATTAACACTTCCTGTTCATTTATGTATTAAACAGAACTTCGATCATGCCTAGTTTCTCGGACCACATACCTTGGGTAAATTAATACTTTCAATTATTTATCTACGTGTTAAACAAAACCTTGGTTATGTCTGGGTTCCTTGGACCTTATACCTCGGGTAAATTAACACCTTCTATTCCTTTAAGTGTTAAGTGAAGCCTTGGTCATGTTTGGTCCCTCAGACTACATACCTTGGATAAATTGATGCTTCACATTTATTTGAAGTTGTGAATGGAGCCTTAATCACACATAGCTTTTTTGAGCTGAATATCTGAGGTACACAAATCCTATTTCTAAGTTAAATTATAGATTATCAGTTGCTTGGAGGTTAATTTGTTAGGTTGCCAATTGCATGGGAATTGAGTTGTTGAATTATCAGTTGCACAAATGTTTGTCAAGGTTAGAGGTAATGTTATGCTTTACTTAGAAGAGGTTGTAACTTGATCTTACAGTTGGACAATTAAACTATGTTCAACAATAAAACAACATTGTAATTAACTTAAAAACGTTGATAAGGTAAAGGAACTTAGCACTTTTCATTAAATAGAGCCTTGAAAAAGGTAAAGGGAATACATACTAAAAAAAAAAAAATTACATAAAAGAAATACATAAAAAAAAAATGTAATGATAAGAAAAATCCTAAGTGGTCTAAGGCTGAGGAGGGTTGGCCTTCACTACGGTCTGGCCAGAAGGTTCAGGCATGGTGGCTTGAGCTGCACCTTTGTCCTTGGGACCCTTCTTGGTGGTGAAGGGGAGCGCGGCAAGTACAAGTACCTGGCCCTGGGTTGTCCCCTTTTCCTTGGAGGAATCCTTGGGTGCAGGTGGGAGCTTGGCTGGCTCAGAAGCTTTTTCCTTGATTGGCTCCTTCTCCTTGTCTGCGGTACTTACTCGGTCAGCCTCATTGGAAGGGTCAGTAGAGGCTGGGAGAGTACTAGTAGGAGTAGCCTTACTAGGCTCAGGCGCTTTGGGAGCAGCGTTAGCTTGGGAGCTGGAAGGGCCTGCTACACGGAGGGCTGGGGGGTAGAAGACGTTTTCTACTCTCCTAAGTGTTGGAGAAGCGTCCACCCCTGCCTGGTTTAGCACCTCAGTCCACACTTGGAGGCAGTATCCTCGGTAGACACCAGTAACTTGGGCCCTGAGGTTTTCTTCAGTTTCCCTCACCCCAGTGTCATAGCCTTCCTGCTCGGCCTGAGCTGCAGCCTCCTCTGCTTTCTCCAGTTTCTTCTTCAGAGCCCTTATTTGCTCCTGGGATATGGTAAGCTGATCCTCAGTTCTACGCAATTGTTGACGCTAACCCTCTACTTGCCTCTCAGCCCCTGCCAAAGCTGCCTCTGCACTTTTCTTATCCCTATTTGCCTCAGTTAGTTTGACATTGAGGTCTTTGATCCTCTGTTCGGCCACAGTGAACACCTCAACGGCAGTTATCCACTATCCCTCCTTGTCCTTCATTTATTTGTGGGCATTATCTACCCACTTCTTGGTGATATTCGTTGTTTGAATCGCCTTCAAAAAAAAAAAAAAGAGACGTTAAAATAAATTCTTTAAGAGCAAAGATAGCATGTACACTTAGTAAAGGTAATAAATTAAAAAAAAAAAAAAAAAAAAAAAAAACTTACCATGGCCAGATCCCTTTTCAGGGTTAGAAACACCTCATGCTTCTTCAATGTCCTCAAGTCGGCCATATCTTGAGGCAAGAGTAGGGGTTGCTCCAGGGCATCGGCCATGTAAACTGCCTTCCCCTTTTAGAAGTCTCAAATAGAGGAGTCTAAGGGGAGGGGGGCTCCATCCAACTCCAGAGGAGGGTTCCAAATTTGAACCCTAGGGCGACGATCAGGCTCTCTCTCCATGACTGCCCCCTCAGCCGAGGACTTTCTTTGGCCCCTTTGGAGATTTTGGCCCCTTTTTGAGGCTCAAGGTCCTTCTAGAGAGCTACTTCTCCCTCCTTCAGCACTTCCTTCCCTTTCTTTTTTTTATTATTTATTTTATTTATTTTTATTTTATCTCACTTCCTCTTCTTGTTTGCTCAGAAGGGGAAGTATGGGCAAGAATAAGAGTAGGAGGTCGGGGCTGAATAGCCATCTCGGGAATAGATCCCCCTGCGTGTGACTCTAGGAGCTTAAGAAGGTTGGTCTTCTGCTTGCATTGAAGTACCATGGTTGAAGGTACGACTGAAGGTATGCTTGGCAGGTTCTGACTGACACTTACTTGGGCGGAAGGCAACTGGGAGAAGGGAGCAAGGGGGGATCTTGTTGGTGAAGGCTAGTCAAAGACTCCGAAGTCCTCGTCTGTATCCTTGCTGGAGTCTACAACCTCTACTACTCTGGTGGCTTTTTCCTCTGGACTTGGGTTTGAAGAAGTTGCCTCTTCCTCAGGAACTCATTGAATAGGTAGCTCTATTGGTTAAATGCCTGCGGGGGGAGGACCGGTAAGGAAGTCAGGCACTGCAACGTTAATTCGGTGCAGCCGAGGATCCTTCGCCTTTATAACGTACTTAGGAGCCTGGAAGTTGGTGGATATTGGTTTGTAGCTAAGGATGATGTGAGCTGCTCATAGTTGCTCGTCAATATGAACAAAGATCTCGGACTGAAGTATCCTCGTCAGGTCGGACTTATTGACAAGATTAAGGTTGAGGGCCGTAAAATGCTTATCTGCAATAATTCCAAAGATAAAAGTATCATTAGAATATGATTCAGTTAGATAGAGAACAGTTAGTTTACAAATTACAAGTAAAGGAACAAGAGATTGTAAGTGCAAAGTGTGTATTATTGAAATAGGGAACCTAAACCTAAATACCCCACCTGGTTTCTCATCTCGTGTTGGGCAATGAAGTCCATTATGCCATTCACCCGAGACAATCAGAAAATCTTGGTCCATGCCTTTGTTAGTCTCGGGAAGACACGAGATGAGTCTGACCTCAGGGACCCTAGTCTTAAGGTAATAACTTGTGCTTTTAAGGAGCTGGCAATTGTACACCCAATTAATATCGTGATGGGTGAGGTTTATACCCATCTTCTCGTTAAGGGCGTCTACGCTACCTAGTATCCTAAACATGTTTGGGGCACATTGGGTCAGGCAGAGTCTGTGGGCAATCAAGAAGTCCCTAGTTACTCTACCTATAGCGATCCTCATCCCTATCTCTATAAAGGCAATCATAGGGATTACCGCCTCTCCTTTTGATCTCGTGGTATGCCATTCTCCTTGAAGGCAATGCCAGATCGAAACCCCAGCTGGTATGTTATAACGGGCCTTAAAGCTCTCTATGCCCTCTGGAGTGTCTACAAAGATAGCAAATCTACCCATTTAAGATGTAAATGGAGGATATTAGAAGAATAGGGTGTAAATTAAGAGGCTGAGGAAGGAGTGGTCCTAAAAATAAGTGTGTAGGATGAAGGTCACTTACAAAGATATGGGAAGAGCACCTTGGATTGGTTCTTGAGAGTTGAAGATTCAAAAAGTGGGGCTTCTAGACTCTTCAAGCAATTTATATAGGGAAAAAAAAATAAGCGGGAGAGTTCTTGCTCGAATCCCTATGGAAAATCTCCATCATATGATTTTCATCACACTGTAGAACGTGGGGTACAAGGCACTGTATGGAATAAATGCTGAAGCGTCCCGGATGCCAAAGCGTTTGGAGCGTGCCCATTGCAGGTGAAAAGACACCTACACCTAAGGAAATGTGATAAATGTGGAAGGTACAGGAACCTAAAATCGAAACTCTACTTTTCCCCGAGAAAAGAAAGAGTAGAATTTCGAGGGGCTATTGTAGGGATTAAGGGCCCAGATAAGGATATTGGGCTGTGGGCCGCGCCTGAAGACGTCAAATAGCCTGAGGACATATAAGTACTAGCAAAGGCAAATAGATTATTGGGCTGAGGAAAAGATCTAGTCATAATGAGTAGGTGACGTTGTCTGAGGAGCAATCCCTCCTCGGCCAACAGAGTGGAGGCCTAACGTCCGACCACCCATCAAGTACTGTGCAGTAGGCAACCGTGCTTGGGAGGATAAACTTTAGAAAGAGATGAATCAATAGAGAATTGAAAAATATTTAGGAAGAAAGCTGCTACCACCGTATTGAATGCTCTGAATCTAACCCTCTGGCCGTATTAATGTGAAAGTGATACATGAATAGTAACTTTCAGCCTTACAGCTACCCCCAATGATTTCAGGAAGGCGCTGATAGGAAAAGTATCAAGGAGATTAGCAATCAGATCTACACGTGGAAGGCTGAGATGAAAGAGGGGAAGGGAATATAAAAAGGGAAGAACTCCATTACAGGAGGATCAGGAGAAAAGCCATAAGAAAAATCACTGTGTAACCAAGAACTTGAGTTTTTGTATAAGTCTAAGAGAAATATATAAGAACATACCTTCCTCGGATCTGACCAACTAACTAGCCTATTGTGATCAATATTCTAACTCATTGAATGTTCAGTATCAGACCCACTTTCTAACAAATTCATTGTTTTGGGCTCATTGGGTCATTGTCCAAACCCCTTGGGCTGTGGATCAAAACGTGCCCTTACACACACACACACACACACACACACACACACACACACACATATATATATTAATAGTCAAAACTCAGAGAAAATCCAATTAGATTTTAGTTGGATTCTCAATTTTACGCCACCTGCATGTCCTATTTAATTTTTAATTTTGTATCAAATGAATTATTGAGTGTAAAAATTGAAGAGTCCAAATCCAATTAGATTCTAAATTGGATTTCAATCGGAGTCCAATTTTCCTCTATGTGTCCATTTATTTTTTAATTTTTGTGGCAAGTGAATTATTGGGTGAAAATATCGAAGAATTTAAATCCAATTAAATTCTAAATCATAAATACATATAATGAGAAACCATTACATATTTTAGAAATGTATGGTTTAAAAAAAGTGTAAACTAATACTATGTATAATTTAAATCTCTTCTAAAAAAAATGTATAATTGTGATTGTTTTTAATTGTACCCGTGTATATGCACGAGGCTACACACTAATAATAAATAACACCCGATTCGCACCAATCTTAGTATGTGTGTTAAGAACATAAAGAACATGTAATCTAACAGTAAGATTTTTAAAATATTAATATAATAAAAAATTATTAGGTGATGTAACATTACTTAATGGTACACTAGGTGTAGTTTAAACCAAACCCTAGATTATTTATAATTTTATTTTTTCAAAAAGTTTTCAAAAAAAAAAAAAAACTAATAAAAAAGTGTATTAGTGTCACATTAATAATATAGTAAATAACTGTCTTAATTATTATTATTTGTAATGTTTTAAAAGTGGTCCGACACCAATCTATACTACATGATAAAATTTATAGTGATGGTGACACTTCTTCTCTTTGTTTCCTTTTCTCTTTCCCTTTTTATTTTTTGATGAATAGATTCCTTCATCTTGTGTTTACTTTTGTAGATGAAGTACTGTCTGAATTATAGTGCAAAAGGAGACAATATAATCGATCAAAACTTTGTTGCCTACGAAAATTAAAAAGAAGAAGATAAAGAAGGTTTGAAATCACTAGGCAATAAGAAAATCAATTTCTCGTTCACCAATTTATTAACATAACGAATATTATTTTTGAGAAGATTAACTGGCCATCTTTAATAAACATAAAAATGTTTTCAATTCGCATCTTATTGGTTCTCAAAAAAATTCGCCTCTTATTGCAACTTGTACTGAATTCTTTTTTTTTTTTTGAGAAAAGAATTCTTCTCTATAATTAAGGGACTCCATACATTTTGTGATAGTCAAATATTCTCTAAACACCCACATAAAAAAGAAAAGAAAAGAAAAGAAAAAAGTCCAATGGGTTCCTGCTTTTTGATAATTAAGTTTATCAACGACAATTAGAATATCATCATACTAAAATCACACTCATCATCTGATATATATAAGCGCCCGAACAAAATCAGGACAGATTTGATCCATTTAGGTGGGCTATATAAGTGGATTTGATAATACAAAGAAAAAAGTTTAAAAAAATTAATAAAAAAGCCGAAGATCTTTAATCATTAGAACCGAGTAAAGGAATCAAATCTACCGATTTATAATTTTTAGAGTAGTGTTTAATATTTATTACACAAACTATTTGACACACATTTTTTTTTTTTTTGGATACAAGATAGAATTCTACTCTAGTATAATCTAAGTGTATATGGGTGTGAAACTCCCTCCTGGAGACTTGAACCCTGGTCCTTGCTCCCCACACTCCATAAGCACTTATACTTGTGGAGTGACCATCGCACCAAGGGTGTGCGGTGGTATTTTACACACATTTCAAAAGCAACTGAAATTGTGACTTAAAGCTACGAATTTTAAATTGGAAATCATGACTTTAAGTCTTTAAGCCATAATTTCGGTTACTTTTTATGGGGTGTGTAAAATTGTATAAAATAATTGATCTGTAACAAGTTTAACAATAATATATATATATATATATAACCGAAGCTTTTGACTTTTTGTTGATCTCTCCAAAGTTTGCCACATCATTATCATTTTTTTTAAAAATTTTCCACATCATTATTCATTTAAAATTCTTTTCACCAATATTTTTTTATTATAGTTTTAAAAGCAAAGCATTCTAGGTTTTCTCAAACGCAAACCCGCTAATAATACCTTCCCTCTCTCAAACGTATATATATATATATATATATATATTTTTTTTTTGCTTTTTTGCTCCTCTCTCTTCCTTTTCTCCGCTCATCTCAGCAAAACCCTACAATTCAACTCAAACAAAACTGATTCTCACTGCATGCATAAGTAGCTTTTACTTTTGTGCTCAATGAGAAAGAGCTAAATTTTAACCTTTAGACAAAAAAATATTGAAGAGGTAAGTGTAAGGAAACTTATTTGGTGTTTAGTTTATTAATTAATAATTAATTGATTTTTAAGTATTGTCCCTCCTCAAATCTAAATGTTAGAAGTTAGAATAATCATCTCCTCAAACCCTAAACGTAAGACTTTTCCCTTCTCTTCCTTGCTCTATGATAGTCCCTGCATTCCAACCAACACTCCCAAACCAATATTTCTTTATTAATTAATAATTAATTGACTTTTTAGTATTGTCCCTCCTCAAACCTAAACGTTAAAGGTTAGAATAATCATCTCCTTAAACCCTAAACATAAGACTCTTCCCTTCTCTTCCTTGCTTTATGATAGTCCTTGCATTCCAACCAACACTTCCAAATCAATGCTTCTTGATTGCCCATCAGGCTTGATGGGAGACCTAGGACAAGTATCATGGTGCTAAAGGTGGTGTTTTTACAAATCTAAATCTACAACTAACAAACCCTAATCTTGGTATGTCCCTTTTTCCTCTAAGTTTTTCTAATACTTCTGTTTTTGCTTGATGGTTTTTCTCTTGTATTATTATTGTAGGGATGAAGGGCTAAGATTTAGGTATTGGGCTGTGGGCCGCACCCGAGGACGTCAAATAGCCCAAGGACAGATAAGTACTAATGAAGGCATACAGATTAATGGGCCGTGGAAGAGGTCTTATCACAACGAGCAAGAGACGTTTCCGGAGGAGAAATACCTCCTCAGTTAAACAAAGTGGAGGCCTAAAGTCCGATCATTCATCAAGAAGAGGGCAGCAGGCAATTGTGCTTGGAAGGATAAACATAAAAAAGGGATGAGACAAAAGAGAGTTGGAAATATCTGAGAAGAAAGTTGCTACCACTGCATTGAATGCTCTGCATCTAACCCCTTGGCAGCATTAATGTGGAAGTGATACCTGAACAGTAACTTTCAACCTTACAACTATCCCTAAAGATTTCAGGAAGGTGCTGATGGGACAAGTATCAAGAAGATTAGCAATTTGATCTACATGTGGAGGGCTGATATGAAAGAAGGGGAGGAAATATAAAAGGGAAGAATCCCATTACAAAGGGGGATCATCAAAAAAACGAGAGAAAGATCACTGTGTACCCAAGATTCTTGGGGGAAATTAATACTACGACCTCCTTCTAAGTGCTTAAACAAGAACCTAAGCCATGCTGAGTCCTCAGATCAGATGCTTAGGGGAAATTAACACTACGACATCTTTCTAAGTGCTTATACAGAACCTAAGTCATGCCTGAGTCCTCGGACCAGATGCTTAGGGGAATTAGCACTACGACATCTTTCTAAGTGCTTAAACAGAACCAAAGTCATGCTCGAGTCCTCAGACCAGATACTTGGGGGAAATTAGCACTACAATACCTTTCTATGTGCTTAAACAGAACCTAAGTCATGCCTGAGTCCTCAAACCAGATGCTTAGGGGAAATTAGCACTACGACATCTTTCTAAATGCTTAAACAGAACCTAAGTCATGCCTAAGTCCTCAGACCAGATGCTTGGGGGGAAATTAACACTACGACACCTTTCTAAGTACTTAAACATAACCTAAGTCATGCCTGAGTCCTCAGACCAGATGCTTGGGGGAAATTAACACTACGACATCTTTCTAAGTGCTTAAATAGAACCTAAGTCATGCCTTTTCACCTTATTAAGATATAAGAACTTCTTACATAGTTATTATCCCAAATGAAAATTATCCTAAACGTTTTCAACTAAGTGGTACTGTAAGTTAAATTATAATACTCTTGACATTTTCAAATTAATATTATCAAATTAAATCCAAAACTAACTTCAATAATTCAATTGTGAAAAACAATATCCAAGAAAATAAAAATTTTAAAATCTCATGCACAAAAAAACTAAATAACAGAAAAACCAAATCTTATTCCAAAGAGCATGATCTCGATTTCAAGTGCATTCATCTGAGATAGATTTGCATTTGAAATGGGTTGAACTAAGACAGATTGCAAAACCTAAGGATCTTTATCGAGTTTTGTCATGCCTGAGTCTTCGGACCAGATGCTTTGGGGAAATTAGCACTACAACATCTTTCTAAGTGCTTAAACACAACCTAAGTCATGCCTGAGTCCTCGGACCAGATGCTTGGGTGAAATTAGCACTACGACATCCTTCTAAGTGCTTAAACAAAATCTAAGTCATGCCTGAATCCTCGGACCAGAAGCTTGAGGGAAATTAGCACTACGACACATTTCTAAGTGCTGAAACAGAACCTAAGTCATGCCTGAGTTCTAGGACCAGATGCTTGGTGGAAATCAACACTACGACATCTTTCTATGTGCTTAAATATAACCTAAGCCTGAGTCCTCGGACCAGATGCTTGGGGGAAATTAATACTACGACCTCTTTCTAAGTGCTTAAACAAGAACCTAAGCCATGCCTGAGTCCTTGGACCAGATACTTGGGGGAAATTAGCACTACGACAATTTTTTAAGTGCTTATACAGAACCTAAGTCATGCCTGAGTCCTCGGACTAGATGCTTTGGGGAAATTAGCACTACGACATCTTTCTAAGTGCTTAAACACAACCTAAGTCATGCCTGAGTCTTCGGACCAGATGCTTTGGGGAAATTAGCACTATGACATCTTTCTAAGTGCTTAAACACAACCTAAGTCATGCCTGAGTCCTCGGACCAGATGCTTGGGTGAAATTAGCACTACGACATCTTTCTAAGTGCTTAAACAGAATCTAAGTCATGCCTGAGTCCTCGGACCAGATGCTTAGGGGAAATTAACACTACGACACATTTCTAAGTGCTTAAACAGAACCTAAGTCATGCCTGAGTCCGCTTGGGGGAAATTAACACTATGATACCTTTCTAAGTGCTTAAATAGAACCTAAGTCATGCCTGAGTCTTCGGACCAGATACTTGGGGGAAATTAGCACTACGACACCTTTCTAAGTGCTTAAACAGAACTTAAGTCATGCCTGAGTCCTCGGACCAGATGCTTGGGGGAAATTAGCACTACGACACCTTTCTTAGTGCTTAAATAGAACCTAAGTCTTTCCTGAGTCCTCGGACCAGATGCTTGAGGGAAATTAACACTACGACACCTTTCTAAGTTCTTAAACAGAACCTAAGTCATGCCTTAGTCCTCGGACCACATATTTGGGTAAAATTAACACTCAATGACATTCATTCATTCTTTTATAAGTGCTAAATAGATCCTAAGCTATGTCTAGTCTCTTGGACGTATACATGGGTGAAATTAACACATTGTGATATCTTTTTTTTTTTTTTTTCTCACTAGCTGTCAAGACGTACGTAGCTAACTCTTCAAGTTGTTAACGGTATATCTTTGTCAGTTTTTACTAAAGGTAAAATAACAAAAGATTCAACGCTATTTATAATAGTGGTACTCGAAGCATATAGAACAAAAATGTAAAAGATGAAGAGAAAAACGTTCTCATTAATTGAAAGGGAAAGTATATTATATGCATCGACAGAATGTCATTTAAAAAAAAAAAAAAACTACAAAAGAGATTACAACGAATATTCTAAGTGCTAGGCTTCGGCCTGAAGAGCAGGAAGGTCTTCTCTCTGGCTCAGTTGGGAGGTAGGAGCGTCCTTGGCCTTTGGATCATCTTCTTGGGTCTTGACCTCTGCTTCCTTCGCCTTGGCTGCAGCTTCCCTGTCCTTGGCAGCATCCTTGTCTTCTGCGGAGGACTTTTTCCCTTTGCTCTTACCCTTGTCTTTCTCCCCCTCAACCCCCTGGCCTTGATCACCAACCTGGCTGGATCCCTTCGAAGCGTCAAGGTGAAAGAGAGCAGCTTGGATAGCCAAAGGCTGCTCAGAAGTCTCTGGAACAGGGGTGGAGGGAGAGGAGATGACACCTGAGACTTCGCGGATATCTGGATGGTAGTATACACTCTCAGGCTGCCTCCAAACAGAGTTTGCAGGGACTCCTATGACGCTAAAGGCCTTATCCCATGTTATGTTGCAGTAATCCCTGCACACCTCTTAGAGCTCATCAGCAAGCCTTATCTGCGTCTCCTCCATGCCAAGTAGATATGAAGCCTGCTTCTCGGCTTCGGCTGCTTCCTTGGCCAGTTGAGCTGCCTCCTTGGCCTTTTGCAACTCAACCTTAAGATCTAGGACCAACTACCTTTGAGTGGCCAGATCTATCTCGGTTAAGTGCAGCTTTTGGTGCTGATCCTTAGCCTGCCTTTCTACGGTTTTCAGACCGACCTCAGTACTCAGGCGAGCGTCGTCCGCCGCTTTAAACTTCTCGGACATCTCAGCCCACTCCTATTTAACGGCCCCCAATGATCTCTCAACATTAGCATGAGAGAAGGCCTCAGCCTCGGCCTCTTTACGAGCGTCACGAACCCACTCCTCGGCCACGAAAACTTGTTGAGCAATCTGCACAAAGACAACAGAAAAATAATATGAGTTAAAAAAAAAAATAAAAAAAGGCGAAAGTACAATTTGACATCTAAATCCATGAGTATATAGGTTACTTACCATAGCAAGGTCCCTTTTTAGGGATAGAAAGAGCTCGTTCTGCTTGAAGTGCCTGTAAGCTTGCATATCCTTCGGAAGGAGTAAAGGCTGCTCCAGGGCTTCAGCAATATATCCCGCTCGACCCCTTTGGAATTTTCAGATTGAGGCGTTCCAAAGGATAGGAGTCCCCTTCACCTCCAGCCGTGGAGACCATGTGCGTTGTGTCATGCGCATATCAGCCCTATTTTGTTCTTCTCGGCTGTCCACGGATTGGGACTTCTTGTCCCGGGCATCTTTGGCCACTTTTTGTTATTTTGTCCCCTTCTGAGGACCCACCTCGCCTTCCTCAAGCACCTCGATTGGCCTTTTATTTTTCATGTCAGCAATTGGCTTCAGTCCGAGGTCGGTGGGGATCTAAGGAGGAGGAGGTGGAAGATTTGTGGGAACTTGGGACTTGGTGGCTTCTTTCGAAGTTGACACCTTCCCCTAGAAGCCATGAGCTCTTTTAAACTCTTGTTGCCCTTGTTCAATGCCATATTGTCTTCCTCTTCTTCGGAAGAGCTGTCCGGGCGAGCAATCACTAAAACAGGGGTGTGAACACCAGAATGCCTGTCTGTTTCACCCTCGGCGTCCAAAATGGTGACTAAAGGAACCCCTAGATTCTCTTCTTCTTCGAAGTGGAATTTGTCTATCTCCTCCTATAGTGATAGACGTGATGAGGCAATCTCCTCCTCGGGTACTGCTGCTACTTCAAGTAGAATTTGTGGAAGTGGCAGTGCAACTGGTGGAAGATCATTTCGGGCTAAGAAATTTGGCCACGAAATGTCAATTTGAGCCAACCTTGGGTCACCTGCTCTTATGGCGTGGCCGATTTCTTGGTATATCTCTGAGATGGGCTCGAAGCCCAAATCAGGTGGACTGCTCGTAGCTGCCTGTCCTCACTTACAAAAATTTTGGACCTCAGCAAGTAGTTGAGAGATTGAACGTTGGTCAGACTGAGCTTGGGCGCTACGTGTCTCTTATCTGCAAAAATAGCCAATAAGCAAAATATCGTTAAAAATCAAAATCTATCATCAAAAGAAAGTAAGATGAAGAGGAAATAATGACATGGTCAGGGTTAAAGAATCTAAGTCTCATGCTAATGAACCTAATTCTATGGCATCCCACTTGGCTCTCCCTCTCGGATGGGGCAAAGAAGGCCATCATTCCACATTCCCGAAGCTATCAGATAGTCATCTTTCATGCTCTTGTTGGATTTGGGTAGACATGATACTAATCTGACAATATCCGATCGGGACTTGAGATAAAATCTTGCGTTTTTAAGGGAGTGACACTCGTACATGTGGACCACATCATGCCAGGTGAGCCCCAAGCGCAGATGCTCATTAAGAGCATCAACACTACCTAAGATCCTAAATAGGTTGGCGCACATTGGTGGGGGCATATCCTATGATTGATAAGGTAATCTCGTGTTACCTTACCCATAGGGAGAGTCATTCCCCCTTCTATGAAAGCTATCATAGGGATGATGAATTCCCCTAGTTCTCGGCGTGACACTATTTCCTCTAGGGAACAGTATCGAAGGGCGACTCCCTGTGGTATGTGGTATTTATCCTTAAAGGCCTCTATTTTGGCAGGGGAGTCTACTAGGTGCTTAAATCTACCCATCCGAATAGGTTAAAGGGCGAACTAAGAACTGGAAGACTGAGAAGACAGGCCGAGGAGAGAAAGAAAGATTCAAAGAAAAAGAAGCTTACAAGAACTAAGATGTGCTTAAATCTCTGAAACTTTTAGAAAATTTTCAAGGATTTCTCGAAGAAAAGGTATGGGAAGTTTAATAACTTGGAGAGCCCTGTGAGTTTGAGTGCTTGAAATCTCTGGAGAGTTTGAGGACTTGTGAAATAAGGAGAAAGTGACTTCCCTCGATGCTTTATATAGAGGGAGAAATGAGTAGGAATACTCCCGCTCAAAATTCTAGGAAAAATATCAGCCGTTGGATTGGTGCCTCACTGTCAGATGCGGGGAACATAACGCCGCCTGGAGCAATTAATGATGCCTCGTGGGCTACGAAGCGTTAGTAGCAATTATGAAGCATGTAAACCGCACTCCTACACGTGTGAATCAAGGAATCGACTGGTCTCATCTCTTAAAAATCAAAACCCCACTTTTTCTCCTCGGATGAGAGGGAAAAACCAAAATTTTGAGGGGCTATTGTAGGGATAAGGGCCCAGGATCGTATATTGGGCATTGGGCTTAATTCGAGGACGTTGAATGGTCCGAGGAGGAATGAATAGTTATTAGGAGTTCCAGTTTAGAGTCTCATGAGTAAGGAACGAATAGAAGGTTGTCCGAGGAGGAACTCCTCATCGGATGTGATGGATGCAGCTCAAGTATGTCTCACAGCAATTAGAGTGACCCTCCAAGAAGCTCCAATGATAGGGATGTGCCTCGTGAACAGTCGAGAAGGAAGGAAACCCAAAAATATTTAAGGGAAAGCTGCTACCACCGCATTGAATGCACTACAGCTATTTTTCTAGCTGCATTTATGTGGAGAAAACCCCTGAACAGTGCTGCATTGACTATTGCAACTCACAGAAAGCCAGAAAGGGTGTCTGATGGGATAGACACTCAAGTAAGGGCTCAGATGATCAACAAATATAGAATCAAGATGATCCAAAGGGAGCTATATAATGTGGGAGGCCCCCCATGAAAGGGGGATCGGAAAAAAGAAGGAAAAACACTGTAGCACTCCAAAATGCAATTTGTAACCTCACTTAAGCATTAATATAAGAGAAGCAGTCTCCTTGGACTTGGCCAAGGACGTTTTTCTCAAGCCATAACTTGTCTATTTTCATTCCCCTGTCATCAAGTACTACCTTATTGGTTGGCTAATTCACTAAAGCCCAGTTCTTCGACCCATTCTCTACAAATTTATTGTTTTGGGCTTCTTGGGCCTAAGTCCATACACCGTTTGGGCCTAGGACCCAAATCCGGTCCTTATAGAATGTTATTTTTATATTACTTTATTTGTGTTTTTTTCCCTAAAAGCCTCAGTGA
Source organism: Notholithocarpus densiflorus (assembly GCA_030021035.2). Lineage (NCBI taxonomy): Eukaryota > Viridiplantae > Streptophyta > Magnoliopsida > Fagales > Fagaceae > Notholithocarpus > Notholithocarpus densiflorus. Next base: position 4,832,358 of record JARYZH020000019.1, read on the forward strand.
AACTTAGAAATTTCTTTTTGTCAATATCGTTGTTGTATTTGTTGTTCCATATTTTATAAAAGTTTAAATATGGTAGAAATATAAATAGTGCGCCTTTGTTTAATCTTTAAATACACACACACAATTTAGTTATTGTTTTTTTTTTTCAAAACATGTGTATCTTTATTTCATATAATAAATATTGATTTTTATTCATTTTTAACTAATATATGTATAAACTATACTTTCATAAGATTTTATCCCGTGCACTGCATGGGTTAGCGACTAGTTTATTAAATAAAATTAAAACAGTGCAGCAAAAAGTGTATGAAAACAATGATGCTTTATATTATTTTATTAGGTAAAGTTAAAGGATACCTTAAGAACAATATGGTTCACTTCAGAATAACTTATTTAGTTTTTGCTGAAAGTGTGTTAAAGTATACTTGTATCTTGAAAAAAGTGAAAAAAAAAAAGTGAGAAAAAGTGGGGAAAAAATGATGTATTACAAAACTATTCATAAAAGATAAAAAACAAAAAGTAAGAAACTGAAGCTGATGCCAAACACACTTTAAAAAAAAAAAAAAACATTTTAAAATAAATTTATAAGAAAAGAAAGAAGTAATTAAATTTTTTACGAATTTCAATATTTCTCTTAAAATTTGTGTCAAATTTTATAAAATGATTTATTAAAAAATAATAATAATAAGTTACGGCTATTGAAGAAGTTGTAATTTCTGGTACGCATTCTCTTAAAATTTGTGTCAAATTTTATAAAATGATTTATTAAAAAAAAAAATTTAAGTTACGGCTATCTAATTTTATTTTTTGGCAAAAATGCATAACTAACCCTCTAACTTTCACATTTTTTCATTTCAGTCCTCTAACTTTCAGCTTTGTCAATTCAGTCCTCTAACTTTCAATTTTTGTCAATGCAGGGCTCTGTTACAATTCAGTTAGTGGCTGCTGTTAGACCCACTGAAATGACGCCGTTTTGCATTTTTTTTTTAATTCGAAATTAAAAGAAAAAAAAAAGAAAAATATGAAAAAAAAGAAAAAGAAAACCATCTTCTTCAACTCAGTTACCGTCTCTGAAACTCCTGCGTCGACCTCTCCAACCTCAATCCCAAACTCCGCTCCTCTTCTTCTTCTTCTTTCTCTCTCGACCTTGCCAAGCTCCGCCACATTGCCGCCGATATCCTCTCCCTCGCCGGCAACGTCTCCGGCGTTCCATCTCCGTCCATCAAGTCCGCTTCCTTCTACTACAAAACCGGCCTCATCTGGCATGACCTTCGCCTTTTCGACCTCGCTTCCTCTTGCTTCGAGAAAGCCATCGATCTTCTCTCTAATTCCAATGCCATTGCCGCCGTCTCCGCCAACGATGCAGCGAAACTTCTCCTCGATGTCAATCTCGCTAGATCTCGTACCGTTTGAGAACTCTCGGACCGAAACCTTGCCGTCGCTTTGCTTAGCCGGTCTAAGACCTTGCTTCTCTGCTCCGATCACTACGGTTCGCTCGCTAACCAGTACTTAGCCTAGGATCTTTTTTTTTTTTTTTTTCTTTTAATTCCGAATTAAAAAAAAAAATGCAAAACGGCGTCGTTTCAGTGGGTCTAACGGCAGCCACTAACTGAGTTGTAACGGAGCCCTGCATTGACAAAAATTGAAAGTTAGAGGACTGAATTGACAAAGCTGAAAGTTAGAGGACTGAAATGCAAAAAGGTGAAAGTTAGAGAGTTAGTTTTGCATTTTTGCCTTATTATTTTTGTTAGCTATGGAACAAGTTGTTTCTGGTACGCATTTGGACCCTTTGGGATGGATGTGGTGTAGAGTGTAGACCTAAATCCATTGGACGATAATCATTTCGGCTGAGGGACAGTTGGCCAACTTAGCCTCAACTCTAAGCTGAAAAGAGGTGGCGCCGACTTAATCCTATTCCCATTAAGAAAGAGATTGATTGATATTGCCATTGCCATTTGCATTGGGGTTGGTTTTCGTAACAATCAGCCATAAAATAATACGACCTCCTCTGAATATGGTTTGATTTTGCCCTGTAACCTGCCTTCGACAGTGGCATGGCATCTGCTTTAACTAAGAATTTGGCTGTTTAATGAAGTTTGTTCTGTGTCTTTTTGTTTTGGTTTATTTGTATTCCCGCTTCCGTTTGTTCTTGTTTCGTGCCTTTTAATGTCAGTCTTTCTTTTAAGGACTCATTTGATATAATTTGAAGAGTAGGAGGATAAATTTAAGATTTTTTTTTTCGGCAAAAAACTTAATTTACATCCAGCAACTTGCTCATCTGTCATTTTAATTTATTAAGTTTTAAAATTTTTATTGTAGCCCATTAATTTTGATTACCCAATCACTTTAGGAAAAAAAAAGAAAAGAAAGTTAACCAATCCCTTTAGACATTCGATCCATTGCCATTGGGACAATTCCATTAAAACCGGCCATGATTCTCAAAAAAAAAAAAAAATTACACCATTTCAACTTAAATTTATTTATATTTTTATTTTAATTGAGGGTATTTGGATTCCAAACTTTTTTGATTATCTAATTATTTTTTCGGATGTATACAGTTTTTTTGTTCTACACATACTAGGTTCGAAAGATGTTAATTAAGTGTGTCAACAATTTGTTCTTTTAACTTATTAGCTAATTTTCTTATGTAAAGTCTCATTTTTTCTAGGCATAACTATACTTTAATCAAATTTTAGCAAAATATTACACCCAAACAAATACTAAAGAGGTAATATTTATACTATCTTTTATAAAGTTCCACCTTTTACTCTACCTAAAAAGAATGGTAAAGAAAATATTAAGCTAACAATAGTTGTAAAAGGGTAAAACTTTAGTACAGTTCATTAGGTGCAATATATTAGGTTATTTAATTAAAATAAAAATATTGTTACATTAACCAATAAAATAAATAACTTTATCTTTTTTTATTACAATTAAATTAAATTCAAATATGTATTTGTATTGACCAATAAAGTATAAACAGTGCAATACATTGCTTAGTTAAATTTAATTAAAAAACTTAATGTATTACACGGTAAAGAATTTTATGTACACAAAATTTTTCTTTTTTGAGGAAAGAGTTTTACACAATTTTTTTGAGATAGTTTCAACCTATGGCGTCCGTTCTTGATAATAGCTCTTTATCATCAGACCAAGACACTAATCAGTTTTTGGTGTAGGCGGAGATTGAACCCCATATCTCTTATATAACCATCAGAGATTTTACCAGTTGAGCTAACTGGAACCCACGAATTTTACATAATTTAAAATACTAAAGAGTCATTAAAATTTGGTAAGACATAAATAATACACAGTTCACCACTATTTATTTATGGCTGCGAGGAGCAAGTCCTCGCTGCCTCTTTTTCCATTTTACAGGGCCAGGGGCCTAATTCAATGGTTCTGCAGCAGTGCACGATTATAGTGGGCCTGAATTATAATAACAAGTTGTCCGCAAAGCGCATAGTATGCAATTCCTTTATATTGTCAGATATTCAGGGAAAAAAAAAAATAATAATAATAGATTGTCAGGTACCTTTTAACGTGTATTGTCAATTGTGGCCTCTTATCTTTAGTGGTCTTAGTGGTCGCAACCTCCTCCCCCCACCCTCCCCCCATTTTTAATTTTTTTTTAATTTTTTAATTTTTTAAAATTATATTAAGAAGATTAAAAAAATTAGTTATTATCTTTTTTTTTCAAAAATACCCATAATTTAATTAACTTATCTTTATTTCTAAAACATAAAAATGAGGTTAAAATCGTAAATTGATAAAAGAATTTATTAATAAAAAAAAAAACTACCCATGTTTATAAAACTACCCCATATTCTATAAAATTTCCCACAACTTTATATATACAACTAAAACTACCCCCATATTCCTATAAAAAAAACTACCCCATGTTCTAAAAAAAAAGAAAAAAAAAATTACCCCAAATTCTTATAAAAAGAAAATCTACAAAAAAAAGTCTCACGCGTAAAGCTCGTGTGAGAAAACTAATATATATTAAAAAATTTGGCTAGGGAGTTAGTGCTCGCAACATATTGGGCCAGTTTCGTTAAAGAATTAATGCACACAACATACTGGCCTAAAAGAAAGGGAAAACCACTAGTCTGGGCCAAAATAATTATCACCCAATGAAATTTATCAATAGTGGTCGCAACAAAATACATCCTATTTCCGACAAAGAGTTTGGAGGAGAGCGGTAGCAACATCTACCTGTAGCCTTAGATAGGCATTTATGAAAAAGATAGGTAATGATTCTCTCGCCTTCATTGTTTCACATCCCTTTTTCAAGTTTTAAATGTAAAGTATAACCATTATATTTTTCTCCTTTTAAAATATGTGAATTAACGTTTACAATTGTTTCGGCAAAAAAAGAAAAAAAAAAGTTTAAAATTGTGGATATTGTGTGAGAGTGTGTAAAATGAGTATTAGAAAATATGTTACGAAAAAACATACACCTAATTGATCCCTAAAAGTAATGTACTAATTTACTAGGACACGAGAGTAATTAGATTCAAAATAAATGTTACTTGGTATAGTTTACATTGTCATTAGGATAAATTTAGTTACAAAATTGGTTGTACCCTTAGGTTATAACCTTATTCTATATCTTTTTATTAGATGTGAATTTTGACAAATCTACTGTTGGATAAAATCTTCTTCTTATATTGTCTCACATTGCTTAAGAGAGTGTGTTGTGTGTAGTATAACTTGCCTCATCCTCCATTAAAAGTTACCATGACTTTTGAGTGAAGTTGTGGTGTGCCTTCGTGTTAGAACTACTTTCTCTTTCCCCTGTGTGTGTGTTTGTTTCTCAAAAAAAGAAAAAGAAAAAAAGAATGGGTAATTGTCCTACATTGCTTAAGAGAGTGTGTTGTGTGTAGTATAACTTGTCCCACCCTCCTTTAAAAGTTACCATGGCTTTTGAGTGGAGTTGTAGTGTGCCTTTGTGTTAGAACCTCTTTCCTTCTCCCCTGTGTGTGTGTGTGTGTGTTTCTCAAAAAAGAAAAAAAAGAAAGGGTAATTGTCCCACATTTCTTAAGAGAGTGTTTTGTGTATAGTATAACTTGCCCATCCTCACTTAAAAGTTACCATGACTTTTGAGTGGAGTTGTGGTGTGCCTTTGTGTTGGAACCCCTTTCCCTCTCTCTTTTGTGTGTGTGTGTGTGTGTTTGTTTCTTAAAAACGAAAAAAAGCTTAAATTGTCATTTGGATAAAGTTTAGCTACAAAATTGGTTATAACTTTAGGTTACAACCTTATTCAATATCTTTTTATTGGAGGTGAATTTTGACAAATCCACTATTGGATGAAATCTTCTTCTTATATTCTCCATACTTGCAAAATTTTTAGAAAATTAAAAATCAATAGCTATGTCATCACTAAATTTTTTAAAATTGCAAGTTTTTGTATTTTAAAATTATGCATAAAATATAAGCTTATCGATCATATAGTAAATAATATCCGATTGACACAAAATTTGACATGTGTATTAAGAGTGTAAAGAACATGCAATTCAATAGTTATATTTTCAAAATATGTAGTAAGGTAGGCTACAACCAATTTTGTAACTTTAGGCTACAACTAATTTTGTAGCTAAATTTTGTCTTTGTCATTATAACCCTTTACTAGTTTGGGTGGCAAATGAAAGACACGTGTTGCCTCTTGAATAAGAAAATTAAAATAGAATTTTATTTGAAGAAGTATGAAACCATACACGTAAAAAATGTATGTCATACAATGTTAATGTCATTCGTATAATAATTTTGATTACACATGAAATTATTTCCACAATACTTTTATTATTTTATTATAACCCTTTACTAGTTTGGGTGGCACATGAAAGGCACATGTTGCCTCTTGAGTAAAAAAATTAAGATAGAATTTTATTTGAAGAAGTATGAAACCGTATATATAAAAAATGTATGTCATACAATGTTAATGTCATTTGTATAATAATTTTGATTACACATGAAATTTTTTCCACAATAATTTTAATATATTTTATTTTAACATATAAAGAACTGACACCTCAATAGTTGTGAAAGAGTAATGCAAGGGATATCTACACTTTGCTTATGTGCTAAGTCTTGATTGGATTTCAACACTTTCACATCAGTCCACCACATGTACTTAAAGATGTTGAAATTCAATTAAGACTCGACATATAAGCAGGGTGTGGATTTGGGTATAAGAATGAGCGTGTTCCTAGCATTATTCATTGTGAAAATATTGTGACAATAATATACATGTGGCAAACGAGTCAATCAAGTTTAGGTAAAAAACGGGTCATTTTAAGCAGGTAGATATGTGTTGGATCAATCGTGTTGCGGGTCGGGTCAGTCAACCCATATTTTTCACATGAAATTTATAAAAATAAAGTAAAATGTATTTACCATTTGGAAAGTCACGCAGCAAATTACTTGATGTAAAATGCATTACTTTGAATTCACCACTCATATCAAAAATGAGCTCAACTAAACAAATCAATACTTGTTCAATAATTTAAAAATTATACAAATCCCAATATTACTAACCAAAACAAAATAACATAAAAGGATAAGTAAAACAAATACACAAGTTTCATTTCTACACAATATGAACACCTCAAAACATAAAACAAAATTACAAATGCCTTATTGGATAACTAATTTGACAAATAATAAAAACATATAAGAAATTTACAATTTTGAAAACTAATTTTATAATCCATTATCAATTGTTGTTGGCACTCTATTTCAATTTGAAAATATACATTAAAGTTTGATTGTTTACTTATTTATACATGGTCTTTTTTATGAATATCATGTCATTATTAAGCAATACACAATCCAGAAAATATCACAATTTATTTTGAAAAGCCATTTATTTTGAACATGAATTGTTAAAAAATATGCCTAAGCATATATTTTAAATATATGTTTTTAACTCTACTTTAACCAGATTATTTTGGCATATACTTTGTTATTTGATATCTAAATTTTTTTACTTATCACAGAATGCCTCAACTATTTATCATTCAATTCATTTTCATGCAGTTATGTAAAGGTTTCAATTGTTTTCTTAAAGCTCACATCAAACAATTAAACCAATATTATTATTTTTTTACCAAAAAAAAAAGTTTAAAAAGATGATTTGGTCATGGGTTGGGTCACATGTTGGGTTGGATTGACCCGCAAAAAATAGGTCGAGTCACGAGTCAACCTGTTTTTGATTCGGGTTAAAAAATTTGGGTTTGGGTCAAATATTTTTCAGGTTGGGTCAGCAAATTCTGCTTGTTTTGCCATGTCTACAATAATAAGATGTTACTACATTTTCACAATACCTTTATCTTGAATTGTGGTTGGATCCAGTATGATATTTTATTATTTTATTTTAACTTATAAGAAACAAACACTTCAAAAATTCCGAAAATATTGTAACAATTTGTTGTGTTAATATTTTATAGTCTAGATTAAAAAAAAAAAAACAATGTGCTAGCTCATATGTATATATACAAATAATAATAAATAAAAAAGAGAAATGATATGTTTATAACATTTTCACAACACTTTCACAAAAATCTTAAGTGGCAAGTTATTATGGCTATTATGGGTGGGCAAAAAAGTATTTTAAGTGGTAAATTCAAATTAGAACCAGTAATAACTTATTACCTATGATTTTTTGTAAAAGTATTATGAAAATATTGTAGATATAGCATTTCTCAATAAAAAATAAAAAGCGAGTTCAAAATTGCAAATCAAACTGACGTACGGATTAAAAATAAATAAATAGAAAGGCAGCTCAAAAGAGTGTAACAGTGAGTTTCTACCTCAATGAATTGACTAAACCAAAAAAATGATTGTAGATAGAGCTCTGGCTCTTTTTATATATGCTAATACATAGAAAATATAACCCTAACACAAAGTGTCAAATTTCAAACCACAAGTAAGTAACTTTAATTTCGGCCAACCATGAGTGGATAAGCTGTAATTTACCCTTATTTATTTTTAATTGATCTCATTTCTAAATTGTTTGTAATAAATTGATGAATGCAGCAGAGTTCCACATCAAATGTTCAGCAGACAGTATTGGTAAAAGAGACCCATGAATTAATGTCTGATTGGTCCAAGTACATTATTAAGTTGATCAAAGATTGGAAGTATTTTGTCCATGAAATGTTTAGGACAATGTTTGGCTACAAATTTTGTTGTAGCCTAGTGTTACAACTTCACCAAATATATATATTTTTTATTAGATATGAGTTTTGACAAATCTATCGTTGGATTACATTTTATTCCTATCCCCTTTATACTTGCAAAATTTCCAGAAGATTAAAGATTAATAGCTATGTTATCAATCAAATGTTTAAATTTCAAATTTTTATAGTATAAAATTATACATAAAAAATAAGTTTATGGATTGAATAGTAAATAACATCCAATCGGAACAAAATTTGATATGTGTGTTAAGAACATAAAGATTATGTAATCCAATGGCTAGGTTTTATAAATATGTAGCCATATTAATTTTTTTTAGTGGGTGTTGTAGCCAAACTTTGTCTAAATGTTTATAATTTAATTTTTTTTATTTCATTTAAATTTATATATTAAATAAGAATTGAAGATTGGATAGTAAATAGCATTGATTAAAATGAAATTCGAACTATGTTAAATAACAAAGACAATGTGTAACTCTTTGTTAGGATCAATTTATATATGTATATAGTTAGGATTAAGTTAGATTTGTTGTAATTCCATATTAATATTACACTATTTAATAAATTTGATTGGATTAATATTAAGAATTTTATAGTTGGAGTACATGTTCTTTTTATTCTTAATAGTTAATATGCACACCAAATTTTGTATTAATTAGGTGTTATTTACTATTTAATCTATAAATTTTTGTTTTGTATATAATTTTAAAATTTTACAAACTTGAATTTTAATCATTTCTTTAATGAGATAGTTATTAATCTTCAATTATCTTAATATTTTGCAAACACACACACACACACACATATATATATATATATATATATATATATATATGTGGCAAGTAGAATCATTATGATAATATAATATTTCAGGAGTTTGGCTTACCTCCAGTACTTTTTTAACTGTATATGTCTTTTTGTTTTAATGAGAAATTGCCATATCATCTACTAACTAAATAAAATGTAAAGATTAAAACCCACTATCATTTGTCATTATATAATTAAGAGAAAATGACATATCCAATTAAAAAAGTGCTGCAAGTAAGCCAAACCCATATCTTAGAGAATGCTATATTTATGTTCTGCATTTCATAAATCCAATAAACTTCTAATATTTAATGAATAAAAAAAGAGAATGGATTTGTTACTCAACAAAATTTATAATGAAGCATAAAATGCGTTTCATAATCAGCATAATGAAATTACAAAATGCATTTCCAAGAACCGAATATTTCATCGTATTAATCAAAGCCTGAGAGTGTTGGGTATCTCATAGTCAGTTAATAATAATAATATAAATAGTTTTTTCTTTTAGTAAGTGAATAATACAATTGGTTTAACCTGTCTTTAGTTTTTCAAAATAAATCTAGACAATATGGTTTGGCTTTGGCAAACACCCTTTATGGATTCTGTTGGATTTAGTTCGCTTGATAATATATTCAATAAAGTTTTTATTTTTTTTATATATAAAATATTAAAAAAAAAACACTCTTTTTTAGCTGAAACAACACACATTGGAGGAACCGTAATTTTCAGTTGTGTTTAATATTGTATTGTTTAAACTTTCAGGGCAAATCCATTTCTAGCAAATGAGGGAATAACCAAAAACCAAACTAAAGTTGTATTATGGATATTGTCCCTAAAAAAAAAAGGTAAAATACTATTTTGCTCCTTAAATTTTACAAAAGTTTGTTTTTGGTCCATAAACTTTAAAAAGTTCATTTTTTGTTCTTAAACTTTCTAAAGAATTTTTTTAATAATTTAAAGACAAAAATAGGGATGAATTTTTTTTTTTTTAATAGTTTATGGATGAAAAACAAACTTTTTGTAAATTTTAAGGACATGAATAAAAATTTTTCAATAGTTTAAGGATGAAAGATGATCTTTTCAATAGTTTAGGGACAAAAAAACAACTTCTTAAAGTTCAGAGATGAAATTTTTTTTTTTGATAAAGTTTAGGGACCGAAATAGTATTTTACAAAAAAAAAAGAAATTGTATTATGGATACGATTCGGTTCAGATTAGTTGGGTTAGAATTTTCGGATGGGCCTGTATCTCAATAGACATAATCAAATAGCCCATTAGGCCAAGAATAATAGGAATAATAAAAAGCCCAATAATAGATTTCAAGGCCCTTTATTGATACGTCAAAGATTGAAGACCCACTTCACTAAACTAATGGAGACTTTCAGACTTTTAGAGAGCCATGTTCATCACACAGGCATTAACGATTTCCCAATCTCTCTGGAAGTATCAACCAGGGATCCAAGTTAAAAGTTCTGAAGATCCGGTGACCAAGGTGAAGTTGCTGTAGTCTAGTTACATCAAAGTTGTTGGAGTAAATCTTCAAATGGGTACTTGAAGTTGTGAGTGAGAAGTTAATGTTCAACAAAACCCATATTAGAAGAGGTTGTGCATTCGGAGCTGCATGGGGTGAGGTAGCAATAGATTTAGGGTTAAGTCTATTTTATAAAATTTTATTCTACTCTAGTGGATTTTTTATTTTTATTTTTTCTTCTTCTTGGAGTTGATAGATTAAAGCGTTCCAATGGTTTTTACTTTAGAATGATTGTTCCATTGGGCTTCTCGAGTCACCATATTGCGTGTCATTGTGGTTGTTTTATAGTGTGACATGGTGTATGTGTCTAACAATTAAGAACCAACACATAATTGAATTAATAATTAATTGGTTTAAAATTGGTAGTTTGGAATAGTCAGGGCTAAATCCTTAATAATTGATATTAGAGCTTGGTACACTTATTTTTAGATTTAGAATCAAAAGTGTGATCCTTGGTCTCCATTGTCATAGATTGTGATACTCCTTGTAGTTCCTTCCTACTAGGGTTCGAACTATGCCTGTTAGAAAGTTAGGATGAAGGGCTTTGTTAAAGTCCTTGGATGGGAAGTTTGATTGATGATTGAGATTGGATGGACCAAGCCTACAACGACACCTGCTAAGTAGTCTACAAATTAAATAAATGTTTCTAATCTAAATGGTAAAAGTGTTGAATGCAATTTTCAATGCTATTCCCCTCGAAGACTTTAGGATAATCTCCAATGTGGAGATTGCTAAGACAACATGGACCATCCTATAAACCACCCATAAGGGAACCAAAGTTGTGAAAGTGTCCAAGCTTAAGATGTTAACCTCTTGGTTTGAAGAAATCAAGATGTCCAGTGATAAGAGAGTTGATGAATTTTACGCTAAAATAAATGATATCATCAACTCAACCTTCAATCTAAGAGACCCATCAAACAACCCAATATAATTAGGAAAATCTTGAGGTCTTTACTTTTTACTTGAGCAGTTTCATCCTACAAAGAATAGTAAGGAGGTGGAATCCATTGTGGTAGAAAAATTGGTAGGATCCTAACAATTTACAAACCTATGAGCTAGCTTACCCTTCTTAAGTCTAGCAAAAACAAGTCTATGACCCTTGTAGATGCTCGGATTTCAACGCCAACCTGATCTAATCACATGTGAATGTAATGCATGAGCATATGGATGGATGCAAGGTGATTACATGGGATGAGAAGGAAAATGTTAGAGATATGTTAGACCAATGTAATAGGTCCAAGCCCAATCCTTCAAGTCTAGGTTTTAGTCTACCACATATACCCATGTTATGTTCATTGTAACACAGGATTTGAACTAAGATATACCCCTTTAAGGTTTCCTTTGTGGACGTAGGCTAAACCACGTAATCCTCGTGTTCTTGTGTTCCTATTTTATGCTTTCATTTTTCGCATCTATTCAAATATATTCAACATGGTGTATCATAGCGAATATTTAACACGGTATCAAAGCCAAACTCTGTTCATTGTAAGGTTGAATTTAATCAACCATTCTGTTAGCTTTATTCCGTGCCAAATTTACTTGTATTTTAGCAATTAGTAACCCTGTATTTAGGTGGGAATCATGTAAAGATAGTGTGTGAGAGAGTGTGAAGAAATGCTCAAGATTATGCAAGGATGCAGAGACTCGCGGGTGATTCACGATTGGCAGGCCGCCAACTGCAGCACACGAGTGAAGCGTGCAGAGAAGATGAATAGTCACGCCAGTTGGAGCACTACAGGACAAAAAGTCTAGCCTGGCCGTTCTGTTAGCTCGCGGCTTGAACTCGCGACTCAGTCAAGTCGTGAGGCCAAGCTGCCAGCTAGCTCTGTTTTGAAAAACCTGACTCTTCGCATTCCACTCTCACCCTAGTATAAATACCCCTTATACTCATGAAATATAGAGAGCTTCCAGAGAGAATTTTGAGAGAGAAATCCTAGAGAAAAACAAGATTGACTCATCCACAATCTTTACATAGAGACTCTTCAAATTCCTCTACTCTCACCCTCTCCATTGTTACATCCTTGAGAGGTACACTACCAAAACCTTTTTTCACCATACCCATATCTGTGAGACGACTGTTTAGTGCTTTGGGAAACAGTTAAGAAGGTACAAATGGTTATTGGTTGATACTATGGGCTATAGTGGAATCCGGTATGCTAGAAAAGACAAAGGTTCGGCGCAACCTCGTTGGAGCAAAAAGCTTAGAGGGCTTAGGTACACTGGGTAGATTAGGCTTGGAGGGTTTATTGCTGTTCATGTATCCCAACTACATTTTCTAGTGGATTATTTACCGCTTGGAGGGCGGCGGAGAGGTTTTACGCCGAGGGCTTCGGTTTCCTTTTCGATAACACATCGTTGTATTGTCCTTGTGTTTGCATTTCTCTTCCCTTAATCTTTGCCATTTAATTTCTACTGTGGATGTGATTTTATTTGGTTTAGATTGTTTATCAATTCAGTTTTAAGCTTATGTTCATTTTCTGCACATACATTGTTTGATATTCAGCTTGAATTGATAATTTGTAAATTGGGGGTCTAAACGTTTAAGGGTGTTTTACACATATATTGAACATTTAATTGGTATCAGAGCGGGTGCACTCTTTGTGGTTTATACACCTTAGTGCGATCCTTGACCCCGTATTGAGATGGACCGATCTCAATCTTTAAATGTTCCATAATTTTTTGATGGTAACAACTATGCATTTTGGAAAGTCCGGATGAGGGCATTTTTGTGTTCAATTGATGTGCTGTTTGTGATGCTGTAGAAGTAGGATGGACTAGGTCGGAGGTCGCTAATTCCACTTGGGATAAGGTAGCCCTTGCGGCAGCTAATGCTAACAGTAAAGCTTTGAATGCAATTTTCTGTGGTGTGTCTCTAGATGAGTTTCACAGGATATCTCATGTTGATGTTGCCAAGGAGGCATGGGAAATATTGGAGACTACTTATGAAGGAACAAAGAAAGTGAAAGACACCAAGCTGCATATGCTGACCACCCGGTTTGAGGAGCTCAAAATGAGTGAGAACGAGTCCTTTGACTCTTTCTATAGCAAGCTGAATGAGGTAGTCATTGGCAAGTTCAACTTAGGTGAGAAAATGAAGGACTCAAAAATAATGAGGAAAATCCTTCGGTCATTACCGGAAAGCTTCCGTGCCAAGGTGACAGCGATTGAAGAGAGTAAGGACCTTGATGATATCAAAGTACAAGAACTGATTGGCTCACTTCAGACTTATGAATTGTCATTGCCCACACAAAGGAAGAGCAAATCTCTTGCTCTTAAGACAATTAATGAAAGGGTGGAAGTTCATGACTAATCGGAGCAGGATGTTGTCGATAAAGATGTGGCATAACTTGTGAAAATTTTTCGAAAATTCTTGAAATTCAAGAACAATGGAAAATTTGGTGATAAAGGGAAATTCCTAAGTTCCTGGAATGAGAAAAAGGAATTCAAAAAGAGAGATGGAAAGGAATCCCAATCTACACAAGGAATCACTTGTTTCGAGTGTAACGGGCATGGACATTTTAAGAAAGAATGTCCCAATTATTTGAAATCGAAGGGCAAGGTATATGCCACAGCTTTTAGTGACTCCGATTCATCTAATTCTGATTCTGAGGAAAGTTGTGACAGAGAAGGGAATTACTCCGCTTTTATGACTATTGCTCATGTTGAGTCTTCGGAGGACTTGAATTTACTTGTGCAAGAACTTGGGGAGCATAGTGATGAGGAATCCATAGGAATTGCAGAAGAATCGGATGCTGAAGAAGATGAAGATGCAGCTGGTCTTCAAGAGAATTACAACTCACTCCTTGAGAAGTTAGGAGAGTATGCAAGGGTGGCCAAGGCAGCTGTGAAGAAGATGAAGAAAGCAAAGGAGGACTATAGAAGTCTCCTAGTAAGATATAAGGAAGCCAAGTGTGAGATTGAGACGCTAAATGGTGAGCTAACCGAAGCTTATTCAAAAATCATATTCCTTGAGCATGAGGTGGTTCAAGCAAATGCTAAAGTAGATCGAGTCTCCTCTTAGAAGCTTGATGAAATGCTTGCTCATCAAAAACCATTTTTCGACAAAGGTGGATTGGGATACACCAGAGAGAGCAGTTTGGCTGAAAATAAATACAAGGAAATGAAGTTTGTGAAAGCCAAAGAATCGAAGGGGGCTGCCACAAATCTTGAGAAAGTGAAGCCGGAGAAGAAGAAGGATGTGACTATCCAACGATTTATGACTAAACCTCCTAAACAATCAGTGGTCAAACCTAAGGATAAAGGGAACTCACTCCCAAAGTCATAAAGAGGTCCGAGAACTCAACACTTTTGCCATCACTGTGGACTTCAAGGTCACACTAGACCCAATTGCCATAAGTTGCAAGCATTGAAGAATTTAGGTGCTCAAAGGCCAAGAGGACCAAGAAATGACAAAAGAAATTGGGTTGTTGAGCAATCAAGAGACCGAGGTGATTCCGGTGTGATGGATGTGATGAAGATGATCGGTGCATTCACCACTTGCTTGGAAAGCTTCACTAGAAGGTTTGAAAGTCTTAACTCTCATACCTAATCCTATAGGGATATCACCCTAAATGCACGTGACGTGTGGGTGAAGAGGGGCACTCATGCATAAGCATTACAACATGTCCATGCATTAATACTTCCAATGTTTTGTGACTATGCTTGGTTGTGTGTTGTTGCTAGCTTGAGTTGAAAACTGTTTTGATTATTTGTTTTTGCTTTAAATGATTTTACATTGTTGCTTTTGATCAATCTTTTCCTTCTTGTGTGTCAAAAATCCAAAAACCACATAAAAATTTGAAAATCCAAAAAGTTTGATCGACATTGTTGAGTTTTGTCTCAAAATATGTTTTGCCTTGTACCTCTGTGCAAATGGCTTTGTGCATCTACGAGCATAGCTTGTTTCCTATGCACTCATATCATTGTGGGAGAAATTTTGAAATTTATGTCACTGTTGTAAATAGATCAGCAACCTTGTCATGAATGACTAGTGAATGATTTTGTTGATCTTGAGACATGCATAGATTTGTGCCTATATATCTTCTTACTCTTTTATTTTACTGTTTTTGCTAAAACAGCTCATCAAATATAAATCTCCAAATGAAAAGAGATATTGAGCTGCAAAAGCCTGTCGCACATACTAGTATTTGACTAGGAAAAAGGGAAAGCGACAAAAAAAAAAAAAAAAAGTATGATGCCCAAAAAGTCAAAGGCTAACTCATCAAAGTGAAATATCAAAAATTTCAGGCATCGATCTCACAGTGAGATGTGTTGATTCAAAAAGATCAAATGATATGTTAAACATGGAGCCAAATGAAAAGCTTCAAAGATATTGTTCTCAAGTTTATGTGGGAGGTCATATATGCATATTTCTATAATTGAGATGGGTCACATTATCTAGTGCTAGTTGTGTATGCCTTGATTGAATTGATCATTGAAGCTTCACATTAGACTAAGTACTATCTCATTTTTTGATATTCACACACAACACACATGTTTATGTTCAATGAATGCCATATTCATTCGTGTGATTGTACTTGATTAAATGTGTTTTCACATGCTCAATCTTTGTTGATTAAACACAAAAATATTTTTGAATGTTTTAGTTGTTTTTGGAAAGTACTTTGCTTTTACAAAAATTGTCAAAATTTTCAAAACCAGTGTTGCCCTGTTTTGGCGACTCAGTCACGGGTTGGTCCAGTCGCATGCCCCAGTCGCGAGCCCACTTAGATATTTTTCGCGGTTCACTGGCGGGTCAATGTCCCAGTAGCGAAAAATACTTAGAATATTTTTCAAAATTTGGGTTTTTATGTTTCTCGCGGCTCAGTGTGGCGACTTGTTTGCGGGTGGAAGGTTCAGTTGCGAGGGGTTTACAGAGATTTTCACGGTTCAGCTCGCAACTTCCTCGCGGATAGACCTTCCAGCGAAAAACACTTAGAAAAATTTTCAAGAATCTTGTTTTCATAGTGTTTCGCGGCTGGCCCTGACGACTTGCACGCGACTTGACTCAGTCACGAAAAACGCGTGTTCTGCATTTTAAAGTTATTTTTTAAAACTTTTCAGTTTTCCCTCGAACATTTCTGACTGTTCATTGTCTTCCCTATTTCAAAACACTCTCAAACTCACCATGTCACTCTTGAAAAAACCACCATTTTCATCATTTCTTCAACTTCTATCTTCAAGAAAAAGGTATGGGTTTCCTTATTTTCTCTACATATTTCATGTTTCTTGCCTTGATTTCTTGGATTTTTGAGTTGTTGTTGAGTTTGGATTTTTAGGTATTGTTGATTAGGCTTTTAGGACTCTATTTTTTTTTTGCTTTCATGGTTGATATTGACTGAGTTTGTCTATTGATCTGTTTGGTGTTTGAATCTCATACCCATTATGTTATGATTTTTTTTGGGTTTACTGTAATGCACTTTGTGCGTTTTTGGGTATTCAAAATGGTTGTGTTTAAATGGTTGGGCTATTTGTTTAAACTGTTTATGGTTATCATGTGTGTTGATTCTATTTTGTGGATATTGTCTGCTCTGTGTTGGTTTGAACACTTCGTACTCTTTATGACATATCTCATTGTCATATGCCCCCTTTTGGTTGAGTGTGTTTTACACTGCTTGTGGGGTACTTTTGGGTCTTTACAATTGATTACTGCATGTTGAAGTATATGTTTGGTAATGTCCCCTAGAGCTTTCATGTTTAAGGTGTTGTGCTCTTTGATCATTGATATCATTGTGTTATGCATTAGTATGAGCTATCTCTTTCAATGACTGGTGTTAAGCTGAATATGGTCTTCATGTTGGCTTGATCTTCTGTTCTTCTCTATACCACTAACCTGTTACTAATGGTTGTGTTCATCTATTATGCTTTGTTGTTGTGGCCTTTTCTGCTTGTTTACAGATGTCTCCCACACCTACAAAGAAGAAGACTCCTGCTAAGAAGGCTGACAAAAGGCTGAAAATAGACCATAACCTGTTTAGGTCTGTTCAACACTTTGAGAGATACAGAGATTCTTTCTTGAAGGGAACCATTATTCAGGAAAGGTTTGTAGACTTAGAGGACTTGAAGGACACCTTCATTCCAGATTGTTTTGAGGGCAGAGGATGGGATAAGTTGCTGAGTGACCTACCTACAGTTTGTAAGCCTTTAATAGGGGAATTCTATGCAAATGCTGTTATAAGGGAGGATGAGCTAAATTGCTGTATCAGAGGACACGAGTTCACCCTAGATGCACATGATATTGATGAGGTACTAGGGCTTGAGGGTTTAGATGATCATGATTTCACCAATTACAAGGACATGATGCTATCTATAGAAACTGTCTAGAATCGCATTGGTGGACAGAGAGAGGGGAGATGTCTCAATACTACAACATTTCCAGTAGACATGAGGTGCCTCACCACCATCATGATGTTCAACTTGTATCTAGTGAGGAAGCTGACTACAATCAACAATGTCAGAGCTATCTTCTGCATGGAGCTTAAGGAGAAAACCTTCATTGACATCAGCTCTCACATATTTGATACAATTGTGGATGAGACTAGAACCACCTCTAGGCCCAAGCTGATCTTTCCTAGCCTTCTCATGAGGCTTTTTAGAGCAAAAAGTGTTGCAATCCCTCAGATATCAGATGTCTACACCTTCAGCCATCAACAAGATGACCATCATCAGGATACAAGTTCGTCTTCCAGGTGATGAACATGAGGGTGACCAAGGGGAAGGTGATCCAATGGAAACTGAAGCAGAGGCTGCAGGACAGACGTCCACATCCAGATGCAAAGGCAAGAGGAGTAGGGCTTCAACCTCATCTGCTGTACCTCCAGATGCATTTCAGATCATCCTGGAGAGGATTGATGGACTCAGAGAGGTACAGAATGAGCATACTGACAGGATGGCAGCAATTCAGGATCAGCTCAACATACTTTTAGCCAAGTTTGATAGCATCAACACCCAGCAGTGACCCTTTGGCCATTCTGGTTAAAAAGGGGGAGAATTTTTGAGGGGTAG
This sequence comes from Notholithocarpus densiflorus, assembly GCA_030021035.2. NCBI lineage: Eukaryota > Viridiplantae > Streptophyta > Magnoliopsida > Fagales > Fagaceae > Notholithocarpus > Notholithocarpus densiflorus. The sequence goes on from JARYZH020000019.1 coordinate 4,850,901, forward strand.
CTCTTTAGGGGGAGTGCCATTTTGAGGGGGAGCATGCCATAAACAGTGTTTATTCAGTTTACGTTTCAATTTTACTTTATGTTTCTTATGGTATTATGTTTGGATAATGCTCTCATTATGGGTTTGATACACTATGGTTAAAGTTTTGGTTTAAAGGTTTAAAACTCATGGATATGTTTGGGTGTGAAACTTTGGTTTATTAATACTTTAGATTTTATTTCCCATACATGTATTTGTACCTTTGCTTTGTAGCTTTGTACTTGTTGTTAAATGTTATGCATTTTCTTTAAGTACTTTCACTCTTGTGCCATTTGTTGGATTTTTTTATCCTTAATGCAATTACCTTGAGTTGTTGCATTGGTTGAGTGTTGGACATGCAAATAATACTTTGCATTGAGCTTATTAGCTTGCATGTCCGGATGTTCGTTTCTTGTGTGAATGAGCATTGTGGTCACTATTTATAATGATTGTTCCTTTTTTGTCAATCCTTGGTTTATTGCTTATATTCCATTTTGCTTGATCGCATTGTGCTTGCTCCATATACATTACAAGTTTTTTGCATACAATGATCATATTGTGTTGTTGTGTTTCAGGAGTTACTTGTTCTTATGGTTCAAGAGCTACACAGATTCTAGAGTTAGGTGTGAGTGAGTTATGTTTAATTGTTCCCAACTCACATGTTAAGTCTAGAGTTTGTTTTAGGGGTTTTGTCACGGAATAGCCAAAGGGGGAGATTGTAAGGTTGAATTTAATCAACTATTATGTTGGCTTTATTCTGTGCCAAATTTGCTTGTATTTTAGCAATTAGTAACCCTGTATTTAGGTGGGAATCATGTAAGGGTAGTGTGTGAGAGAGTGTGAAGAAATGCTCAAGATTGTGCAAGGATGTAGAGACTCGCAGCTGGGACTCGCGGGTGATTCGCGACTGGCAAGCCGCCAACTGTAGCACACGAGTGAAGCATGCAGAGAAGATGAACAGTCACACTAGCTGGAGCACTATAGGACAAAAAGTCCAGCCTGGTGGTTCTGTTAGCTCGCGGCTTAAACTCGCTACTCAGTCAAGTTGCGAGGCTAAGCCACCAGCCAGCTCTGTTTTGAAAAACCTGACTCTTCACATTCCACTCTCACCCTAGTATAAATACCCCTTATACCCACGAAATGTAGAGAGCTTCCAGAGAGAATTTTGAGAGAGAAACTCTAGAGAAAAACAAGATTGAATCATCCACAATCTTTACATAGAGACTCTTCAAATTCCTCTACTCTCACCCTTTCCATTGTTACATCCTTGAGAGGTACACTACCAAAACCATTTTTCACCATACCCATATCTGTGAGAAGGCTGTTTGGTGCTTTGGGAAGCAGTTAAGAAGGGACCAATGGTTATTGGTTGATGCTATGGGCTATAGCGGAATCCGGTAAGCTAGAAAAGACAAAGTTTCGGCGCAATCTCGTTGGAGCAAGAAGCCTAGAGGGCTTAGGTACACTGGGTAGATTAGGCTTGGAGGGTCTATTGCTGTTCATGTATCCTAACTACATTTTCTAGTGGATTATTTACCGCTTAGAGGGCGGCGGAGAGGTTTTACGCCGAGGGTTTCGGTTTTCTCTTCGATAACACATCGTTGTGTTGTCCTTGTGTTTGCATCTCTCTTCCCTTAATCTTTGCCATTTAATTTCTGCTGTGGATGTGATTTTATTTGGTTTAGATTGTTTATCAATTCAGTTTTAAGCTTATGTTCATTTTCCGTACATACATTGTTTGATATTAAGCTTGAATTGATAATTTGTAAATTAGGGGTCTAAACGTTCAAGGGTGTTTTACACACATATTGAACATTCAATGGCATCTAGCAAAATCTGTCTCTAATTTGTCTATCAAGCTTGATCTCTTCTGCCTTCCACAAATCTACCACGGCCTCCCTCGAGCCATGTCTCATTGTTGCCAAGTCGCCATTGCTGTCAACATCTTCCTGCACCTGCCGCGGTCTCGAAATTCTTAAGCAAGCCGTGTATATCATTCTAAGGTTTTTACTTTTCAAGCCTATTTTTACTGAAACTGATCACATAAGCGAGTTCTACGACATACCCCAAGAAAAACCCATAAATTTGGCTTCTTTTCTACTTGTCACACGCTTACACACGCCTCTAGAAGTTTTAGACGCGCTATCACATATTTCACGCGGTTTCAATTTGCTTCACGTGTTGGAATTATTTCTTATGCGCGTCTCCAGATCAATGACATCATTATGATGTCATTTATGCCACGTCATCATCTCCACGCGAGTAGCCACGCAAGCCCTACCACACATCAGCGACACTTTATCCGTTTAGACTTAGCCACGTGTCATACTCGGTTGGTCCAGTCAGTGTCGCGTCAGCGCCTTTTGCCACGTTAGCCCTAGTTGACTCCAGCATTGACTTTGACTCTTTGATCGTTGACTTTGACTTTTGACTAAGGTGAAAATTTTCAGTAAGGCCTATCTTGCTTAGTGTATTGCATAGATTCCGATTTTGGGCTCCATTTCTTCACTTGAAGCTCTGAAATCGCTGAATTGGCCCATTTCTCAACCTTTTTGGATCCCTCCTACGCACAAAAACTCGCAAATCATGCATCATAAAGACATCGTCTTCACTGATCTTTTTTCAGGCCTTCAATGTAGCCATTCTTCGGCGATAGTAGCCTTTCTTGGTCACTAATGCAACACTTCCTCGGTATTATTTATTTATTTATTTATTTTTTTGAAGACGTCCTTTGTGGCTTCTTTAAGGCATTTTTTGTGATCTTCTCCATGGTATCTTCAAGGCATTTTTCAAGGCATTGTTCCAAACTTATCCAACCTTAGGACTTCATCAAGCTTCCACATTGAGTTTGAGAGGGGGTGTTAGCCCAATGTAATAGGCCCAAGCCCGATCCTTCTAGTCTAAGGTTTAGCATACTATATATACGCATGTTATGTTCATTGTAACACAGGATTTGAACTACGTTCTCATATATCAAAGATGTAGCCCTTTACAGTTTCCTCTATGGACGTTAGGCTGAACCATGTAATCCTCGTGATCTTGTGTTCCTATTTTATGCTTTCATCTTCCGCATCTGTTCAAATATTTTCAACATGGTGTATCATAGATAATATTTAACATGGTATTAGAGCCAAACTCCATTCATGGCATCTAGCAAAATCTGTCTCTAATTTATCTCTCAATCTTTCTCTCATTTTCCTTCCATAAATCTATCATGGACTCCCTCGAGCCACATCTCACTGTTGCCAAGTCGCCATTGCCGTCAACATCTTCCTGCAACTACCGTGGTCTCGAAATTCTCAAGAAAGATGTGTATATCATTCTCAGGTCTACACTTCTCAAGCCTTCTTTTATTGAAATTGATCACATAGGCAACTTCTATAGCATATCCCGAGAAAAACCCATAAATTTGGCTTCTTTTCTTCCTGTCACATTCCTACACGTGCCTCCAGAAGTTCTAGACACGCCATCACAGATTTTACGTGCTTCCACGTGCCTTCAATTTGCTTTCATGTGCCAGAATTATTTCTCACGCGCTACACGCGTGTCTCCAAATCAGTGACATCATTATGATGTCATTTATGCCACGTCATCCTTGCCACGCAAGCCCTAGCCCACATCAGTGACACATCATCCGTTTAGACATTTCCACGTGTCATACTCAGATGGTCCAATCAGTGTCACGTCAGCCCTAGTTGACTCCAACATTGACTTTGACTTTTGACTTTTGACTAAGGTGAAAATTTTCAGTAGGGCCTATCTTGCTCAATTTTTTTTTTTTTTTTTTTTTTTTTTTTTTTTGCGTAGATTCCAATTTTGGGATCTGTTTCGTCGTTTGAAGCTTCGAAATCACTGAATTGGTCCATTTCTCATCCTTTTTGGATCCCTCCTATGCACAAAAACTCGCAAATCATGCTTCATCATGACGTCATCTTCACTGATCTTTTTCAGGCCTTCAATGTAGCCATTCTTTGACTATAGTAGCCTTTCTTGGTCATTGATGCAACCTTTCTTTGGTATTTTTCAGCAGACATCGTCTTTCTATGTGTGCATGTTTCCATTGTGTTTGATCCTCCTAGTCTTTTTTTATTTTTTATTTTAAGGCGTCTTTTGTGGCTTCTTCAAGGCATTTTTTGTGGTCTTTGCCATGGCTTTCGCAAGGCATTTTTCAAGGGATTTTTCAAGGCATCTTTTCAAGCTTATCCAACCTCAGGACTTCATCAAGCTTCCACCTTGAGTTTGAGAAGGGGGGTTAGAGACATGTTAACTTAATGTAATAGGCCCAAGCCCAATTCTTATAGTCTAGGGTTTAGCCTACTATATATACCCATGTTATGTTCTTTGTGACACAGGATTTGAACTACATTCTAATATTTTAAAGAATTAGCCCTTTAGGGTTTCCTTAGTGGACGTTATGCGAAATCACGTAATCCTCGTGTTCTTGTGTTCCTATTTTATGCTTTCATCTTCCGCATCTGTTCAAGTATATTTAACATGGTGTATCATAGCTAATATTTAACATGGCATCAGAGCCAAACCTCATTCATGGCATCTACCAAAATATGTCTCTAATATCTCGGTCACGCTTGCTCTTGCCTGCCTCCCACAGATCTGCCATAGCCTCCTTTAAGCCATGTCTCACTACTGCCAAGTCACCGTTGCCGTCAACATCTTCTTGCAACTATTGTGGTCTTGAAATTCTCAAGCAAGCTGTGTATATCATTCTCAGGACTACACTTTTTAAGCCTTCTTTTACCGAAACTGATCACACAAGCGAGTTCTGTGGCATACCCCGAGAAAAGCCCATAAATTCGGCTTCTTTTCTACTATTCGCGCTTGTACACGCTCCTCTAGAAGTTCTGGACGCACCACTATAAATTTCATGCGCTTCCACGTGCCTTCAATTTGCTTCACATGTCGGAATTATTTCCCACGCGTCTCCGAATCAATGACATTATTATGGCGTCATTTATGCCTTATCATCCTTGCCAGGCAAGTAGCCACACAAGCCCTAGCCCACATCTGCGACACATCATTCATTCAGACTTCTCCATGTGTCATACATGGTTGGTCCAGTCAGTGTCAAGTCGGCGCCTTTTTGCCACGTTAGCCCTAGTTGATGCCAGCATTGACTTTGATTCTTAAACTGTTGACTTTGACCTTTGAGTAAGGAGAAAATTTTCAATAGGGCCTATCTTGCTCAGTTTTTTGCGTAGATTCCAATTTTGGATTCCGTTTCGCCCTTTGAAGCTCTGAAGTCATTGAATTGGTCCGTTTCTCATCCTTTTAGGATCCCTCCTACACACAATAACTCGCAAATCATGCTTCATCAAGACATCATCTTCACCGATCTTTTTCAGGCTTTCAATGTAGCCATTCCTCGGCCATAGTAGCCTTTCTTAATCATTGGTGCAACCCTTCTTCAGTATTTTTCAGCAAACGTCGTCTTCCTATGTGTGCATGTTTCCATAGTGTATAATCCTTCTAGTCTCTCTTTTTAGTTTTTTTAAGGCGTCCTTTGTGGCTTCTTCAAGGCATTTTTTGTGGTCTTCTCCATGGTTTCTTCAAAGCATTTTTGAAGTCATCTTTTCAAGCTTATCCAACCTCAGGACTTCATCAAGCTTCCACCTTGAGTTTGAGAGGAGGTGTTAGAGATATGTTAACCCAATGTAATAAGCCCAAGCCCAATCTTTCTAGTCTAGGGTTTAGCCTACTATGTATACCCATGTTATGTTCATTCTAACACAGGATTTGAACTACATTCTCATATATTAAAGACGTAGCCCTTTACGGTTTCCTTTGTGGACGTTATGCTGAACCATGTAATTCTTGTGTTCTTATGTTCCTATTTTATGATTTCATCTTCCGCATCTATTCAAGAATTTTCAACATGGTGTATCATAGATAATATTTAACATGGTATCAAGCCAAACTCCGTTCATGGCATCAAGCAAAACCTGTCTCTAATTTCTCTGTCATGCTTGCTCTCATCTGCCTTCCATAGATCTGCCAGGGCCTTCCTCGAGCCACGTCTCACTGCTGCCATGTCACCGTTGCCGTCAACATCTTCTTGCAGCTGTCGTGGTCACAAAATTCTCAAGCAAGCCGTGTATATCATTCTCATGTCTGTACTTTCAAGCTTTCTTTTACTGAAATTGATCACACAAGCGAGTTTTATGGCCTATCCCAAGAAAAACCCATAAATTCGGCTTCTTTTCTACTTGTTGCGCGCTTACACACGCCTCCAGAGGTTCAAGATGCGCCACTGCAGATTTCACACGCTTCCACACACCTTCAATTTGCTTCACCTGCTGGAATTATTTCTCATGCACTACATGCACGTCTTTGAATCAGTGACATCATTATGATGTCATTTATGCCACGTCTACCTCACCACGCAAGCCTTAGCCCACATCAGCGACACATCATCCGTTCAGACTTCCCCATGTGTCATACTCGGTTGGTCCAGTCAGTGTCATGTTAGCACCTCTTTGCCCCGTCAGCCCTAGTTGACTCTAGCATTAACTTTGACTATTTGACCGTTGACTTTGACTTTTGACTAAGGTGAAAATTTTCAGTAGGGCCTGTCTTGCTCAGTTTTTTGCGTAGATTCTGATTTTGGGTTCCATTTCTTTAGTTGAAGTTCTGAAATCACTGAATTGGTCCATTTCTCATCCTTTTTGGATCCCTCCTACGCACAAAAACTCGCAAATCATGCTTCATCAAGACATCATCTTCACCGATCTTTTTCAGGCTTTCAATATAGCCATTCTTCGGCCATAGTAGCCTTTCTTTGTCATTGATGCAACCCTTCTTTGGTATATTTTGGCAGACATTTTCTTCCTATGTGCGATGTTTCCATAGTGTTTGACCATTCTAGTCTCTCTCTCTCTCTTTCTCTCTTTTAAAATTTTTTTTTTAGGCGTCCTTTGGGGCCTCTTGAAGGCATTTTTTGTGGTCTTCTCCATGGTTTCTTCAAGGCATTTTTCAAGCTTATCCAACCTCAGGACTTCATCAAGCTTCCACCTTGAGTTTGAGAAGGGGTGTTAGAGATATGTTAACCCAATGTAATAGGCTCAAGCTCAATCCTTCTAGTCAAGGGTTTAGCCTACTATATATACCCATGTTATGTTCATTGTAACACAAGATTTAAACTACATTCTCATATATTAAAGACGTAGCTCTTTAGGGTTTCCTTTGTGGACGTTATGCTAAACCTCTTAATTCTTGTGTTCTTGTATTCCTATTTTATGCTTTAACCTTCCGCATCTATTCAAGTATATTCTACATGGTGTATTATAGATAATATTTAACATGGTATCAAAGCTGAACTCCGTTCATGGAATCTAGCAAAATTTGTCTCTAATTTCTCAGTCAAGCTTGCTCTCGTGTGCCTTCCACAGATCTGCCACGGCCTCCCTCGAGCCACGTCTCACTGCTACCACATCGTCGTTGCCGTCAACATCTTCCTACAGCTATCGTGGTCTTGAAATTCTCAAGCAAGACATGTATATCATTATGAGGTCTGTACTTTTGAAGCCTACTTTTACTGAAACTGATCACACATGTGAGTTCTATGGCATACCCTAAGAAACACCCATAAATTCGGCTTCTTTTCTATTTGTCGGGTGCCTACACGTGCCTCAAGAAGTTCTAGATGTGCTATCGTAGATTTCATGCGCTTCCACACACCTTCAATTTGCTTCATGTGCCCAAATTATTTCTCACGCGCTACATGTGCGTCTTCGAATCAGTAACATCGTTATGATGTCATTTATGCCACATCATCCTCGCCACGCAAGCTGCCACACAAGCCTTAGCGCACATCAGCGACACATCATCCGTTCAGACTTCTCCAAGTGTCATACTCAGTTGGTCCAGTTAGTGTCACGTTAGTGCCTTTTTGCCATGTCAGCCTTAGTTGATTCTAGCATTGACTTTGAATCTTTGACCGTTGACTTTTACTTTTGACTAAGGTGAAAATTTTCAATAAGACCTATCTTGCTTAGTTTTTTTTCGTAGATTCCGATTTTGGGCTTCGTTTCTTCAAATGAAGTTCCAAAATCACTGAATTGGTTCATTTCACATCCTTTTTGGATCCCTCCTACGTACAAAAACTTGCAAATAATGCTTCATCAAGACATCATCTTCACCAATCCTTTTTAGGCCTTCAATGTAGCCATTCTTTGGCCATAGTAGCCTTTCTTAGTCATTGATGCATCCCTTCTTTGATATTTTTCAGCAGACATCGTCTTCCTATGTGTGCATGTTTCCATAATGTCTGATCCTTCTAGTCTTTTTTTTTATTTGTTTTATTTTAATTTTTAAGGCGTCCTTTGTGGCTTCTTCAAGGAATTTTTTGTGGTATTCTTCATGGTTTCCTCAAGGCATTTTTCAAGGAATCTATTCAAGCTTATCCAACCTCAAGAATTCATTAAGCTTCCACCTTGAGTTTGAGAGGGGGTGTTAGAGATATGTTAACCCAATGTAATAGGCCCAAGCCAAATCCTTATAGTCTGAGTTTAGCCTACAATAAATACCTATGTTATGTTCATTGTAACACAGGATTTGAACTACATTCTCATACATTAAAGACTTAGTCCTTTTGGGTTTCCTCTGTGGACGTTATGCTGAACAAAGTAATCCTTGTGTTCCTATTTTATGCTTTCATCTTCCGCATCTATTCAAGTATATTTAACATGGTGTATCATAGCTAATATTTAACATGGTATCAGAGCCAAAATTCGTTCATGGCATCTAGTAAAATCTGTCTCTAATATCTTTGTCAAGCTTGCTCTTATTTGCCTCCCACAGATCTGCCACGGCCTCCTTTGAGCCACATCTCACTGCTGCCAAGTCGCCGTTGCCGTCAACTTCATCTTCCAGCTACCGTGGTCTCGAAATTGTCAAGGAAGCCATGTATATCATTCTCGGGTCTGCACTTTCCAAGCCTTCTTTTACTAAAACTGATCACACAAGCGAGTTGTGTGGCATACCTCGAGAAAAACCCATAAATTTGGCATATTTTCTACTTTTTGCACTCGTACACGCTCCTCTAGAAGTTCTAGATGTGCCACTGCAAATTTCATGCACTTCCATGTGCCTTCAATTTGCTTCACGTGCCAGAATTATTTCCCACGCACTACATGCGTGTCTTTGAATTAGTGACATCATTATGACGTCATTTATGCCTCATCATCCTCGCCAGGCAAGCAACCACACAAGCTGTAGCCCACATCTGCAACACATCATCCGTTCAGACTTCTCCACGTGTCATACTCGGTTGGCCCAGTTAGTGTCACGTCAACACCGCTTTGCCACATCAGCCTCAGTTGACTCCAGCATTGACTTGGACTCTTAGACCGTTGACTTTGACTTTTAAGTAAGGAGAAAATTTTTAGTGGGGCCTATCTTGCTTAGTTTTTTGTGTAGATTCCAATTTTGGGCTCCGTTTCGTCCTTTGAAGCTTTGAAGTCATTGAATTGGTCCATTTCTCATCCTTTTTGGATCCCTCCTACACACAAAAACTCGCAAATAATGCTTCATCAAGACATCATCTTCACCGATCTTTTTCAGGCTTTCAATGTAACCATTCTTCGGCCATAGTGGCCTTTCTTAGTCATTGATGCAACCCTTCTTCAGTATTTTTCAGTAGACGTTGTCTTCCTATGTGTGCATGTTTCCATAGTGTCTAATCCTTCTAGTCTCTCTTTTTATTTTTATTTTTTTAAGGTGTCCTTCGGGGCTTCTTCTAGGCATTTTTTGTGGTCTTCTCCATGGTTTCTTCAAGGCATTTTTGAAGTCATCTTTTCAAGCTTATCCAACCTCAGGACTTCATCAAGCTTCCACCTTGAGTTTAAGAGGTGGTGTTAGAGATATGTTAACCCAATGTAATAGGCCCAAGCCCAATCCTTCTAGTTTAGTGTTTGGCCTACTATATATACCCTTGTAACGTTCATTGTAACAAAGGATTTGAACTACATTCTCATACATTAAAGACGAAGCCCTTTACGGTTTCCTCTGTGGACGTTATGCTGAACCACATAATTCTTGTGTTCTTGTGTTCCTATTTTATCATTTCATCTTCCGCATTGTTGACGCCTCGCGGCTGCTCAACCACCCATCGCGGCAACGTTGCACTTTCTCCTTTATGTGTGAGGAATGTCGTACCTCAGGTGTGTGACTAGAATATGAGTCTATTTTAAGGAAATTACCAAGAATAAATGAAGTCACCACCAATCATTGGGTTTTTCTAAGGTGTGAATGGTCACCTGACTCAATTTGATTTTATTACCGATCCTAGGCTAAGAGAAAGGTCGTCTTTCCTAATCTAATATAGATGGGTAAAAAAATCTTGATTTTTGAGTTCAGAAGTCTGGTTACGTGTGGGGAAGGTGTTAGGCACCCCACAACGCCTGTCCATAGACAGTCCTTTGTTTTGGTAGAATCATAATTTTTAGAAATTGGTAGTTGAAAGTGAGCTATTGGCATTAGCTTTCGGGGCTTTAAGCAAATTGGGCTTTGAGGTTTGGATTTGGAAAGGGTGTGGTCTTGATCGATGCTTTCCAAATGTGTTTGGAATCATTGCTAAATTTTGCACGGCGAAAATTCGGTAGCATTTTGCCTTATTTTTATGGCAGAAATTTGGTAGCGCTACGCCTCAAATGCATCATAGCACACAAAATACTATTCTCACCAAGCCTTCGACGTAAGAATACTGCAATAGGGATGCCCCATTTTCATGGAAAAAATCAAGCAGAGTTTCGTATTTGGTGCGCTATGGCACACCGGTAGGGTTTCACACCTGTATAAATAGAGCGTGCCAACATGCTCGTGCTAGGATGAGCCGGAGCCCCTCAAAGCATTAGGCACATTGATACGTGATGCATACATGGGGAAACTGATGTCACTTGGTGACATGGTTTGGGATAGTCACACCATGGTGACTATGCACACAGTATTACACGAATATGCACCTACAGAAATCGCCTTGAGCGCATACTCATGTCACAAGGTCCAGAGCACTCATGGCTTGAGAGGGTCACTCACATAGCCATGAGAGTCCACATACAAAGTGCATGATCACTGACACACACGTAGGCATACACACACACACACACACACACGTAGGCATACACAAACACACACACACACACATCATGCACAATGCTATCACACAGAGTAGGAAAATAAAACAGACATTGCCAACGTTCTAAGGGTATGGCCCAGTAAGTTATAGGAAATGTAAAACAGACATTGTCATACCCAGGGAACGTGGCCTAAGAAAAGGGTAGGAAATGTAAAGGGTACAAGCAGAGTAGGAACCCTAATACATGCTCTAGAGAAGAGGCTTAGTGAGAGAGAGAGAGAGAGAGAGAGAGAGAGAGAGGGAGAGGGAAAGAGAGAGCCACTCAGGAGGGGCTAGGCTCTTTAATCTACTAAACTTTGCCCTTTTTGGGCTTGCATCTTCTTGCTTGCATCCTTGCCCTTTTTGTTTGTGCCTAAGGGGTCAGACCTTTGCACCAAGTGTCCATGCTCCACGTGTGTACATGCAATGACAAAAGAAACAAGCCAGCTAATAAGCAAAGGAACAAGTAGGAGGAAAGCGTGCTAAAAGACAAGCTATCAAAAGGTGACAAACGGGGGGAAAACAAAAATTTAAAGCACACGAAGAGACAAACAAACATGTTATCAAACAAAACATGGTGTCCTATGAGGACAAATGTAGGTTTGGATCGAGTGTCTATAGTTCCATTGGATTGGAGTATGGATGACACACAGACTCACGCATGAACATGTAGGCAAGCATGCAACGATGCAAAGAAGCAAAGAAAGCCAAATGGGTGGTGCAAAGCAAGCAAGGCAAGCATATCAACATCGCACGGAGCAGAGAAAAGTGTGTATCGAGCACACTAACACCCCAGAGGTGTTCTCACATGTGGTATCCAAACAAGCCTTAGGAGGGACGGATGTAACCACACAAGCAAGTAGCCCCAAAGATTGACAAGCACAAGCCCACGGAGGGCACAAAGCGTGGCAAAGCTTAGATCTAGACATGCAAACATGGAGATAAAGCATAGAAGCAAGCAAGCAAACATAGACATGCAAAAAGGAAATGATTCGAACCCTTTGATATAGGCCTAGACCACAAGATCTAGATCTACACCCTACCAAAAGGGCCAAAACACAAGAAAAAAGAGATAACAAGAGATAGAAAGGCTTTAGAAACATGGCATAGCAACCAATATGTAGATCTAGACACATGAACATGGGAAGGAGCACACAAAGATATAGATCTGAGAAAAAACATGGCAAAGAGCTCACAAACAAGTAGATCTAAGCATGAACATGGCAAAAAGCACCTAGGTATATGGATCTAAGCCCAAACACAATATTTAGGCATATCCTAGCCCAAGAAGGCTAGGCCAACATCATCAAAACATTAAAACATGGAAAAAATCAAGGAGACATGCTAGGAAAGCTATAGAACATGCTAGGAAGCAAGAGAAAGCAAGAAAAAGCTAGGAAAAGCAATAAAGCATATAATAAAGCAAGATAAAGCAAAGGGTGTAGATTTTAGCTACAAAGCTACATCTACATCCTTTAAACCTCACATCCAAGGAACTAAGACCAAGGGGAGGAAAAAGAGTGCAAGAACACTACCTCTTGATTGTTGAGAAAAGAGAGGAATCAAAGGTTTTTTGATGTGTTTTTGGGAGAGAAATGTAGAGAAAAGAGAGAGAATCTACTGAGAACCCAGCTCCAAAATGCCTAATTTTCCTTCTTTTTTTCATTTGAGGGTATTTAAGGCAAAAAGGTGACCCTTCAGCTTCATTGGCCAAGCTCTGGTGGCTACTTAGTGGCCGTCACCTTGTAACGGCTTGATGGAGGCCTAGTTTCAACCCGTTCCTATGGTCGGATAAAAATTAGGGTTTCTAAGGCCCTCAAGAGTTAACTTCGGGTCAAACTTGGTAAATGTTGAAAAAAATCACTGATTCACTCAGGTTTGATGTAGAAACATGAAAAATGTTTTTTTGGGATGATTTTGACCAATTTTGACTTTCGGTCAACCCAGTGTTGACTAGGGCGTTTTGGTCAATTTGACCTAAAAAAGCACTTTGAATGCTCCGATGCCCGAACGGGTTACACCATGTCAATCTAGATGTTTCTGTGGCCTTTTGGAGAAAAGTTAATGTTTTTTAGATTTTCGGGGTCCGGCACGCAAATCAAGGGCGGACAAAATACAGTATCTACAGCTACCCCTTCTTTATCTGACACCTCGATGGTAAGGAGAGGTGTTGGAAAAAGAACGTGATTTCGCATTTTGTTGCCCCAAAATTGCGTGTGGAAACTGCGCTGTTCACGGGTCGAGACCGGACTTACTTGGCAAGGTTGTGCTGCTGTAACTGGTCTGGAAAAATTTCTTCTGGCTTGGTCCTTGATGCTGGGCAAAAACTCTTGTTTTTTTTTTGGTCAACGGTTAACCAGTCAACGTTGATCCGGTCAACGCTGACCGACGGCCACTAAAGGTGCGCCGGGCTGCCCAGGCCATACAGTGGCTTATAAATGGGCCCCGAAGCTCCATTTTGACCATTTCCAACTCATTTCTCTGAATTCTTACTTCTAAAATTTTTTTTGGAGCAAGTCGTAGTCTAGTGGGTCTAGCTTTCAGCTTTAGTTCACAGCTTTAGTCTTTTGTTCTACACTAGAGATCGGTGTCTATTTTCTCTTTTTCTTCATTTTCTGTGAATATGTTAGTAGCAAAGCAACTAGAAAAGCATGCTAGCATTTATTTTATTTTTGGTATTTTTGCATATATGTTTATTTTTTGTTCTTTTATCATTTAAGCCATGATGATGTTGGAAAATATGTCCGTTCACATGTTTAAGTAGCATAGGCGAACTTGCATATGTTGGATGCTATGAAAACACATGAAACACTTTGAAAACTAAGAGAAAAGTTAGGTAGATATGAGAAACTATGCATGAGAAAAATGGAAAATTTTGGGGGGGGATTGAAAATGTGAAAACAATGCAATTTTGAAATGGGAGTAATTTTGGAAATGTAGGATTAAACGATCACAGTCGAATTTGAATCCTAAGAGGTATCTTTAGAAAAAGGGAATAGGATTAAATGATCGTTGTTGAATATGAAACCTGAAAGAGATTAAATGATCGCCGTCGAATATAAATCTCGAATAGATGGATAGGATTAAATGGCCATCGTCAAATATGAACCCTGAAAGAGATTAAACGATCGCTGCCAAATATAAATCTCAAATAGATGGATAGGATTAAATGACTGCCGCCGAATATGAACCCTAAAAGAGATTAAACGATCATCGCCAAATATAAATCTCGAATAGATGGATAGGAATAAATGACCACCATCGAATATGAACCCTGGAAGAGAGGTATTCTGAAAGTTTTGATGCTTTTGAGGAGAAAGAGATAGGATAAAACGACCGCCGCCGAATTTGAATCCTAAGAGAAAGACATTTTGAAAACTTGCATACTTTGAGGTAAAAAGACATAGGATTATTCGACCGCTACCGAATTTGAATCTTGAGAGAGAGAGGTATTTTGAAAACTTGAATACTTTTGAGGCAAAAGAGATAGGATTAAACGACCGCCGCCGAATTTGAATCCTTAGAGAAAGATATTTTGAAAACTTGGATACCTTTAAGATAAAAAGAGATAGGATTAAATGATTACTACCAAATTTGAATCTTGAGAGAGACGTATTTTGAAACTTTTATATCTTGAGAAAACATGACATCTTGGTATGAACATGCATGATATGTATTAGGCAGTAGGGTTGGGTGTACTTACCTGTTTGTTTGCATTGCCATATGTCTCGATGAGTGAGATCTTGCGAAGATCATGGGAAGGCTCCTACCATTGATCCATCCTGAGTAGACTCATCTAGTAGTGACTATGAAACTATTTTAGTTAGCGTGCAGGTTGCGCGAACCTTTCAGAGGCGCTTTGATCGAGGAAGTGATGACACCGCGTCCCTTGGGGGGTATACATATAGCACATCGCACAAGGAGTTGATGTTCGGTGGAGATAGCCAGTACCTCATCTCAGTCTTGCATTGGTTTCGGAGGCGGTTCTTCATAGTTCCCTAGGACCGAGGAGGGAGGAGGCCTAGGGGGCGACGAGCTTATGTTTGATGTTGATGCTGACTTGGCGGTTGTTGATA
Organism: Notholithocarpus densiflorus; assembly: GCA_030021035.2. Taxonomy (NCBI): domain Eukaryota; kingdom Viridiplantae; phylum Streptophyta; class Magnoliopsida; order Fagales; family Fagaceae; genus Notholithocarpus; species Notholithocarpus densiflorus. The sequence continues at coordinate 4,866,123 of JARYZH020000019.1, forward strand.
CAGTTGGGCAGGGCCTTGGTGCTCCTAGGCGTAGGAGCCATAGACCGAGGTTTCCACCACATTACGCCGGATCAGAGGCCTATAATGGAGAGATTAATGACAACATTGAGGACACCCATTTGCAGCATGATTTGAAGAGGCATCCTTCCGCACAAGCGTGGGAGGATCAGGTACGCTCTTTTCTTCCCTTCCGTTTATCGGTTCGGTATATATATATATATATATATATGTGTGTGTGTGTGTGTGTGTGTTATGTGCATTGACAGATAGCTCTTCCTTGATTTTGGGCATAGGGTGCTGATAGGGTTCGCAGTCGAAAGGCATGGCCTTTGTTTTCCCTCTGCTTGTTTCACTCACTACTTATGTGCGCTATTGAACCTTCTTGATGGAGCAGGGATTTGAGGCTTTTCTTCGCATTCCACCTTGTTCCATGAGGCATGGATTGGAAAATGCTTTGGTGCAGCGATTCCATGCTAAGACAGGCACTTTTCACTTGAGCTGTGGGGAGTATGCAGTCCTTCCCCTTGATTGGACGGCCATCTTGGGCCTTAGATTTAGTGGGGAGCCGGTCCAAACTAAGTTTGTGAGCTTTGCGGCGGTGAGCGAGCTTCTAGGCATTTCGTACCCCCTTACCAGGATGACCAGAGGGTACTTCAGGCCTACTAATGAGCCTCAGGTTCGTATGCGGTGGCTAGAGGAGAACATACCTTGGATAACGGAGCCGAACGATGTCGATCTCAGACAGTTCTTCTTCTACTTCATCGATAGTTGCCTACTGGGCAACAACTGGTCAGTGCTGACTTATAGGCTGCTAGGAGCCATGAGAATGGTGTCCGTCATAGGGGCTTATGATTGGGGGTCCTTTTCTTACAAATTTTTCATTGCCTATTTAAGGCAAGCGTCACGCCAGGGCTTTATGAGTACATTGCAGCTATGTGACCACAGTATACTGGCCTTTCCATGACATTGTATCCCAGGGCATATGCTTGGTCCCTTTGTGATATTTCTAGAGTTTTTTTAACACAGCGAACTACTATCAGCGTAGCGCTTGATTGCATCACTTGGGGTGAGATACGCAACACTCCATATGATGCAGGGTTATTGGCCAAGCCCGATGTCACTCTTGCCATGGGTCAGTCGCGTGTGCGGCACTGGTTTTAGGCTTTGATGAGCTGGGAGTTCTTTTTGGCTGAATGGACTTTCCACCAGGTCATGCCAACCTTTAGAGTGCCCAGAGATCCACCTCTTGAGATATCTTATCTTGAGGTGATTGTGGACGACCTTGCTTATGTGATAGGTTCCTTCGAGGGCTTCGTGACAAAGGATACTGATTATGCTGCCTGATTTTTGGCGTTATTGGTTGGACCCATCATTAATGATTACCCTGTGAGTGGGGGCAGAGTGCTCGGGGGTTTTGCACGTGCCCGAAGGGCTTCAAAGGCTCATTTAGGATCGCATATAGAGGCCTTGTAGGCTCGGGTGCGAGATCTTGAAAGTGCTGCTATCGCTAGGGAGTGGTACATGCAGGAGGAGATTGCTCGAGCATTGGCTTGGGAGAGGGAGCTATGGTAAAGAGAGCGGGAGAGTTAGGCCATTGCCATAGAGAGAGAGAGGAGCCAACATATTGCTGAGGCTCTAGGGGTATATTGGCGTCCTGATCGGCGAGATGAGAGGACAGGGGTTGTCTGTGCCTCCAGCACCCTACATTTTAGGTAGGGATCCTTCCATTCGGAGACATAAAACCGAGTACATGCGAGTTCCTCTAGGTCCTGCCAATGGATGGGGATTAATTTTCTCCTGTTTTAGAATGGGCACGAGGCCCTGCACTAGGGCAGGTTTATTTCAGACTTCATGATGGGTCCTAGGTTCCTTGGCTGGGCGAGCTGGTCCTTCTACTGGTGATGGTGCCGATGACGGTAGCATTGGGCATTTTGCTGATGATTTTGTAAGAGATGATGATTCTCCTTAGATTTAGCCACTGTTGTTGTATCTCTATGATGATGTAGCCCCTGCGTGGGCATGTATTCATTTCCTTGTACTATTTCAGACATTGCCCCATGGTAGGCCAAACATGTATGTATTATATTGCCCCATAGTGGGCCGAAACTGTATTTTGATATTGCCTCTTGGTTGGCTTTAGACATGTATGTATGATTGCCCCATCGTGGGCCTCAGATTTGTACTTTGATATTGCCTCTTGGTAGGCTCAGATGTATGTATTACCTCTTGGTAGGCTTCATGTATGTGTTAACATTGCCTCTTGGTAGGCTCAACTGTATGGTCTTGATATTATCGCCTCTTGGTAGGCTCGGATGTATGTTTCTTGATATTGGCTCTTGGTAGGCCTTATGTATGTATTGACATTGCCTCTTGGTAGGCTCAGATGTATGTATGGACATTGCCTCTTGGTAGGCCTCATGTATGTATTGACATTGCCTCTTGGTAGGCTCAGATATATGTTTCTCGATATCGCCTCTTGGTAGGTTCAGATGTATGTTTCTTGATATTGCCTCTTGTTAAGCTTAGATGTATGTTGATATTGCCTCTTGGTAGTCTCAGATGTATGTATAAATATCGCCTCTTGGTAGGCTCAGATGTATGTTTGCCAGTAGCACTTTAGCATTTATGAGTTGGTTGCACCACTGTTGTTATTCATGCATTGTTTCATTTGCATCGCATCGTATTTTCACAAGTCTACCAATAACATCTGACATTGATTAACCTGCTGAAGGATATGGAAAGAGGAGAGACCACATAAAATAAAACTGCCCCAGTGTAGGTTTTATGCAGTTCTTAACATGAGAGGAAAGGCTACTAGCGGTACAAACCCGTTACTGTACCTAAAGTTTTGAACTTAAGCATATTGATTCACAGAAATGGACTGAATCGTGCAAAATAAATTGCCCCAATATGGATTTTGCATGGTTCTTAAATTGATAAACCGACTTGAAGCGGGATTAGAATCGCACTAGACGATATAGGTATCTTGACAACCCTGATTATGAACATGGACTTCCCCAAGTGGGGTTTTCTCTAATTCGCCATGTGGCGGAATGCTCTGATTGACCTGACCATCGACTGAACCAACTAGTGCCTTGAAAAAGGTTTCCTACAAGAACTGATCGTTGCGATCTTCATACCATGTAAGATGGATTACTATTAGTGATTGGGAATGGCCTCAGTGCTATCCCATCATATGTCTTGACACTAAGGCAGAACCGACCCCTAAGCTGGGTGAACTTGGCTTCGACAATGAGGTTCAAGATATTCTAAAATGATGGATAAGACGCGCAAAAATAAACTGCCCTAGTGTAGGTTTTGTGCGGTCTCAGTTTGTGGGAAAAATCCCTGAACCGACCGGTTTGTTTCTGAACCGCTTGTGTACCACTGTTAGTGTGAAAACCGAGAGAATCTTTGCTCCAAAGTTGGTCGAGACTTCTCATTTTTTAAATCTAATGGATAGAATCATGTGGGGCTGAGCCAAGGGGCTTAAAAAGCCGTAGAACGTGTGTCAAGGTCCGGGGGCCGCTAAAGGTGCGCTAGTCTCGAAAAGCATGCATAAAGGTCTGGTTTCATCCCAGACCTCCCATATTCTAGTCTGCAATTTCTGGGTCTTCTGCTACCCATTTTCTTCACTGAAAACATTTAGAAACATCATTTTCTTACACTTTCTTGCACGGATCGACATGAGAACACTGCATTCTTTCCGATCTGAGCATGTATGTTCTTGGGTTCAAGTCTTATGACACAGTTGTGGAGCTTGATAGGTAGACTTTTCATGAGAGGGAGCTCAAGAGATGGTGGACTTCATTCTCCTCCAAGGATCGGGCCTACATCAAGTAGTTCCTCTGAGATGCCACTTCACTCTTTCGTACTCCTCTAGATTGGCACTTACTAGAGGCTATAGTTACTTGTTGGGATCCCACTTTAAGGTGCATCACCATTGAGGATGTGGAATTGGTCCCTACTTTGGACGAGTATGATCGCTTTCTTTCTCTTCCTACCCTTGTGAGTCAGGTTTATCGACCACCGACTCAACCTCATTTTCTCAAGCAGTTGGCGGAGCTATTAGGCCTTAATATGCTTGTAGTGGATGTTCTGACATGATATGGGAGTGGTTTAGGAGGTAGCATCCCCTAGGATTTTCTGATCTGTCGGTTTGGCCTGGTTGAGTGCATTGTTGCTTACCGAGAGGACTTTGTGGATTTGGAGGAGCATTGGAACTTCTACAGGCGCCAGACCTTCATGGTGGCCTTCTTTAGCTCAGTGCTATTCCCTTCTCAGTCGGGTTCTATCAGCTTTGCAGTTCTACCCCTGGTGAGTACTCCACCTCATAGCACTTCCTTTATTCCCTCTCTCCTCTTTGAGACTATTTGATCTCTTTCTCTGTGCTGTGAGATAGGCAGTAGTAAGCTTGGTTGTTGTGTGCATGTGTTGTAGCTTTGGTTCTGTAGTCATCTGAGTGTGATATCTAAGGCACAACCCGTGGGGTTCTTGAGGAAGAATAGAGTTAAGATCATTGTAGCCCTAGATCTTCCTTTTACTGGGGATACCGCTGCTTGGTTGAGGTATCTGTTTGGCTTGGGTCCCACTAACTGGTTATGGAGAGTCAAGTGGGGAGTCACTAGGTGGCAAGGTTAGATCCACTGTGTTGGTTTACTTGGTGTCCCTTCGGTGGCCATCTGGGGTTGTATAGGGTACTATCTGGGTATGGCCATGAGGCAATTTGGGGATACCTAGCATGTTCCTCGGCTTAGTGATCTTTTTGTCATCACTTGCGAGTATGGTCTCCAGGATATCGACATAGTCATCATAGATCGCGTTTTTGACTTCTGGAAGGAGCACAAGTCAACTATTGATTACCCCATCTGTCCAGGGGATGATTATGAGTGGTCTTCCACTGAGTTTAGAGAGTGAAGAGCCACCCGGGATTCGTGTTTCATCATTGACCTATCGGTTCTGGATCCATTTAACCCTCGCCTTCCGGGTAGTATATGGAGGGATTACACACTGGAGTTTAAGGTTAGAGTTAAGAGTACTCTTAGGGACCTGAGGGAGTGCATGACAGAGGCTACCAGGGACAGGGATTGCTGCAAGGAGATTCTTGATGCCACTATGGAGGACTTTGATGAGATCGGGAGGACATACGAGGCTGAGCTCGCCATACTTCGAGCATAGCTCGCGCAGAGGGATCAGGTCCCTTCAGCGATGGAGGTTGAATCACTCAATTGAGATCTCAAGTCACTAGCTTAGAGTGTGAGCTGGTAGATCTTACTCAGAGATTTACTGTCTTAGGCTTGATGAGAGATAGGGAGAGGGCCACGCTAGAGGCTAGTCGTGCCGAGGTGAGCAGCAGGGCTGATGATTTAGCCATGAGCTTATTGTAGGCTAGGTCCTGCATTCACTCTAATTTGAGTCTTGAGTATGGGTCAGCGAATGAGCCTAGTGAGCCACAATTGGCATTTCGTCGTCTCCAGGCTGAGGTAGCCGAGAAGGAAGAAGCATTGAGAGTTGATACTGCTGAGATTAGCACATTGCAGGTTCTGCTTGATACAGAGAGGCAGAGTTGCACCTTGAGTCCTAGTCTAGAAAGGGAACTGGTTCGTCTTCGACATTCATATGGCCAACTTAGTGAGATTGCCAGAGATCTGGGCTTTGATGCGGCAGGGTTACATCGTACCCATTCCTCAAATGATCCAATTCTTCTCACTGGCTTTGGGGTGCTATGCAGGGCAGTGGCAGACCGTTTGGGCCATGTTTGACTTGTTGGAGTCTTTTTTGTTTCTTTTCATTTCTGCATATGAGCTATGTAGTTAGTATTCCACCATGTATGGAAAGGTCCGTCGTAAATTACTAGGCAATTGCATACGGCCTTCCATTTTTGGGTTTTTAAAGCATAGTTTAGTTTGTAAGGCATGCTTAAAAATAGAAAGAAGGTGGAAACAAAGATGTTTATGCATATATTGATTATCAAGAGATATTTATGTTTATGAGATTTGTGTTTGGATGCATAATGATGAATGCATGAAAGGATTAGAAAGGCACAAACAGGCATGTATAATGAATATGTGCCCAAATGCTTCGAAAATGCAAGATCATACAAATAAAATGGTAAATGTAAGTCTATGCATATCAATATCTTAGGTTCCAAAGGATACATCTTGTTCTAGACGGATCTTTCCCATTCCCATTGGGGTACACTTTCCATTGGTGGGTGCCATAAAATCTTTGAACAAACCACAGTGGGCCATGTGCGTTGCAAACATAGAGTAACCCAAGGGGCTCCATCCTTCCTTTCCTTGATCTTGATCATAAACCCAAGTGGATTCAGCTGACTTATTTTTCTTCTAAAATGTAACTGGGCCAAAGTTGGCTGCCTACGTACCTCCATGGGGAAGGATTGGGTCATTACGTAGTTTAACTGATATTTTTTTATTGCCTTAATTTTTGCCTAGACCGCCTTTTCGGGTTTTCAATCTAGCAGGCTCCCTCATACTCTTTCTTTTGCTCTCTTTTTGTGTAGACCGCCCTTTCGGGTTTTTTGTATGTTTTCATATTTTTTGAATTTTTTTCTTCTTTCTTTGTTTTTGTTTGTTTGTTTGTTTGTTATTTGTTTGTTTGTTTGTTTTTTTTTTTTTGGTTTACATAGGAATGTAGAAAAAGGGGTTGCACTTGGAGGCTCCCTCATGCAAAGTATTGTATGATAGCATTAGAATTGGTGGGTATATTAAAGTCGTGCCCATCCATGTCGACTAGGATCAAGGCTCCTCTAGAGAAGGCCTTTTTCACCACTTACGGGCCCTCATAGGTCGGCGCAAACTTTCCTTTGTGATCAGGCATGGCCTGGTTCTCCTTTTACAAGTCTAGGTCGCTTCTTCAAAGACTCTGGATCTAACTTTCTTGTTAAATGCTCGCTCAACATGGCGTTGGTACAACTGCCATAGTACATTGCGACCATGCGCTTCTCGTCTATCAAGTTCAATTGCTCATATCGGGAATGGGCCCATTCAGCTTCTGACAGCTCTGTCTGTGATAAGATTCTGAGAGATGGGATCTCTACCTTTGCGGGGAGGACGACTTCCATTCTGTAGACCAAGGAATATGGGGTTGCAGCTGTGGAAGTATGAATAGAAGTGCGATAGGCACACAAGGCAAATGGTAGGAACTCGTGCCAATCCTTATAGGTGTCCATCATCTTCACCAGGATCTTCTTTATGTTTTTGTTGGCTGCTTCTACAGCGCCATTCATCTGGGGACGGTAGGAAACCGAATTTCGGTGTTCGATCTTAAATTCTTGGCAAAGTTGCGTGATCATTTTACCATTAAGATTCTTTCCATTATTTGTAATAAGCTCTCCTGGTATGTCGTAGCGGCAAATGATGTTTTGTTTCAAGAATCAAGTGACCACAGCTTGGGTGTCGCTTTTGTAGGAAGTGGCTTCCACCCATTTGGTGAAGTAATCGATGGCCACCAGGATATACTTATGTCCATTTAAGGCTTTCGAAATCACGGGTCGGATGACGTCCATTCCCTAGGCTTGAAAAGGCCATGGCACTGCTAGAGAGTGCAGGGGTTAGGGAGGAACATTCTTTCTATTTTGATAGACTTGGCAATGGTGGCACGTCTTTACATGGTTGACGTAGTTGCTTTCCATGGTGAGCCAATAGTAGCCGGCTCTCATAATCTTTCGGTCCAACAAGGGTCCATTGGCATGGGCTCTAAACAGGCCCTTATGCATCTCTTCCATCAAATGGTTAGCCTCAAGGGCATTGAAGAAAAGTTGTGTTATGGTTCCTTTTGTATAGGACTTCTCCACTTAAGAAAAACTGGCACGCCATGCGCTTGATGAATTTCTTCTCACTGTCTGTGGTCCTGGGCGGGTATTCACCATCTTTGATATAAGCCTTGATATCATGGTACCATGGCTTTCCATCGGTTTCAGCTTCGACGTTCATGCATGCTTCGATATTTATGTAGTAGGCCGGCACGCCATGGACCTCTATGCGCAATTGTCACATCTCATCTCTTTCTGCCAACTTAACCATGCTAGCCAAGGTGGCTAAAGCATCTGCGAATTGGTTGTGTGCTCGGGGCAAAGAAGCAAAGGTAATGTTCCGGAACTTTGGGATTAAGTGGCTGACACATTTTTTATGCGGAATCAACTTGGTGTCTCGAGCTTGCCACTTTCCCTCTATTTGGGAGTTGATTAATAGGGAATCTCCAAAGATGTTTAAATTGTATGAACCAAACTCCAAGGCGACTTGTAGGCCCACTATGCACGCCTCGTACTTTGTGACATTGTTCGTGCAATCAAAATTTAGCTTGACTGAAACTGAGATTTGCTGGCCCTTCGAGAATACTAGGACTACTCCCGCTCCATTTTCGGTGCTATTGGCAGCCCCATCGAAATAAATTTTCCAACGCTATGGTTCAACATTGCTGGGTTTTGGCTTTATCACCAAAACATCCTTATCTGGGAAGATGGATTCTGAGAATTCTGGATCATTCAACAGCTGGTCCACTAGGTAATCGGCTATGGCTTGGCCCTTGATGGCCTTTCACACCATAAACACAATATCAAACTCGGATAGCAACATCTGCCAATGGGAGATCTTCCCTATGAAGGTAGGCTTTTCAAAGATGTACATAATGGGGTCCATGCGGGAAATTAACTGTGTGGTGAAGTAGAGCATGTACTGCCACAACTTACGAGAGGCCATGCTAGGGCACAACATGTCTTCTCAATGGGGAAGTAATTAATCTCACAGTTGGTGAACTTCTTACTCAAGTAGTATATCACCTTCTCTTTTTGATCAGGTTCATTTTGCTGGCCTAACATGCAACCCATGGAATTATCTTGCACCGCTAGGTAGAGAATCAATGGATATCCCAGTATTGGGGGAACCAAAATAGGAGGTTTCAACAAGTACTGCTTAATCCTGTCAAAGGCTGCTTGGCACTCATCTTTCCATTCTATCTTTGTATCCTTTTTCAAGAGCTTGAACAAGGGATCACACGTGGTGATCAACTGCGCTATGAAGTGAGCTATGTAATTGATCCTTCCTAAGAAGCTTCAAACTTGTTTCTCAGATTTTGGTGCCGGCATTTCCCTGATGGTGTGGACTTTTGCTAGGTCCACTTCAATTCCTTTCTGGCTGATTATGAAGCCGTGCAATTTCCCCGAATTGGCTCTGAAGACGCACTTGTTAGGGTTAAGCCTCAACCTGTACTTGAATAGCTTTCTCAAACCTATCAAATGATATCTAGGAGTGCGTGACTTGGCGATCATATTGTCCACATAGACATCGATCTCCTTATGCTTCATATCATGGAACAAGGTTACCATGGCTCATTGGTATGTCGCACCAGCATTCTTCAAGCCGAATGGCATGACATCGTAGGTGTACGTTCCCCAATGGGTGGCGAATGCTGTCTTGGCTTTGTCCTCTTCAGTCATCTTGGTTTAATTATAACCTGAGAACCCGTTCGTAAAGAAGAAGAACATGTTGGTCACGGTGTTATCAATCAGGGTATCGATATGTGGCAAGGGAAAATTGTCCTTCAAGCTGGCCCGATTCAAATCTCTATAATTGACGCACATGCGTACCTTCTCGTATTTCTTTGGCATAAGGACAATGTTTGCAACCCAATCAGAGTAGGCTATGGTGGTAAGAAAACCGACTTTCAACTGCTTTTCTACTTCGGGTCTGTTTGGATACTGTTTATTGCTGAAAACTGAAAACACTGTAGCAAAATAATTTTGAAATGTGTAAATAGTGCCGTGGGACCCAGTTTTAAAGAAAAATATGCTGAAATCCGTACTTACAGGTCCCATGAACAGTGCACGAGACCCACATAAAAAATGCCAGATGTAGAAAACTTTCATTTTCAGTGCAATCCAAACATAGGCTTCTTCTTTGATTTTCAGGATAATCTCTGATTTCATCCTTTGGAGAGCCAACCACATTGGGGGGCATTCAGATTTAACCGGAATCCTGTGGACAATGATCTCGATATCTAGTCTTGGCATATCTTGATAAGACCAAGTAAAGATTTCCTTGAATTCCTTCAACAGAGCTATGAACTCATCTTTCATGTCTTTGGGAAAGTTTACCCCGATCTTGACAGGCTTTTCTTTCTCGCCATCGTCGACTAGGTTTATCACCTCTGTCTCTTCTATATTGGGCTTGGACCCCTTACTCTCTTTGTTAAGAGCTTCTAGGATGTCTCAAGGTAAGTTTGGGACCTCTTCCAATCCTCTAACATCATGATCCAAATCTACTGTCTCATTCACATCATCTACACCCTCGTTATGGTGAAGGGACGATGTACCCATTTGGAAATCAGAACAATTCCTATAGAGCAGAACATATACAGAGAAACATATGATAATTTGCACACATATATTCATACGAAAGCAAATAAAGGGGGATGCAAGAATTTTCCTGAATAATATGCTGAAATTCATTAATGGATTATGGGTAGGGGGAATACAAAGTTCATACCTGAAAATGAAAAAAAGGAAATGCTCTCTTTTGTTGTTTCTGGGAAACAAACTGGGAAAATGAACAAGAAATACAAATAAAGCAGGAAATGACATAAGCAAGGAAAACAAACTAGATATGCTATTCCAACCCTCTCGGGTGATTGGGAGGCCCAATCACTCGATGATGAAATACTCCTTACTCAGCTGGTGGAACCACAAAGCAGGGCTCGATGGTTTAAAGGCCTGTTGTCTAACCTAGCATCCTTGGTCGGATAGTAGAAGTCAGATCATCTTCGAAAGATGTGATAGCATTCACAGAGAACTCTTCGGGACAGAGCTGAATAATGCAAGCTAGATCAGGCTCCTCCTCTTCCGGTTCCATAAAAAATTCTAGCATAGTGACCTCGATCGAAGCTGAAAAAGTGGTCCTGATATGGGGAATAGACATCCCTGAAGTGGCACACTTCCTCTTCTTGCCTCTAGAAGCTTGAAAGAGTTCTTCATGAGTGGGTTTGTATCCCAAACTGAATCTTCCTCTGTTATTTGAGAGTTCAATGAGTGCAGGGCTCCCACGTCCTATGGGTCCGAGGCCTTGGTCCAATTGATACCTAAATTTGAGCATCTCCTTTGCGGCCATCAAAACTGCTGTGGGCCAGCCGAACTCAGGTTCTGAAGCATTATGAATCATGGAAACTAGCTCGAAGCTATGGAATGACACTTTTGGAAAAGCATTAGCATTGATGTAAGGGATAGAGGTCTCTTGGAAGATAGTCATGGGTTCTTCAGCCATAATAGTGATCAACTGATTTTTAGAGATGAACTTGAGTCTCCGATTGAGGGTAGATGCGATTGCGCCTGTTGTATGCAACCAGGGCCTCCCTAAAAGCATATTGTATGGAGAGTCCACTTTAATCACTTCGAAGTTAACCATGAAGGATCTCGGGCCGATCTCAATCATTAGCTCGATTTCGCCTTGCACTTCGCGACGCGTGCCATCAAAGGCTCTAATGTTCATAGTGCTAAGCTTAATAAGAGACATATCCACCTTCAGGCACTCAAGGGTGGCCATTGGGTAGACATTTAAGGCTAATCCATTGTCGATTAATACCCTTGTGACAATCATGTCTTCACATTTGACTATGATATGCATAGCCAAAGTATGATATTTTCCTTCTAGAGGCAACTCATCATCTGAAAATAAGACTTGGTTGGCGGCCAACACCAATGATACCATACTCTCGAAGGAGGACTCTGTAATACCGATAGGAACATGAGTTTCCTTCAATACCTTCAATAGAGCCTCATGATGGACCTCGGAAGATAGCAATAGGGCTAAAATAGAAATCTGAGTTGGAGATTTGTTCAACTACTAAATCACGCTATAATTGGCCCTTCGGATGGTTTTCAAGAATTCCTCGGCTTCTTCAATGGTGACCCTATTCTTGACTGGCTCGGCTGTGCTCTTGCCAATCTTTTTCCTCCTTTTTTCTAGTTCCTCAAGAGTATAACATCGACCACTCCTGGTGAGTCCAGCTAGGCCCGAAGAGATATTGGAGCAAACCTCTTCCTTTCCAGTTTGGGTGGAGATCAAAGTCACATCGTACTTCCATGGGACACGATGGCTATCTTTGTAAGGGAAGAGCTTCTGCATACGGATGACCACGCCTTCTTGAGTCTGCAGATTTGGCACTAGGGAGAACATCTTTGGACCGATGATAACTAGGCTGGGTAGAGCAGCTTCTAAATCTTTTGGGCCAAGAGCCTAGAGATTCCTTGGATAGGCTTTCGCAGAACTAGAGGATCGAAACCTTGAATGGCAGGGACAATAGGAGTTCCCTTCTAGACAAATCTTGGAGATGGCATGGGATCCCAGGCAAAGATAAGATCAAAGGAGCAAAACCCTCAATGGCTGGCAGGGTTTGTTCCTTCTTTGGAATTGGCATCCTCATCCTTGGAGGAACATTACAAAGGCGCTCTTATAAGTGCTCGTCCTAGTCTTTCATTGATCCAATTGACATAGCATTGTGGCTAGTTCCAGCTCGGTACTCGGAGGGCATAGGCTGGCCGCCATGCAATCATTCGTTAGTACGACCTCTCTTTCGATCTAGATAATGCCACGCTCGGCTAAACTTTGAACTTGTGCCATGAGCACTCTCCAATCGAATAGGGCATGTCGGTTCCCACTGTGACAGAATGAACAGACTTCCCAATTAAAACCTAGGGTTCCTATGTTCTCCAGAATAATGTGACTTTCTTAGGCTAGAGCCCGTAGCATGGCTTTCCAAGGGAATGAGGGGGATGTGAAATCTGGGATCCTTTCCTCTACTGTACAGATAGCATTCATGTTCCCTTTCGGATGAGAAGGCAAGGGATTGGTGATGACATTCGGCTTGGCCATGTTGTCGAACTATATTAGCTTATTGTCAATGAGATCTTGGATTCGGTATCTCAACTGCACACACTCTTCCAAGGTATGCCCTTCGGCCCCAAAATGGTGCTTACATTTCTTAGATGGATCAAAACCGGGCAGAGGTGGACCGTCTCTAGGCTTCGCAAATATTGGAGTCACTAGCTTCTTCTCCAACATATAGGCCTAAAGCTTTGCCATGGTATGGGTAACAGAGAGAATTTCTATGGCTTCGCCTTGGGATATCAGGGTTGATCAGGCCTTCCCCTTTGATTGAATGCTTAGTAAGGTGCTTGGGCTAGCTGAACTTGTTGCTGATAAAGCCGGGCATTTGGGGCTATATAAGAAGAAACGACACCTCTTGGTCCTTCAGGTGTTTTGTCGATCATGTGGACATCGGCTTCCTTTAGGTCTATTGCCTTTTTCACCTACTATTCTATCATAGAATTCAAAGCCTTGGGATAAACTATTTTCTTGCTCCTAATACCCTCATCAATATGCTCCTCAATAGGAATCAAGCTTGCGAAGTGAGTGACTTGGGCACTGATCATCTTCTCATAGTAAGGAGGCTTAAGGTTATCAATGAACCATTTGCTCATTTTGTTTTCCATCGTGGGAGGAAGCACTTGGGTGGCTAGCTTGTGCCACCTCTGGGCATACTCGCGGAAAGATTCCCCACTTTTCTTTTCTGTCCTTTGAAGAACTGTGTGGTTGGGAGCTATCTCAATATTGAATCGGTAATACTCCAAGAATGCATTGGTCATTTCTCTCCAGCTAGAGGTCTTTTCCAATCTCACATACCATGTGGCTGCAAGGCTAGTCAAGCTATCAGGGAAAATCTGGTAGAGCAAAGGATGATTGTCTCTATAGGGTGCTATCTTCCTACAGAACATGCGCAGATGGGTGCAAGGATCTCCAGTGCCATCATACTTGACGAACTCGGGTGCCTTGAACTTGGGAGGCATAATTACTTGGGGCAAATTGGTCAGGCTGTCCAAATTGACATTTCCTCGGGTGCTAGAGCCTCTATGATACAAATTTTCTCAGGCAGGGTCTTCACTTGACTTTTGACCTGATCGTAACCAGACTTTGAGGTCTTATCCATTGGAGGATTCGATTCTTGGTCACCCTCTTGTGGGACGAATGGCGGTGTGGTTTGGCCTTGATTTGGATTTGGTGGAGGCTGAGTCTCATTTTTAGACTGGGGTGCAGAGACCTCTAGAGTGGGACCAGATGAATCTCAGTTCCCTCCTACAACTAGTTGTTTTATCATGCGCATCATTTCTGCCATCTGCTCTTTCAAGTGAACGATCTCATGAGTGTTTTCCTCAATGGGGGAAGGTCCACTTGTAGACATCTCTTTAGCACGAGACCTAGTGATGATAGGATCACAGTGTGATGGTAACTTGGACTATTTCTTTTGAGCAATCTTTTCTCTTTATAATCCTGGAAAGGAAAAGAATGGGATGGGAAAGGAATGGGGTACATTTGAAAATTTGACAATGTGGAAACACAAAACGAACACGCAGTTAGTTTAGGTTCTTGCTTATTTAACATGCACCTATCATTTTTGAAAATATTGGCTTAAACCCTTGAGCGGGTTATTTATTTATTTTATTTTATTTTTTATTTTATCATGGTGAGTTTCTATAGTGATTCAGAATTAATACATAAGCTTGGCAAGTAATCGGAACTTTCATATCATGATTGAAATTGCGGGCTGGACCCTTCTCTTTTGATTACAAGGAAAGCAATGCTTTTACAAAATTTTGGCTCTTTACAATACCCCCAAATCGTGGGCTATAGACAATGGCTCTAATAGTGGGCCTTTTTCAATATAAGGAAATTCAAATTTACAATGAAGAGGCTTTTTTTTGGATGGCCTTGCCTTCTCGGAAAAGATCTTGGACTCTTGGCAAAATTTCGGCTACTTGCCACAAATTTATTTGTAAACATTTACATGATAGAGCCATTAATGTATGCATGCATGCCCTTGTAGAGTAGGAAACCCTTAAGGATTGGGTATGATCTAATGTGTAAGCAATGGAATTGCTTTTCCCTAAGGATTAATCATAGATGCTGTGTAAACAGGATGGATAGTACCTTCAGGGGGGTGAAGTTTATGAACCTCCCTGTCGGGGGCTTGGATCGTCGATCATCTCTTTTATCTCCTATTCTAGCCATCTTTCTACCCTTATCCTGCTGGGCTTCCTCTTGCCTCTCTCTCTTCTTGGGTTTCTCCTCGCGGGCCAGCAGCGCATCTTCAGCATTCATGTACTTGGTGGCCCTGTAAAGCACATCTGACATGGTTTTTGAGTCATTCTTGTACAAAAAGAATAAAAACTTACCCTTTCGTAGCCCATTTATGAAGGCCGCTACTAGGATTTTGTCGTCAGCTTCGTCAATCGAAAGTGCTTCCTTGTTGAAGCGAGCTATATAAAACCTCAGCGTCTCATCCTCCCGTTGCCTAATGCTCATTAAGCATGCGGTTGACTTCTTATATCTATGTCCCCCGATAAAGTGTGAGGCAAACTGGGCGCTTAGGTCCTTGAAAGTGCTGATGGAGTTGGGCATCAACCTGCTGAACCAAATTCTTGCGGGACCCCTTAGTGTGGTAGGGAAGGCCCTACACATGATCTCGTCTGCTACTCCTTGAAGGTGCATTAGGGTCTTGAATGATTCCAAGTGGTCGAGAGGGTCCTTGACTCCGTCGTAGCTTACTATCTGCAGTATGCGGAACTTTTATGGTAGGGGGAAGGAGTTGACGGATATGGTGAACGATGAATTGGTTCGGTGGACCGGATCTTCAAGGTCACTGGACACTCTCCCCTTGAGCGCGTTCATCGTAAAGTCCATCCGTTCTTTCATCATCTGCATCTCCTCGACGATTTGGGGCGGAGCCGTATTAGTGATGGATAGACGGCTCATGTCTTGTCGTTTCGGTCTGCTCGGGGCATTACTACCTTCCGGCCCCTCTTGGTTTCTTCACTCAGCATTGGTACCTTCTTAGTCTTCCTCTTGGGTACCTATCGCTGCGTTCTTCTGCCGTAGCTGTTCCTTTAGGTCTTGGTTATGTTTGGTGAGACGTTCCACTGCTGCTGTGAGGGTTTGGACCTGTCTCTCTAGGGCAGTGGATCGCAGCTCGTCTCCCTGAATGTTGTTGGTGGTCGCCATCGAGCGAGTAAGTACCATGTAACTCTTTGTCCGGGAAGCATTTGTATGGCTTACAAGTCGCAGCCTTTCCCACAGACAGCGCCAACTAATAATGCCAAAAAATCACCAGTGAGCCACACAGTCCTTGCACGCTCGCAATAACACTTGCACAATGAAAAGAGAAGACCTAACAGAGAGCACTGGTGTGTTGCCGGCCAAATACCCTCCGAAGGTCAAGTTAGAACTTCTTTACAACTCTAGGGTGCCAGAGCTGGGGTGAATTATGCGTATCTGTTTTCTGAGGATCTTTGGGTTTTTATAGTAGTGTAAAGCCAAGACTCCTTTGCTTGTGCAACAAGTCTTTTCCTTATGGAGAAGATCTCCATTAATGAGAGCATATTCTAGAATCCTTTTCATGTTAGAATTCTATTCATATCGGGACTCTGTGGACTAGGGTTAACCGTGAGGTGCAAGCAATTTTCCTTTTAGAGTTTCTTGGGGACCACATAATGATTAGTTGAGTGCCACGTGGTCTTCATGCCCGTCCACCCTTTTGTCCGTTCACATAGAACCCGTCCACTACTAGCTCATTTGTCTAGCAGTTCATCCATCTTATTTGATCCGTCACTTCCAGTTTTCTCCCTCTTCAGGAAGAAACCTGTTTTGGATTGAAAACAAGGTTGAAAGCCTAGGAAACATTTTGCAATCAATTTTGGACTATGTTGAAGAGCTCGAAGGACTACTAGATGAGAGAGAAATTAATATACCGGACCTAGAGGCCTGAATTTACAGCAGTGGCCTCCACAGTGACCGTGGAGCTCTCTTTCAGTTCTCTAACATGCCGGGTATGGGTGTGATTCGAATCGGAACAGTGAAGGACTTCTAATGGCAGCTATGACTCTTCAGATTGATGATCTACTTCTACAGGTGGAAGAAATTGAAGCGAGGGCAGCGTATACAGCAGCCAAGCTGCGCACTTGAAATTGGCATTATGAACATATTATTTTAAAAGCTAGTTCGTCATGCTAAGGATGTAACCATGAAGTTGTATGGATTGAGGATGAACCGGCCGGAGTTTAATTATGAATAGTTCATCGCAGATGTACTTGATTTTCATTAATGAAATTACGATATTCTGGTATTAAATAAATTAAAAAAAGAAAAAAAAAAAAGAAAAAAAGAAGAAGAGTAACCTTCATCAACCAGCGAATAGTACAAAATTCGGCTTTGTATCCATGATGTTTTCATGCAAGGTAAAAGATGAAATATTCGCAATTTAGAGGTACTTGCAAGAAATTACTGTTCCATTCCTTAGGAGTTAATTACGACCTCCCCACAAAAAAGAAAAAAAGAGAAGACTAATAATACATGTAATAGGACCCCCCAGATATATATATATATATATATTTATATTTATATATATATGAAGCAAGCAATAAAGCAGTAGCATTTATTAAATATTGTTGCCTTTGAATGTTAGACCCAAGTTAAGATCCAAACCGGGAGTCCCTTCCTCAAAAATCTCTCTTTTTCCGTCATCTTTAACGCCGTTATCATCCACGAAATCCTCCAACACAAACGAGGGGTTCCACGACCCTTTCTTCATTGCTGTCAACTCACGGCTGGATTTGTCATTAGTACCCTTCTCGAAATACTTGACCGCCACGTGTATCCTCTGCAGTATCGCGAAGAACTCATCCACCTCCGTGTCCGTCACCGTCTTCTTGCCTCCGTTACAATCCTCCACCTTCTTCTTCACTCTCTTCCCCTCCAACTCGCCGTTATCTTCCCGTTTCCTCTTCTCCGCTTCCATATATTGAAGAGTAAATTCCTTTTTGGGCAAGTAGTAGTAAAAATATATTAACTGATTTTGGTCTGCTCTTACTTCTATACGTAACTGGTATCTTGAGCCTTTGAGGGCCTATTGGTATTAAAAGTTTGGTTCTAATATATGCATTTTTGTCAAGAGAATTCGACGGTGTGATGATGATGATGATGTTGGGTTAATGATGTCATTTGATTAAAGTGTCGTTGCGTCATGAAAGGTGACAAGATGACATGTGGAACATGGAGCGGTTGGAAAAACATCATCGATCAAAACTGATTTGATTTGAATTCGGTGATGCAAAAAAGCATAAACAAATGTGAGAGGTTTTATACATGTACCTTTTGGATTGGATACAAAAAACTTGGAACTAGTAGACGGTGTCCTTTAAAGCTTGAACGGCCTGTTGTTATATAAACTCTTATATATATAATTAAATAATACTCCCTCCTTTAATAAAAAAAAAAAAAAAAAAAAAAAAGGGTGAAAGGTTTGGTGCGTACTTATACAAAGCAATTTTTGCATAATAGTTGTGGCAAAAAAATAAATAAATAAATAATATGCGTCTAAAAGTCAAGTGCACCTAATAAAATAGGGCTTTAAATACTTTTCATTTTTTTTTTCTGCTACGTAATACAAGTAAGTATGTAGTAAAACTTTTTCCTCGATAAGTTACTGTTTCTGTAAACATTTTAACTATTATAATAATTTTTTTTTTCTTTTTTGTTTACGGTGATGAGCTGAGTCAAGTCCCTCTACTACTAGGACTTTTAGAATAGGCTTTCCAGCTGGAAAGGGCGCAACTTGTTGCTCGTGACTTGTGACTTGTCAGCAAATAAAATAACGCAAATAGAGCAACCAAGTCCATGAAAAGCCCACTAGTATATTATTTAATAATCCATGAGGTGATATAAATTATTATGGATTTTACTAATGAATTTTGAGAGCTTTTTTAATTTTCGAAAAAATATTTTCAAAAATAGATGGTACACATTAATCGGATCCAATTATTATATATATATATATATAAGATTTTATTAATGTATGTATGCTTTAAGACATATGTTAGTAAACCATTTTTAAAAACTTTTTATTGAAAAATAAAAAATCTATATATTAATTATGGGTTTAAATAAGAAAGTATAGACTTGTCCATTTAAATAAATTGAAAATTGTTGTATTTGAATTTGAAGTATTGCTCAATTTGATTAGGAAAAACTTAAGTACATTATTTATATGGAAAACTAATTAAATTTAAATATGTGATTATATTGATTAATGTTATTGGTATTTTAAAAAGAAAAATTCTTTTCAATAATTTGATAGTTACAATCAAAGATTAAATATTTGAATATTGAAAGTCTTCATTAGAAATGTTAAAAGGTGTCAATTAACACAATACAATGGGTAATTATACCATATCCCTATTTGTTTTGGGAGGTACGGTACGCATTAGTAGGCAACTTACTATACCAGGTTACCAAAACATCACATTTGACGGTTTCATCTTCATATTGTGCAATTTTAATATCACATGTGACAGTTCTTTTGTCACATTCGGTAGTTCCCTTATTTTTTTCTCACATTTGATGATTTCATTTTCACATTGTGCAATTCCAACATTACATGCGACAGTTCTTTTGTCACATTCTGTGGTTTACTTATTTTTTCTCACATTTGACGGTTCCATCCTCACATTGTGCAGTTCCAACATCACATGTGACAGTTCTTTTGTCACATTCTGTGGTTCCTTGATCTTTTTCTCACATTTGACGGTTTCATTCTCACATTGTGCAGTTCCAACATCACATTTGATAGTACTTTTGTAACATTTTGTGGTTCCTTTTTTTTTCTCACATTTGACGGTTCCATTATCACATTTAGCAGTATCAACATTACATTTGACTGTACTTTCGTCACACTTAGTGGTTCCTTTATTTTTTCTCACATTTGATGGTTCTACTGTCACATTAGGTAGTACCAACATCACATCTGACTATACTTTTGTCACATTCAATGGTACCCTTTTTTTTCCTCATATTTGACAGCTCCATTATTACATTGGACAGTACTAACATCACTTCTGACTGTACTTTTGTCACGTTCGGTAGTATCCTATTTTTTTTTTCTCACATTTGACAGTTTCATCGTCATATTGAGCAGTACCAATATCACATCTGACCGTACTTTTACATTTATGCCCACCACTAAAGTAATTTTTTTACTTACTAATTACGCTTGTCACAATAGCAATGAAAAAAAAAAATTGTAGTTATAGCATTTTCGTCATTTTAAAAGCTATTTAAAAAATTTTAGATCTAAAATCTAAAACAAAATAAACATCCCAAAAATTTATCCTAACCACAATAATTACTAATAGTAAAGTTAAAAACAATTAAGCTTAATTAACCAATTTTGCCAAAAACGAACAACCTGACCCTTTTAAAAATTAAAAAAAAAAAAAAAAAAAATTTGTCCTTCATAGTTTATCATTTTGACCATAATAAAAAGTGTCAGCCTCATTTGAGTCAGCAAAGCCTCCACCAGCCTCTGATAGAGCCCTAATAGCAATGAGAAAGCCCTAACCCACACTAACTCCTTAGTGTAAGCAAGACCTATTGACATATGTATTAGTATTTGTTGGGAAATTTAAACCCCGGTTGATAGAATTAACAAGTTTTAAACCCAAGTTGTTAATTAGATTTATTATGAATAAACCTTGTTAAAAAAAACTAACATCAATATCATGCACAACAAAAAATTAAATAAGACAAGATATGATGATTCAGGAAAACCAATGAAACAAACTAGTTTCACAGTAAAAAACCTAGGGGGAAACCTTTCCGAAAAGCAATCCATTATAGTAAAGAGAAGTTTCAGATCTAGTACAAAATTTTTGTCCCTAGACTCTACAATCCCCATAGATTAACTTACAGCAGAAACCTTCTACCGCTTCAGAACCTCTGAACTCTTTAATATATGAATGCCACCATTTTGCACGGCTCCTAGTATATGACTAACTCACCAACTTGAAGAAGATTGTTGGCTGCAAATTTCTTCACTTCATCAACAATGAAGATCAAGAAGCACTTGGTTACAAAACCCTAAGGTGCAAAGATGCAGTAGCTTCTTTTAGAGAGAATAAGGCACTCGGTCACTTTTTCATGTATTCTCATTGTATTCTCATATGTGACAGCCTTTAAAATAAGTCTTATATATGTCAAGGGTTGTGAGAAAAAAAACCCTACACATACATGTCAGCATGGGACGAAAATCAAATTTGAAAATTCAGATTTCGTAATTCTTGATAGATACATTTATCAAGCAACTGTTGAGACCTCGATAGATAGTATCTGTCAAGAAACTGTCGAGACCTCGATAGATAGTATTTGTCGAGTAGCTGTCAGGAATCTGTCCAGCTTTAATGAACAACCCTTCTTCACTTTTTTCTTGGACAGATTTGCATGGCTTCAATACTAGACTTGAACTCTTGTTCTTTGAAGTATTAAACACATCCTAGATCTACCCATTACAAGTAAAGTGCGTATTGTCAAAAGATTAGCCAATTCTATGACATATGTTCTTAACATGATCCACATATGTCCTAACAATCTCCCCCTTTGACAATCCATGACAAAACAACAACAAACAAATGAAATATGAGAAAAACTATAAATCACTCAACTCACACTCACTTGTTGAATACAATAAAATCTACCCTAACACAAACTCTTGAAAAACTTTGCAAGAAGAGAGTTCATGGAATGGAAGACTTTGACAACCTGTATTTTTGAAACACTTTAAACAAAACTCATCACGGCATCTTAGTGTGAAACAGAAATAAAAGATTGTATACATAGAGAAACATGTGTATAAAGAGAAAAAAGAAATAACACATGTAGAGGTAGGTGAAGAAGACATACATCATCATATATATATATCAAAGATAAGCATAATGTATGTAAAAAATGGTCACAAGACCGGTGTACAAGAAGAAGAAGCTAAAAGAAGCTCCCCATAACAAGATGAAACACAACTTCCCCTTACAAAGGCATGTATTTCTCCCTCTAACATGTAGAATCTTAAAAAGAAACCACATTTTCTCCACAATTTCTCTACCTTTTTGTCATGATTGACAAAAGGTACAAGAAGTTAGAAAATTTCACCCAAGAAACATAATGATGATCAAGAATGATCAAGGGGGCACAAAGAATCCATATAAATGCATGAATGTAATAAAACAAGATGCTTTGGATGACAAGATAAAAGAAAGATGCAAAACATGTGAAAAACAATGCATGCAAGAGGATCTCGATAGATCGAGAAGCTGTTGAACAGCTATTGAGCAGAAGCCAACCTCAATGGATTGAGAATCTTTTGAGGATCTATCGGCCAGAGAGATAGTTTCTCGATGGATCGAGAATCTGTCAAGAAGCTATCGAGACAAAGTCTAGAAATCTCGATGGATCAAGATTGCTATAACTTTTGTCGAGACAAGAAGAAAAAAAGGGCTCGATAGATTGAAAGCTGTTGAGAGGTATTGAGAAGCTATCGAGATGCTCAAAAACAGTTTTTCAAAGAAGAGAAAAGCACATATATGAATGCAATCAAACATGTTACTCAACCAAAGATCCAAACAACATTTTAAGCTCTCAAAAACATCTGTCAACAAAAAAAAATGTCAAGTATTTAGATCCAAAACACACATACACACACTAAACAAGTCTAACCAATTTTATATTTCAAAAACAAGTCAAGACAGTTTAGTGAGCATACATTAACACATGTATTCCTTGTGATAGCCAAATTACATTGTACTTACACATGTATCAAAGGTAGCAAAGAATATTGCGTGTTGTGTGTGAAAAACTTCGAAAAATTGTGTAAGTGTCTACATGTTATGATGATTTGAGATATGAGAAAATCACTTTAACTCACACACAATCATAACTGCTTGATGGGGACTATCACCTTCAAGGTACATCCTATAACTCCCACATCTCCTAGAAGACACGCTTGCAATCATATATAAATCATTTTGATTCTTTTTGCTTTTATTTTTCTTTGCATATTTTCTTTTGTAAAGCATATCATGCATGGGTATATAAGAGAGAAAAGAAATACCCAATGATGTTAAGCTTTTAACATTGTACTTTTGCTATGCCGAAGCATATAGATGTCATATCATGATTGGCAGGCAACAGTGGTGAGATGGTTATTTGACGAGTGTTAAATACAAGAGATTACTTAATCTTACTCATCACAAACACGAGTCATAAATCTCACATGCTTAGTTGTGCATAGAGATACTCATCTAAGTTACAAAAGATACAAAGTTTAGAAAACTTTGTTTCAATGGCCATCCAAAGTACACAAGTACCAATGTACACAAAACACACACTGTTTTTATATTTTTCTGATTTTTTATTTTTCTCTTTCTATTTTGAAAAACAAACAAAATAAAAACTAAACAACCAAACAAAAACAGACAAACAACATGAAAGCATGAAAGAAAGATGCAGATGCATGAAAGCATGATTCCAAAAGCAAATAAGAAATCAAGCACAGAGAGTCCTACTATAGATAGAAAGAATTAAAGTAGAGGACAAACAGAAAAGACAATTAAGTTTTAGACTCCATTCTCACCCACACAGCATGAGTCTTTAGCCGTGAAGATGAAAATACACGTTTCCTAGTATGTCTACAAAAGGACATAGAAGAATTAAAATTCTCCTAAAAGTGAGTTAAAAAGCTCAAGACTTTTAATTACTCTCCAAACAAAGGTGTAGGTCCTTAAGAGGAAACCTATGACCGTTTGGACACTAGCTTTTGAGGATACAACTTAAAGCAATTAGGACAAATGTGTCCAAAAACACCACAATGATGACAAACATGAGGTCTAACAAAGGATTTAGAATTAGACAAACCAGTTATGGATTTCATACCCTTATCATCTTTCTTAGATTGGGGTACAAAGACAGTCCTTGATCCAGAAGCCGTGGAAGAGGAGGAGTCGAAGGAAACATCATATCCTAAGCCAGTCTTATCAGAACTAGGCTTTTGAGCACTCAATACCTCATCGAGCTTTGCACTAGACATCCTCTCTATTTGAGTTCTAGCTTGACTAAGCTCTACCTCAAGATTCTTGACATTCTCTTCTAATGAGGTGTTCTCCACAATAAGAGTCTCAACTAACCTTGTAGCCTCATCTAGTTTGACTAATAGATCAACTTTTTCAGTTTTTACCTCATTAAGCTCTTTTCTACAGAGATGAGAAGTCTTTTTAGATTTTATAATTTCAGTGCATAGCTTATCATAGGCTTCTTGAAGGGTCATCTTCTTGGGTACTTCATCATCAAAAGAATCCTCACTGTCACTAGCACTCTCTACAATCACCTTATCAGTTGTGGCAGCAAAAGCTATAAAGTGACCACATTCATCCACATACTTATCAGAAGAGTCATTCTCAGTATCACTCCAGGTAGCAACCAACCCTTTATCTTTTGACTTCTTGGTTTTTTCCTTCAAAAGGTAGTTTGGGCACTCTATCCTCATATGATCAAAACCTTTGCACTCATGGCACTGGATAATGGGTTTCTCTCTCTTACCCTTCCTAGAGGATTTAGATTTCCTAGGAAGTTTATCATTATCATTTTTCCTAAATTGAAGAAGCTTGATAATCTCATCAGCTATGAAGGTTAGATCCTCATCCTCATCATTATCTTCATCTTTGCTTTCATCTTCATTTTCAGAGTCATCAATCTCTTCCTCCATACCCTTAAGAGCCAAGTTTCTACTCTTTTCACCTTTTCCCATTAAACCTAATCTCATCTCTTAGGTTTGAAGGTTCCCTACAAGCTTAGTCAAATGAATTTGATCAATGTCCTTTACTTCTTCAATGACAGTTATCTTGGCATGAAATCTTTCAGGTAGAGACCTAAGGATTTTCTTAACAATTTTGGATTCTGCTATAGATTCTCCAAGGTTGAAGGCAGAATTCACAATATCCTTGAGTTTAGCATATAACTCATCAAAGGTCTCATCCTCCTACATCCTTATTTCTTCAAAACTACTAATGAGTCTTTGAGACTTCACAGTCTTTACTGCCTTGGTACCTTCATAGGTGGTCTCAAGAATGGTCCATGCTTCCTTGGTAACTTCTGTGGATAATATTTTCTTGAATTCCTCATTGGTCACCTCACAAAACAAAGTATTCAAGGCCCTACTATTGAAATTTGCCGCTATGATTGTTGCTTCATCCCAATCCACCGGCGCTTCAACAGCTTGCCATACTTTTTCACCTAGAGTCTGCAAAAAAACTTTCATACGAACTTTTCAGTACGCATAATTAATGTCATCAAATAAATGAGGTATAATAAGAGACTGTCCTTTATCCATGACAAACAGGGGTCAATGAATCACACAGAAAAAATTAAAACCTAATTAGAGTGTGCTTGCTCTGATACCACTTGTTGGGAAATTTTGACCCTGGTTGATAGAATTAACAAGTTTTAAACCCAAGTTTTTAATTAGATTTATTATGAATAAACTTTGTTAAAAAAAACTAACATCAATATCATGTCAATATCATGCACTGCGGAAAAATAAATAAGACAAGATATGATGACCTAGGAAAACCAATGAAAAAAACTAGTTTCACAGTAAAAAAACCTGGGGGGAAACCTTTCAGAAAAGCAATCCACTATAATAAAGAGAAGTTTCAGATCTAGTACAAAACCTTTGTTCCTAAACTCTACAATCCCCGTAGATGAACTTACAACAGAAACCTTCTACTACTGCAGAACCTCTGAACTCTTCAGTATATGAACACCACCCCTTTTTGCACGGATCCCAGTACGTGACTAACCAATAATGCATGTCTCCCAGTACGTGACTAACTCACCAACTTGAAGAAGATGTTGGCTGCAAAGTTCTCCATTTCATCAACAATGAAGATCAAGAATCACTTGGTTACAAAAGTCTAAGGCGCAAAGACGCAGTAGCTTCTTTTAGAGAGAATAAGACATCGGTCACTTTTTGCATGTGTTTTCCTTGTATTCTTTTATGTGACGGCCTTTAAAATAAGCCTTAAATATGTCTAGGGTTGTGAGAAAAGAAACCCTACACATACATGTCAGTATGGGCCAAAAATCAGATTTGGAAATTCTGATTTCGTAATTCTCGATATCCTTAAATATGTCTAGGGTTATGTGGAAATGTGTGTAATATTGTTTAAAATGTGAAAATGTGAGTTTGAACTCACTCACCAAACAGGCCCTTGATATTTACAATATTTTAATTGTTGCAAGTCAGAACTATAACAGCCTAAATCTAAGAGTTAGCCATAGAGTACCAGGGCCATTAAGTTCAAAGCAATTTTTAACACTTTGCATAATGAAAGTACCATTGAGAACTTCAGGAAATGAAGAAAGGTTACAATCATATTAATCATGTCAATCAGGTTTAAGACAAAAATTTCATGTATCAAGCATTTTCATGTTAATAAATAATAAAAAAAGAAAAAGAAAAGTAACAACAACAATTGAAGACATAATTTGATGTATCTTATTTATACCTTTAAACTTGTGAACCAGATCAATACCGTCAACAACCCGAATTCGTGAATCTGCAGATGTGATGGGAACTTCTAATGAACTACCTAGAGCAAACTGTTTAGATAAATTGATCAGCAACTAAAAACTATCAACCAAACTTGTCTCAAAGTAAGCATACAAACCATCTTTTCAAGTGCAAATCAGCTGAACAAGGAGAGTATAAAATTGAAAGAAATCGGCAAGCTAATTGTAGTTGAATTTATAATAATCTCATAAAAAGTACAATATGGTAGAGCCACTAGATTACTTGGAAACCAGAGATTTTCTTGTGATGAGATTTCTTCTTCTTGTTCTGCAGATTGATTTGGCTTTTTTATTGTAACTTATTTTCTGAAAGTATGAACAGATAAAGAAGTTATTAACAGTTAGGGCCAAAATGGCAAAATACTCATTTCGCTGAAACTTTCCAGTAAAATGCCCCCTATTTGAAACTATTTAGGGATATGCCCCCTGTTTTGAAACTCGATTTTTAGAAATTAAAAACCAGCATGGAACTCGAGTTCCATGCTGGTTTTTATTTTTTATTTTTTAGTTTGATTGCCTATAACTCAGTTTTTGCCAAATCGAGTTTTTCATTGAAACTCGAATTTTAGAAAATCGAGTTTAAAACAAGGGCATATCCCTAAATAGTTTCAAACAGGGTGCATTTTGCTGGAAAGCTTCAGCGTAAGGGGTAGATCCCCATTTTGGCCTAACAATTAGTGCACACACAGAGAGCTTTCTAAACTAGTACCAGATGTATTGTATAAACAGAAACTCCCCTTATGTGAACCAACTAGTGCACCCTTCTAAAACCAACAAATTTCTTAAGCCAATTGAAGAATTGTATTTTATATAACTTGAACTTTTGTCTTTGATATCAACAGTATTCATGATACCAATTTAGTGTAGAAGTCACTTGACTGTATTGGCAAACAGAGCAACTATTACTGCCATTTAATGAAAGGCAAATCTCATGAACATAAACCTTAAGAGTTCTTTTTCATTTTGCATAACTGTCCTCATATTCTGAAGTCCTAGATGAAAATTACAGTGCAAACATTGTTGTACCCATCAATATCATATTTATTGCAAAAATGCAAACTATTTAAGCTCTCTTCTTTTATGAATTACTACATTTTTTTTTTTTTTTTGCTGAATTACTATGTTTGTTAGGATAGCTTGTTTCTATTTTTCATGGAAGAAAGATGTTGTAAGTCTCTAGAATTTTTACTACTTTCATACCAAGGTTCCATAAGTTCTTATTTTGATTGTTTATTATCATTTTCAAAGATTTACATATAGAAACTATGATGATGATGATAATAATAGTCATCATAATAGTTTCCACATGTAGACCTTTGGACCAATAAAGGCTATTTCTCTAAAAAACACTATAAGAACACAAGAAAATCATTAACATAGAATACTAGACATGTTTTTCTTTCTTTTCTGGAAGATTTAAGACATTATCCTTAGGCTCAAATGCAAAGCTCAGTCAAGCATGGCTATCGACGCCCGGCCTCGATCGGAACGGGGCAGAAAAACCGCCACCGTTGTCACGGGCCCTTGTTCGACCACCTGTCGTCGATAGCTCCCGCGCTTGTGGGGCCCCGTTGGAGGGCCCCTCTAGAAATGTGAAAATATGGTGTTGTTTGGCCGGAGCTTTGGGTGGTCTCTCTCTCTCTCGGTGGAGGAAGATAGGTCTACCTTTGGTGTTATGGTAGGAATTTGGGCCAAATTTTAGGTGATTACCAAAGGTAAGTGAAGTCGCCACCAATCATTGGGTTTTTTCTAAGGTGTGATTGGTCACCTGTTTCTAGTTAATTTTATTACAAATCCTAGGTTAAGAAAAATGGCATTTTTCCTAATCTAATGTGGATGGCAAAAAATCTTGATTCTTAGATCCAAAAGTTTGGTTACGTGTGGGGAAGGTGTTAGGCAGCCCACAACACCTGTTCAAGGACAGTCCTTTGTTTTGATAAAACCTTAATTTTTGAAAATTGGCAGTAAAAAACATGATTTCGGCATTGGCTTTCGGGACTTTTCATACATGAGGGTTTTGAGGTTTGGCTTTTGAAAGGGTGTGGTCCCAATCTATGCTTTCCTACGGCATTCGAGCAAAATGCCAGATTTCCACAGCGAAAATCCGGTAACATGTCACCTTGCTTTTGCAGCGAAAATTAGGCATCACTCGCCTTAGGTGACATGGATTGTGACGATCACACCGGAAAGGGCGAGCAGGTATATATATACATACATCATGCATGATGCAAGCATGCAGAGCAGGAAAGTAAATGCCTACATCCCTAGAGCATGGCCCCAAATATAAGTGTAGGAAAGTAAACAGGGGTCGCCATACTCTAGAGATGAGGACAAATGGTACAAGGCATGATATACCTAATACAACCCATCTAAAAGAGAAAAGGAGGAGGAAGAGAGGGGTTTAAAGGAGTACATAACCAAATGGGAAAAACTAAACCCCTAAACCTATTGTCTACCATCACTCGGCTCATATCAACATGCTTGCATCCACGCCCTTTTTGCTTGCGCTTAGGAGACCGTGCCCTAGCTCCAAGCATCCTCGCTTCATGTGTGTACATGCAAAGGCAAAGACAAGAAACCAACAAACAAGCAATGGAAGGAAAATGCGCAAAGAGCATATGAAAGGGGCATGAAGCAGATAAACATACGAGAAAGCAAACACACAAACAAAAGGGAAAACAAGCAAGAAAGCACACAAAAGGTGGTGTCCGCGAGGGACAAATGTAGGTTTGGATCGAATGTCCATAACTTCATTGTGTTGAAGCATGGACGACACACTAGTAAGCAAGACTCATGCATGGACATGTAAGCAAGCATGTAAAGATGCAAAGAAAGCCAACGGGTGGCACAAACAAGCATGGTAAGCATATCATTGCACGGAGCGGGAAAGAGAAGGGCATGCACAGAGCGACCTAGCATCCGGAGATGCATCCCAAGTGGTTACACCTAAACGAGGTCTCGTGGGCATCGGGTGTAACCACACAACCACAAACCCTCTAAGGGCATCAAGCGTGGCAAAGCCTAGAACAAGAGAGGCTAACACAAGCATAAAGCATGGAAGCAAACGAGCATAGACATGCAAAAAGGGGATTTAAACCCTTTGATATGGGCCAAGGTATATGGGCAATGAAAAAGACCACAGGGTCTAGATCGGGTCCTAACCAATAGGCCAAAACACAATAATGAAAGACAAAGTGACAAAAGGGCTACAATAGCACATGGCATGACAAACATAGCCTAGGCCTAGGCACGCAAACATGGCAAGGAGCGCACAAGCATATGGGATATGGCATAAAGCAAGTAGAGAACATAGATCCAAGCACACAAGCATATGAGAACATAGATCTAGACATATAGGCATAGAAACATACATGTAAACATGTAGAAACTTAGCACATAAACATGGAAGAACATGAATCCAAGCATATAAGCATGTGAAGACAAGGATCTAACCATATAGCATGGAAATAAACATGTAATAGACATTGATCCAAGCAAGGCATAGCCAACAATGTCATACAAGCATGTGAGCATGTAACCCTAACATCAACCTAGAACTAAAGGAGGCATAAAACATAGGAAAACATGGCATAAAACCCTAGGCATGTAGATCTAGACATATAAGCATTTAAAGATGTAGATCTAAGCATGAAACATGGCAAAAAGCATAAAAAGCATGGAGATTTAAGCTAGAGACACAAAGAAAGCAAAGAAACATGCTAAAGAAAGCAATAAATCATGTTATTAAGGCATAAAAGCAAAATAAAAGCTAGAAAAAGATTTAGAAGGTTAGGGGTGTGGATGATAGCTAGAAAAGCTACATCCACACCCCTAAACCTCAAATCCAAAGTGAAAGCTTGAAAATGTGTTAAAACACAAGAGCTGTTTAGATCCCCAAATTAAAAATTATGGCTCGATTGATTTTACTCTAACTTATACTAAGTGCGGAATAGAGTAAATGCGAGCGGATAAATAATATAACTACTCTAAGCCATATTCAATAAAACACAGCAGTAATATGAAAGCTAAAAGAGTAGGGAAGAAGAATGCAATCACAAGATAACACGCCGATGTGTTATCAAAGAGGAAACCGAAGAACTCGGCGAAAAACCTCTCCGCCGCCCTCCAAGCGGTAAATCGATCCACTAGACAATCAGTTGGGATACACGAGTCGCAAGAGACCCTCCAAGCCTAATCTACCCAATGCACCTAAGCCCTCCAAGCTCCTACTCCAACAAGGCTTCTTGGAATTGTGTCTTGTCTAACTCTCTGGATCCCGTAATATGCCCGATTGCATCTGCCAAAGCTTGGCTTCTTCCAATACTTCCCAGCAGTACCAAAACCTCACTTGACACTCTGAAAGGGTGTGGTAAGTGTTTGGGCTATCAACCTCTCAAGGATATGAAAATGGAGAGGTAGGAGTTAAGGAAAAACCACAATAGATTGTGTAGAGAAATGTGGGTATAACAATCTCTAACTCTTAAGGATAGTGTCTAGAGTTTTCTCTCAGAAGCACTCCTCAACATTTGTGGGTAATGTGGGTATATATAGTGTGGATACAGATAGTGTGTATCAGATATGACAGTTCAGCAAAACAGAATGTTTCGCGGGTATCTCGCGGGAAGGCCTTACCCGCGAGACACTCGCGAAAACCAGCTGTCTCCATCCTGTCCTGACTCTTCGCATTCCAGTCATGTGCTGGGCACATGCTTCACTTTACGAGAAGCCTACTCACGAGGTACCCGCAAAAACTGCTTTAGTCTTCAATTGCCTTGAGTCTTCAAACTTTCTCTCTCACACACAACCCTTAGAAATAAATCCCACATAAAAATACAGGGTACATAAGATTGAACAATATTACAATCAAATTTGGCTATTCTGTGACAAAACCCCTAAAACAGACTGTAGACTTAAATGTGAGTTTGGGAACAGTGGTAAAACTCACTCACACCTAATCTAGAAGCTATGAAGCACTTGCATGTATATACCTGTAACCTGAAACACTCGCACACAAACAAAACTTTCATTAAGCTTATGACAAGTTGAATACATGATTTGTATATAAGCAAGTAAAATGCAATCAAGTTAGTAAACACTATATAGATAGTTAAGCATATCTTGATCATACAAGGACAATCATTAAAGAATGACTACAATGATCATTTAGCTAGTAAGTGATCATCCGGACATGCAATGCAATTAAGACCAACACGAGGATCAATTGCATGTCCAACACACAACCAATGCAAAATATACGAAGTATTTGCATCAAGGATACAAGATCCTACAAGGGTACAAATGTGTAGTACTCAAGATAGTTTAGCAACATCTAAAAGTACAAAAAAAAAAATGCTACAAAGCAATGAAATAAACACAAGTACTGAATATTAAATTGAAATTAAAACCAATGTACTTAAGCTTTAAAAGAAAGCAATGTAAATAAACAAAGAGCAGTTCTAGCTTCTCCCCCCCCCCCCATCACTACACTCTCCCTATCAATGACCATCTCCCTCTTTTTGTCATGGAATAGCTAGTTTTCATGTTCTTCTAGCTTCCTCTGAATTTGGTTCAACTGAGTATGGAGAGATGTGAACTTTGTGTCAAAGCGAATGTGTTGGGAGTGCATGATGGTAGCTAGTCCAGATATTTTGGTATTAATCTCTTGGAGAGTGGCCATGATGTTGTCTAGCTTTTCATCATAAGCATGGGAGGTAGAGCTTGAACTTCCCGGAGTAGCATGGCTCTCTTACTTGGTGCTCTTTTTGGTGTGACTTATACTTGCATTGAGAGTGCGGATGTTTATTGGACTCGGTAGTGGGTATGGGTACTGATCTTCCAAAGGATGTACACCTTTGAGCTTCAAGATCTTTGAGATAAGGCAGCAGAAGGGAATACAGTTCCTTGAAGCAGTCCGTTCAGCTGTTTTTGCCAAGATGTGGAAAATATGAGAGCACACATCAATCTCCTCATCAGTGATCAGATCATGCAGGAATAATGCTCGACTGAGATTTATGTACTCGGTGCTTGACAAAGGATAGAGGTTATGAAACATGATCGTCGTGAGTAGCCTCAATTCGGGAGATAGGGATGTCACACTTACTGATTTCCCATTGATTGAGAGCTTCAAGCTATCTCCTAAGGCCTCTCAAAGAACCTCCTCATCCGGGTTCAGATCATCATATACCGGTGGTGTAGTAAGCATTGGCCGGTTGATGTGTAGGATCTCCGCCAGATAAACTGGTGTTACGGAGAAACTCTTTCCTCTAACCCAACATTTGAGCTCCTCTCCTTCAACAATGGCATTAGCATAGAATTCTTTCACCATGTTCTCGTAGGCATCATCAAGGTTGGAAAGTAGGTAGTTCCAATCCTTGGTGGCAAACCATTTGGGGATTTTTGTTTCAAGAAGAGACGCCTGCTCAACAGCCCTTTCAACCAACAACGGAGCTTCTCTAAAATAGTTCTGATAATTCTGAAATGCAGCATAGGATTTGAACTTGTCAGGATCAAAAACTCCTATCGGTGATCGAGTCCTCTTTGGCCTTGGTGAGAGGTTATCAACATCAATCACAGGCTATTTTCCTTTCCTGCTGCCTCCTTTTACAGCTGACGTCTTGAATGGAGATATCTGCACACATAATTACAAAACAAGAGAGAACAAGTGCAATAAACACAAAACATGAGCAAAAACTTGATTAGTTTCAAGTTAGTCCAAAACAGAAGCACAACACTTAAATAAGAGCATAACAGTGTTAAATCAACATGCTTTAAGTGCTAAACCATATGAATATTTCCAAAATGCAAAACAATAGCAACTGTGCATGTGTGTGCATGTGGTGTGCATGAGGTGTGCATGGTGTGTGCCTAGGTGATGCATGTCAAGGCATGGTAAGGCATAGTTGGGCAAAGTGTGTAAGACACACACCCAAAGATCAAAAAATGTTAAACAAGTTCAATCAAGGGTAAACCCAAAAATTGAAAATCATTGGAGTCCAAGCCAACTCAAAAATGCCACTTGAGCATTTTATCAAACACATGAAATGCAACACTACACTACACATATGGGCAATGCATGAACATATGAAAATATGCCTAAATACAAGTTCAAATTGCCACAAGGGGCCAACACAGATACAAACAAGTCAAATGGGGAAAAGCCCAATTAAGATTTAAACAAATTTTGCCCAAAATCAATAAACCCAACCCTTTTTCGAAAATCCCCAATTCAAGACAAACCTAGAATTTTTTCTGCATAATCTAAGAAAAGAGTGAAAAGATTGTTAAGAAACATACCTTTGAAGAGATTTTGCAAAGATTTGAACTTGAAATTGATGGGTTTTGAGTGAAAATCAATTTGGGTTTGAGAGAGGTTCGAGTGAGGCAAAGGGAGGGAACTGAAGAGTGTTTTAAAACTCTGTCACATCAGCCCTAGAAAACTGAAAACACGCGATTTTTGCGGGTTACAAACTTGTAAAATTACTTGCGAAAAACACATCTGAAGCACAAAGCTTTTTACAAGAAGCTTATAGTCGCGAGACAGTCGCGAAAGTCTCTGTTTGAAATTTTGTGTTTTCCAGTTTTTGCCTTAAACTCTTTTCGCGGGAAGTGCTTAGTCGCGAGCTTCTCGCGAAAATGCCTCTGAATAAGTTTTTGAAGAACAACACAAAAATGTATTTTGAACAAAAACTTAAAGCACGAAAGCATAAAAACACTTTCAAAAACATATAAAATACTCAAAAATCTTTTTGGGTTTGATCGACAAGCAATTGAGCATATACATCACATTTGATCATGTACAATCACACAAATGAAAATAATCATAAATTGAACTAAAACTTTTGTGTTGTGGGTGAGTATCAAATGTGGAATAGTCCTTTAGATCAGAGTGAAGCTTCAATGATCAATTCAATCAAGTCATACACAACCGGTACTAAGTCAAGCGGTCTATCTCAATTATAGAAGTGAACATATATGACCTCCCACAAGAAAATGATTACAAAACTTAGAAGCTTTTCATTTGGCTTCTTTACAAATCATAACACTTGATCATTTTTGAACAATACATCTCATTCTGAGATCGGTGCTTGAAATTTTTGATATTTCAATATTGAGAATGAGACTTTGGCTTTTTGAGCACCATATATTTCAATAAAAAGTCGCTTTCCCTTTTTCCTAGTCAAATACTAATATGTGCGACGGCTTTTGTAGCTCATTATCTCTTTTCATTTTGAGATTTACATTTGTTGAGCTCTTTAAGCAAAAACATAAAAGTAAAGTGGGAAGAGATATAGGCACAAGTCTATGCAAGTATCAAGACCAACAAAACTATTGACCAATCATTCATGACAAGCTTGAAGATCGATTTACAATAGTCACACATAGATTTCAAGATTTTTCCTACAAAGATAGATGTGCATACAAAACAAGCTAAGCTTGTAAATGCACTATGCCATTAGTATGAAGGTACTAGGCCAAACTCACATGTGATATACACAACACAAGCGATCAAACTTTTTGGGGATTTTTCAACTTTTATGGGTTTTTGAATTTTTCAATACACTTAAAAATAGAACAAGTAAAATAAGATCAACAAATAAACAACAAGTACAAAACAAAACTTGTAAAAGAAACATGCTATAAACCGAAAGCAATGACACAAGAGGATTATGTATGTCATGATGCATGAACCTTTGACCCTAAACATCGGAAGAATTAATGCATGGGCATAGAGAATGATCATGCATAAGTACCCTTCTTCACCCACTCTTTACGAGTGTTTTGGGTTAGATGGCGGGGTATGACCAAAATAACTTTCAAACCTCGGAGTGAAGCTAGCAAGGCATAGTGAGATGTCCCTCACTATCTTCCTTAGCTTGTGCTCCCTTTGGTCTTCTCTTTGAACTTTTTTGGCCACGCATAGAGTCAGCCTTCTTGAGTGCATGAAGCTTAAAATAATTCGGTCGTGTGTGCCCTTGTACGCCACAATGATGACACACATGCTTCACGTGAGGCCCCCTTTGATTTTTGGGTAATGACTTCCCTTTTTCCTTTGGTTTTGCACCAACAGTTCTTTTTACAACAGTAGGGGTCTCAATCTCAGGTTTCACGTCTTTGAGTTTCTCTTCATTCTTGGCTGATACAAACCTTACTTCCTTCTTGGGTTTGCTGCTAGAGCTTCCTTCTCCGGTATAGCCCAAGCCGATCTTATCACGTGAAGATTGTTGAGAGGACAGCACGTTGTCAAGTTTCTTGGTGGAGATGCGCTCAATTTTGACATTAGCTTGAATAATTTCAAGTTCAAGAAACTTAATCTTAGAGTAAGCTTCAACCAACTCTCCCTTGAGTCCTTCTACTTCATACTTTGCTTCCTTGAGTTGCACAAGTGTACACCTATGCTCTTCTTCAACCTTTTTCATCTTTTTCACAACAAGGTTAGCAACTTTGGCGTATTTTCCACAATCTTCCAGCAGAGAATCATATGCTTCTTGAAGGTTGTTCTCACCTTCATTTTGGCATACGTCTTCATCTTCCGATTCTTCAACTTCCTCATCCTCGGAAAGATTACCAAGGTCATCAACCAAATTGCTCAAATCATCCTTTGAATCAACGGAGGCAATTGTCATAAAGGCCCTATAATTTCCTTCACTGTCACATTCTCCTTCTGTATCTAAATTTGAGCTTCCAGAATCGCTAAGGGTAGTGGCAAACGCTTTACCCTTCCCTCTCAAATAGTTGGGACACTCCTTCTTGAGATGTCCATGACCGTTGCATTCGTAGCACACGATTCCTTGAGGTGATTGAGAATCCTTCCCATCTCTCTTCTTGAACTCCTTTCTGTCACCTTTAGGGAATGAAAACTTTCCTTTGCTAAATGACTTCCCACTGTTTTTCATCTTTAGAAATTTACAAAAGTTCTTTGCAAGGAGTGCTACCTCCTTCTCCACATCATCTTCTTCGGAGAAGTCATCCATGCTCTCGGTGATGGTCTTGAGAGCAAGTGATTTGCTCGACTTGTGGGAAGGCAGTCCAAGCTCATATTTTTGGAGAGATCCAATTAGTTCTTGGATCTTGATCTCATCCAAATCTTTACTTTCTTCTATAGTTGTGACCTTCGCACGGAAGCTTTCCGGTAAGGACCTCAAAATCTTCCTTACCACCTTGGCATCCTCAATCTTCTCTCTGAGATTGAGTTTAGCAATTATGATTTCATTGAGCTTGCCATAGAATGAATCAAATGACTCATTGTCACCCATCTTGAGCTATTCAAATCTGGTGGTAAGCATCTAGAGCTTTGTGTCCTTAACTTTCTTGGTACCCTCATAGGTAGTCTCAAGAATCGTCCAATCTTCCTTGGCAGTCTCCATATGCGATATCCTGTGAAATTCATCAGTAGACACACCACAGAATATAGCGTTAATAGCCTTACTATTTTCATTTGCCAAAGTAAGAGCTGCCTTGTCCCATTGGGACTTGGGTGTCGTGGGTTTGACATACCCATTCTCGACAAAATCCCATACCGACTTATCTATAGTACACAGGAATGCCCTCATACGGAGTTTCCAAAATGCATAGTTGCTCCTATAAAAAAATGGTGGAGCATTCAAAGATTGAGATCGATCCATCTCAAACGGGGTCAAGGATCCCACTTAAGTAATTAAACCACAGCAAGTGCACCCGCTTTGATACCAATTGAAAGCTAAAAAATGTGTTAAAACACAAGAGCTATTTAGATCCCCAAATTAAAAATTACGGCTTGATTGATTTTACTCTAATTTATACTAAGTGCGGAATAGAGTAAATGCGAGCGGATAAACAATATAACTACTCTAAGCCATATTCAATAAAACACAATAGTAATATGAAAGCTAAAAGAGTAAGGAAGAAGAATGCAAACACAAGATAACATGCTGATGTGTTATCAAAGAGGAAACCGAAGAACTCGGCGAAAAACCTCTTCGCCGCCCTCCAAGCGGTAAATCGATCCACTAGACAATCAATTGGGATACACGAGTAGCAAGAGACCCTCTAAGCCTAATCTACCCAATGCACCTAAGCCCTCCAAGCTTCTACTCCAACAAGGCTTCTCAGAACCGTGTCTTGTCTAGCTCTCTAGATCCCGCAATACGCCCGATTACATCCGCCAAAACTTGGCTTCTTCCAATGCTTCCCAGCAACACCAAAACCTCACTTGACACTCTGAAAGGGTGTGGTAAGTGTTTGGGCTATCAACCTCTCAAGGATATGAAAATGGAGAGGTAAGAGTTGAGGAAAAACCACAATGGATTATGTAGAGAAATGTGGGTATAACAATCTCTAACTCTCAAGAATAGTGGCTAGGGTTTTCTCTTAGAAGCATTCCTCAACATCTGTGGGTAATGTGGGTATATATAGTATGGGTACAGATAGTGTGTATCAGATATGATAGTTCAGCAAAACATAATGTTTCACAGATATCTCGCGGGAAGGCCTTACCCGCGAAACACTCGTGAAAACCAACTGTCTTCAATTGCTTTGAGTCTTTACACACTCTCTCTCACACACAACCCTTACAAATAAATCCCACATAAAATATAGGGTACATAAGATTGAACAATATTACAATCAAATTTGGTACGGAATTAAAGCCAACAAAAACTAGTTGTAAATTACAACTTTACACAAAGTGTAGAACCAAGGAAAGGAAGATTGGGTATAAGAACGATACCTTGTATTTTTGGTGAAGAGAGAAGAATCAAGACTTTGATGTGTTTTTTGGTGTTTGGAAGAGAGAAAAAACATGTAGAGAGGCTGGGCAGAAGGTGAATTTCAGAAGAAAAAAAATTTTTCCTCCCTGTTTGTAGGATGCCTAAGGCTACTTATAGCCCTAGGCGCGTTTTTCTAACCAGCGGCTTCTTCCCCAAAATGAATTGATCCTGAAACCCCTGGAAAGATCTTGACTTC
Source organism: Notholithocarpus densiflorus (assembly GCA_030021035.2). Taxonomy (NCBI): domain Eukaryota; kingdom Viridiplantae; phylum Streptophyta; class Magnoliopsida; order Fagales; family Fagaceae; genus Notholithocarpus; species Notholithocarpus densiflorus. The sequence continues at coordinate 4,904,573 of JARYZH020000019.1, forward strand.
CTGTTTCTGAAAAGGTATGAATCTTGAAAATCTAACAATCGGATCGAAAGTTATGGCTCTTGGAAGTTTGCGGTGCTTCGATTGACGCGTCATCCCGGTTTTCGTGATATCTCGGCCGTTCTAACTCCGATTTTGACCCATGAACAGTCGTTGGAATGAGAGTTTGATAATCTTTACAATGACGTTTGTTTCAACCCATTCCGACAGCCGGATCAAAATTAGGGTTTTTAGGCCCACCCGGAGTCAACTTCAGGTCAAAGTGGCTAAAAATCCCCGAGAAGCTCAAGTTTGAAGTAAAACTATGAAAAATGTTGTTTTACGAAATTTTGGACCTCGTTTGACCTTCGATCAAACCTAGGGCCGACTAGAGGCGTTTTGGTCATTTTAGCGAAAAAGGCACTTCGGGTTCTCTGGTGCCCGAACGGGTTGTGCCACATCATTCTAGATGTTCTCGTGGCCCTGTAGAAAGAAAATGATATTTTTAGATTTTCTAGGGTTTGGCATGCAAATCGAGGGCGAACAAAATACGGTATCAACAGCTGCCCCTTCTTCATCTGATATCTCGAGTGCAATAAGAGGTGTCAGATAAAGAACGTGATTTCGAATTTTGTTGCCCCCAAATTTGCGTGCAGAGACTATTCATGGATCGAGACTGGACTTTACCCGTTTGGCTCGATCTGCCGCAGCTACTATAGAAATATTTTCTGGCCGCGCCTTCGAGCTCTAGAAGAGGAGAAAGGAGAGTACTTTTAAAAAAAAATAAAAAATTTTAGGGTTTGACCGGGTCAATGTTGACCTGGGTAGTCCAGGGCCTATAAAAGGCCTTGTGGCCCCCTTTTGGCTCATTTCATCTCTTTCTCTCCACTCCTTACTTCTTACAAAAACTCTGGGGTGCTTGGAGCTTAGCAGGTCTGTCCTTTCAGCTTTGGTTCACCATTTCCGTCTGCCGCTTTAGTCTTTTCTGCACTTGAGGTCAGTGTCGATTTTCCTTTCTCTTCTTATTTTTTCTGCAAAATGTTAGTAGCAATACTACTATAGATGCATGCTAGCGTTTATTTTATTTTTGGAATTTTCAGAATCACATATTTTTGCCATGATTTATGCATATGTTTTTGATATATGAGTGCGTAAGGGGCTGTTTGGGTGAAAAAAATTCTTCACTCATCACTCAAATATCATCACTCATCACTCTATAACTCAATAATCCCCAAATATTTCCAAAACCCGGTTTGGCACCTAAAACTCAGTTTTGTTTTCAACTTTAAAAACCCAAAAATGTGGAACCCACCCTTTGACCATGCTACCATTATTCCACAGGTATGTCTTCTTTATTCATTTTTTTTAATAAATAAAAAATTGACTTTTTCTCTCTGTCAGTGTCTTCATCTATGAGAGTGGCCACAATGCAGGTGAGATAGTAGGAATGGGGGTTGATTTGAACCACAAAGGATGTTATTAGTTATTACCACTGAAACTTGTACATTGTGAATTGTGAGATTTTTTGCTTTCTTGGATTAGTGAACTGCATATATAAGCCCCATTTTGGCGAGTCATAATGGGTTAGATTTGGAATGGAGGTCTTGGTGGAGTTTGAGTCGGGGAACTGGGTTGCAGTTGGGAAGAAAAAGAAAGATTTTAGGGAAACACTTTAAAAGTAGAGAGAGAAAATCTGCAATAAAAAATCTCTCTTCATAGTTTTATTGAGAATTCATAGACCACATCACCATAACTACAGTAATATTCAAAGGCCAAATTATTAGCTAACTAAGATCAAGCAATCCATGGGTTGCGTTTGGGGTTTTGTGAATATTTGGAAGGATGTTATGGTGACCAAGGACTTGGTGAATTTAAAGGAAGATGGTGTTTCAATTGAAGAAGCAATAGATGTGAAGAAAAAAAAAAAAAAAAAAAATCAAACTCACGGCTTGTTGCAGCAGAATCTGGAGGTTGAGAATGAATAATGCTGAGAATGGCTTTTAGAGAGCAATATCACCTTTCGGAAATAACAACAATGGAGGTTAAGAATGAATAGTGCTGTAGCCGTTGGCTAGGCATTATTGCTCTGCCATAGATGGGACTTAACATGTGGGTGGGACCCACTAAGTTCAGCAGAATTACAAAAATGCCATCATAACTCAGTTTCCATAACTCAAAAACACCCAAAAGTTGTTTTCAATTTTGCTAACTCGTCATTCAAAAATCAGAGAATTGAGTAATGGAAACAAAACTTGAAAACACAGCCAAATAGATTTTCTCCCTGTGGGACCCACCAATTTTGAGTTACAAGTGATGAAAATAGAGTAATGGATGATGAAAACTTGCAAATCCAAATAGCCCCTGAATATGCGGGAATTTAAATGTTGAAAATAAAATGCGGGATATGGGTAAGGGAACTAACCTGGTAGTCAGGAATAACAAAAATGTGATTAAGAAATTCTTGAATGAACGTGGGTCTGGGGACGCATGTCACCGGTTCACCCACCATAGATTAGGAGTTCGGAAAATTTCTTGAATGAATGTGAGTCTAGAGACGCTTGCCGCTAGTTCACCCGCTATGAAATGTGAGCCCGAGGACGCTTGTCTTCGGTTCACCCATTGTAGGATATGAGCCTAGAGAGGCTTGCCACTAGTTCACCCGCCACGAAATGTGAGTCCAGAGGACGCTTGTCAACGTTCACCCACTGTAGGATACGAGCCTAGAAATGCTTGCCGCTAGTTCACCCACCACGAAATGTGAGTCTAGAGATGCTTGTCGCTGGTTCACCAACTGTAGGTGTGAGAGACCGGGAAAATTAAGCCTCTCAAAAAAGAGAGATTTTTGTGTGTTTTTTAGGGCACCTTTCTTTTTGGGTAAAGTGGTGTGGAGTCGCCATTTATTTATTTTGTACAAAAATAAGAAAAACTAAATATAAGTACATGACTGAATTGTTTCCTTTCATTGATTGAAAAAAAAAAAATACATGTTTGAGAAACTGAAAATTACATGGCTTTAGGTCCTAGTTACAAACTACCAAATAATTACACGGCTTTTTGTCCTAGTTACAATCTATCCAAAATAAAAATAAAGACAAGGCTTAGATCTACTTATCCAAAGACCTAAATTCAGAGGCCAGGTTACAAAATGGCTAGATGTTAGGCACTCATTCCGCCCAGACAGAGTCTGGTCTTCTAGACTCCTGTAACCTATGTACCCCTTTTATGCATGCTATGAATGATATGTTGCATACGTAAAATAAACTAAATCACACAAATTTATTTATGAATGTATCCACTTCTTTATATATAAAAAAAAAAAAAAAAAAAAAAAATCAAATCTGTTTTTATGATGTAAAAAAAGTGGTTTTTGGAGAGAAAATTTAGATCTGTGTTTATTTAATTAAAACAAAGTCTTTTAGTTTTTTTTTTTTTTTTTTTTTTTTTTTTTTTTTTTTTTTTTTTTTTTTAAATCAGATCTGTTTTTAAGAACTTGGAAAAAAGAATAAATAATTTTTGAGAAGAGGGTTTCATTCATGAAATAAATTTATGCTACATTGACTAAGCAAAACAAACACAATAAACACAATCACGCATGATCTTTTTCTTTATTTCAAAATCCGCACATGTTAAAAAAATCAGATCTGTATCTAAGGAAGATACAAACCAGTTTTTTATGATAAAAATTTCAAATTTGCATTTAATAAATATGCAAACCAGTTTTTTATGTGAGAAAAATTCAGATTTGTATCTAATGAAGATGCAGATCCGTTTTTCTTTTTTTTAAAGAAAAATTTAGATCTACATTTATTAAAGATGTAGATCCGTTTTATTTTGAAGAAAAATTCAGAACTACATCTAATGAAGATGCAGATCTGTTTTATTTGAGAAAAATTCAGATCTACATCTAATGAAGGTGCAGATCTGTTTTATTTTGAAGAAAAATTCAGATCTACATCTAATGAAGATGCAAATCTGTTTTTATTTTGAGAAAAAGATTTGTCAATGTGCAAATTTTTGAAAACAAGAAAGAGATCACAAAAATACTGGAAGAATTAAGGACATGTTTTGACACAATAAATCAACAGTTCATGATATGAGTACTTGAAATAACAAAACTAAAAAAAAAAAAACATACGTCATCACCATAAGAGAAGCTTAAAGAAAAGAAAAGGGTATCCAAAACAACCTCTTGCATGGAGCACTTCTTGTTCTTGAGAGGATATTTTAGGGTTCAAAGAAATTTATTCAATTATCTTTGAAACCTAAAACCCTAATATAAGAGAGAATACCAGAAAAGGGGAGTGAGAAATTTTAGAGTGTCCAAAGGTGTCTCTCCTTGAGCCTAAAAGAATGTGTTGAATTTTGAGATTCAGTCCCTATTTATAGAGACTGGAATGCTTAAAAAATAAGCAACCATGGGTAGAATGTGAATTGGGACGCGTCTTTCTGCGAAAAGGTTGAAAAGGGTGTGCCTTATCAGCACCCGAAGAGAATTAGGCCAAAGCCCAAAAGAGTGCAATTCGGCACTTTTAAAGTGCTGAATGGTACTCTTCAGTGATGATCGCACTTTCGTGTTCGGGTGCGTTTTGGACTCCTTTTTTAGGTTTTCTTGATCTGGTCCTTGCACTTAGACGTGTTTTCAATCCGTATTCTAAGATTTTTATCTATTTTCTGGATAATTCAGGTCGTTTTAGGAACAATTATCTTGTAGATAAATACCCTAAAATAAATCTTGATAAAGTTCAGATTATCCATAATTTTATTGTTATCCAATTATCCTTTTATTCCTATGCAACAAACCCTATTTTAGACACTAATTATCAACCAATCACAAAATTATTTAATTAGTTTTAATTGTTTAACCAATCAAAATTAATTTAAATTAATCATGCGTAGTCGACTCTACCTAGACACAATGCATGCTGACCGTGCAAACTTGATCACGTGATATCTTTCGATCTAACAGTCTAATTTAAAAACCGGACATAGCGTTGCAATCGTTAGAATCCCAAGATCATTTTTATGATATGCAATGAATGAATTAATGTATGTGATACAATCATGATTTTTGGGGGTACATGGATGGTTATTCCAATCATCTTCCTTGATTAAATCATGGGTGCAAAATCGAGTGTCTATAGAATGCCCTTCTTTGACAGAACTTGGAAAGCGAATGTCAATGTAAAACAAAGACACTGATTTTAGCGGCCATGATTTATTTGAGGTTGAATTTTCAAAGATTACCTAGCCCCCGAACCTAAAATCTTGGAACATCGAACTAGTGCCTTAGCTTTTGACAAAAATGAAAATTGCAAATGCTTGACCAACTTGATAGTTGATGAACTTTGGAAATGATTCTTGACAACTGTTGTGACCGAGAGGCTTTTTCATCTAGATCTTGATAATGGAGTTGTCTACGACCGAGGGGCTTGATCTTGATAAAGGTAGTGTCTGCGACCATGATCTTGATCTTGGATACGTAAATTCCTGTGACCAATGAATCTAATTTTGACTGAGGTAATGTCTGCGACTACGATCTTGATCTTGGCTACGTAGGTACCTGCGACTAATGGATCTTATCTTAACTGAGGTAAGGTCTTCGACCACGATCTTGATCTTGGATATGTAAATTCCTATGACCAATGAATTTGATCTTGACTAAGGTAATGTCTGCGACCACGATCATGATCTTGGATACGTAAATTCATGCGACTAATGGATTTGATCTTGACTAAGGTAATGTCTGTGACCATAATCTTGATCTTGGATACGTAAATTCCTGTGACCAATGGATCTGATCTTGACTAAGGAAATCAAGGGCTTCTCATCCTTGAAACTAAGTCGTTGCCTGCAAAAGTCAAAATTTGGAATTAGTCTCTAACTGATGAGTGTTTTGTTGTTCCCCTTTTTTTGAGATGTGTGATTTTAATTTGCCTCTTCTTGATTTGAACTTTTTTCATTTTTATCAAGAAACTTTGATTGGTTTTTGGTGTTTCTTTGAAAAAGATTTCTTTTCTATTTTTTGAAAAAGAATTGATTTTTGAAGCTTGGAATTGCACACTGTCAATTTTGAATTTGAAACTTGAAATTTTGAGACTTTGGATTGAGAGTTGGATTTTGAAGCCTTGAGATTTTGAAATTTTAGGCTGGAGATTTTGAAAAATTGAACTTGAGATTTTGAAATTTAAAGCTTGGGCTTTGAAACTTGAAATTTTGAAAATTTGTGACTTGAAATTTTGAACATAAAATCTGAAGTTTGAAATTTTTGTAACTTGAAATTTTAGGAAACTGATGATTTTAAAAAAAATCGGGCATTTAGAGAAAAACTTTTTTTTTTAATAAAAACTTGGAAATGAAAATTTTGAATTGAAAACTTGGGATTTGGAGTTCGAAGAAAACTTGAGAGTTTGAACTTGAAGTTTTATCCTTAATCCATTCCAAAAAAAAAAATAATAATCCTTTCTTCTAAATTAATTTTTTAATTTTTCACTCTTTTAATTTTTTTTTTTTTTTTTTTATGATGATATGGTTTTTATTTTTTTTTATTTTTAGGAGTGGGAAAGAAAAGGAAATAAAAAGAAAATAATTTTTTTTTGTGAGTTGACTCAGCAACTCAGCTGATGCTTTAATGTGGGGGCCGAATTTTGGCCCCCCTTTCATCATATCTCTCTTTTCTGTTGGATAATCAGGTTTTGTATCTTAAACAAAACACACAGCGGAAGCAACAAACATGGATCTATTTCATTCATGATTGATAACATGCACTATGTAAATTTCAAAATTTAAGAACAAGATAGCGTACCTTGGTGCGGTGAAATTCAAAACAAAAGATTATAAGTACTTGGGAACACTTTTGATCTTCACTTCAATTCCACTTTACGCCCAAGAAGTGTGGTCTCTCAATCAGTTTCTAATGGAGAGTAATTGAGTGGCTTCACTCATACATACACACCATTTCACAATGATGTCTCTCTTTTTAAAAACTGATTTTTTCTTAATAAAAATTCTGTATGTATCTCCCTTTATATTTAACTGATTATCTAATTAGGCTGGCCTATTAGGACTTTCCAATTGGGCTTTAGTGTGTGGCTTGGAGTGAGACCAAAAGGGACCAATAAGACACCACCTCCAATGGGCCTTGGGCTTTTCTATCAACTCTTGACAAGTCCAAAGTTACCATTAATTATATTTAATATCACTATATAAATATAATTGCACTCTAGGCCTTATTAATAAATTATATCCCAAGACTTTATTATACATGCAACCCCTTCATGAATGAAGACTGCCACTTTGTGAATTACTACATTTTAATCCTTGAGTACCCGGTTTAATCCTTTAAGTTATTCATCATATATTTATGAAATCCAATTTCATAAATATATACTTTAGTAACTATTTACTAAAGTAGTTAGGCTTAACATTCTGAATAACAAACCCATTAAACTTATCTCAAAGGATTATTTTGTATCTCTGTTAAGAGATTATGAATTCCATCTTAAGAATATATGTTCCATCAACACTAAATGTGATTGCCCAACATACTGAGATTTTGACCGTTATTTTAGATCTCACTCCTGATATATCAAAGCAACCTACACTTCATGATCAGGCCTATTATTCTCTCAGGATTAAGAGTTCATGTAAATATATAAGTCGTGAGATTTATTATTCATTTGACAATCATTAGGAGAATAATAAATCTCACAGCGGTCCAGTTCAATATGTCTTAACTCTTAAAACATATCAACATATCAACTAGAAATCTCCACTTCCATGATCAAGACAAATCATCGTAATTGATATGTTATAGTCTTCGCAGATGAAATGCCCAATTTCATCACCGACTACGAACTATAATTTTGAGTTTACAAAGAATTTGTGATTTATATCTTTTGTGACTTTTCACATAAATCACATACTATGCATCTCATGGACTATATGATAATGTCCGAATATTTATGTTACCATTATTTTAGATAATAATAAAACAACTTTATTAAACACAATATTAAGTCATACATAATGTCATACTTAATATTATACATAGCATCATACAATAGGATTTAAGGGCACTAATCCTAACAATCTCCAACTTGCCCTAAAGACTATTGTTCACTAATCTAACTCTCATTCCCTCTAAATGTGACTCGAAAGTCGTTTGAGGCAAAGTTTTGGTAAATGGATCTACTAGATTATTTGCACTTTCAATCTTAGCTACCACCACATCTCCACGATCAAAGATATCTCGAATGATATGGTACTTCCTCTCAATGTGTTTTCCTTTCTTATGATTCCTTGAATCTTTAGATCGTGCAACTGCTCCACTGTTGTCATAAAACAATGTGATTGGAACTTACTCCATTCTTATTACACCATGGTCAGAAAGGAATTTCTTGAGCCATACAGCTTCCTTTGCTGCCTCACAAGCAGCAACGTACTCAGCTTCCATAGTGGAGTCCACAATACAAGATTGCTTAATACTTCGCCAACTTATGGCTCCACCTCCCAAGGTGAAAACGCATCCTGAAGTGGATTTTTTGAAATCTAGATCTGATTGAAAGTCTAAATCTGTATAGCCAATAAGTATCAAATCCTCACTTTGGTAAACAAGCATATAATCTCTCGTTCTCCGTAGATACTTGAGAATATGCTTTACAGCTTGCCAATGTTTTGGTCCTGGATTTGATTGATATCGGTTGACCATGCCAACTGAATAACAAATATCTGGTTTAGTACAAAGCATGGCATACATGAGACTTCCTACTGCTGAAGCATAAGGAACTTGCCTCATCAAATCTTCTTCCTCTTGAGTCTTAGGCCTTTGGTCATCAGACAGAGGAACTCCATGCCTGAAAGGAAGTAATCATTTCTTGGAGTTTTGCATGCTAAACCGTTCTAGAACCTTATCTATATATCTAGCTTGTGATAAGTCTAAAATCTTATTCTTGCGATCTCACCAAAGCTTGATCCCTAGAATAAAGTTAGCCTCACCCAAGTCCTTCATATTAAATTGGCTTGACAACCAAATTTTTATTGATGACATTACCCCTACATCATTTCCAATGAGTAGAATATCATCAACATAAAGCACTAGGAACATTACTACTTTATCTCGATGTCTTTTGTACACATATGGTTCATCAAGATTTTGCTTAAAACCAAATGACTTGATTGCTTGATCAAATCTGATGTTCCATGATCTAGATGCTTGCTTAAGTCCATAAATGGACCTTTTCAACTTGCATACCATATGCTCTTGGTTCTTTGCTATGAAACCTTCCGGTTGCATCATATAGATTTCCTCTTCAAGATTACCATTGAGAAATGCAGTCTTGACATCCATTTGCCAAATCATAATCATAATGAGCAGCAATGGATAAGAGAATTCTGATAGATTTAAGCATTGCTACTGGAGAAAAGGTTTCATCATAATCAATACCTTCTTTTTGTGTATACCCTTTCGCCACTAGCCTTACTTTAAAGGTTTTAACCTTTCCATCTATCCCTCTTTTCCTCTTGTAAACCCATTTGCAACCAACAGGTTTAATGTCGTTAGGCGCCTCTACAAAATCCCAAACTTGATTGGAATACATGGAATCTAATTCAGATTTCATAACTTGGACCCAATGATGTGCATCTATATCATTCATTGCCTCTTCATAAGTGTAGGGATCCGATTCAGCCTATTCTGAGATAGCTTCATAAGTTTCTCCCAAACCTATGAATCTTATAGGAGGCCGAACAATTCTCCCACTACGACGAGGCACCTGTATACTAGACATCTCATGAATAGTATCTTGTGGTGTATCTAATACAGCCACAGCATCCCTAATTTCATCCATTGGTTGTTCATTTACAGGTTCATTCATTTTAGCCAACACAACTCTACTTCTAGGAGTATAATTATTCATATAGTCATTTTCCAAGAATTTGGCATTTGTGCTAACAAACACTTTATTATCTTTATGACTATAGAATAAACCTCCAACAGTTCCTTTTGGATACCCAACAAAGAAAACAACTTCTGTTTTAGACTGTAACTTATCAGACTTTCCTTTTAACACATGTGCTGGACAACCCTAAATATGGAGATGTCTCATACTAGGCTTATGCCCATTCCACAACTCCACAAGTGTTTTAGGAAGAGACTTCGAAGGTACTAAATTCAGAAGATACATTGCAGTGTTTAAGGCATATCCCGAAAAAGAAGTAGATAAAGTCGAATAACTCATCATGGACCTAACCATATCTAAAAGAGTCCTATTCCTTCTTTCCGCTACACCATTTTATTGTGGAGTTCCAGGTGCAGTCAATTGGGATACAATCCCATTCTCAGTTAAGTAATCCTTAAAATTCCCAAGAAGGTATTCGCCACCACGATCAGATCGAATGGCCTTTATGCGTTTACCCAATTGATTCTCAACTTCAGCCCTAAACTCTTTGAACTTTTCAAAAGCTTCGGACTTCCGTTTCATTAGGTACACATAACCAAATCTAGAGTAATCATCAGTGAAAGTAATGAAATACTCATAGTCACCTCTTGCCTGGATTGACATTGGACCACATACATCTGAATGCACTAGTTGTAGCAAATCTTGTGCTCTCCTACCTTTTGCATTAAAAGGTCGTTTGGTCAATTTACCTTCCAAACAAGATTCACAAATTGGAAATTCATCAAATTCCATGGGCTCTAAGAGTCCATCTTTGATCAGTCTTTGAATTCTGTTTGAATTAATATGACCTAAATGCAAGTGTCAAAGATATGCATCATTAGTAGAAGGAAACTTTCTCTTTAATGATTTTACATGAGAGTCATTATCTAATTCAGAATTATATAATTCATGCTTATCAAGAGTTAAAATATAAAGAACATCCACAATATTGCCAGAACAGATAAACACTTTACCCTTCTTTATTACAACATTGTCTTTAAGGATAACACAATATCCATGTTTACCTAAGTAAGTAGCAGAAATTAAATTCCTACGAACATTAGGTACATACAAACAGTCTTCCAATATTAGAACTCTAGATTCAAAGCATAAATTAAACACTCCAACAGTTACAACCGGAATTCTGCTCCCATCAGCCAAAGTAAGAAACAATTCCCCTTCATTAAGCTTTCTGGTCTCTAGGAACCCCTGCAAAGAATTGCAGATATGATTAGTACAACCTAAATCCACACACCAAGAATCTGTGAGATTTAGTACTAAACATATTTCAAGGAGGAATGAACTTTTCATACCCTTATTATTGGTAGCCTTGAATTTTGGACAATTCCTCTTCCAATGTCCATTCTCACCACAATGGAAACATTTTCCTTTGATCTTCTTTCCTTTGTCAGCAACCCCTGAGGCAATTTGTTTACCCTTTTGCTTGGTGAAGTCCTTCTTCTTTTTCTTCTTACCCTTGCCTTTCGACTTAGGTTGAGAAGTAGAAACTTCAGCCATGTTAGCATCAACACTAGAAGTACCAAGAATGCCTTCTGCCACTACCAACTCATTCATTAATTCAGACAAGGTATAAATCTTTTTATTCATATTATAGTTAAGTCTGAATTCCTTGAATGATTCCGGTAGTGATTGGAGTATCATATCCACTTGGGATTCTCCATCAATATCGGCACCTAAAACCTCCAATGTATTCAGATTAGAGATCATTGTAAGACAATGCTTCCTAACTGAACCGTCTTCAGCCATTTTGGTATTATAGATTTGCCTCATGGTTTCTTGCCTTGCAAAACGGCCTTGCTCACTACTATGAACCGACAATGGAGGCCGTGAGATGCAACCCTTGTATCTCTCTCCCACTAGATGTTTTAAATTAAAGGTTTTTATGATCAAGAACCATATTAATGCTAGAAACCCTTGAAAACATAATCCTAATCTCATTAGGAATAAATTTCATTAAATGAATACTTTAATCCTAGCATTAATATATATATAAATATATATAATGTAATATAAACCCATATTACATTATAAATAATATAATATATGGATTATTACATGTAATATATGATTATTATATTATATATAATATATGGATTCAATATGAAATAAAGAACTTGAATCCTTAATGCGTGCGAATTCTTGATGCATATAAAAGCATGACACGGCACTTGATGCAAAGAAACATAATCATGGCCTACTACGATTAACGTGAATCAATATATATCTCATATACTAAACGTAGCATGGCAGTTATGTTAATTGACATTCAACAACTACCCTTGAGAGTAGTTATTGTCAACGGACAATAACTACTTTCTTTAAATGGCCGTGTCTTAATGGCCGATCATGTTTACAAAACAACTTCAATAAACCCGTTCACAAGAAGTGTAGATGATGTCCTTGATGAAAACAAACACCAAAACCATACGGCACAAAACAAAAGTTACAGCCGTGTTCTCTTGGAACAATAACTTTATGCAGAAATTTGAAAACACAAAGATAACGGTTTTCTTAAATTCTAAAACTCAATCACATGTTATTCAAGCATGATATGAAAACCTGGCTCTGATACCAATTGTTGGATAATCAGCGGAAGCAACAAACATGAATCTATTTCATTCATAATTGATAACATGCACTATGTAAATTTCAGAATTTAAGAACAAGATAGCGTACCTTGGTACGGTGAAATTCAAAACAAAAGATTATAAGTACTTGGGAACACTTTTAATCTTCACTTCAATTCCACTTTACGCCCAAGAAGTGTGGTCTCTCAATCAGTTTCTAAGGGAGAATAATTGAGTGGCTTCACTCACACATACACACCATTTCACAATGATGTCTCTCTTTTTAAAAACTGATTTTTTCTTAATAAAAATTCAGTATGTTTCTCCCTTTATATTTAACTGATTATCTAATTGGACTGGCCTATTGAGTCTTTCCAATTGGGCTTTAGTGTGTGGCTTGGAGTGGGACCAAAAGGGACCAATAAGACACTAGCTCCAATAGGCCTTGGGCTTTTCTGTCAACTCTTGATAAATCCAAAGTTACCATTAATTATATTTAATACCACTATATAAATATAATTGCACTCTAGGCCTTATTAATAAATTATATCCCAAGACTTTATTATACATGCAACTCCTTCATAAAATATTCGTAGTAATACAAAGTCATGAATGAAGACTGCCACTTTGTGAATTACTACATCTTAATCTTTGAGTACCCGGTTTAATCCTTTAAGTTATTCATCATATGTTTATGAAATCCAATTTCATAAATATATACTTTAGTAACTATTTACTAAAGTAGTTAGGCCTAACATTCTGAATAACAAACCCATTAAACTTATCTCAAGGAAATATTTTGTATCTCTGTTAAGAGACTATGAATTCCATCTTGAGAATATATGTTCCATCAACACTAAATGTGGCTGCCCAACATACTGAGGTTTTTACCGTTACTTTAAATCTCACTCCTGATATATCAAAGTAACCTACACTTCATGATCAAGTCCATTATTTTCTCAGGATTAAGAGTTCATGTAAATATATAAGTCGTGAGATTTATTAGTCATTTGACAATCGTTAGGAGAATAATAAATCTCACAGCGGTCCAGTTCAATATGTCTTAACTCTTAAAACATATCAACATATCAACTAGAATTCTCCACTTCCATAATCAAGACAAATCATCATAATTGATATGTTATAGTCTTTGTAGATGAATGCCAAATTTTATCACCGACTACGAACTATAATTCTGAGTTTACAAAGAATTTGTGATTTATATCTTCTGTGACTTTTCACATAAATCACATACTATACATCTCATGGACTATATGATAATGTCTGAATATTCATGTTACCATTATTTCAGATAATAATAAAACGAATTTATTAAACACAATATTAAGTCATACATAATGTCATACTTAATATTATACATAGCATCATACAGTAGGATTTAAGGGCACTAATCCTAACATTTTCTCCTTTTTTGCTTCCTCCTTCATCACCTTCTCTTCCTCCATTAACACTATTCACATTCTTCTTCCACTTGATTTTTCTTCTTCATCTCACCATTTCTTTTCAAAAAAAAAAAAACACTTTTCTAAACTTCTCAACCTTCCCTCATCCATCTCCCTCAATATTTATTTAGCCTGTTTTCTAAGTGTTGAAGAACACGTGGGAAGCATTGTCTCCTAACATTAAAAGCGTCATCAATGAAGCGGGCTTTGGTACTTTCTTTGAAACTTTGTTAAATCAAGAGACACATGAATACAAGGATCTTCAATTACTCCTTGCCTTAGCAGAGCACTTCTAGGACACTACATGTACTTTCCATTTTCTAGGCATTGGTGAGATAATGTTGACACCTTATGACTTTTCTGTTATCACCGGTCTAAGGTTGGGTGGTGAAAGAATTCATGTCAATGACTCCCTTACTTCAACTGAAATCAAGAAACTTCTAGGTGTAGTGCCTTCCAAAATGAAGAGTAAAAATATTCATTTGTCTTGGCTATGTGAGAATATTCCCCAATGTGATACTGTGGCAAAGGGTGCTCGCATGTTCATGCTTCTTTTTATTGGGACTTTCTTGTGTCCAGATTTAGGCAGTATAGTGAATCTGCATTACTTGTGGAGTTTGAGAAAAATTGAGCGAATCCGGAATTATGACTAGGGCGGTATGGCTTATGCCACTCTGTTGCATTTCATGACTCAACATTTTAGGCGGAGCCTTTCAAGCTTGGGTGGGGCTCCATTTGTATGGCAGGTGAGGTTTGAAATTTTTGGCTATGTGTAGGTTTTGGAAAAATTTTTGGCTAGATTGTAATGAAAGGTTATCTTGGCTATGTGTGTTAATGGTGTTGTGAATTTTTCAGGTTTGGATGTATGAATACTTTGGAGTTGGTACTAAAATTCAGGAGGAGGTTGCTGTCATTTTTCCTAGATTTCTCTGTTTGTTGCCCAAGCACTATTTATTGACGCCCTCCAGGCGTTCTTTGGAAATTTGGAGCTTGGTGATTGACAATTTGACTGCTAATAATGTAAATCCTTTCCCCCCTTATTTTTTTGAATCTTCGGTACTTGGTTATGGCTTGGCCATTTCTCATTATGGGTTCCTTTGTGATTTTTCAAATATCTTTAAATCCTTGGGCTGGATGTGAGGGGTATGTAGAGTGTGAGTGGGCATTGGAGCTAAATGGCCATCAGGTATTGTTTGAATGTGGGCATGGAAGGAATTGGTATCTTGGTGATCGGGTGTTACCCCAAGTTCAACATAAGTATCCTCCTACAACAATTCCAATTCCTCCTTGTCCCTCCATTCGGTTGACTGACTTTCTGGATGGTAAAGAGATTGCTCGGGCTTGTGATGGCTATATCGTTGCAGGAGTAGAAGGGGATTATTTTGAATTCATTCGAACTCATTTGCAAGGTTGCTTGGCTGGCATAACGGTACTTCTCTTCCCTTCTGAAGTCAAATTTTCTTCTCGCAAATTCTTTTTCCCTCTCCTCACCATACTAGTAGCTCTTCTAGTTCCTTCATGGAGACTTATCCCCATTTTTCGACATGGCAATATAATGTGATGAATCCTGATGGAACGTATAGTTCCATGCCTTTGAATAGGCTAGAGCATACACCAAACATTCCTTGGCCCGATCCGGTATGTTCTTGCATTTTATTTCTTTGTCCTTATTCCATCTTGGCTTATTGAATGGCTCATGATCTGGTAGATTTATGCTTTAGGTTGATGTGGATCTTGTGGAGGAAAGCATGCGGATGATTGGAGGCTTGCAATCGTTGGCTCGTACTGAGTTCTCCCAACATGTGCTCAATGAAAGCAAGCTGGGTATGCAATGATGCTTTCTGAGTGTCTTTGGCTTAAACTTTTCTTGATGATGAAATTAACACTTGATTTTGCTGACCTTTCAGGCACATCGAATGGAAGCTGTTGATTCCACCAGAAGGACTTTGGAGGAGAGGACCAGGAGCCTCGAATTTGAAAATCGTCAGTATGATCCTCGTTTTTTCACAAGTCAAGAAGGAAATACTGAAGGCAGCGCCTCTAGAGGTGGGTCAAGGAGATCGTCACGCAGCTGGACCCAGAGTCCCAATGATGTTTGACTTGTATTTTTAATTTTTCCTGCAAAACAAAAGTAAGTGTTCCTTAGACAATCTTATATTACTTTCCATGTTCAGCTCTTTGTCCTTGGAATCACCTTGGATCATGTAGAAACTTTAACTGAGCCAAGTTTAGAATTCACCTGATGAGATCTTGTTGTACCAATTTAAACTTATTGTGATTAGCTTTGTTGGAATCTGTACTTACTTGAATGAAGCGGAGCCGAATGCCCCTAGTTTAAAATGAATGCATGATTTTTTTTAAAATTTCAATAACTTTTTTTTTTTTTTTGAAAAGATGATGACGGTGATTTTTTTTTTTTGGAAAATGAATGACCCATGGGCGAATGACCCTAGTTTGAAACATGAATACATGAGTCTTAAAAAAAAATCTTGATTTGATCAATTTTTGAAAACAATGATGTAAGTGATGATGTTTGAAAACCAATGAGTTAGGTACATCGTAATGCCCCAATTTGACCTAAAAAAATCTTTTTTAGCGTTAAATGATTCTAAAAAAAATGTCCAAGAACGTAAAATTGCATGGATGTATGATGGAGGGGCTGCGTGCCACTTGGCACATGAGGACTGCCATTCGGCACTTTTAAAGTGCCGAATGGCACTTACTCATACCATAGACGCTTACGTCATGGTGGGCCGACTCCTCACGCTTTTCCAATGTGTGTTTCGCGTTTTTGTGTTTTTTGAAAAATATTTTCTTCGTTTGTGATCATGAAACACTCTCCTACTCAACTACAAACTCTCTGAAACCTATTTCAAACCTAATTAAAAACTGGTGTAGCTCAATATAAATGAGTTCTCTTGCGACAAATCTCTGCATTAAGGTTAGCAAAACACAATAATCACAAACAAAAGTCATCCATGGCTAGCAATCATAATTTTTCTCATTCAATAATTCATGATATCAACAAATGGGTATGTAGCTTTGATTTTAGTACCAAGACCAATTTACAGCCTACAAACTAGAAGGAATCAAGGCTTTAAGGAATGTTAAAATCAGGTGGGATTTTCTTCATGCTGCTGTGAAGTTCTGGGATCCCGAAGATCATGTGTTTCGGTTTAAAACTGCTGAACTCTGTCCCACAATTGAAGAATTTTCTGCCATCTTGGGCTATGATCCAGGCAAGAAATCTTTAGTGGTTTCTTGTGATCCCAGGCATAGGGAATCTTTGTTTGATTCTCTTGATCTTCCTACTTCCATCACTAGTAGTATGATTGAAGGACATATGGTGAATCTTCGTGCAATTGTTTCGAGGCTGATTGACAAACGCATCTATGGAGTGACCGAAAATATGCAGAAAAACTTTGGCTTGGCCCTATGCTTTGTGGGAGAATTTTTGCTTTGCTTTAGAAGGAATGGTTTTGTGGATGCTCGAGCCATAAGTGTTGTGAATCAAATGAAGGATGGTGATAATCCTATTTCTTTGATCTTGGCAAAAACTCTTCTAGGACCGGATGCTATGTTTCATGGTGAAGAATCTCATAATTTCCTAGGGAGTCCCTTGACTTTGCAGATATGGCTGATGGAGCGATTGGATATGATTGCCAAGCCTGCAATTGGTAATTATGGTCCTAGCAATTTTCTTAGCAAGACTGTAATTAAAATTGAGTGTTAAATTGAAAGTGACTGGGTGAAGTTCTTGAACAGGAAATCTAGTACCTCAATCCAATGGAAGTGTTATTGGTGGAAGTGCCCACCCCCTCTACTGCGGTCTCCAAGATCAGATTACATCTTCATTGTTAGGTTGTGAAGGGCAACTTTCTACAAGGCAGATAGACTCTTAAGGCAATTTCAATATGAGCAAGGAATGCCTGGTGGCAAAAGAAGACCTTTCACCTTTGTGGACACAAATCCTACTTTAGGGTATACCATAACACAAATCTTGCAAGGCAATTTGGTGATCATCAAGGAGCTCCTAGTGATGATGGTTCCTTCCATACCTTGGCATTTACTAATAGGATCTTAGGAAGAATCTGTGAGTCTTGGCCGCGGCAGAGGGTGACCAAAGGCATTTGTTTTCCTCAATTCCTTCATCCAACTTTGGGGTTCAAGAAATGGCTAGAAGTTGACATGAAGTGGGTTCCCATAGATGAAAAAGCTTACAAGAGGTCCAACAAAAGAAAGAGGACTGACTAACTACCTTCATATGCCCCAAATTTTACTTTTCAGCACTTTATGATTCTCATGTCTTTTCTTTTGAATTTAATAAAGGATTGGAATGTTCCACATCCCCTATGGAAACAATTTATTATCTTTTAATTTGAGAAATAAGATAATCATCCATTTATTATCTTTACTTATTGTAATTATTTTTCTTCTTTTTTTCTTTTTCTTTTCTTCTTTTCATGCCTTGTAATTTTTGCCCATGATGTCCTTATAAGAATTTTCGCCATGCCCATGGTCTTTCGGGTTTTCAATCTAGCGAGGTTCTTTCGCCTTAATTTTTGCCTAGGCCGCCCTTCCTAGTTTTCAACCTAGCAGGCCTTTTTTTCTTTTTTTTTCTTTTAAATGTTATATCTTCGGAGCCTATCCATGTTGATTGGGCGAAGCATCTCTTTTCCATCCAAATCTGTAATTCTTGTAGCACGTCTAGACATGATTTTCTTGATAATAAAAAGCCCAGACCATCTAGGCTTCATCTTCCCTCTTGGATCAGAAGTTTCATCTCTAAGCACTTTTAGGACCAAGTCCCCTTCTTTAAGGTTTCTAGGTTTCACTTTTTTGTTGAATGCTCTAGCAATCCTTTTTTGGTACCCTTGTGCAAGGTATTGTGCCCTAGCTCTTTTCTCATCTACCAAAGCTAATTGTTCATATCTTTCTTTCATCCAATCTTCCTCTAGGACCTTGGTTTCCACTAGCACTCTCAAATATTGTATCTCTATCTCAATGGGAAGGACCGGCTTGCATCTATAGACCAAAGAGTAAGGGGTTTCCCCAGTCGATGCTCGAATAGAAGTTCTGTAACCCCATAAAGCAAATGGAAGTTTTTTGGCCTAGTCCTTGTATGTCACCGCCATCTTGGCTAGGATGTTCTTGATGTTCTTATTGGCTGCTTCTATGGCTGCATTAGTCTATGGTTGGTATGGTGAAGACTTATGATGCTCAATATTGCAAAACTTCATGATCCTTAGAACATCTACCTAAAAGTGGGAGCCATTATCTAAGATGATCTCTTGTGGTACCCCGTACCGGTAAATGATGTTATTCTCTATGAACCGAGCCACATGTTTAGCTTTCAATACGGAGAAGGAGGCCGCTTCCACCCACTTTGTGAAGTAGTCAATCGCCACTAGGATGTATTCGTGTCCATTCGAAGCCTTTGGAGCTATCCTTCCAATCACATCTATGCCCTAGACTAAAAAAGGCCAAGGAAAGGTCATGTTATACAGCTCGCTAGGTGGCACGTAACTCAAATTTACATGTGTTTGGCAATCATGGCAACTCTTCACAAAGTCTACACAATCAATCTCCATTGTATTCCAATAGTACCTCATCCTTAGGATCTTTTTGGCTAACATCCTCCCATTCATGTAAGGATCATAAATCCCTTGATGAACTTCTTCCATAACTCTTTCGGCTTCTTCCTTCTTTAAACAACGAAGGTGTATACCATCATAAGATCTCTTATAGAGCTGTCCTCCACATTAGATGTATTGCATAGCCATCGTCCTTATCGAACGATGTTCTCTCTTATCGGCGCCGTTAAGATACACTCCCAATTCCAAGAATTTTATGATGTCATAATACCAAGGAACCCCTTCTTCTTCTATAGCCAAGATTGAAGACTCAATTCTCCCCTTATGTACTAGTTCATAGCTCTGCCCAATCTCTAGGGGTTGTGTCCATACTCCTTCGGGTATTTCAACCATGGAAGCTGAGGTAGCCAAGGTATCTGTAAGCTGATTCTGAGCTCTAGGGATGATAGTGTATTCGACCTTATCAAAGGTTTTGGTCAAATCCTCTAAATATTGCTGATAAGGCTTCAAATGTTCTTCCTTTACCTTCCACAATTTTTGTGCTTGAGCTATAACCAAGGTCGAATCTCCAAATACCTCTACTTCTTTTACCCCCAATTCTAGGAGAGCTTCCATTCTGGCAATACAAGCTTCATATTCTACCATGTTATTAGTCACCTCAAAGTTCAATTTGACAGCCAAAGGCACATAGGATCCATCAGGGGTGATCAAAAGTACTTATATCCCATTCCCATATTGGTTCAAGGAAACATCGAAGTACATTTTCCATGCCCCTAGTTCAATATCCAAAATATTCTTATCTGAGAAATCTTCTTTTCCATCATCTCCTTCTACGAGGTTCTCAGCACAAAAATCTGACACTGTTCTCCCTTTAATCGTTTTTCTTGCCACATACTTCAAATCAAACTCTGCAAATAGGATCAATCATCTCGACAATCTCCCACTCAAGACGGGTTTCTCAAATAGGTACTTCAATGGGTCTATTCTGGCTACTATCCAAATCTGGAATGGTAGAATGATGTGTCTCAACTTCTACACAGCCCACACGAGTGCAAAACATGACTTTTCTATGGGCGTGTATCTAGTCTCGTAATCATGGAATCTTTTGCTCAAATAGTACACTGCTCTCTCATTTTTATCATCGTCTTCTTGTGCAAGCATGCTCCCAATCGCATCTCCTATGATAGAGAGGTATACTAGTAATGGCTTCCCATGCTATGGAGGCACTAGGTTGGGTGGATGGAGGAGGTGTTCCTTGATAAGTTCAAAGGCTTTCTAACATTCATCGTTCCATGCATGGGTTCATTCTTTCTCAAAAGCTTGAAGATGGGCTCATAAGTGGAGGTGAGTTTGGCAATGAATCGGCTGATGTATTGTAACCAACCTCAGAATCCCCTTATCTCCTTTTCGCTTTTGGGTGGAGGCATCTCCAATATGGCTTTGATCTTAGGTGGGTCAACTTCTATCCCTCTATCACTTACTAAAAAGCCTAGCAATTTCCCAGCTGTTACTCCAAATGTACACTTTGGGGATTCAACCTCAATCTATACTCCTTGGTCCTCTCGAAGAACTTTCTCAATTTAATAATATAACCCTCTCTATCCTTGGATTTCACAATCATGTCAACCATGTATACCTCAACCTCGTTGTGCATCATGTAACAAGGCCATGGCCATCCTTTGGTAAGTTGCTCCCGCATTATTGAGCCCAAATGACATTACCGTGTAGCAATAGATTCCTCATTCTGTGGTGAAGGTGGTCTTAGTCATATCCTTAGGAGCCATCTTGATTTGGTTATATCTTGAGAAACCATCCATGAAAGACATCAAGGCACTATCAGTCGTATTATCCACTAGGACATCTATGTAGGGAAGAGGGAAATCATCCTTAGGGCAAGCTTTATTCAAATCCCTAAAATCCACACACATCAATACTTTTCCATCCTTCTTTGGTACAGGCACAACATTAGCTATCCATTCGGCTTGGTGTATGGGTTTGATGAACCATATTTTCAACTGCTTAGTGACCTCTTCTTTGACCTTTAAAAGCCATGTGAGCATAAGTATCAATGTGGTGTTGAGTTATCTCGATGCCGGGCATATCTTCATAGGACCATGCAAACACTTCTTGAAATTCTATAAGAAGCTTTTTGAGATCTTTTCTTTCTTTTTAATTTAGGATTAAGCCAATTAAACATGGATTCTCATCATTGCCCAACTTAAGAGTTTCAAAAGTTGGTTCCATAGGTTCAATTTTCTTTTCCAATTGGTTATTAATTTCATTTTCAAATTCATTAGAATCATTTAAGTGCAGAATCTCAATATTATGGGACACATCAAAATAAGCCAAATCATAATTCATCTTATTGAAAATGTTGAAAAGTACATTGGAACTTGCATTACAAAATTTCTTTCCCTCATTCTTAGAAAACCCAACCCAAGTCCAATTATTGAGGTACCCCACAACAGGCACGATGAAGGTGGAATGATCACTTAGCTCTTCATTGGTGATGGCGAACATGTCCCTCTCCATTTTCAGCATATTGAGGTTTTGACCGTTTTTCTAGATCTCACTCCTGATATATTAAAGCAACCTATATTTCATGATCGGGTTCACTATTCCCTCAGGATTGAAAGTTTATGTAAATGAGAAGTCGTGAGATTTATTATTCATATGACAGTTGTTAATAGAATAATAAATCTCACAGCGGTTTAGTTCAATATGTTTTATACACTTAAAACATATTAACATATTAACTAGAATTCTCCACTTCCATGATCAAGACAAATCATCTTAATTGATATGTTATAGTTTTCGCAGATGAAATGCTCAATTTCATCACCGACTACGAACAAAGATTTTGAGTTTACAAAGAACTTGTGATTTATATCTTCTGTGACTAAATCACATACTATGCATCTCAAGGACTATATGATAATGTCCAAACATTCATGCTACCATTATTTTAGATAATAATAAAACAGGTTTATTACACAGAACATAATGTCATACACAATGTCATACATGGCATACAATAGGATTTTAAGGCACTAATCCTAACATGGGCGAAGGTCATTCTTAGGTTGGAAAATTCTTGGCAGGCTTTCTTTGTGAAGGTTGGGTAGGCTAAGGTTTGTTGAGGTATGATGGCACTTACATTCATGGGATTGGATGCTTTAGAAGTAGCTACTCCTCCCCCATATGTCTTCTTGATTGGAGGTTTGCTATCACCTTTCTCCAATTGCCCATTATTGATGGCATCTTCAATCCTAGGTCCACAATCACAAAATTATCCAAAGAACTAATAGGCAATAACAAGAGCCTACTATTATATGTCGGGAGCAAATTCTTGATAATCATGTTGATTTGGTCTTTTTCATTTGGCCTATTAACCATCCTTGATGCCTTTCCCTTCCACCTAGTCATATATACAGAAAATGTCTCTCCCACCCCTTGTTAAGTGGTCTCCAAGTCTTTTAAAGTCACATCAATCATAGTATTGAAGATGAATTGATCCACAAACATGCAAAGTTTAGTCTCTTAAAGTCACATCAATCATTCCACACTTTAGTCTTGCTCGGATCTAAGCTATAGTACCATCTTGATGCACCTCCCATGAGTGAGAGAGGAAATGCATGCAAAGTTTGCTTCTCATCCAACCCTTTCATTTCAACAATGCTGAGATATCTCCTTACCTGTTGCTTTGGATCTCCAGTTCCATCAAACTTTTCCGCATCAGAAACTTTGAATTTTGGAGGCAATGCAATGGGAGTCTTTGAACTTATGCCTCCCATGTTATAAAGGCAATCATCCATCCCTTAGGCCTTACGAAAGGCTAGTTGCATCTTCTCCATCTTTTCTTTCATAGCCACGATCTCTACAGTGAGCTTCTCAAATTGTTTGTTCCTTTCGTAATCAACCTTATGTGTATATATATATAAATATATATATAAATATAAATATATATATATATATATATAACAATAGAAATAAAAGAGTTCAATAAATAAAGGGGATAGGGATGAAGAAAATGTAAATGGGATAAGGGAATGGGGATGAACATAAATGTAAATGGGTAACAAATAAATAAAGAAGATGGGGATGAACGTAAACGTAAATGGGTAACAAATATATAACAATGTAAATAAATGAACCACAAAAATAAAGGAACAACAAAGATGTTCCTAGATGCCTAGAAGAGATGAGACTTCTTCCCCCTAAGGGTACATCTCACATAATGTCTAGGTGAAGCTTCAATACCCATCTAGGAAACTCACAACAATATAACAATATATATTCACCAACAAATAAATATGAACAAGGAAATGGAGAGGTAAATATAAACAACAACACAAATAAGGAATTAGAAATTTAAAGCAAGATAATAAAGATACAATAAATATAAAGAGCACTTTCATATATGAAATGTATGATATTACAAAGGAAAAGAGGAAATGGGGGATGGGCATAGCTATATGGAAGCTAACCCATCCCCATACAACTTACCCACTTACCCAAAAAGATTACCAAAAAAAAAACAAAAAAACAAAAAAAAGAAGAAGGAAGGGGCTGAAATTTTGGAAGTGGTTTCCTAATGAGAAAGAGAGAGAATTTCTTCAGAATTTTTCTAGACTATTTTTGTAGTGTAATGTAGTATTTCTAGTCTATCTAGTGTATTTTTTACAAAAGGGAGGGGGGGTATATATAGCAAAGAGTAGAGAGGTTGGAGGCTATGTGTTGGTATTCCGAAACACCAACACATAGCTGCCTGCCCTCATTCTGCTAGGCACCAGCCGTGGTGCCAGCTATGATGCCAGCTGTCCCATCTAGAAGCTTCTCCATTCTTCTTTTCCAATTTTCTAATTTTTCCTATTTTCTGACACTATTTTCATGCTGCTATTTTGAGGCCTTTTCAAACTTCAATTTCATAAAACTTGATATCCTTGGAAATCTCTGGATGTCTAGTTTCCATAGGCTTTGACCTTGCACGATTTAGAATTATGTTTGTCAAGATACCGTGTCTGGAAGAGAGGTGACGCAATGTAGGAAATTCTGCTACGTTTTTTCTTGAAAAAAATTATTTCTTCCAATCCGTAGCAGATATCATCGAGCCCTTTTTGTAAGAGGTATTCTAGGCATCATATGTGAACTTGGTTTAAATGGATCACTCCAATTGTTGCACAATTGGTACAATTATTTGCGCGAAATCAGTCCAAAAACAACCCTTTTGACCTAAAAAAAAATGAACATTTAATTAGGGTTCTGAAGTTTTATTGATATCTCATCCGTTTTAACTCCGATTTTGGCCCATGAACTATCATTTCAAAGGGAAACATATGGCCTACAATATGGTCCAAAATTCAGCCTGATCAGACGATCGTATCAGAAAGTCAACCTTTTGACCATTCGATTAGGGTTTTTGGTCTTAATTCTTATCAAAAGGGATTTAATTGTTGCAACTTTTTGATTCGCCATCCGATCATGTTGCATTTATTTATTACCCTTTTTTGGCTTTGAAACCCATGATTTGCACCCTCTATTTTACTTTTTTTGGATTTTTATCATTATTTTATATGTTAATCAGGGCCAGACAAAATACAGTATCGACAACTACGAAAGGCCTGGTCGGTGCGCCCTAGCAGACTCAAGAGTAGCCACTTCAATAGAAACAACATCAACAGTGTTCCTTTTCGATTGTTGCCGAGTTCTCCACACTGCCCCAGTGGCCTTGGAAGGGTCAATCTCCTATATCTCACCCTCCTCCGTCTCTTTCCCAGTTTTATTGCCCCTCTTCCTCTTCTTGTCCCCACGCTCGTCGGGAGAAGCATTGGTGGTGGAAGGAGGAGGCTGAGGAGTGGGAGGGCTACTAGAGATGCTAGCCCCAGAAGGATTCACCCCGGCCGACACTTCGAGAAGCGCCTAGAGGTTGAGGGGCTTGTCTTTTTCTATCACTATACCTTTAGGGATGTTGGAAACCTCCTGGGAGGCACTTATAAAGATGGTTGGAAGATTTTCCTCTCAAACGCTTGAACTACTCCAAGCAGTGAAGTCTGGTTGGTTGAAAACCTTAAAGTCCTCTTCAAAATTTTCAGCGATCAGCTCCTCGAAAACTGTCTCCACTTCGTCTTCTGACTAGATCTATTCTTCTTCAGTCTAGATGAAATCGAAGAGCTGGTGGGTGCCCCTCAGCTTGAAGGTTGCCTGTTGGAGGAAGAGTAACGAAACCCTTGACCAAAACATAAATTCGAGCAAATATGGGGTTTCTGGCCTTGAAGACGTGCTTGGAAGACTGGAAGCGTGTGGAAATGGGCTTGAAACCGAGAATCACGTGAGCTACATGGAGTTGGCCGTTGGTGTGGACAAATATCTTGGACCGTAGGATCCTGTTGAGGTCGAGAGCGTTGACCAAGTCACCGTTAGGAACAATGGCTCTTTTATCTGTGATACACAAAGAAAGCCAAAAGCAAAGGGAACAAGTTAGATAAGTAGAAGGGGATTTCACCTAAACTACAGGTTGAATTACAAAAGAAAGAACAAGAAAAAGAAGTGTTAGTTTTTAGACCCCTAAAGGCACAATTCATTTACCATAATTTAATAGCCAAGTTGTTACTTAGGTCAATTATGTAAATCTAGGTTAAACATTCATCAAAAATATCATGCAGCGAAAAATA
The DNA here is from genome assembly GCA_030021035.2 of Notholithocarpus densiflorus. Classification (NCBI taxonomy): domain Eukaryota; kingdom Viridiplantae; phylum Streptophyta; class Magnoliopsida; order Fagales; family Fagaceae; genus Notholithocarpus; species Notholithocarpus densiflorus. The sequence continues at coordinate 4,930,800 of JARYZH020000019.1, forward strand.
TAAATAACACAAGATATGATGACCTAGGAAAGCCAATGAAACAAACTAGTTTCAAGGTAAAAAAAATCTGGGGGGAACGATCCCAAGAGAACCATCCATTATATCAAATTGAAATTTATAGTCAAGAATACCAATTCGTAGTAAATCTAACTACAGCTACCAAACTGAACTCTGAACCCCTCGGACTTCTTTGATGTGGATCTACTCTCACATGAACCTCCAATTCACGTTTTAGATCTCCCACATAAACCTCCAGTCTATGACTCCAAGACCACCCTTGAAGGTTTAGATCTCTAGCACCTTTGATGACTAGTAAGCAGCAACTTCAGATCTACCAGATCAGATTGTGTGTAGAAAGATTTTCTGGTAGTGACTTTGAATAGAGAAGGCACAGAACCTTTTTGATCTCAAAAGAGAAGCTCAAAAGTATTATTAAAACATGTCTTAGGGTTTCCTTCAAATACTATGAGAATTAGATCTGAAACCCTAATCACTTACTAGGCTTAATGGGCTGTTGGGCCGAAATTAAATTCTGTAGATTCGCAATTTGATCTATTGAACCATCTTCTCGATCGGTCGAGCCTGGTATATTTCGAATTCTTGAACTTACAGCTTACTTGTTCTTGTATTCTAACTCGTATTCTAACTTGCTTGTTCTCGATCGGTCAAACCTGCTATATCTAGACAAGTTTGTGCTCACGGTTTGCCAATTGTTCTAAACTTTTAGAACCTAACAACCCAATTACAATAAAATTCCCAAATACATCACAAATCTCAATGTAAGACTTCTAACTCATAAGTTGCAAAAAGAGGCAGAAGATCTTGATTGAAATGTACTTGTCTTTCCTGAAACACTTAAAAGAGCATATAAACGCATGTATAGAAATAAAGACAGATAAATAATATGAATCACAATGATAAAAAATATGCAAAGTAACTCTCCCCCTAAGTTAGATACCAAAAAAAAAAAAAAACCTTAAAAAATAGAGAATCAAGAAAAAACAATTCATCTCCCCCTAAATAAAAACAATTAAAAAAAAATTCAACATGATTCCCAAATTTCATCTATTTCTCCCCCTTTTTTTCATGTATTGACAAAGACAACTCAAACAAAGAGCAGATAGAAAACATACATAGGTCAAGACAAAATAGAGAATCAAGAAAAAACAAAAGAAATAAGCTCTATAGAAAATAGAGGCAACTACCCCAATGAAGAGCAACAACTCCCCCTATGAACATCATAGGTTTTAAAAATAGCTTTCTCCCCCTATAAAAAATAGGAAAAACAGTTTCTGGGAAAATTTAGGAGGTAGACAAAAATAAAGAAACACAAACCAAACTTTAAAAAAAAAAAAGGTGACGGTACACATGAATGCAAATATTCTCTCTTTCATTATATGCAAACTTGATACTATGTGTCCCATAAACAGATGCATGCAAATACTTTCAGTCATAATCAATTTAGACCATACAATATAGATCTCAATGATATAAAATGTTGTAGACACTCAATTTTGCACCCATAATTTAATCAAGGAAGATGGCTAGAGTGACCATTCATATACCCGACATTTAGAGTTGCATTACATGCATTAATTCATTCATTGCATATCATAAAAATGATCTTGAGATTCTAATGGTCGCGATGATGTGTCTGATTTCCAAATCGGACTGTTGGATTAAAAGATATCACATGATCAAGTTTGCACGATCTGCATGCATTTTGTTTGAGTGGAACCGACCACGCATGATTAATTTAAATTAATTCTGATAGGCTAAACAATTAAAATTAATTAAATAATTTTGTGATTGGTTGTTGGTTAGTGTCAAAAATAGACCTGCTTGATGGGAATAAAGTGGATAATTAGATAACAAAGAAGTTGTGGATAATCAAGACTTTTTGGAATATTTATCTACAAGATAATTATCACTTTAAAGACCTGAATATCTGGAAAAAGGGATTAATTTTTAGAATACGGATTAAAAAAGCATCCAAGTACAATTTCCGACTAAACAATCCTAAAAAAAATGAGTCCAAATTGGACCAAAACTCAAACGCGGACTCGGCACCCAAGAGGGCCATTTAGCACATGAAAAGTGTCGATTGCCCCAAATTGTTGGCACGGCCCGGGGACTCCCTGATTGAGATGAGGCCTATCTTTTACGATTTTTTAGAGATAAGGACGTGTTCCAATTCGTATCTGATCTCATTTTTTAAGCATCCCAACCTCTATAAATAGAGGAAACAAATTGGAATTAGAGGCTCTTCTTTTCTGACTTTTCAATTCCCCTTACGTTAAAGACGTTTTGGAGGCTTTTGCTTTAGGAACTTCTTTTTTGTAAGTAAAGTATTTTAGGCTTCAAAGAGGTGAACAAATTTCTTTGAATCCTAAAATATTTTTTCATTAGAAGAGCACGCTCTTGCAAGAGGTATTCTGTTTTTCTTCTTTCTTTCCTTCTTTCATTAATTTTGGTTATTGTTTGATGCATGAATATGTTTAGCATATTTTTATTATGTTTTGTTCTTGATATGGTTACCATGCTTAAATATGTTGCTAGAATTTTCATTAACATGTGCTTAGGTGTTTGTTTATTGTAACTCTTTTTCTTAAGTTTCAAAATCTGCAATGGCTAACAAAATTATTTTTTCTAGACACAAAAACTGATCTGTATGTTTCAAATCTGATTTTTTCTAAACACAAAAGCTAGTCTGTATTTTTCAGATCTGATTCTTTTAAACACAAAAATTGATCTGTATTTTTCAGATCTGATTTTTTCTAAACACAAAAACTTATCTGTATTTTTTAGATCTGATTTTCTCTAAACACAAAAACTTAACTGTTTCAGATCTAATTTCTTCTAAACACAAAAATTGATCTATATTTTCAGATCTGATTTTCTCTAAACACAAAAATTTATCTATATTTTCATTAAATACAGATCTGATGTTTTTTCTAAACACAAAACTAATTTGTATTTTCATTAAATACAGATCTGATTTTTTTCCAGAAAAAGTTTTCTTTGTTACAAAATTGTAGATTTTGAAATTTAAAAGAAGGGATTGAAAATTAGGTTGAAGTTTTTTTATATGTGATGCATGCATAATAAATTTATCGCATGAGTGTGGATCCTCTTTCAAAAAGTCTTTTCTTTTAATTTTTTGTTTCTAAAAACAAATCTGATTTTTCTTATAGAAACCTAAAATTATTTTTTTACTTTTCAAAACAGATCTGATTCTTTTTAACAAATTTTTTTTTTTTCTTTTACATAAAAACAGATCTGATTTTTCTTGATAAAATCTTTTTTTTAACTTTACATAAAAACAGATCTGATCCTTTTTAACAAAATCTTATTCTTTCTTTTACATAAAAACAGATCTGAATTTTCTTTAGAAATAGGACACATCCATAAGGCAAATCTATTTAAATTAATTTTGTCAAGTGTGTGTCATGTGTGTTCAACATATCGTTTAATATCATGCAAAAAAGGGTATATTGGTCATTAGATTCTAGAAGACCAGACTCTGTCTGGGTGGAATGGGTGCCTAACTCCTTCCCATTCCGTAACCTAGCCCTCGAGCTTAGGGTTTTTGGATAGGTAGATTAGTGTTTTGTCTATTTAATTTTGATAGATTGTAACTAGGACCAAAGCTTTGTATTCTTTTGCATAGATTTTAACTAGGAACCAAAGCCTTGTAAAGTTTAATTTACCAAAATTGTACTTGTCTTTATTCAATCAATGACATTCGAAATATTTTGATCATGTAATTTGTATTTATTTTTTCTTATTTTTTTGTATAAAAAATAAGTGGCAACTTCACACCCCTTACCCAAAATGAGTGGTGCCTTTAAAAACACTCAAATCTCTTTTTTGAGAGCACCCAAATTTTCGCGGTCTCTCACAAATGTGTTTTCATGTGTCAAGGTATTTTGAACTCAAATCAACCTCAAGTGTAGAGAAAATATTTGCTCATTTATTATCCACCATATCTCTCAAAAAAATTCCCAATTTTAACAGTTCACACATCAAGAAAAATAGCATATTCTAAAATGTATAGAACTCAAAAATTAATTAATCAATATTTAGATCAAGATGAGTACCCAATTTAGCAAAGTGTGTGTGTATTGTGTGTGAAACCAATCAGTGAGCATGTGTTAAAAACTATGAGAGATAAGATAGCAAAAATACAAGATAAAGGAAACAATGCGATGCATGTCCTAATCTATATGTGCAATGCATGTGAATCCAATCACAAATGATGCATGAAAAGACTGATTGGTCAAGACCTTAAAAAAAATGAAATTTTTTAGTTTTGATCAGTCGAAAGGAATCGAGCATCAATCGAAGAAATTTTCTGGGAAAGCCACATAAGTGAATATATAACCTACAGAAAAATGGGCTAATCCAACCAATCTTGCTTGCACAATGGAAAGAGCTACTGGTTTATCTCTCCATCGAATTAAATTAGCCGAAGATGTGCGTTCATGAGCCCATGCTAAAGTTTCAATCAATTCCTACCAACATCCACGCCAGGAAATTAAGAACATAAATCCAGTAGCCCAAACAAGATGTCTAAATAAGAAAATCCATGCCCAAACTGATAAACTATTCATACCAAAAGGGTTATATCCGTTGATAAGTTGTGAAGAGTTTAACCATAGATAATCTCTTAACCATCCCATCAAATAAGTGGAAGATTCATTAAACTGTGAAACGTTACCCTGCCATAATGTGATGTTCTTCCAATGCCAATAAAAAGTAACCCATCCAATGGTATTTAACATCCAAAAAACTACCAAATAAAATGCATCCCAAGCCGAAATATCACAAGTACCGCCTCGTCCCGGACCATCACAACGATCAAGAGAGGCAAAGAGTTTTAAACACTAAAACTCATAGTTTCAATGGGTCAAGGAAAAACTTTGATCGGTCAAAGCAATGAAAAATTTTGCAACTTTATAAATCTGAAAATTTTTGCACAAAACAACTTCAAAAGCAATTTTTGAGACTCAAAGCACATGAACAAGACCCAGTAAGTTACAAACACATAAGGCACTCAAATCCTTACTCTAAAACCAATCAAGAAGTGAAAAATAAAAATAAAAAATAAAACTTCTAACCCATTTTTCTTCAAATTCCCACCCAAAACAAGAAAAAATTGTATTTAAAATTCAGTTCATATGCAATTAAAGGTACATCCTATAACTCTCACATCTCCCAATGTAGAGTTACAATCTATTGACTAATGCTTTCATTTTTTTTTTTTTTAATTTGCTTAAAAGCTTAATGCGTAGTCAAACAAAAGGGCGCTTTAATTTTTCTTTTCTTTTTATTTCAAGCCCACAATTGTACACATTTGTTTATAAATTGCATCACCTTTGTTCAAGGATTTTTTTTGCATGAGGTTGCTCTTGAAATCATTTTTTATGAGAAACACACAGATTGCTCTACACAAGTGGTGAGATAGTTATTTATGCCTTTCTCTTAGAATTTTTTAGTCCTTACGATCAAAATTGACAGGCCAAGAATGTATTGACCTCTTGTGATGAATTAACAAATTAATTAGCCAAGTTAATTGATTAATTCAATTAGCATGCAATACACGTGGTAGCACAAACAAATCACCAACTAAGTTAAAGTACAGGGGAAAATAAATTGACATGGTGATTTGTTTACAAATGGGAAAAACCTACTCGGCAAAAAACCCCACCGGGTGATTTTAAGGTCACCACTCCCGAGAATTCACTATTATCACAACAAGCGGTTACAAGTAAAGGAATCTTAGTACCTTATACCAACCTACAGTTGAACCCTTACCCCAATACCCAATTGGACTTGTTCTGTAGTGACAATATCTCCTTTTAATGCACGGCTCCCAGTACGTGACTAACCAATTCGATGCGCGGATCCCAGTATGCGGCTTACTCACCAACTTCAGTTCATCAACACGATGAAGATCACGAAGCTCCTTGGCTACAAAACCCTACGGTGTACAAACACAACAGCTTCTTAAATAGAAAGATGAACTAGGGCATATGTCTCTGATTCACAATATGCTTGTGAAAAACTTTTGCATTGAGTTGCATCATCTGTGATGGACCTTAAAACAATCCTTATATATGTTTAGGGTTGTGAGAAAAGAAAGCTCAAACATCTATTCACGGATTGGAGTGAAATCAGCTCTGAAAAACTGATTTTCATAAACCTCGATAGATAGCTTATCTGTCAAGAAGCTGTCGAGCATCGAGCTTCAGCAGCCTTTTAAACCTCGATAGATACTAGTTGTCGAGCTTTAAAATCCAGCACTTCTTCACTTGTTTCTTGGACAGACTTGCATGGCTTTAACACTTGATCTTGAAATCTTGTTCCTTAAAGCATTAAACACATCCTAGATCTACCCAATTACAAGTAAAGTGCGTTTTGTCAAAAGATTAGCCAATTCTATCTTGACATATGTTCCTAACATTTAATCACAAATGTTCTAACAAAAATATGTGACATTAAAATCAAGATCCTTCAAGGACGGGGCAGTGAAGCCCGTCATGCCAGTTTCCCGATATTATCAAGTAGTCTTAGTCCAGACCTCTGTTGATTTCAGGGATACAACATATCAACCAGATTAGAGCATTCCTAGTCCGAAGGTAGTATCCGGAACTGCTACTGTCATGGCAACTATACACCCTGTTGATATCTTGATGGTTAAGGTCGATGTTCATCTTTTCGTTTAGCCAAGCTATGTTATTGACTATATTGAAAAGGTTTGGGGAACACTGGGAGGGACTTATCCTAAAAAATAGCAAGAAGTCTCTCGTGACCCTATCCATAGGTATCCTCATCCCACCTTTTATGAAGGTGATCATCAAAATGGCCACGGCCCTCATTGGTTTTCTTATGATGTGCTCCCCCACCTCACAATATTCTATAGAGATGTAGGGGGGAATACCGTACTTGGCTTTGAAAGCCTCTTTTTTCTCAAGAGTATCTACCAAGTTAGCAAACCTACCCATCCTAAAGAGAGGAAGAAGACAAGACAAGAGAAAAATCCTAGAGATAACAAAGATTCAAGGCCGAGGAAGGAATAAAATGACTTACAGAGTAAAGGAACAAGCGGGACAGCTCTTCGAATGACTCTTTTAACTTGAAGATTTGTATGAAAACCAAACTAAGCTCCCCTCTCCTGTTTGTATAAAAGGAAATAGCAGAAAAATTCCTGCCCCTTAGTCGAGGAGAAATGAGAACCGCACGATCGCTATCTCATCATTGAACGTGAAGGGTAGGCAGCCTCTTGCAACATTAACTACAATGTTGGGAAACTGAAGCATTAGGGATGTGTAACATCAGTTGATTAGACGTGCTGTTACGTGTGAACTGCGAAAAAGACGTTTTGTTGTAATAATTTTTCATCTTTTCCTTTCTTGAAAGCCATGAGTTTCATTGAGGAGAGGCTATAGGTTTCAAGTGGCACATATGAAGCTCTTCAACATCCAAAACCCCATGTTCCCAAGAGGATAAGGAACTGGAGTTTAAGGGGGCTAAGAGTACTATTATTGTTGGGCCATGCCTGAGGAGTCTGAAGACCCAACCAATAATTAACTTGATCCAAGTGGGCCAAAAAATTACCTAAAAAAGAGTTTTGTTACCAAAAGGATGGATAGCCTGAGGAAGACCCTCGGACAAGGACCGTATGAGGAGGGCGGGATGAAGACCACACAAGGTAGGAATGTGTGAGCTGAGGGAGGCAACAGTGACAAACGTGGATAAGAGGGAAAGGAAGCTTCCCAAAAAAACACCTATCACCTTCACATTGAATGCACAGCACCAACCATGCCAGCTACATTAATGACTAAATGACACATGAGCAGTGCCAACACAGCCTGTAGTTTGCTCAGCATGGCCTCAAAAGGAACAATGTGACAAATATCCAGGAGGAGGATCACCGACCTTCCACGTGGAGGGCCAAGATCAGAGCAAGGACACAATAAAAGGGAAAAGGCACCAAATGAACAAGGATCAAATCCCCAAGATTAGAGAGAGAAAATACCAATCCTTGTAATCTACCAAGTGTAAAAGGGCTCATCGGCCATTCCGAGGAAAGATATATCTACTTTTTTATCCTTAATCACCCTGCTTTAACTCAGTATTTTTGCCTTTACTTTCTTTTTTGACATAATTCATCATTTAGGAAGCCTAAGTATTGGTCTGCAAACCCATATCTACAAATTAATTGCAGTGGGCCTTGATCCAAGCCCAATCTTCCATTAGGCCTCAGATTTTTACCCCATACACTATCTTTATATTCCTTCATATAATTTTGAGAAAATTAAAAGCTTTGATATGAAATTATTTATTAAAAAAAAAACTTATGATCACTATTTTCACAAAATTATTCTTGTATAAGTGTTTTAAAGAATAAGAACATAAATCATTTTAGTGTTATTTTTAGATATTTTTTAGTAACTATAGGGTCCAAATTAAGTTTAGTTCATCCATAGTTGTCATCCATGACCAGACCATGTCCAAAAGGTTTTACGAAGAAAGAAAGCCAACAGAAGCATCACGAGCATGAATACGATCCGTCCATGGGTAACGAGATCATTCAATTTCAGGATAGTCATCCATGACCCAAGGGCATGGACGACCAAATAACACTTAGTGAATTTTAAAAGAACTTTTTAAAGGTTCAATATAATCAGACCACGATTCACCATTCCTAAAATGTGGAAAGGATTCCCCGTAAATCGCTCCACGTCCTCCATTCTCTCCATTAACTCCACACATCCCTCATGATGATAATGGATCCGAACAAGTAGACCCACTCCTAACTCTATAAAAGGATCAAGTCACATTCAACCAAGGTAAGTTCTACTATTCACAGCTTCCCATCCTAGTGTTTTAAAGAGAAAACTGACTTAACAGCCAGAGGGTCCTTGGCCGGGTTACACCGATCACCCTTGACAGTCCTTTCTTTCCTTTCAAGTCATTATGCCATCACCATAGCCCGGAGCATTTCAGCCTACTGATTTTCAAGCATCATCAGTTGGCGCTATCTGTGGGGAAATTTTGGCCTATTTCCAAGTGATAACCCCCTTGCTTTCCAAGATAAAAAAGCTGCATGGTTCGGACTAGGTCGATGGCCACCAGTCCAGTACACCAAGAGAGCGGAAACAAATCATGCACCTACACCACCACTAACCGTCCAACAACAGTTTCAGTCCATGGCAGCTACGATGGTGGACTTGACGTAGCAAAACCAGGAGTTAACTAGAGAAGTTAATAGACACCGTCCACAGCGACGCAGCGAGGAACACGGGAAAATTCAAAGAATGGAGGAGCAGAGAACAGTGCTGAGGGAGGAGATCAGTCTAGAGGTACCGTCACTCGTAGGGTACCACACTTGGAGAGAGAGATGGATTAGATGAAAAGAGCCATGGAGGAGATGAAGGACTCCACAAGGAGGGAAAATCACATGGATAACCTTGTCCATAGGATTGATTCTCCCTTCTTTGCATATATCACAAGTCACCCCCTACCCTCCAAATTCAAAATGCCTACCTTGGACCCATATGATGGAACGTAGGATCCCTGTGATCACATTGCCACATTCAAGACGACCATACATCTCCAAGGTGTTCCAGACAAAATCATGTGCAGAGCTTTTCCTACTACGTTGAAAGGTCTAGCCAGAGTATGGTTTGGTAAGCTACCACCAAACACTATAACTTCGTTCCAGGAGTTAAGTAAGTTATTCGTCAACAATTTTGTTGGGGGCCAAAGGCATAAGCGCTCCTCGTCCAGTTTGCTGAACATAAAACAAGGAGAAAACGAGAGGCTGCGCACTTTTATTAGTCACTTTAATAGGGAAGCCCTATTGGTAGACGAGATGGATGATAAGATCCTCTTGGTAGCCTTCTACAATGGGGTTACTTCAGATTTTTTCATCCAAAAGTTGTATGACCAAGAGCCACAGACAATGGCTGAGTTAATACACTCAGCTCAAAGTTTCATGAACTCTGAAGACGCTATTATTGCTAAGAAGAAAAAGAAGGATGAACGAGTAGAAACTAGTTATGTACATCATCCGGAGTAAGACCCTCGTCCAAAGAATGCCAAAACAAGGGAACGACAGGAAGGTAGGGTCGTCCTCAAGACGACACTCCAACTACACTCCCCTGAATACCCCACTTGACCAAGTGCTGATGCAGATTAAAGATGACTCGTCCTTGAAATGGCCAGAGAAGATGAAAGGAGATCCTAGCAAGAGAAACAAAATCAAGTAATGTCGTTTCCACCGAGACCACGGACATGATACAGACGAGTGTTATGATTTGAAGCAACAAATTGAAGTCCTTATTAAGTAGGGGAAGTTAAAAAATTTCCTTGGATGAGACCATAAAGACGAAAGATAATCACTAAAAGGAAAAGCAAAAGAGCTAGTGTGTCAGCTACTAGGAGAGATAAGGGTCATTGTATGAGGAATGTCAACTGGAAGCTCGTCCAAAGCCAAGAAGACTTACTTGCGGGTAGTTCAGAATGATCAACTCACTAGCTGCCCACCAAGGAAGTCTAGAGAGGACGAGCCTGCCATTATATTCACGGACGGAGATGCAAGGTGACTACATCATCATCATCATGACGCAATTGTTATTACTTTGACGATTGCAAATTATACAACTAGAAGGGTGTTAATAGACAATGGGAGTTCAGCGAACATCCTCTACTATCCAGCCTTCCAGCAAATGAGAATCAACAAGGAGTTACTTCGTCCAGTGAATGTGCATTTAATTGGATTCGGAGGAATGAAGGTTCTACCAGTAGGCACTATCTTTATACCAGTTGTTGTTGGCTTTTACCCACGGCAAATCATTAAGGAAGTAAACTTCCTTATTGTGGATTGTTCGTCCTCGTACAATGCCATCATAGGATGGCCAACCTTGAATGGTTGGAAGGCCACAACGTCCACGTATCATTTGTTTGTCAAATTTCCAACTGAGTATGGCATTGGAAAAGTACAAGGAGACCAACTAGTTGCTAGAGAATGTTACTTAGCAATGTTGGCAATGGACGAGCAGATGCAAATGATGAACATTGAAGAAAGAAGAACAGTGGCTGAACCAATTGAAGTATTGGAAGATGTTCTATTGGACGAGTCTAACACGGAGAAGTTTAGTAGGATCGGGACAAGCATGGAAGAGAAGACAAAGACCTCGTCCAATTCCTCAAGAAGAGCACGGATGTTTTTGCTTGGAGCCACAAAGACATGCTTGGGATTGACCCAAGTGTGATTACTCATCGTCTAAATGTGTCCCCATCTTACAAGCTTGTCCGTCAGAAAAGGAGAGTGTTTGCCCCAGAACAAGAAAATGCCATCAAAGAAGAAGTCTAGAAGTTGGTAACAGCGGAGTTCATCCGCGAAGTCTACTACCCTGATTGGCTAGCTAATGTAGTGATGGTAAAAAAAGCTAATGGCAAATGGAGGATGTGCGCGGACTTTACAGATTTGAACAAGGCGTGTCCCAAGGATAGTTATCCTCTTCCACGTATTGACCAGTTGGTGGACTCAATAGCTAGACATCAACTACTGAGTTTCATGGGTGCATTCTCAAGGTACAACTAGATTAAGATGGATGAGGCAGACCAGGAGAAAACACCCTTCATCACAAGCCAAGGTTTGTTTCGTAACAAAGTTATGCTATTTAGTCTAAAAAATGCAAGAGCTACCTATCAAAGACTAGTCAACCACATGTTTCGTCCACAAATTGGGCGAAATGTTGAAGTATACATAGACGACATGCTAGTCAAAAGTGCAAAGGAGACGCAACATCTGGATAACCTCCAAGAGACTTTCGACATGCTTAAACAATACAAGATGAAGCTAAATCCAAGCAATTGTGCCTTTGGATTTGCATCAGGGAAGTTCCTTGGTTTTATGATTTCATAAAGAGGAATTGAAACAAATTCTGATAAAATCCAAGCAATTTTGAACATGGAGCCCCCAAAAAATGTCAAAGACGTCTAGAGCCTCACTAGATGAGTAGCAGCCCTTAACAAGTTCGTCTTAAAGGCTACTGACAAGTGTTTACCATTTTTCAGAGTGTTAAGAAAAGCATTTGAATGGATGGACGAGTGCCAACATGCATTTGAAGACCTTAAGGCTTATCTCACTTCAACTCTGTTACTGAGCCCGTCCAAACCAAGTGAAGAGTTATATCTCTACCTAGCAGTGTCCCCTCATGCAGTGAGTTTAGCCTTAATCAGGGAAGAAGAAAAGGTACAGAAGCCCATCTACTACACCAGCAAAGCTTTAAGAGGAGCTGAAGGACGGTACCCGCCAATGGGAAAGTTAGCCTTCTCATTGGTAACAGTAGCAAGAAAGCTCAGGCCTTATTTCTAGGCTCATGTCATCAATGTCCTAACTGATCACCCGCAGAAGAAGGCTATGAATAAGTTGGAAGCCGCTGGACGATTGATCCAATAGGTAGTGGAACTTAGTGAATTTGACATGATATATCGACCAAGGGAAGCAATAAAAGCCCAAGCCCTTACAAACTTCATTGTCAAATTTACTCCTGCCCATGATCAGCAGAGTGGAGACCAGGGAGCACAACAATGGGTCGTCCATATGGATGGTCTGTCCATGGAATAGCATTGCAATCACTAGAGGGGGATTATTTGGAGTATGCCGTCCGTCTACAGTTTCAGACGACCAATAATGAAGCTGAATATGAAACCCTACTTCAAGGCTTGGAGTTAGCTAAATCACTTGGAGTAGATTCAGTTCTCATCCAAGGAGACTCGCAGCTGGTGATAGGCTAAATGAATGGAACGTGTGAAGCCAAAGAAGAACGAATGAAGAAGTATTTAGGCAAAGTAAAGTAGTGCATCAAGGGCTTCACAATGGCCCAGTTTCAACAAATCCCAAGGGAGGAAAACACGGAAGCTAACATCTTAGCCAAGGCAGCATCTATGGACGAGTTGATCAGTGATCAGATTAAAGTCTAGTACATCCCAAGTATAGATGTTCCAAAAGTACATTAGATAGATGGATTAGCTAACTGGACCACTCTTATCATGTCTTATCTCAAGGACGGACTCTTCCTTGAAGATAGAGAAGAAGCAAGGAAACTAAGAGTAAGAGCGGCAAAATTTGTCCTCATAGACGAGGTACTGTATAAAAGGGGTTTCTCTCAACCCTACCTAAGGTGTTTGACTCCAGATGAGTCCCACTACATTTTGAAAGACGTCCATGAAGGAGCTTGTGGAAACCATTCAGAGGCCAGATCTCTCATCCACAAGATAGTCCATGCAAGATATTACTGGTCGTCCATGCAGCAGATGCCAAAGGTTATGTCAAAGCATGTGATAAGTGTCATTGCAACAGCAATATACCTAGACGACCATCAGAATACCTCACTCCAATGGTGTCCCCTTAGCCATTTACCTAGTGGGGACTTGACATCCTTGTTCCCTTTCCCATGAGGACGAGGCAATTGAAGTTCTTGGTGGTAGAGATTGATTATTTTACTAAATGAGTAAAAGCAAAGCCATTGGCAAAGATCACTAAGCAGAACGTCTGAAGCTTCTTCTAGAAGAACATTATTTGTCATTTTGGAATCCCTAGGGTTCTCGTCTCAGACAACGGGCGCCAGTTTGATAACACACCCTTCAGAGAATTTTGTGAACAATTGGGAATCAGGAATCACTACTATTCACCCTCCCACCCACAGGCTAATGGACAGGCAGAAGTTGCAAACAGATCCTTACTAAGGATCATCAAGACTCGGCTTAAGAGGGCAAAAGGGATATGGCTAGATGAATTACCCAGCGTCCTTTGGGCATACAGGACGACAGTAAGGACTCCTACTAGAGAGACTCTTTTTAAGCTAGCATATGGAAGTGATGCAGTGATACTTTGCGGAGTTGGTCTAACTAACTACAGGGTGGCCCACTATAAGGATGAGGAAAATGAGAAACAACTCTGTCTAAGCCTTGATCTCTTTGACGTGGTAAGGATGGACACGAAACAGAGGGTGGCGCGTTACAAGAATTTGATGACTAAGCACCATGATGCGTTGGTCAAACCAAGGCAGTTCAACATTAGGGACCTCGTCCTGAAAAGGGTATCCCTGGCTACTAAGGACCTCGCTCAATTAAAGTTTGAACCTAATTGGGAAGGACCATACAGAGTCATCAATTACAAAAGACGAGGGTTGTACTATCTAGAAGCCTTGGATGGACGAAGGCTAGAGCATCCGTGGAATGTGGAGCACTTAAGGAAGTACTACCAGTAAAGATCCGTCGGGAAGGTCAGCATGGACAAGTCTAGAGACTACTAGTTCTTTCTAGCAGTCTACTTATGTTATCTTTTAGCACTTTATGTTTTCTAGCAGTATTCTATGTTTTTAGCATTTGAATTCCCTAAAAGGCACTAGCTACCAGCATGTGCTATGTTTATGGATGATGTCATGAGCAAAGTCCTTTTGTATATAAAGCAATTTGAATTCCCTAAAAAAAGAACAAGGTACTGACATGAATGATGTCTATGTTGGGAAATCTGGTTTTGTATCTCATACAAAACACACAGCGGAAGCAACAATCGCGGATCTACTTCATTCATGAAAGATAACATGTAACCTTAAATTCTAGAACAAAGAATAGAAAGCGTACCTTGATGCGGTGAAATTCAAAATTAAGACTTGAGAAATCCTTTAATCTTTATCTCAATTCCACATGGTGCCCAAGATGTGTGGTCTCTCAATCAGTCTTTTTGTACATAGATTCTCAAAGAAAAAACCTTCTTTTTCTCCTTATGGAGAAAAACTGATTTATTTTCTTTTCATCATACGTACATACTAACTACATTGGTAGTTACTTTATTTAATAACTCTTATTGAATAAAAACTGATTATCTAATTGGGTTAGCCTTTTGGGCCTACCCAATTGGGCTTTAGTTTGTGGCTTGAGATGGGACCAAAGGGAACAAATAAGACTCTAGCTCCAATGGGCCTTGGGCTTTTCTATCAACTCTTGACAAGTCCAAAGTTACCATTAATTATATTCAATACCACTATAAGAATATAATTGTACTCTAGGCCTTATTAAAAAATTATATCCCAAGACTTTATTATACATACAACCCATTCATTAAAATATTCGTTGTAATACAAAGTCATGAATGTTGACTGCCACTTTGAAGATTACTACATCTTAATCCTTGAGTACCCGATTTAATCCTTTATGTTATTCATCATATATTTATGAAATCTAATTTCATAAATATATATACTTTAGTAACTCCTTACTAAAGTGATTGGGCCTAACACTCTGAATAACCAAACCCATTAAACTTATCTCAAGGGAATATTTTATATCTCCGTTAAGAGATTATGAATTCTATCTTAAGAATATATGTTCCATCAACACTAAATGCAGCGGCCCAACATACTAAGGTTTTGATCATGACTTATAGATCTCACTCCTGATATATCAAAGCAACCAACATCTCATGATTAGGTCCATTATTCTCTAAGGATTTAGAGTTGAGTGAGATTTATTATTCATTTGACAGTCATTAGGAGAATAATAAATCTCACAGCGGTCCAGTTCAATATGTCTTAACTCTTAAAACATATCAACATACCAACTAGAGGTCTCCACTTCCATGATCAAGACAAATCATCTTAGTTGATATGTTATAGTCTTCACAGATGAAATGCCCAATTTTATCACCGACTACGAACTAAAATTCTGAATTTACAAAGAACTTGTGATTTATATCTTCTGTGACTTTTCAAATAAATCACATACTATGCATCCCATAGACTAAGATAATGTCCCATTAGTTTATTAATAAATAGTCTCATATAATTAAACAATTTAATTATTTATGACATGCCAATAAATTGGATTTTAGAGCATAAACCCCAATAGTCTATGGACGATGTTATGTACAAAGTTCTCTATTGTCTATGGACGATGTTATGTACAAAATTCTCTATTGTATATAAAACATTTTGAATTTTCTAACTTAAGTGTTAATGATTCTCTATGAAACTAAAGTCCATAAAAAGTTAAAGACGTCTAAAATCTTTGGACGCAGAGATGTATCGTCATGAGCCATCCTTAGACGAGGAAAAGGCAAATTATCATATATAAAACCTTAAGGTAAAAACATAAGTACAAAGGGTAGGAAAAGACACCTCCCAGTACACTCGTCCAATAATGAAAGACGAGAAAAAGCATGCATGCAATAAATAGGCAATTTCTAAGGACGAAAAATGTCCAAGCAATTGAGTAGTCCAAACGATGGACAAGAAAACACTTAGCCAATTATGAATTCCATAAATAAGTCCTAGTTAAGGACGAGGAAATATTTAACCACTCCAAAGTAAAGTCCTAACTATGGACGAGAAAATAGTTGGATATTAAAATTGGCAACAGAAACAAAAACAAGCGTTCAAACATGGACGACAATATATTTATAGATGAACTAAGGGTAGATGACCATCGTCCAAAACCCTTTAAAGTAACAAGCCTAAAAAAGGCAATTGTATGAGACCCCGTCCTTAAACATAGACAAGGTAATGTACTTGAAAAAAAAAATTATGGTCCAAAACAACACCCCTCTAGACTTGAACTCTTATTCATTGAAGTATTAAACACATCCTAGATCTAACCAATTACAAGTAAAGTGCATTTTGTCAAAGGATTAGCCAATTACATAAATATTGACATATGTTATTAACATTGAATCACATATGTCCTAACAATCTCCCCCTTTGGCAATTCGTGACAAAACCACAACAAACAAATGAACATATGAGAGAAGTCATAAATCACTCAACTCATACTCACTTGTTGAATACAATAAAATCTATTCTAACACAAACTCTTGAAAAACTTTGCAAGAAGAGAGTTTATGGCAAGTAGACTTTGACAACTTGTATTTCTGAATCACTTTAAACAAAACTCATCACGACATCTTAGTGTGAAACAGAAATAATAGATTGCATACAAAATATAAGAAACATGTGTATGAAGATAGAAAAGAAACAACACATGTAGAGGTAGGTGAAGAAGACATACATTATATATATATATATTGAAAACTCGAAAATGTGTTAAAAACACAAGAGCTGTTTAGACCCTCAATTAAAATTACGGCTCAATAGATTTTACACTAACTTACTACAAGTGCGGAATAGTGTAAATATGAGCGAATAACTAAGCAAGCTACTCTAATCTATATTTAAAGCAACACAGCTATAAAATGAAATGAACAAGAGTAGGGAAGAGAGATGCAAACACAGATAACACGCCGATGTGTTATCGAAGAGGAAACCGAAGAACTTGGCGAAAAACCTCTCCGCCGCCCTCTAATCGGTAATCGATCCACTAGACAATTAGTTGGGATACATGGGTTAGCAAGAGACCCTCCAAGCCTAATCTACCCGATGTACTTAAGCCCTCCAAGCTCCTACTCCAACAAGGCTTCTCGGAACCGTGTCTTGTCTAGCTCTCCGGATCCCGCAACAAGCTCCATGTTGCATTTGCCATCCTTGGCTTCTTCCAATACTTCCCAGCAGCACCAAAACCTCACTTGACACTCTCAAAGGGTGTGGTAAGTGTTTGGGCTATCAACCTCTCAATGGTATGGAAATGAAGAGGTAGGAGATGAGGAAATTCCCAAAACAAATGTGTAGAGAATTGTAGGTATGACAATCTCTAACTCTCAAGTTGTTTGGCTAGGGTTTTCTCTCAGAGGCTCTCCATTTTCTTTTGTGGGTAATGTGGGTATATATAGTGTGGGCATAGAAAGTGTGTATCAGACTGGACAGGCTGGCAGAACAGAATGTCTCGCGGGTGTCTCGCGAGAAGGCCTTACCCGCGAGATACTCGCGAGACACAGTTGTCTCCATCTGGCCTGACTTTTCGCATCCCAGTCATGTGCAAGGCACATGCTTCCTTTCACGGGATGCTTAGTCGCGAGATACCCGCGAAACTTCTTCAGACTTCAGATGCTTGAGTCTTCACACTCTCTCTCTCTAACACACAACCCTTACAATGAAATCCCACAGCAAATACAGGGTACAAAAGATTGAATACAATTACAATCAAATTTGGCACGGAATAAAAGCCAACAAAATACATATTGGAAAATCACAACTTTACAATCTCCCCCTTTGGCTATTTCGTGACAAAACCCCTAAAACAGACTCTAGACTTAAACGTGAGTTTGGGATCAATGGCAAAACTCACTCACACCTAATCTAGAAACTGTGAAGCACTTGCAGTTTATACCTGTAACCTGAAACACTCGCACACAAACAAAACTTTCATTAAGCTTATGACAAGTTGAACACAAGGTATGAACATGAGCAAGCAAAGTGCGATCAAGTATGTAAACATTAGATATCATGTAAACAAAAAGACTTGATCAAACAAGTTTAGTCATTAAAGAATGACTACAATGAACATTTAGCAAGTAAGTGTTCATCCGGACATACAAACAAAAAGTAATCACTTATGATCACTTGTATGTCCAACACACAACCAATGCAAAATACACGAAGTACATGCATCTAGGAACAATCCTACTAGGGCACAAGTGTGAAGTACTCAAGACATATTAGCAATATCTAAAAGTACACAAAGAATGCTACAAAAGCATTGAGATAGTCACAAAACAGAATATAAACTGAAATATAAAACATAGTATCAAAGCTTTAAACAAAAGCAGGTAAAAACAGTAATATGAGCCAACAGTTATAAAAGCTAAAAATAAACAAAGGTAAACCAATAACGAATAAAACCAATGTTTCTAAGCCTGAACTATGCTCCCCCTAACACTATGCAAGCTCCCCCTCAAAATTTTCTCCCCCTTTTTGACCGGAATGGCCAAAGAGGCTAGAACTGGTCAGACTTGGAGTCCGAACCATGCGCCATGGACATATCCTCAATCTGAGAGGATAGTGCAGCGATCTGTCCTTAGATATACGCAAACTGGGTCGATGTGTGCTGCACATGGGAATCTAGCATAGTGTACATCTGCTCTACTCTGTCAAGAAGACGATCGAGTCTGTCTGGTCCTCGTGCTGGTGCTGAGGATGATGGCTGAGCTGATGTTTCTGGAGCATAAGTGAATCTATCAATCTCCTTCTCAGTATCACCCCCTTCGTCCTCAACTCGATTCCGTGGGATCGTATGCACACTTGTTTTAGATCCCTTGATATGAGCTGTGCTTCTGGTGACTGTATGTGCACCAATGGGATAGTCCCTCTGGACTACTGTCAGACCACTCGGGAGTTTGAGCCTTGTCTTTGCAATTAGGCCCATAATGAGAGTGGGAAAGGGCATGATAGTCCTGAAGTTTTGC
Organism: Notholithocarpus densiflorus; assembly: GCA_030021035.2. NCBI lineage: Eukaryota > Viridiplantae > Streptophyta > Magnoliopsida > Fagales > Fagaceae > Notholithocarpus > Notholithocarpus densiflorus. The sequence goes on from JARYZH020000019.1 coordinate 4,950,172, forward strand.
TTTGTAATGCTCTTTGTTAGTACATGCAAGATGTGTCCACAAATGTCAATTTCTTTTTGGGTGAAGAGATCGAATAGAAACTTTGTCCTTGGAGCTGATAGTGTAGTGAGGTTGGTGACCGGGTACAAGTTATGAATCATCACATATGCCAATATCCTCATTTCCGGTGAAAATGGTATTGTGTTCATGGATGACTTCTTCGGAGTACCCCTAAGTAATTTCACCATTTCCTCAGTCGATCCCAATCTGTCTTCATATTGGACTGAGATTTGCTGAGAGGGAGGACGAATCTCCAAAAATTCTTGAATGCTATCCCTTGTGATCACAAATTCTTTGTGCCTCACCCAGCAATCAATGCGATCTCCGACTACAGCAGCATTGGAGAATAACTCCTTTATGATCTCTGAATATACAATCCCAATTGGATTCAACAGCTTGGTCCAAGTCCTTTCTTTGAACACTTTAGGGATGAAGGTGTTTTCAAGAGATTCCAACTGAACTACCCTTTCCATGACAATGGTGGCTTTATTGTAACAGTCATTGTACTTCATGTCAGCTTCAGCAGACTTGAAACGATTAGAATCAGTGCGTGCACGTTTGGAAGTTGATTTCTTGGTGGCTGCATGCTTAGTAGGAGCCATCTGTGCAAAGGAACACACAAACAGAAAAGATCCAAGTGTGGAGACACAAAACAGACCACAAAACTTGATTAGATTCAAGTTAGTCCAAAGCACAAGTAAAAACAACCTAAAACAGAGCATAACCAACTCAAAACAGAGTAAATAGACTCAAACAACATGCTAAGGAAATTAACTAATTAAGCATGAGTATAATGCATGAATAAGCAACTGTGCATGTATGTGTTTGTGCTGAGTATGTGCTGATGCATGTGTGTGCAGCATGTGATGCATGGAGATGCATCAGGAGATGCAAGAGGTGTGCCTAGAGGACCCTAGTGTGTGCAACATGGGCAAAGTGTGTGAAACACAGACTTATATGTCAAAACAAGTGATAACAGGGTCAAACCAATGTAAACCCAAAAATTGGAATTCACTTAAATCCACTTTAGCACAAAAATGTCACTGGGACATTTTGGCAAACACCTGGTATGCACCAATGACCATCACAAATGAACAATGCATGAACATAAGGAAAAATGCCTCAATACATGCTCAAACTGCCATAAGGGGCCAACACAGATGCACAAACAGCAAATGGGATTCAGCCCAATCAAGATTTTGGAAAAATTTTCACAAAATTTAGAAACCCAACCCAATTTTTGAAAATCCCCAATTTTCAAAACCATAAGCACAGATTTTGCATAATCCAAAAGTAAAAGATGAAACAAGTGTAAGAAACACATACCTTGAAAGGATTTTGCAGAGATTTTGCCTGAAAATGATGGGGTTTGAATGAAATAGAGATTTGGGTTGAGTATGGTTCGAAGAGAGTTAGTGTGAGGGAAGTTATGAGTTTTGAAAAGATGTCACATCTGCTACATAAAAACTGAAAACACGCATTTTTCGCAGGTTAGGCAGTAGCGATGAAGTCGCGAAACTCTCTGTGTGATTTTGTGAAAAATCCAGTTTTTACCTAAAAATCATTTCGCGAGAAGTTTTTAGTCGTGAAGTACTCGCGAGACAGTAGCGAGAGTTTCTGTATGAAAATGTGATTTTTTAATTTCACTTAAGCACTTTTCACAGGAAGCTCTAAGTCGCGAGCTTCTCGCGAAACAACCTCTGAACCAGTTTTTGAAGAAAAACACAAAAATGCATTTTGAACAAAAACTAAAAGCACCAAAGTATAAAATCACTTTCAAAAAACAAATAAAACACTCAAAAATATTTTTGGGTTTGATCACCAAGTATTTGAGCATACACATTACATTTGAACATGTACAATCACACAAATGAGATAAACATTATCTGAACAAAGTCTTGTGTGTTGTGTGTGTGTATCAAATATGGAATAGTCCATAGACGAGAGTGAAGCTTCAATAATCAATTCAATCAAGTCATACACAACTAGTACTAAGTCAAGTGGACAATCTCAATTATAGAGATGAACATATACGACCTCCTACAAGAGAATGATTACAAAACTTAGAAGCTTTTCCTTTGGCTTCTGCATAAATCATAACATTTGATTATTTTTGGATAATACATCTCTTTTTGAGATCGGTGCTTGAAATTTTTGATATTTCAACAATGAGAGTTAGCCTTTGGCTTGTTGAGCACCATACATTTCAATATAAAAGTCGCTTTCCCTTTTTCCTAGTCAAATACTAGTATGTGCGACAGACTTTTGCAGCTCATAATCTCTTTTTCATTTTGAGATTTACATTTGGTGAGCTCTAATGCAAAAACATAAAATAAAGGTGGGAAGATATATAGGCACAACTCTATGCAAGTATTAAGACCAACAAGACTATTGACCAATCATTCATAACAAGCTTGAAGATCTATTTACAACAATCACACATAGTTTTCAAGATTTCTCCCACAAAGATATATGTGCATACAAAACAAGCTAAGCTCGTAAATGCACTACGCCATTAGTACGAAGGTACTAGGCCAAATTCCCATGTGATATACACAATACAAGCGATCAAACTTTTTGAAAATTTTTCAAATTTTTATGGGTTTTTGAATTTTTGAACACACTCAAAAGCAGAACAAGTAAAGTAAGATCAACAAACACAAGTATAAAACAAAAACTTGTAAAAGAAATACATGCTTTAAGCAAAAAGCAATGCATAATATGATGCATGAACCTATGATCCTAAATATTGGAAGTATTGATGCATGGACATAGGAGGTGATCATGCATGAGTACCCTTCTTCACCCACACGTCACGTGCATTTGGAGTTATATCCCTATAGGATTGGGTACGAATGTTAGGACTTTCAAACCTTCTTGTGAAGCTTTCCAAGTAGTTGGTAAATGCACCAATCATCTTCATCTCATCCATCATTCTGGGATCACCATTTCGACCTCTTGATGACTCAACAGTCCAAGTCCTCTTGTCATTTCTTGGTCCTCTTGACCTTTGATCACTAGCATTCCTCAATGCTCTCAACTTATGACAATTGGGTCGGGTGTGCCCTTGAAGTCCATAGTGATGACACACATGGTTCGTTCTAGAACCTCTTTGCAATCGAGGATGAAATTTTGCTCTGGCATCAGACCTGACCACAGATTGATTAAGGGGCTTGTTCAACACCCTTTGCTCAGCCATATTCTTCTTCTCCACATTGGCTTTCTCAACAGTAGGGACAACTTCTTTTGGTTCTTTTGCCTTCACAAAGTTTACTTCCTTGGTTACCTTGATACTCGAACTACTTTCTCCAGTATATCCCAACCCAGTTTTGTCGGAAACAGATTTTTGTGAAGAGATGACATCATCAAGCTTCTTGGTAGAGACTCGGTCTACTCTAGCATTTGGTTGAACCACTTTAAGCTCAAGAAATTTCACCTTTGTGTAGGCCTCGGTTAACTCACCATTCAGCGTCTCAATCTCACACTTGGCCTCCTTATATCTTACTAGGAGACTTCTATAGTCCTCCTCTGCTTTCTTCATCTTTTTCACAGCCGCCTTAGCCACCCTTGTATATTCTCCCGACTTCTCAAGAAGAGAGTTGTAATTCTCTTGAAGACCGGCTGTATCTTCATCTGCTTTAGCATCAGATTCTTCAACAATTCCCATTGATTCCTCATCACTATGCTCCCCAAGTTCTTACACAAGCAAATTTAAGTCCTTCGAAGACTCAACATGAGCAATAGTCATAAATGCTGAGAAATTCCCTTCTTCATCACAGCTTGCTTCCGAATTAGAATTGGAAGAATCTGAATCACTAAGGGTTATGGCATATGCCTTGCCCTTCCCTCTCAAATAGTTAGGACACTCCTTCTTGAGATGCCCATGACCATTGCATTTGAAGCACACAATTCCTTGAGAAGACTGTGAATCCTTTCCATCTTTCTTCTTAAACTCCTTACTATCACCTTTGGAGGATGAGAACTTCCCTCTGTTGAATGGTTTCCCACTGTTCTTCATCTTCAGAAATTTTCGGAAGTTCTTTGCAAGAAATGCTACATCCTTTTCCACTCCATCTTCTTCGGAGGAATCACCCATTCTTTCGGTGATGATTTTAAGAGTAAGAGATTTACTCGACTTATGAGAAGGCAACCTAAGCTCATACGTTTGGAGAGACCCAATGAGCTCTTGAATCTTAATTTCATCCAAGTCTTTACTTTCCTCTATAGCTGTGACTTTCGCTAGGAAGTTTTCTGGTAAAGACCTCAAAATTTTTCTTACCACCTTAGCATCCTCAATCTTCTCACCAAGATTGAGCTTCGCAATCACAATTAAGTTGAGCTTTCCATAGAATGAATCAAAGGACTCATCATCTCCCATTTTAAGCTCTTCGAATTTGGTGGTTAACATCTGAAGTTTTGTGTCCTTAACTTTCTTTGTTCCTTCATAGGTGGTCTCCAATATCTCCCAAGCTTCCTTGGCTACTGTTATGTGAGAAATCCTGTGAAATTCATCTGGAGAAACACCACAAAAAATTGCATTCAAAGCTTTACTGTTAGCATTAGCTGCCGTAAGTGCTGCTTTATCCCAAGTGGATTTTGCGGCCTCCAGCCTAGTCCAACCTACTTCTACGGCATCCCAAATAGTATCATCAATAGAACACAAGAAAGCCCTCATCTGGACTTTCCAGAAAACATAGTTGTTACCATTAAAATATGATGAAACATTTAAAGATTGAGACCGGTCCATCTCAATACGGGGTTAAGGATCGCACTAAGGTGTTTAAACCACAAAGAGTGCACCCGCTTTGATACCAATTGAAAGCTCAAAAATGTGTTAAAAACACAAGGGCTGTTTAGACCCCCAATTAAAATTACGGCTCAATAGATTTTACACTAACTTACTACAAGTGCGGAATAGTGTAAATATGAGCAGATAACCAAGCAAGTTACTCTAATCCATATTTAAAGCAACATAGCAGTAAAATGAAATGAACAAGAGTAGGGAAGAGAGATGCAAACACAGATAACACGCCGATGTGTTATCGAAGAGAAAACCGAAGAACTCGGTGAAAAACCTCTCCGCCGCACTCCAAGCGGTAATCGATCCACTAGACAATTAGTTGGGATACATGGGTTAGTAAGAGACCCTCCAAGTCTAATCTACCCGATGTACCTAAGCCCTCCAAGCTCCTACTCCAACAAGGCTTCTCGGAACCGTGTCTTGTCTAGCTCTTCGGATCCCGCAACAAGCTCCATGTTGCATCTGCCATCCTTGGCTTCTTCCAATGCTTCCCAGCAGCACCAAAACCTCACTTGACATTCTCAAAGGGTGTGGTAAGTGTTTGGTCTATCAACCTCTCAATGGTATGGAAATGAAGAGGTAAGAGATGAGGAAATTCCCAAAACAAATGTGTAGAGAATTGTAGGTATGACAATCTCTAACTTTCAAGTTGTTTGGCTAGGGTTTTCTCTTAGAGGCTCTCATTTTCTTTTGTGGGTAATGTGGGTATATATAGTGTGGGCATAGAAAGTGTGTATCAGATTGGACAGGCTGGCAGAACAGAATGTCTCGCGGGTGTCTTGCGGGAAGGCTTACTCGCGAGATACTCGCGAGACACAGCTGTCTCCATCTGGCCTGACTCTTCGCATTCCAGTCATGTGCAAGGCACATGCTTCCTTTTGCGGGATGCTTAGTCGTGAGATACCCGCGAAACTTCTTTAGACTTCAGATGCTTGAGTATTCACACTCTCTCTCTCTAACACATAACCCTTACAATGAAATCCCACAGCAAATACATGGTACAAAAGATTGAATACAATTACAATCAAATTTGGCACGGAATAAAAGCCAACAAAATACATATTGGAAAATCACAACTTTACATATATATATATATATATATATATATCAAAGATAAGCACAATGTATGTAAACATGGTCACAAGACCGGTGTACAAGAAGAAGGAAGTAAGCACTCCCCCTAACAAGATGAAACACATTTCCCCCTTACAAGGGCATGTATTTCTCCCCCTTAACATGTAGAGTCTTAAAAAGAAACCACATATTCTCCATAATTTCTTCCCCTTTTTGTCATGATTGACAAAGGGTACAAGAAGCTAGAAAGCTTCAATCGAGAAACATAAAGATGATCAAGGGGGCACAAGGAATCCATATAAATGCATAAATGTAATGAACAAAGATACTATGGATGACAAGATAAAAGAAAGATACAAAACATGTGAAAAAACAATGCATGCAAGAGGATCTCGACAGATCGAGAAGCTATCGAGCAGAAGCTAATCTCGATGGATCAAATAGCTATCGAGCAAAGTGTCCAAGGCAAAAAGAAGCTCGATGGATCGAAGATCTGTCGAGGAGCTATCGAGGGGACAGAAAGTGTCTCGATCGATCGACCTAGCTATTGAGAGGTGTCGAGATTGCGATAAAAAGCAACTTAAGAACTCGATAGATAAGCCAGGTGTCGAGAGGTGTCGAGGAGCTGTCGAGATTGCTTAAAAACAGTTTTTCAAAGAACAGAAAAATGTAGATATGAATGCAATCAAACATGCTACTTAACCAAAGATCCAAACAACATTTTAAGCTCTCAAAATCATTTCTTAACAAGAAAAAAATGTCAAGCACATGGATCCAAAACACACACACACACACACTAAACAAGTCTAACCAGTTTTATATTTTAAAAATAAGTCAAGACAGTTTAGTGAGCATACATTAACACGTGTAAACCTTATGATGGCCAAATCACATTGTACCTGCACATGTATCAAGAGTAGCAAAGAATATTGTGTGTTGTGTGTGAAAAACATCGCAAGATTGCATTAGTGTCTATATGTTATGATGATTTGAGATATGAGAAAATCACTTTAACTCACACACAATCATAACTGTTTGATGGGGACTATCACCTTCAAGATAAATCCTATAACTCCCACATCTTCTAGAATACACGCTTGCAATCATATATAAAGCATTTTGTTCCTTTTGCTTTTTATTTTTCTTTACATATTTTTCTTTTAATAAGCATATCATGCATGGGCATATAAGAGATAGAAAAGAAATACCCAATTATGTTAAGCATTTGACATTCCACTTTTGCTATGCTGAAGCATACAAATGCCATTTCATGATTGGCGGGCAACAGTGGTGAGATGGTTATTTATGCCTTTCTCTTAAGATTTTCTAGTCCTTCCCATCAAAAAGAGTGATACGAGTGTTAACTACAAGAGATTACTTAATCTTACTCATCACAAACATGAGCCACAAAGCTCACTTGCTTAGTTGTGCATAGAGATGCTCATCTAAGCTATAAAAGATACAAAGTTTAGAAAATTTTTTTTCAATGGCCATCCAAGGTACACAAGTACCAATGTACACAAAACACACACTGTTTTTGTATTTTTCTGATTTTTCAAATTTTTTTTTTCATTTTTATGAAAAACAAAATAAAGCAAAACTGAAAAATAACCAAACAAAAACATGTTAAACAAAGCAATGCATAAAACTAGATGCAAATGCATGAAAGCATGATTCCAAAAGCAGATAAAAAATCAAGCAAAGTGAGTCCTACTTTAGATAGAAAGAATTAAAGTAGAGGACAAACAGAAAAGACAATTAAGTCTTAGGCTCCTTTCTCACCCACACAGCATGAGTCTTTGGCCATGAAGATGAAAAGGCATGTGTCCTAGTATGTCTACTAAAGGACATAGAAGAATTAAAATTCTCCTGAAATTGAGTTAAAAAGCTCAAAGCTTTTAATAACTCTCCAAACAAAGGTGTAGGTCCTTAAAAGGAAACCTGTGACCGTTTGGACAACTGCTTATGAGAATACAACTTAAAGCAATTAGGACGAATGTGTCCAGAAACACCACAATGGTGACAAACATGAGGTCTAACAAAGGATTTAGAATTAGTCAAATCAGTTTTGGATTTCATACCTTTATCACCTTTCTCAGATTGGGACACAAAGACAATCCTTGATCCAGAAGCCGTGGAAGATGAGGGGCTGGAGGAAACAGCATATCCTAAGCCAGTCTTATCAGAACTAGGCTTTTGAGCACTCAATACCTCATCAAGCTTTGCACTAGACATCCTCTCTATTTGAGTTCTAGCTTGACTAACCTCAACCTCAAGATTCTTGACCTTCTCTTCTAATGAGGTGTTCTCCACAACAAGTGTCTCAACTAACCTTGTAGTCTCATCTAATTTGACTAACAGATCAGCTTTTTCAGTTTTTACCTCATTAAGCTATTTTCTACAAAGATGAGAAGTCTTTTAAGATTTTATAAATTCAGTGCATAGCTTATCATAGGCTTCTTGAAGGGTCAACTTCTTGGGTACTTCATAATCAGAAGAATCCACCTTATTGGTTAAGGCATCAAAGGCCATAACGTGACTACATTCATCCACATACTCATCAGAAGAGTCATTCTCAGTATCACTCCAAGTAGCAACCAACCCTTTATCATTTGACTCCTTTATCTTTTCCTTCAAAAGGTAGTTTGGGCACTCTATCCTCATATGACCAAAACCTTTGCACTCATGGCACTGGATGAGGGGTTTCTCATTCTTGCCCTTCCTTGAGGATTTAGATTTTCTAGGAGGTTTGCCCTTATCATTTTTCCTAAATTGAAAAAGCTTGATAATCTCATCAGTTATGAAGGTTAGATCCTCATCCTCATCATCATCTTCGTCTTCATCTTCAGAGTCATCAATTTCTTCCTCTATACCCTTAAGAGCCAAGGTTCTACTCTTTCCACCTTTTCCTATTAAGCCTAATCCCATCTCATAGGTTTGAAGGTTTCCTACAAGCTCAGTCAAAGTAACTTGATCAATGTCCTTCACTTCTTCAATGGTAGTGATCTTGGCATGGAATATTTCAGGTAAGGACTTAAGGATTTTCCTAACAATTTTGGATTTTGTTATAGATTCTCCAAGGTTGAAGGCAGAATTCACAATATCCTAGAGTTTAGCATAGAACTCATCGAAAGTCTCATCCTCTTCCATCCTTATTTCTTTAAAGCTACTAGTGAGTCTTTGAAGTTTCACAGTCTTTACTGCCTTGGTACCTTCATAGGTGGTCTCAAGAATGGTCCATGCTTCCTTGGCAACTTCCGTGGATGATATTTTCTTGAATTCCTCATTGGTCACCTCACAAAACAAAGCATTCAAGGCCCTACTATTGAAATTTGCCATTATGATTGTTGATTCATCCCAATCCATAGGCGCTTCCTTTGGCTTAATCTAACCAACTTCAACAGCTTGCCATATGTGTTCACCTAGAGCCCGCAAAAACACTTTCATACGAACTTTCCAGTACGCATAATTAGTTCCATCAAATAAAGGAGGAATCAAAAGAGATTGTCCACGATCCATGACAACGGGGATCAAGGATCACACTCAGGAAATTAATCCAATCAGTGTACCCGCCCTAATATCACTTGTTGGGAAATTTAGATCTCGGTTGATAAAATTAACAAGTTTTAAATCCAAGTTGTTAATTAGATTTATTATGAATAAACTTTGTTAAAACAAACTAACATCAATATCATGTCAAAATCATGCATAACGGAAAAATAAATAAGACAAGATATGATGACCTAGGAAAACCAATGAAACAAACTAGTTTCACAGTAAAAAACCTGGGGGGAAACCTTCCCGAAAAGCAATCCACTATAGTAAAGAGAAGTTTCAGATCTAGTACAAAACATTTGTCCTTAGACTCTACAATCCTTGTAGATGAACTTACAGCAGAAACCTTCTATCATTTTAGAACCTCTGAACTCTTCAATATATGAACACCACTCTTTTTGCACAGATCCCAGTACATGACTAACCAATGATGCACGGCTCCTAGTACGTGACTAACACACCAACTTGCAGAAGATTTTGTCTGCAAAGTTCTTCACTTCATCAACAATGAAGATCAAGAAGCACTTGGTTTCAAAACCTTAAAGTACAAAGACGCAGTAGCTTCTTTCAGAGAGAGTAAGACATCAGTCACCTTTTGCATATGTTCTCCTTGTATTCTCTTATGTGACGGCCTCTAAAATAAGCCTTATATATGTCTAGGGTTGTGAGAAAAGAAACCCTACACAAATACATAAGCATGAGCCGAAAATTAGATCTGGAAATCTAAATTTCGTAATTTTCGATGGATACCTCGATAGATAGTATCTGTCGAGCCTCATTAAACCTCGATAGATAGCTATCTGTTGAGCAGCTGTCGAGCTTTAATGAATCAACACTTCTTCACTTGTTTCTTGGATAGATTTGCATGGCTTCAATACTAGACTTGAACTCTTGTTCTTTGAAGTATTAAACACATCCTAGATCTACCCAATTACAAGTAAAGTGCGTTTTGTCAAAGAATTAGCCAATTACATAAATATTGACATATGTTCCTAACATTGAATCACATATGTCCTAACACCTTACAAACTTCTCAGGGAGTCTTTGCGGGTGCAAAATTTAGTTACATTTTCTCAACATCAATGTAAAATTACATGAAGAAAACTATGCTTCCAAGGTTTACATCAATGGCTTCCGATCATCACAATTGCAACATTAGGGAGCTTTGGAGCAATGCTACAGCAAACCAATAACTTTTGTTATGAATGAAACATTTTAGAGGCTGATCAAGCTTTTAGGTTTTTACCCTATTTCTAAGTAAACTAAATATCGTTGTGACAGTGTGTTGTGTGAGCCATATGGATTTTCAGTGAATGAGTGGTTAGTCTGGTTTGGATGAGTCTGTATGTAATGTATCTATATAAAGTAGTACACTAGCAGAACTAAGATACATGGATACGGGAATATGATACAGTAATTCAAACAACTCAAAATATGAGAAATGTGAGAGGGTAGGAGAGGTATTGCCCTATTTATAATCAGCAGGGTGGGACACTAAAACGACATGAACTAGTTAAAATGCGCCACGTAACAATTTTTTTGAAGAACGAAACGACGTGACTAGTAAGCCATCAGGATTACGCTACGTGTCAACATCCTAAATGTCTGATTTCAGATCACCCTGACATGCCACCTGGAGAATCCTTCAGCCAATGAAAAATCACCATGTGTCAAGCCAACAGTATCATGGACGACACAAGGGCAAAGGGGCAGCTGATGGGGTCCAAATTAAGTTTAGTTTGTCCATAGTTGTCGTCCATGACCAGACCATGTCCAGAAGGTTTTACAAGGAAAGTAACCCAATAGAAGCATCATGAGCATGAATAGGATCCATCCATGGGTAACGAAATCATCCAATTTAAGGATAGTCATCCATGACCCAAGGGCATGGACAACCAAACAACACTTAGTGAATTTTAAAAGAACTTTTCAAAGGTTCAATATAATCAGACCACGATTCACCATTCCTAAAACGTGGAAATGATTCCCCATAAATCGCTCCACGTCCTCCATTTTCTCCATTAACTCCACACATCCCCCATGATGATAGTGGATTCGAACAAGTAGACTCACTCCTAACTCTCTATAAAAGGATCAAGTCACAGTTAACCAAGGTAAGTTCTACTATTCATAATTTCTCATCCTTGTATTTTAGAGAGAAAACTGACTTAACCGCCAGAGGGTTCTTGGCTGGCTTACACCGGTCACCCTTGACAGTCCTTTCTTTCCTTTTAGATCATTAAACCATCACCATAGCTCGGAGCATTTCAGCCTACTGATTTTCGAGCATCATTAGTAACTTTAATTAGTTATTATATATTTATTAGATTATTTGTCGTTATTAAATTATTTTTACACCATCGATTTGACCCTGATCACACCTAAATTTTTTTTTTTTTTTTAAATCACTCTTCTTTCTATTCTTTGTGGTTAAATAGGCTTCTCATGAGTCATCTATAAGGTTCAAGATGTTGTTATCTTATATGGTCTTGATGAGAACATTGTTGATCAATGTTGATATCTCAACGTCAACAAGACTAAATACATTGTCCTAGTCCTATATATCAATGCAATTTTACTTACAAATATTCATTTGAGAATTTTTTTATTTTTTATTTTATTTTTTATGATTCATTTGGGTTTATTACATGAGACAAAATAGTTTACCTCTTAAAACTTTGAAATGATGGATAAAGCGAAGTCTAATATGCACATCTCAAAAGATATTATAACTGTCTTAATGGGTCTATATTGAAAAGGTTCAGGAAAGATTTAGTATGGAGGGTTGTATGCCGACGACAACCCCCATTCTGAAAGGGAATAGGTTCAGTCAAAATCAATCTCTCCCTATACTGTATTAGAGCAAGAGCAAATAAAGAAATTTTGTATAGAAAAAAAAAAAAAAAAAAATCCAATTGTGAGCGGAAAGCCAACTAAAGTGTAAACCAATGGCATTTGCTTTGATTATATGCGATATCAGCCAAAGTAGAACAGTCATGAAATTTTTATAATAAAAATATCAAGTTTGACCAAATTTTGTCAGTGCTCAACCGGATTTATCATTTATATAGAAAATTAGTCATACTGGGCAAATCTCGAAATTTATATAGAAAAGTATGAAGTTTATCCAAATTTAATTAGGGTTTTAAAAAGTTTATCTAGTTTGACCAGAAATTTTGACCTTACAATTGTAACAAATGTTAGATTGGCAAATAAATTTTTAAATCCTCTTTAAAATTAGAACCAAAATCGTATTTTATCGAGTAAGATGTATATCACAAAACTACAAAAATTGCATTATATGTAGCTCATTTTTGGCATAATTTTGCAAAATTTGACCTACCTTTTACCCTGGCAAAACTTCGATCAAACAATATTGATCTCATGTGATAGCCTTCAAAGTGGACATTGTACCAATGATGTCTTAACCCCCTAGATCAATGGTTTTTTAATTTGGACCAGTTGATTTTTTAAAGATAAAATCAAGAAAAAAAAATACGTTTTTATTCAAATAAAATTTAAGATTACATTTTCTTTCACATACATAAATAAATAAATAAATGAAAATTATATGGTTTTTTCTCTTGTTTACAAAATAAAGAAAAAACTGCAACGTTTTTCTCCTAAGTTACTAGATAAGAATGTACTAGGCATGCATCTCGCTTTACCGTAACGTCGGTCTTCTATGAATTAATAGTCGATTTATATTGTCCATTTAATAATTCATCCATGTCAATAATTCGTCCATTTTGGCCAAATTATGATTATTATAGACATTTACATCCTAATTTTTCGTCATTTTGGAGGGTTCGAGTGTATTTTGGTCATTTTAGAGATTTTTAGTTGTATTTTGGTCATTTTAGACATTACTGGGGTAGTTTGGTACTTTAGAGGTGTTTTTGTGTATTTTGGTTTTGGAGATTTTTAGGAGAATTTTGGTCATCTTATTAGAGGTTTTGAGAGTACTTTGGCCATTTTATACATTTTAGGGGAGTTTTTAGTCAATTTGGTAGTTTCATTGGCTATTTTAGCCAATTTAGATGTTTTTTCTTTCTTTCTTTTTTTGGGTATTTTAGTCATTTTGGAGGTTTCAGGGATATTTTGGTTTTTTTTTTTATAACAAATTAGGGGTATTTTGGTCATTATGGACATTGTGAGATTATTTTGGTTATTTTGGAGGTTTCAGTTGGTAGTTTGGTTATTTTTAAGGTTTCAAGGGTATTGTGGCCATTTAGACGTTTCTCGTGTATTTTGGTCTTTTTTTAAGGTTTTGGGTGTATTTTGATAATTTTGGAAGTTCAAAGGCATATGTCAATCTTATGTATTTTGGTATTTTATTTTTCTTTTTTAGGAACATGCATTTTGGTCTTATGTGTCAATAATAGATACATATTCTTAAAACTAATGCACCATTATCTTCTTAAATAACAAGATAATGGATTTCAAGAATTTATGTCGTTTTAATGCATTTCAACAAAATTTTATCTCTTCGGTTTCTACTATAAATTATAAATTAATTAATAACTTTTCAAATTTCACTTATTTCTATATCAAATTAGTCTCTTTTTAATTTTCTGTTTAGGAATTTTAAGATAGTCATCATTAAATTTATTGTTTAACATTAACATTGGTGGATCTAGCTCTTCATCTCCTACTCATTCTTCCATGATCTATAAAAATAACTAAAACATCTCTCTCTCTCTCTCTCTCTCTCTCTCTCTCTCTCTCTCTCTCTCTCTCTCTCTCTCTCTCTCTAAATAGGTGAGTCGGGTTGGACCCGAGACCCAAAATAGACCCGAGTGTTTTGCCTGACAGAGCACCAATCAAATCCACTGAAGACCCTTTGGGTTGAATCATGCAGGTGGGTTGGGTTGGCTAGGTCCATGCTCAGCCATAGGGGTAATTAACTAGTTATACGATATTCCATGAGATCAATAATAATATATTTTTTAGGGGATTGCAATAAACTCACCAGTGCTTTGGACCGAAATTACTCTGCTTAGCCATGGTTTAAAAAATGTCATTTTATGTACCTGAAATTCATCCCATTAAGGCTCCGTAACCCACCTCTTTTAAAAGCAAGAGTAAAATTGTATTTTCTCCCATTTTATGTCTCTCTTTTTCCAAAACATTGAGGAAAAAATAAATAAATAAAGAAGATCTAAAAGTTAGGTTTTGTAAAATTTAAAAACATGCAACCAAAACAATCATCAAACCAATATTAAGAACATTCAATCAACCTTGTTAACTCAATTTTCTTCTCGTCATTAGCATAGTAAAAATCATCCAACCAGATTTTATTTCTATGCTTTATGGAGGAAGCGGTGGTGCAGAGGTCCAAAGATCGTATGGAACGAAACCCAACACAAATTCGAGACCAAAGACAAGAAAGCGTACATAGAGTACGTGTTGAGAGACAATAGGAAAGTGATGGACATAATCCACACCTTCGTACCATCTTCCAAGAGAGGCTTAGGCTTGGCTTCCCACCTCTGAGTTACTACCTTCAACCACGCTAAATCTCATTCCTTCTCTGTCATACCCACCTGCTCTACTGTCTCTGTAAGTCCCACCCCAACCCTTAACAATACCCTTTTGTTGTGAACATACATCTTGGCCTCTATGACGATGTGATTGTTTTTGATCATGTAGAGAGTTTAATCTAGTTTTGTTGCAATAACAAGATTTGACCTCTTACAAGGGATAATCATCAAATGTTTTAACGTTATTTAGTGTATTTACTCCTTTGTGCTAAATTTCTTAATTATTAATTAGTAATAATGATTCATTAGTCTCGCTCCACTTTTACAAGACCACTAGATTTCTTAATTATTAATTAGTAATAATGATTCCTTAGTCTCGCTCCACTTTTGGATATTTACACGGAAATTCCATCGTTATGTGACAGAGATATCTAATTATATATCGTAACTACATCATCATCTTCTCTGTGTGACTGTGATCAAATTTTTATATTTCAATACTTGGTTTCAATTTGGTTGTTTCATTGGGTTTAAATGCAATTGATCCATTGGGTTTCACTGATTTTCTCTTATTGTTTTGAATAATTCCAGTAATGAATTTGTCTTGGGGAAATAGAGTACTCGTTTTATTCATTAAAAAAAAGTACTTATTTTGGATTTTTTTAATAAAATATTTTGGGTACAATTCTGTTTATCCAAAGGATTTTGATAACTCTTATTAGTCCTATAGTGATTGGAATACCGATGTTTCAGTTATAATTCATTTTACAAACCTACGCAAAACCCCAAAAAACCCTGAATTGAGGAAAGTAAAAAGTTGTTTATCATTTTAGGTTCATACTTTTTGCATACTACAATTTGATGTCATCCAATTTTTATTTGGCCCGAAATCCCTTTACTTACTCGATGTTTGAAAAGTATCATTTTACCCACTTGAGGCAAGTCTGTTTGTTTCCTGTAACCCAATCTGTTAAAAACATGGGTAAACATTTAGTTTTGCTCTCCTTTTATGTCTCTCTCTCTTCCCAAAACATTTAAAAAAAAAAAAAAAAAAAGATCTAAAAGTTAAGTTTTGTAAAATTTAAGAACAAACATAATATTGCTTAAGAACTCCAATAGAGCACCAAATGTGTATGCAACACTTAGAAGAAAATAACACTAAAGGCAAAAATTACTTACTACTCTTTCCATTATTTCTTCTTATTTGATTTTATTTCTCTCTCTCTCTCTCTCTCTCTCTCTCTCTCTCTCTCTCTCCCACTATTTGTCTCTCTATTTAGTCTATGCCTCTAATCTCCCACATTTTGGTTGGCGGTAACTTTGGGTCACGGTTGCAATAGTGGAGGAGCATAAGGGTGGCTATATGGGTTTGGGTCTTGATTTGTGGGGGAGGAGCAGGGCTAATTTGGGTCTAGGTTTTGAGGAGCGTGACGTGTGGGTTGCAATTTGGGTTTTGGTAGTGCTTGATCTGAGATTTTGGGTTGTTACGGTGGATGAGGTTTGGTTGCAGTATCATCGTAGGTGGTGTGGTGGATCATCGGTGCTGTTAGTGGTGGATCTCTTCCTCTGTTCAAACCCCTGATCCATGATAAGTAGGACATTATTTTAGAAATGAAGTGGGAACCCATACAATAGATCAACCCATGAAGATCGTGTCTTTTTACATCCAATTTCTACGTTGCTTACAGGACAAAATTTGGTATTTTGTCATCGTTTATGGTCTATTTGTATGTATCAAATATCCATGACTTAGTGATAGTGGAAGTCTTGGATTAGGTCACGGTGGCTGATGGTTGAATTTATTGGCTAAAGTTTTGCATTTGATTCAAGCCTACTTTAAAGTTCAATTAGAGTGTAAAACACTAATGAATATTTAGGCCCCTAAATTCAACAATACCAACACAAGCTTATACACAAACAATATATGTGCGGAATGATGAATATAAGCTATAACCAAATTGGTAAAACACTCTAAACCATAATTAATCACAAACACAGCAGCAATTAAAAGGTAAAGAGTAAGGGAAGAGAGATGCAAACACAAAGATAACACTGGCACGTGTTAACAAAGAGGAAACCGAAGAACTCGATGAAAAACCTCTCCGCCGCCCTCCAAGCGGTCAAATGATTCACTAAAGAATAAAGTTGGGATACATAAATAGCAGAAGACCCTCCAAACCTAATCTACCTAATGCACCTAATCCCTCCAAGCTTCTTGCTCCAACAGGGTTATGCCTAACCTTGTCTTCTTTAACTTTCCGGATCCCGCAATAAGCCCATTGCATCAACCAAAAAAATTGGTCATCTCTGAACTGCTTCCCAAGTACCAAAATACCTCCTCACTGATATGAGTATGGTGAGATAAGGATTTGGCAAGCGTACCTCTCAAGGATATGTCAATGGAGAGGGTGAGAGTAGAGGAATTTGGAGAATCAAATGACAAAAATTGTGGATGAGTCAATCTTGTTTTTCTCTAGGGTTTCTCTCTCAAAATTCTCTCTAGAAGCTCTCTACATTTCGTAGGTATAAGGGTATATTTAGTGGTGTATGTGAGGAATGCGAAAAGTCAATTTTCATCTAAATAAGGCATTCTGGCGACTCAGTCTCGCGAGTGGACGAGTCACGAGTTTGAGTCGCGAGCTAACTGCTTGGCCAGACTGTACATTTTGTCCTGTAGTGTTCCAGCTATCGTGACCCTTCTATTCCCTGCATGCTTCACACGTGTGCCACTTTGGTAACTTGCCAGTCGCGAGTCAGTCGCGAGATCCAGTCACGAGGCTCCTTTGTATGCACACATCTTGAGTTTTCTTCACACTCTCTCACACACAACCCTTACATAATTCTCACCTAAATACATGGTATCTAATTGCTGAAATATAAGCAAATTTGGCACGGAGTAAAGCTAACACATGATTGAATAAATTCAACCTTACAATCTCCCCTTTTGGCTATTCCGTGACAAAACCCTAAAACAGACTCTAGACTTAAATTGTGAGTAGGGAACAGTTACCAAAACTCACTCACACCTAACTCTAGAAACTGTGAAACTCCTGAACCAAATGGACAAGTTTTCCTGAAAACAATAACACAAGACAATCATTGTAAGTAGAAATCTTGAAATACATATGGAACAAGCACAATGCGATCAAGCAATAAAGACTATAGCAATAAAGCATGGCTTGACCAAACATGAACCATCATTATAAATAGTGATTACAATGATCATTTATACAAGGAATGAACATCCGGACATGCAAGCAAATAAGCTCAAGGTAAAATATCATTTGCACGTCCAACACACAACCGATACAAAAACACAAGGTAGATGCATCAAGGATATAAGATCCAACATGGGCACAAGTGTGGAGTACTAAAGAAAATGCATAACATTAACTAAAAGTACTAGGCTACAAAAGCAAAGGTACATAAACAAATATGGTTTAAATAGCTAAAACATTCAAGTATTCATAACACACCGTGTCTAAATATTTTAAAACCAAGTACTAAAATTATAGAGTACTTAAAAACCAAACCAAGGTACTAAAATAAGTGCTATGAAAACCCATAATAAAAACTAAATCCAAACATAAACCATAAAAAACTTTAAAAACTTATAATATTTCTCCCCCTCAAGGTAAGGCTCCCCCTCAAGAGCTACTCCATCTACTCCCCCTTTTTGATCGAAATGGCCAAAAGGCTAAGGCTGATCAGTGAAGCTATCAAACTTGGCTGAAAACAAATTGATCTGATCTTGAATAGCAGTCAGCCTGTCAGAATGCTCATTTTGGACTTCTCGCAGGCCGTCAATCCTCTCAAGAATGATCTAAAATGCATCTAGAGGCACTTCAGAAGATGATGAGGCTCTGTTCCTTTTACCATGACTTCGTGAAGTTGAGGGTTGTCCTTCCACTTCAGTCTCAGTGTTCATAGGCTCTCCTTATGCTGGATCACCCTCCTCTTCATCACTCGGAAGACGAACTTTGATCCTTGCAACTGTTAGAGCATTGATAGCCGGAGGAGTAGGCATGAGACTGATGTCTTGGGGAATTTCCACACCTTTTGCACGAAAAAGCCTCATGAGTAGACTAGGGAGAATAATCTTTGCCCTTGAAGTTGTCCTTGTTTCATTGGCAATGATGGAGAATGCATGAGCACTAATGTCAATGTAGGTACTTTCCCGAAGCTCCATGAGAAAAATGGCTCTAGCATTGTTGATGGTGGTCATCTTTTTCATCGGGTATAGATTGAACATCATGATGTATGTAAGACATCGCAAATCCAATGGAAAGGCAGTGTGTTGAGACATCTTCCTTCTCTAACACCACCAATATGGGATTGAACCGTCTCTATGGAGAGCATTCTATCCTTGAAGTGAGTGAAATCATGTTCTAGGTCCTCAAAGCCAAGAACTTCATCAATGTCCTCCACGTCAATGGTGAACTCATGGCCTCTAATCCAACAATCTATTTCATCCTCTCGTAGAATGGCATTGGCATAGAATTCCCGAATCAATGGTTCACAAACCCCGGGGAGATCACCAAGAAGCTTTTCCCAACCTTTATCTTGAAAACAGCCTGGGATAAAGTAGTCATTCAAATCATCAAGGTCCACGAATTGCTCTTGGATGATTAAAGCATTCTCAAAGAACTAATTGTATCTCTTAAAGTGTTGGGTAGAGCGGAATCGAGTATTGTCTATTTTCTTCCTCTTGTCAGCGCGTTGTGCAATGGTTTTCTACTTTGGAGTCATCTGTAAAAATAGAGTAGCAAGTACCACAAAACAGAGCACAAAATATGATAACAAACTCGATTAGTAACCATTTAGTACCATCACAATGGACATTGAAATACAACCCTAAAAACAGAAATTTAAAGAGTAATTCAACCAAAATTGATATGTAAAGACATAATTCATTAATACATGATAGAATCATGACATTAAGCACTCAATCATGTCAATGAGTGTGTGTGTGTGTGTGTGTGTGTGTGTAACAAATGCAAAACATGTGCAAATTAGGGCAAAGTGTAAGAACACATAATCATATGATGTTTCAAAATCAAAGAAACATGATTATCCCTACAACCATTGTATTCCATGGAATCCACAAAAACACAAGAAAACATTCATGAGATATTTTATCATGGACAGGATATGCACAACACAACACAAACATGGTATAATGCACATAAATGAGAAACAAACATGTAAAACATATATAATAGGCATTATACTAACAAAACCAACAAAACCCATACATCAAACTCAACAAAACATCAACAAACCATGTTCTAACATCATATTTTCAAATCTCAACAAAAACACAAAATCCAAGAAATCTAGGGCTAGAAACATGAAATACTTAGAGAATAAGAGAAAACTCATACCTTTACTTGAAGATTGATGTAGGATTGATGAAGAAAATTGAGGTTTTGTGAGAGAAAATGGTGATTTTGGAAGAGGGAGAGGCGGACAAGACAATGAACAAGCATGTGATGTGAGGGAAACTGAATAGTTTTTGAAAACTGTCTTGAATATAACCCTATTTGTGCAAAACACGCGTTTTTCACGATTGGAATGAGTCGCGAACAAGTCGCCAAGTCAAGTGGCCAAAATCTCATGCCACAAATTTTGAAAAATTTGTCTAAGTGTTTTTCGCGATTGGAAGGTCCACTTGCGATTAAGTCTCGAAGGGAGTCGCGAAGCATTCTGAGTAAACTCGTGACTGGAGCTTCCACTCGCGAACTAGTCGCCAAACTGAGTCGCGAAAATGCCAAACTGAGTCTTGAATATAACCTTATTTGTGCAAAACACGCGTTTTTTGCGACTGGAATGAGTCATGAACAAGTCGCCAAGTCAAGTGGCCAAAATCCCGTGCCACAAATTTTGAAAAATTTGTCTAAGTGTTTTTCGCGACTGGAAGGTCCATTTGTGAGTAAGTCGCGAAGCATTCTGAGTAAACTCGCGACTGGAGCTTCCACTCGCGAACCAGTCGCCAAACTGAATTGCGAAAATGCTAAAAACCCAAAAATTTTGAAATATTTCTAAGTCTTTTTCGCGATTGGGGGATTGACTTTCCAAAGAGTCGCAAGAGCTTCTGAGTAAGCTTGCGACTAGGGTCTCATGACTGGAGTGACCCGCGAGAATGAGTTGCCAGAACAGAGTTGCACAGTTTTTGAAATTTTTGACATTTTTCAAAACAAAAACACTTTCCAAAAAAAATTAAAATACTTAAAAATCTTTTTGTGTTTGATGAACATATGATCGAGTAAGTGCAACACATTTAATCAAGTACAATCAAGGCATTCATTGAACATAGACATGTGTGATGTGTGTGGGTACCAAAGATGAGATAGTCCTTAATCTAATGTGAAGCTTTAATGATCAATTCAACCAAGACATACACAATTAGCACTAGGAAGAGTGACCAATCTTAATTATAGAAGTATGCATATATGACCTCCCACAAAACTTGATTACATAATTTTGAAGCTTTTCATTTGGCTTCATACATTTCATAACATTTGATCATTGAGGAACAATACATCTCATTTTGAGATCGATGCTTGAAATTTTTGATATTTCAATTTGATGAGTAAGCCTTTGGTTTTTGGGCACCATACATTTTCATAAAAGTCGCTTTCCCTTTTTCCTAGTCAAATACTAGTATGTGCGATGGCTTTTACAGCTCATTATCTCTTTTCATTTTGAGATTTAACATTGGTTGAGCTCTTTAAGCAAAAAAAAAAAAAAAGGGTGGGAAGATATATAGGTACAAGTCTATGCAAGTCTCAAGATCAAAAAAACCATTGACTAATCATTCATGACAAGTTTGAAAATCTATTTACAACAGTCACATAGATGTCAAGATTTTTCCCCCAATGATATAAGTGCTTAGAGAACAGGCTACGCTCGTAAATACACAAAGCCATTTGTATGAAGATACAAGGTAAAACATGCGTGTGACAAAACACAATAATGCCGATCAAACTTTTTGGATTTTCTAATTTTTATGTGTTTTTGGATTTTTGACGCAAAATTAAGTAAAGATTGATAAAAAAGAAGACATTCAAAGCTCTTAAAAACAAACAAAAATTTGTCAAAACATGCTAGAATGATTACTAGGAAAACAACCAAACAAAGTCACAACATATAGAAAGAATTGATGCATGGACATGTTTAATGCTTATGCATGTGTATCCTTCTTCACCCACACGGCACGTGCGTTTGGGGTGATATCCTTAGAGGATTGGGTACTTGAGTTACGAATCTCAAACCTTAGGGTGAAGTTTGCAAGACAAGAGGTGATGGTTTCTATCATCTTCATCACATCACCAATATTAGACTCAGCTTCCCCCCCTTTTGATTGCTTGAGGTTCCCTTTGCCATTTCTTTGTCCTCTTGGTCTTTGTGAGCTGCTATTCTTTAATGTCTGAAGCTTGTGGCAATTAGGTCTAGTTTGTCCTCAGATTCCACAATGATGGCAAAAGTATTGAGTTTGTGGTCCTCTTTGTGACTTTGGAAGTGATTTTCCTTTCCCCTTGAGTTTAGCCACTACTAGGTTTAGAGGCTTTGTTAAAACCCGTTGAGCAATCACCATTGGCTTCTTCTCAAACTTCCCTTTCTCAACAATTGGAGTTGCTACCACCGGTTCCTTTACTTTAACAAACTTCATCTCCTTAGACACATTGGCGCTTGACCTACTCTCTCCGATGTATTCTAAGCCGCTTTTGTCAAAAAAGGGCTTTTGATGTGCAAGCACTTCGTCAAGCTTTTTGGAGGCAACCCGCTCCACTTTAGCATTAACCTGAATCACTTCAAGCTCAAGAAACTTATCTTGGAATAGGCTTCGGTTAGTTCTCCGTTCAGCGTCTCAACTTCACATTTAGTCTCCTTGTACCGCACTAGAAGACTTTTGTAATCTTGCTCTGCTCTCTTCATTTTTCTTATGGCTGCCTTAACCACTCTTGCATACTCTTCGGTCTTCTCAAGAAGAGAATTATAAGTTTCTTACAGTCCCTTTGTTCCTTCATAGACACATTCTTCACCTTCATCATCGAATTCCTCCCCAACTCCCATTGACTCCACTTCGGTGTGCTCACTGAACTCTACCACTAGTGCATTCAAATCTTCTAAAGAGTTCACGGGTGCAATGGTCATAAATGCGGAGTAGTTTCCTTCTCCATCACAACCTTTTTCTGAATCTGAATTTGAACTATCTGAGTCACTAAGGGTAGTGGCAAATACTTTACCCTGTGCCTTTAAATAAGTGGGGCATTCTTTCTTTACATGCCCATGTCCTTTGCACTCAAAGCACGTGACCATTTGAGATGGAGAGGAGTCTTTTGAATCCTTCTTCTTGAAGTCTTTCTTGTCCTTCTTAAAATTTGAGAATTTTCCATTCTCAAAAGACTTCCCTTCTCTCTTGAACTTCAAGAACTTGTGGAAGTTCTTAGCAAGGTATGCCACTTCCTTTTCAACCTCATCCTCATCCGAGGAGTCTTAAGTTTCCACTCTCTCATTGATTGTCTTTAGAGCAAGAGATTTTCTCTTCCTTTGTGATGGTAGAGATAGCTCATAGGTTTGAAGAGAACCAATGAGTTCTTGAATTTTAATCTCATCAAGGTCTTTGCTCTCTTCAATGGCAATGACCTTTGCACGGAAACTCTCCGGCGATGATCGTAGGATCTTCCTCACAATCTTGGAGTCCTCCGTCTTTTCTCCCAAGTTGAATTTTCCAATCACCACTTCATTTAGCTTTCCATAAAATGAGTCGAATGACTCATCTTCAGCTCCTCAAAGTGTGTGAGAAGCATTTGCAACTTGGTGTCCTTCACCTTTTTGGTGCCTTCATAAGTCGTCTCCAAGATTTGCCACACCTCCTTGGCAATTGTAACATGAGAAATCTTGTGAAACTCATCAGGAAAAACACCATAGAATATAGCATTTAAAGCCTTGTTATTAGCGTTAGCTGCCGCAAGGGCTGCCTTATCCCATGTGGATTTTGCAGCCTCCGGCCTAGTCCATCCTATCTCGACAGCGTCCCAAACACTATCATCAATGGAACATAGAAATGCCCTCATATGAACTTTCCAAAATGCATAGTTGCTCCCATCAAAATATGGAGGAGCATTAAGCGATTGAGATCTATCCATCTCAAAAAGGGTCTAGGATCGCACTTAGGTAATGAAACCATATCAAGTGCACTCGCTCTGATACCAATTGAAAGTTCAATTAGAGTGTAAAATACTAATGAATGTTTAGACCCCCAAATTCAACAATACCAACACAAGTTTATACACAAACAATATATGTGCGGAATGATGAATATAAGCTATAACCAAATTGGTAAAACACTCTAAACCATAATTAATCACAAGCACAGCAACAATTGAAAGGTAAATAGTAAGGGAAGAGAGATGCAAACACAAAGATAACACCGGCATGTGTTATCGAAGATGAAACCGAAGAACTCGCGAAAAATCTCTCTGCCGCCCTCCAAGCGGTCAAATGATCAACTAAAGAATAAAGTTGGGATACATGAATAGCAGAAGACCCTCCAAGCCTAATCTACCCAATGCACCTAAGCCCTCCAAGCTTCTTGCTCCAACAGGGTTACGCTTAACCTTGTCTTCTTTAGCTTCCTAGATCCCGCAATAAGCCCATTACATCAACCAAATGAATTGGTCATCTCTAAACTGCTTTCCAAGCACCAAAATACCTCCTCATTGATATGGGTATGGTGAGATAAGGATTTGGCAAATGTACCTCTCAAGGATATGTCAATGGAGAGGGTGAGAGTAGAGGAATTTGGAGAATCAAATGACAAAGATTGTGGATGAGTCAATCTTGTTTTTTTCTATGGTTTCTTTCTCAAAATTCTCTCTGGAAGCTCTCTATATTTTGTGGGTATAAAGGTATTTACAGTGGTGTATGTGAGGAATGCAAAAAGTCAGTTTTCATCCAACCAGGGCATTCTGGCGACTCAGTCTCGCGAGTGGAACGAGTCGTGAGTTTGAGTCGCGAGCTAACTGCTTGGCCAGACTGTACATTTTGTCCTGTAGTGCTCCAGCTGTCGTGACCCTTTAGTTCCTTGCATGCTTCACACGTGTGACACTTTGGTGACTTGTCAGTTGCGAGATCCAGTCGCGAGGCTCCTTTGTATGCACATATCTTGAGTTTTCTTCACACTCTCCCACACTCAATCCTTACATAATTCTCACCTAAATATAGGGTATTTAATTGCTGAAATACAAGCAAATTTGGCACGGAATAAAGCCAACACATGATTGAATAAATTCAACCTTACACTACTGTTATGGGAATTTGAAAGCTGGGTTTTGCATTTGATTTAAGAGGGGTGGAGTAACCGTGGTGCTTGGAATTTTTTTTTTTTTTTTTGTGGGTTTTTGGTTTGCCTATGAAATTTGATTTTTTTTTTTTTTTTTTTTTTTTAATGGGTACAAGAGCATCGGCTTTTTAGCACATAATTTTATAATTCACCTAAATTAGATATTCTATAATTCCATGCGACACATTAAAATAATATATACCTTACATTAAAAAAATCCTTAAAAACTCATGCAAAAAAAAAAAACAAAAAAAAAAAAAAAAAAAAAAAAAAAACCAAAAACAAAAACCAAAAACAAAATCTACACTACCACCTAAGGGTGTGATATCGGATTCGTATGGGGCAACCCAAACTTATCTGATATGATAAATAAGGATAGGGTGGATATATTTATATATATATATATATATATTTTTTTTTTTATTTAAATTTTTTGGTTATGTGGAATAAGAAAAATACTCAAGAATTAAAATGATAGATAAGCTCACCAACAATGTAAACCCAAAGGGATATAGATAACACCACCCGAACGAATTTAACTAAGGATACAGAACTAAATTGGCTCACCACTCTATGGGATATAGATTAACACCACCTAAGAAATACAAAAACTAAGATGCCACCCAAAAGAATCCACCCAAGGGATAAGAGTTAATTTAGAAGAAATCCATTTTCTAAAAAGCATAAGCTTTTTTATCTAAAAATACACTGATTTTATTGAATTCAGCCAAAAAGGCTTAAATAGAGCTTAGAACAACCCTCTAAGCATAGAAATACGAAAATAGCAATCAAAACATTAACTCAACATGACCAAAGTCAAACATGACTCTTAGGAACTAGAAACACAATAAAATACTTGTCTGTCCGAGGGAAATAAAACATAAAGTCTGAGACATCCTAGGAAACACTAATTAAAGACTATTTCAGTTCATTATTAATGATAAAAATAAAAAATTAATAAAAATAAAATAATAAAAAAACGTTCAAATGATGGATTGTACTTCTGATCTTTAAGGAAAAAATTTAGGCCGGACTAGCATCAAATTGGGCTTGTTGGAAGTTAGGACACTCAAGTATCAAGAGGAATAAAACATAATGACTGAATGTTTCCTTGGAAACCAATATTAAATACTTTTTGACTTCTTGGAGAAAATGACTTATTTTTATCCTTTCAAATATCTTTTGAATTGTTGGGAAAATAAGGGCTTTATTTGCTGGGCTTGAAAATCAACTTGGTTGGGCTTAAGAAACTAATTGGATTAGCTTGTAGGCTTATACTGAAACTCCTCGTGCCACAATATTTTTGGTTGCCACTTTACTCCAGTGTCAGGGTATCTAGCAAATCCATTCACTCGACCCACCTGCCTAAAACCGATCCAACCACTGCCCGCCTGAACTAACACCTATGGCGGTCGGCGGTGGGTGTTCTCTTCCAAAACCCGGCGGGAGTGGGTCGAGTGTCGGGTGTTCCCTTTGAAACTTGATTTAAACCGACCCGACCACCCCTCCACCCAAAAATCTCAGAAATCTTGCCGGAATCTTCCACCTCTACCAAAAATTTGACCCAAAATCACATTATTGTTTAAGATTCCGCCTAGATATAGTGAAAATACAACGATCTCTAGATAGATTTGGTGGAGATCTTGTGATCTCTGATGAGATCTGGTGGAGATTTAGTGATCTTTACCCAGATCTAGCCGAGATCTCGCAATTTGTCATCGAGATCTAGTGATCTCGCTGGAGATCTGAAGAAAATCTGAAGATTTCAATGAGATCCCTCTGAGCATCGTCACCTTTTTGGTTTCAATCGAAACTGACTCGACCCATGCAAAGCTTGACCTGAACCGATCCAATCACCATTTTGGTCGATGGAGGGTCCTCCGATCTGTCACCCAACGAAGTTAGGTCGGTCTGGGTTGGGCACAAACCCAACCTGAACCAACCTATGGACAACCTTACTACCACCTATAGCCCACCACCACCACTACCCACAACCCATCCCAACAAATCAGAACCCCCATCACTGCCATAAACCACCACTACCGCAAACCCAACACCACCTAAAATCAACAAAACTACAACAATAACCAAAATCAACTAGCCACCACCAGTCCACCATTACCAAATCCCAAAATCAACCCGACCACCACCTGCCGCCGATTAGCCCACAACCATCGCAACTCATCAAAATCTGTCCACCACCAACCCATTAAAATCAAACTACCACAAAAATAAAAATACCCACAACAACCCAACAAAAACCACCATTGCAATAACTGCTGCCACAAGCCAAAAACTCTGATTAAGAGAGATCCAAAACTCTCGGTGGCATGGCTAAGGGAAGATGGTGAGATTGGCGCTTGGTTGAGGAAGAGGATGAGATCGGGGCATGGCTGAGGAAGTGGCTAAGATTGGCGGCATGGCTGAGATCGGTGTTGAGGTAGGTGTGGTTGAGATCGATGGAAGAGAGTGAAGAGACAAAGAGAGTTAAAGACGTTGAGATTGAGAAGGAAGCCTGAGAAGCATAGGAAGAGAAGGAGAATCTAGGTTGAGAAGAGAGGAAAATTTAATAAAATAATAATATAAATTTATACCATTCTTGACTGTATAGTTCTAAATGTAGAACTACACTGTAGCAAATGCTTTAAAGACTTGGTGCCAATGCTTTAAAGACCCGATCCTATAGCTATGTGCTAAGATTTATTATGGATTCTTTATTTGATTTTCTTTTACAAAACCCTCACTTTTGATCTTGTTTCTCATCTTTTTGTGTTTGTTTTTTGTTTTGAGAGGAGAAAGACATAAAAAAGAAGTAAAAATATATATTTACTTATGTTTTTAACAGAAATGAGTAATAGGAGACAAACAGAACTTATTTTCAGGTGAGTAAAGTGACACTTTTCAAATTACGAATAAAAAAAGTAATTTCAAGTCAAACAACATATAGGTTTACTACAATTATCCCTTTTATTATAAATGATTCATTGGTAGTATTGCATTGCCCAACCCAAAGAAATATGATTTGGTTGGATGATTTTTAGAGTGCTAATGATGAGAAGAAAATGGAGTTATCAAAATTGATTGAATGTTCTTAATTTTGGTGGGATAATTGTTTTGGTGGTATGTTTTGAAATATATAATATAATAATAATATTAGTTAGATTTTTAAAATTCAATTTTTTTTGAAGAGAATCCTTTTCCATCCTGAAGAAGCCTTATTTATTTATTTTTTTTCTTTTTCTTTTTTAAAGGAGACAAGGAGGAGGCCATATTTGGTTCTTTCTGTCCGTTTCTTATTAAGATTTGATGCAATTTGGTAAATAAAAATAAGTGTGGCGATTATGCTTTTAGATTGAGATTATAAATGAAAATTATTTCATTAGCACTTTTTAGCACTATTTATGATGTTATTCATAGTCCCACCGTACTATTTCACTATTAAACTTATTTTCGCTTCTATTCATAGTCTCACTGTACTTTTTAATGCTATTCATAGTCCCCCCGTACTATTTCAACTAACTAATTTTTTAGTTTTAACAAAATAATCAGTATCCAAACACACTTAAAAACCTTTTTTTTAATTGCATAAAACGCTTTACGCAATTCCCAACTCTCTTTTTTAGAAAAAATTCACAACAACTTAGGCCCGTTTAATACGTGTACAGTTTTCAATTAAAAAAATAATAATAATAATAATGTATGAATGAAAAAAAAATGTTATTTAAAAAGCTTTAGACACATTTACCAATTTAAATACTGAAATGGGCTTTAGACACATTTACCAAACGGCTCTTAATTTGTGCATATTAAAGCACATTAAAAAAAAAAATTCAAACCATGTGTGAGCACTGATAATTTTATAAGTTAGTTCTATTTTGTATTCATTTCCACACCGAAAACCTGACACAAGAGCTTACAAGGATAAAGGCCAACAAGTTATGTAACATGCTCAACTAATTAACAACATACCATAAAGCATGTAAAGTTAAAAAAGAAAAAGAAAAAGAAAGAGTTACAGCACCAACAAGTTATGCTCTGAAGTCTGAACAGATCTCAATCTTGAAAACCTAGAGACCCGTTTGAATCAAGTTATTCCGGAGCAGGAACGGCGTTCAAATCCAGACCCAAATTCTCCTCCACATTTTCATTTTCTTCTTCTTTGCTCTCTCCTTCCAAAATCGCCCTCAATCTCGACCCTTCCTCCTCCTTAATCCTACGATCATTATTCTTCTTGAAGTAACTGACCGCCACGTGTATTCTCCTCAGAATCGCAAAGAACTCCTCAACCTCAGCCTCCGTAACTGACTCCACATCTCCTCCTCGCGCCTTCTTTTGTTGCTTCCCCGATACGACGTCGTCCTCCGCCGCGACCGCCAACGTTCTCTTCTCTTTGCTTTCCTCTGCTGCCATCATTAACTCACTGGATCTGTGATCCGATCCCGGAGGTGACTCTATCAAAACCAAAATCACCTTCTCCCCCTACCTCACCCTATGCGAAAAAAACGAGGCACATAGCGTCACAGCCACATAATGTTCTCAATGGCTTTACGCTACCTTCATTATTTATAAAACAACGGAATGGAACGCTCAAACCACACGCCAAAATAAAGTAATGTCTAACTGCTACGTGTCTTTTTTGCTTACCTGTCACGCATTTATTCGTTCGCCTTCCAACTGTTTCTCACCTTACTGTGGAGTTAGCTTTAGGTTATAGTCAGATTTTTTTTTTTTTTTAACGTGTGGATGTGGTGGCAGACGTGACGTCAGCTGATTTCGTACGCTTAGGCAACTTGATGTTTATCGCGTAACGTCAGGAGTTTTTGAATATTTCGGTTAGCTCTAGTCAAATCTAGAATAGTGAGTGGGCCCCTGATTGTAGGTCGGTATGTATACGTGTCGAAAGATTAACGTATCTAAATAAATTTTGGGATTGCAAAAAAATCAGAACCGCTAAAGCAATCTGAACCGAAAAGTAGAAAATATCTACTTAGGTGTAACGAGTATTAAGAGTTTGTGGATTAGGATGTATCGAGAATTATGAGTTCATGTCTAAAATAATTTTTTATCATATTTTTATATATTTTTGTTATTGAAAAATATAATTATTTTAAATTATAATTTATATAAATTATTAATTTATATTCAAAAAAATAGAAGAGTCTCTGAATCAGACGCGTGCTCATAGACTAATTTATTTATTAAGGTTTGTTTGAGATCCACTTATTTTGCTGAAATTTAAAACCTTTTATTGAAAGTACTGTAGATAAATGTAAAAATTAGCTGAAATAGTATAGTGAGACTCATGAATAGTACCAAAAAAAGTAATGAGACTCATAAATAGTAGCAAAAATAAGCTGAATAGTAAAATAAACTGACTTTTTAATTCGGAGCCAAACGCACACTTAATGAGACATATGTTAGAACATATGAACCATTGTTTTCTTTTTCAACTTCAATTTCTTTATAAGCCATTTCTAATCTACTTCTTATTTTTTGTCTATAGGCCAATGTAAAGAAAATAATAATAATATTTTGACCAATTTTTATATACCGGTACTTCTTATTTTTTGAATTATTTGAGTTTTGCTAAATTTGTCATATTCATTATCAAATAAAAGTAATTAATTCATGCAAATCTAATAAATATGATTTTTTTTTTTTTTTTTTAAGATTGTAAGATTCTCTTTTAATTTCATAAATGGACTTGAACTAATTTTAAATGAATTTAAAGAAGTTTTAAAACAAAATAATACTTCACACAAAAACTATAATGCACCTAAAATCTATTGAAACACTCCATAAAAGAATTGAAATATAGTGTAACACTGTGAAATCTATTGAAATATGTAATGCAAAAATACTAGGTACAAAAATTAAAGTAAAACTCCATCTATGCTATAGTAATTATAAAATAAAGTAATACTTGACACAAAATCTAAAATGGAATTGATATGATTCTGTGAGGGGAAACTTGAAATCTATGTACAAATATTTGGGCTCTCCAATTATGGATCTGTAGGAAGATGCCAAAAACATTGAATAAAATTCAAAATTTTAAATAAAAGCAAAAAAGTATAATAATTACTAAATCAAAAGAAACAAAAATTTTAGGAGATAATCTTCCACTTTCTTGAGCAATTTTTTCTTGAAACCTGATGATGCACAAAAAATCAGTAGGTTAAATGTTTCGGGCTTCAATGGGCTAGTGATTGCTTGGAAGGCCTGAAAAAAAAGAAACACAAGATTAAAGGTGATCAGGGCGAATTGGCCAAAAGCCTTTCGATACTTAAGTTAGTTTTTTCTGTAGGACTCAAGAATTCTAACTTTAGAAGTGGTGAAAACTTACCTTTATTTGATATGGATGAGTCCTTTTATAGTGAGTTTTGGAGTGGTTACTTGTTTAGTAACTTCCTCAACATGGATGGAAGTTAGAAATGTTAGACTTATCTTCCACAACTGCTATGGAAGTTAAGAATTTAGTGGGAAGTTATAGTGATGAACAAAGATTTTGCTCATACTTCAGAATAATAGAACGTGGTCTGAATCATAAGTTCTTACATAAAGTTATTATGATAATTTCTAAGTGTTAGGAGGTCATCCAAGTGCTTTCATGCTGGACGACCTTCTTACACTTGGACAACCTTTTGTTGAGGGCCAAAATTTCACAAGAAAGCCAATTCCATGAAAAGTAATGAAAAACCATGGGCCTTAACAAAAGAAGGCTCAATTCATGAAGTTAAGAAGGACCATGAAGGCCCAAAGTCCCAAAAAGAAGGAAAAAGAAAGAAATAATAAAGAAAAAAAAAGAGGATCTCGGTCAGAGGACATGCAGCAAGGATCTTGGCCAGGCCAAAGGATATGCAGCAAGAAGAATCAACATCAAGGCCCTATGTATGTTCAAATTTCCAGCAAAAAAAGCCATTAAAAATCCAGCAAAAAAACCAGGTATTATCTTTGTAACCCATGGTCCAAGCCCGTGGGATCCCAAGTGGATAGTAAGGGAGGAATGGTTTGGTCGGTAGGGGAGTGATTTTGGTGAAAGGAGGATCCCGAGGGTTTCCATTGGTTCATATATTTGCTTGGAATGCATGAACCAATGAAAAAACTCAGTTCCCCATGTGCATGACACCTCCCAACAATTTCCTTTTAATTATCATTTTCAACAAAACTGTCACAGTACACTAAGCAGCTCACCCATTCCTCTGACTTTCCAAGAAAGAATCTTTTATTTATAGCTAAAGCCAAATACCCCTTTTGAGTTATAATTGCCTAAATAAGCTAAACCTCTACCCAATGCACATTTTCAGGTGCCAGAGGACATGGTTTTACCCAGCAGACCTGGAGCGTCCTCATTTGGGGTACCAGACCAAGTCTACTATAAAAAGAACGCTAAGGCATAGCAGAAAAGGGGAATTGGGAAGGGAGAAAAATGGGGATTCAGGGGAAGATTTCAGAGGTTTGAAACATATATTATGTTAGGACATATGTGATTCACTTATTAGGACACATATGTCACTATTTTATGCAATTGGCTTATCGTTTGACAAAACGCACTTTACTTGTATTTGGGTAGATTTAGGATGTATTTAAATACTTTAAGAAACCATGTTTCAAGATCAAGTGTTGAAGCCTTCAAGTCTGTTCAAGAAAACAAGATGAAAGTGCAGAGTTACTAAATCTCGACAGCTAGCATGTGTCGAGATTTAAGGAAGCTGTTCAGCCCATGTGCTCGACACCTACTCGACAGTTGCTCGACACTTCCTATTTGTCGAGGTTTAAGAATTTCAGAATTCTGATATGATTTTCTTGGAATCCGTGAATATGTCTTTGGGTCTTCTTTTCTCCTAATCCTAGACATATAAAAGGATTGTTTTAAGGGCCGTCAAATAGTTCACAAGTTGCACAAACATTAAGCAAACTCTGTTCAAGCAAATTGTGACTGGAGACGAAGTTCTTGCCCTAGTTCATCTCTTTCTCTTGAAGAAGTTGCTGTGTATATGCACCGTAGGGTTTTGTAACCAAGCACCTTCTTGATCTTCATCGTGTGGATGAATTGAAAAATTTTGCAGCCAACAACCTTCATAGTTGATGATTAAAGTCGCATACTGGGATCCGCGCATTGGTTAGTCACGTACTTGGGAGTCGTGCATCAAAATGGGGAACTGTCACTACAGAACAAGTCTAATTGGGTATTGGTAAGGTACTTGAGATTCCTTTACTTGTAACCGCTTGTTGTGATAATAGTGGAGTTTCGGGAGTGGTGACTTGAAAATCACCCGGTGGGGTTTTGCCGTTAGGTTTTTCCCATTAGTAAACAAATCACCGTGTTATTTATTTTCCACTGCATACTTAGTTAAATTGGTGATTTGTTTGTGCTACCATGCGTTTGCATGTTAATTAACTTAATTAATTCACTTGGCTAAATTAAGTGGTTAATTAATCACAAGGGGTCAATTCATTTTTGGCCTATTAAGTGGTATCAGAGCAGGCACACTCTGATTATGGTTTAATCTTTGCTGTGTTGATCCATTTGTTGGGATTAGTGCCCTTAAATCCTATTGTATGATGCTATGTATGACATTATGTATGATTTAATATTGTGTTTAATAAAGTTGTTTTATTATTATCTAAAATATTGGTAACATGAATATTCGGACATTATCATATAGTTCATGAGATGCATAGTATGTGATTTAGTCACAGGAGATATAGATCACAAGTTCTTTGTAAACTCAAAATTTAGTTCGTAGTCAGTAATGAAATTGGACATTTCATCTGTGAAGACTATAACATATTAACTAAGATGATTTGTTATGATCATGGAAGTGGTGACTTCTAGTTAATATGTTGATATGTTTTAAGAGTTAAAATATATTGAACTGGACCGCTGTAAGGTTTATTATTCTCCTGACGACTGTCAATTGAATAATAAATCTCACGACTTATATTCACATGAACTCTTAATCCTGAGAGAATAATGGACTTGATCATGAAGTGTAGGTTACTTTGATATATCAGGAGTGAGATCTAAAGTAACGGTCAAAACCTCAGTATGTTGGGCAGCCACATTTAATGCTGATGGAACATATATTCTCAAGATGGAATTCACAGTCTCTTAACGAAAATACAAAATATTCTCTTGAGATAAGTTTAATGAGTTTGTTATTCAGAGAGTTAGGCCTAACCACTTTAGTAAGACTAAAGTATATATTTATAAAATTGGATTTCATAAATATATGGTGAATAACTTAAAAGGATTAAACCGGGTACTCAAGGATTAAGATGTAGTAATTCACAAAGTGGCAATCTTCATTCATGACTTTGTGTTACTACGAATATTTTATGAAGGGATTGCATGTACAATAAAGTCTTAGGATATAATTTATTAATAAGGCCTAGAGTGCAATTATATTTATATAGTGGTATTAAATATAATTAATGGTAATTTTGGACTTGTCAAGAGTTGACAGAAAAGCCCAAGGCCCATTGGAGCTAGAGTTTTATTTGTTCCCTTTTGGTCCCACTCCAATCCAGACATTAAACCCTAATTGGAAAGGCCCAAAATGCTAGCCCAATTAGATAATCAGTTATATAGAGAGAAACATACATATTTTAAGTAAGAAGATAAAATGATATGTATGTCAGTGTTGGACACTCTTTCATTCTCTTCAAGAACATACATATATAACTGATTGAGAAACCACACATCTTGGGATCAAGTGGAATTAGAGTGAAAATTGAAAGTGTTCCCGAGAACTTCTGATCTTTGGTTTTGAAATTCACTGCACCAAGGTACACTCTCTTGTTCTATATTCTTAAACTTACATAGTGCATTTTATCAATTGCGAATGAAGTAGATCCGTTAATTTTTCCGTTGTGTACTTGCATATTACCAACAATTGGTATCAGAGCGGTCTTCAATTCCAATATGTATGACATGTTTTTGTGAATTTTGGAATTAGAAAGAATAGTTTCTTAATGCTAGAAGATTATACTTGTATTTAATTTTCTGCATGGTTGTTGAAACTATGATTTGATAAAAACTAATATTGATGTTATGATGTTGTTTAAATTTGAATTTAAGTATGTTAAATTGAAGTTTAAGGCTATAGCATCAATGAAATTTAGTTTTGATATCAAATTCTGTCTATCATGTTCATATGATGTTTGTTTGTTCATGAAAAGTCGTTAAAAAATTTCTTAGAAAAATTATGGAAATTCAAAATTCGCGAAGCTCGATCGATCGAGAAGCTGTCGAGAATCGATCGAGCCTGGAGATTCTAAAGCTCGATCGATCGAAAAGCTATTGAGAATCGATCGAGCAAGCATAAGATTTCTAGATCGATCCACCAGCTATCGGTTAGCTATCGAGATGGCAAGATTCTTTCTCGATCGATCAACCAGCTGTCGGGAAGCTGTCGAGCCTAGGAAATTTTTGAATTTTTTTCTAAGTGTTTTCACATATATAAAGTGTAAGGCTATGTGTAATTAGATTATGCATGTTTTAAATTTAAAAACTTTTAATTTAAAATATCTAGTGAGAGAGAGATACAAGGGTTGAATCTCACGGCCTTCATTATCGGTTCAAAGTAGTGTGAATAAACACCTCGTCTTGGCATATATGCCTCACGATCCCAAAGGAAGGTGTTTACTTCATAGTACTACAAGATTGAACTTACCTGTTTAAAGTAGTGTGGACAAGCACCTCGTCTTAGCGTATATGCCTCGCGATCCCAAAGGAGTGTGTTTTGTTCCATGGTACTACAAGTTTAAACACTATAAAGGAAGATGAAATGTGGCTACACATGATTCTAGATAATGGTATACACTAGACTAAGAATAATGTTAACCTCCCAAAGGAGCTATGTCATTATTACTTAGAGGCTAAAGTTTATACGGCATATTATTAGTGTTTGATAAGAGTTATCATGATAGCACTAATAATGAGAATAGTTCTCAATCAATTAATGTGTTTATAACAAACTTGCTACCAAGGAATTATATACATGGATTGAGTTGTCGTTGCATATATTATATTATAGTTTTACTAAGGTTCCATATTATATGCTTATATGCTAAATTGATAATGTCTAGTTTACTCATTATATTCATGTTTATTGTTTTCAAATTTGTCATGGCATCTTTTAGCCCATTTGTTACTATTCTTAATCAAAACAAACTAACTGGATCCAACTATGTTGACTGGAAAAGAAATTTGGACATAGTTCTTACAGTTGAAGAGCACAAGTATGTGCTTACTAAACCATGTCCTAGCTTTCCTTCATTAGATGCTTTTCCTGAGGAAAAACAGCGATATAATCGTTGGCAGAAATCTAATGAGATGGCCAAGTGCTACATCCTAGCATCTATCTCAAATGTTCTACAGCATCAAATGCAGGATGTAGAACTAGTTTCGGACATTATGTTAAGTCTGAAGGAGATGTTTGGTGAGCAAGGCCGTTCTGCAAGGCAAGAAACCATGAGGCAAATTTATAATACCAAAATGGCTGAACGTAGTTCAGTTAGGGAGCATTGTCTTACAATGATCTCTAATTTGAATACATTGGAAGTTTTAGGTGCCGACATTGATGGAGAATCCCAAGTGGATATGATACTCCAGTCACTACCAGAATCATTCAAGGAATTCAAACTTAACTATAATATGAACAAAAAGATTTATACAATGTCTGAATTAATGAATGAGTTGGTAGCGGCGGAAGGCATCCTTGGTACTTCTAATGTTGAAGCTAATATTGGTGAAACTTCTACTTCTCAACCTAAGTCGAAAGGCAAGGGTAAGAAGAAGAAGAAGAAGAAGGACTTCACCAAGCAAGAGGGTAAACAAATTGCCTTAGGGGTTGCCGACAAAGGAAAGAAACTCAAAGGAAAATGTTTCCATTGTGGTGAGAAAGGACATTGGAAGAGGAATTGTCCAAAATTCAAGGCTGCCAATAAATGTATGAAAAGTTCATTCCTTCTTGAAATATGTTTAGTACAGAATCCCACGGATTCCTGGTGTGTAGATTCAGGTTGTACTAATCATATTTGCAATTCCTTGCAGGGGTTTCAGGAGACCAAAAAGCTTAAAGAAGGGTAGTTGTTTCTTACTTTGGCTGATGGGAGCAGGATTCCGGTTGTAGCTATTGGTGTTTATAATTTATATTTTGTATCTAAAGTTTTAATATTGGAAGACTGTTTGTATGAATTTAATTTCTGCTACTTACATAGGTAAACATGGATATTGTGTTATCCTAAAAGACAATGTTGTAATAAAGAATGATAAAGTGTTTATCTGTTCTGGCAATATTGTAGATGGTCTTTATATTTTAACTCCTGATAAGTATGAATTATATAATTCTGAATTAGATAATAACTCTCATGTGAAATCATTAAAAAGAAAGTTTCATTCTACTAGTGATGCATATCTTTGGCACTTGCGTTTGGGTCATATTAATTCAAATAGGATTCAGCGATTGATCAAAGATAGAATCTTACAGCCCATGGACTTTGATGAATTTCTAGTTTGTGAATCTTGTTTGGAAGGTAAAATGACCAAACGACCTTTTAATGCAAAAGGTAGAAGAGCCCAAGATTTGCTAGAGCTAGTGCATACTGATGTGTGTGGTCCTATGTCAACCCAAGCAAAAGGAGGTTATGAGTACTTCATCACTTTTACCAATGATTACTCTAGATATGGTTATGTGTACCTAATGAGACGGAAGTCCGAAGCCTTTGAAAAGTTTAAAGAGTTTAGGGCTGAAGTTGAGAAGCAATTAGGTAAACACATAAAGGCCATTCGATCTGATTGAGGTGGCGAATACCTTTTTGGGGATTTCAAGGATTACATAACTCAAAATGGGATTGTATCCCAATTGACTGCACCTGGAACTCCCCAACAAAATGGTGTAGCGGAAAGAAGGAATAAGACTCTTTTGGAAATAGTTAGGTCCATGATGAGTTATTCAACTTTGCCTGTTTCTTTTTGGGGATATGCACTAAAAATTGCAATGCATATTTTAAATTTAGTTCCATCAAAATCTGTTCCTAACACACCCATGGAATTGTGGAGTGGGCGCAAGCCTAGTATGAAATATCTCCACATTTGGGGATGTCCAGCACATGTGTTGAAAGGGAAGTCTGATAAGTTGGAAGCTAAAACGGAAGTATGCATGTTTTTAGGGTATTCAAAGGAAACTAAGGGTTATTTATTCTATAATCATAAGGATAACAAAGTGTTTGTTAGTACCCATGCCAAATTTTTGGAAGATGATTATGTGAATAATTTTAATCCTAAAAGTAAAGTTGTTTTGGCTGAAATGAATGAACCTGTAAATGAACAATCAATGGACGAAACTAGGGATGATGTGGTTGTATTAGATACACCACAAGATACTACTAATGAGATATCTAGTACATAGGTGCCTCGTCGTAGTGGGAGAATTGTTCGGCCTCCTATAAGATTCATAGATTTGGGAGAAACTTATGAAGCTATCTCAGAAGAGGCTGAATCAGATCCTTACACTTATGATGAAACAATGAATGATATAGATGCACATCAATGAGTCAAAGCTATGAAATCTGAATTAGATTCAATGTATTCTAATCAAGTTTGAGATCTTGTAAAGGCGCCTAACGGCATTAAACCTGTTGGTTGCAAATGGGTTTACAAGAGGAAGAGAGGGATAGATGGAAAGGTTGAAACCTTTAAAGTAAGGCTAGTGGCAAAAGGGTATACTCAAAAAGAAGGTATCGATTATAAGGAAACCTTTTCACCGGTAGCAATGCTTAAATCTATCAGAATTCTCTTATCCATTGCTACTCATTATGATTATGAGATTTGGCAAATGGATGTCAAGACTGCATTTCTCAATGGCAATCTTGAAGAAGAAATCTATATGATGCAACCGGAATGATTCATAGCTAAGAACCAAGAGCATATGGTATGCAAGTTGAAAAGGTCCATTTATGGACTTAAGCAAGCATCTAGATCTTGGAACATCAGATTTGATCAAGCAATCAAATCATTTGGTTTTGAACAAAATCTTGATGAACCATGTGTGTACAAATGACATCAAGATAAAGTGGTAATGTTCCTAGTGCTTTATGTTGATGACATTCTACTCATTGGAAATGATGTAGGGGTGATGTTATCAGTAAAGGTTTGGTTGTCAAGCCAATTTGATATGAAGGACTTGGGTGAAGCTAACTTTATTCTAGGGATCAAGCTTTGGCGAGATCGCAAGAATAAGATGTTAGGCTTATCTGAAGCTGGATATATAGATAAAGTCTTAGAACGGTTTAGCATGCAAAACTCTAAGAAAGGATTACTTCCTTTCAGACATGAAGTTCCTCTGTTTGATGACCAAAGGTCTAAGACTCAAGAGGAAGTAGATATAATGAGACAAGTTCCTTATGCTTCTACAGTAGGAAGTCTCATGTATGCCATGTTTTGTACTAGACCAGATATCTGTTATTCAGTTGGCATGGTCAGCCGATATCAATCAAATCCAGGACCAAAACATTGGCAAGCTGTAAAGCATATATTCAAGTATCTACGGAGAACGAGAGATTATATGCTTGTTTACCGTTGTGAGGATTTGATACCCATTGGCTATACAGATTCAGACTTTCAATCTAATCTAGATTTCAAAAAGTCCACATCAGGATGTGTTTTCACCTTGGGAGGTGGAGCCATAACATGGAGGAGTGTCAAGCAATCTTATATTGCGGACTCCACCATGGAAGTAGAATATGTTGCTGCTTGTGAAGCAGCAAAAGAAGCTGTATGGCTCAAGAAATTCATTTCTGACCTTGGTGTAATGAGAATGGAACAAGTTCCCATCACATTGTTTTGCGACAATAGTGGTGCAGTTGCACAATCAAAAGATCCAAGAAATCACAAGAAAGGAAAGCACATTGAGAGAAAGTATCACATCATTAGAGATATTATTGCTCGTGGAGATGTGGTGGTAGCAAAGATTGAAAGTGCAAATAATCTAGCAGATCCATTTACTAAAGCCTTGCCTCAAAGGACTTTCGAGTCACATTTGGAGGGAATGGGAGTTAGATTAGTGCACAATAGTCTTTAGGGCAAGTGGGAGATTGTTGGGATTAGTACCTTTAAATCCTATTGTATGATATTATGTATGACATTATGTATGATATTATGTATGACATTATGTATGACTTAATATTGTATTTAATAAAGTTGTTTTATTATTATCTGAAATATTGGTAACATGAATATTCGGACATTATCATATAGTCAATGAGATGCATAGTATGTGATTTATGTGATTTAGTCATAGAAGATATAGATCACAAGTTCTTTGTAAACTCAGAATTTAGTTCATAGTCGGTGATGAAATTGGGCATTTCATCTGTGAAGACTATAACATATTAACTAAGATGATTTGTCTTGATCATGGAAGTGGTGACTTCTAGTTAATATGTTGATATGTTTTAAGAGTTAAAATATATTGAACTGGACCACTGTGAGGTTTATTATTCTCCTAACGACTATCAATTGAATAATAAATCTCACGACTTATATTCACATGAACTCTTAATCCTGAGAGAATAATGGACCTGATCATGAAGTGTAGGTTGCTTTGATATATTAGGAGTGAGATCTAAAGTAACGTTCAAAATTTCAGTATGTTGGACAGCCACATTTAGTGTTGATGGAACATATATTCTCAAGATGGAATTCATAGTCTCTTAACAGAGATACAAAATATTCCCTTGAGATAAGTTTAATGGGTTTGTTATTCAGAGAGTTAGGCCTAACCACTTTAGTAAGATTAAAGTATATATTCATGAAATTGGATTTCATAAATATATGGTGAATAACTTAAAAGGATTAAACCGGGTACTCAAGGATTAAGATGTTGTAATTCACAAAGTGGCAGTCTTCATTCATGATTTTGTGTTACTACGAATATTTTATGAAGGGGTTGCATGTACAATAAAGTCTTGGGATATAATTTATTAATAAGGCCTAAAGTGTAATTATATTTATATAGTGGTATTAAATATAATTAATGGTAACTTTGGACTTGTCAAGAGTTGACTAAAAAGCCCAAGGCCCATTGGAGTTAGAGTCTTATTTGTTCTCTTTTGGTCTCACTCTAAGCCACACACTAAAGCCCAATTGAAAAGGCCCAAAAGGCTAGCCCAATTAGATAATCAGTTATATGGAGAGAAACATACAGATTTTAAGTAAGAAGATGAAATGATATGTATGTCAGTGTTGGACACTATTTCATTCTCTTCAAGAACATACACATATAACTGATTGAGAGACCACACATTTTGGGATCAAGTGGAATTGGAGTGAAGATTGAAAGTGTTCCCGAAAACTTTTGATCTTTGGTTTTGAAATTCACTGCACCAAGGTACACTCTTTTGTTCTATATTCTGAAATTTACATAGTGCATGTTATCAATTGCGAATGAAGTAGATCTGTTAATTTTTGCGCTGCGTACTTGCATATTACCAACACCATTGACCCCTGTTTGTCATGGATAGAGAACAGTCGTTAATCATACCTCCTTTATTTGATGGCACTAACTATGCATACTGGAAAGTACGCATGAGAGCTTTCTTGCAGTCTTTAGATGAGAAAGTATGGCAAGCTGTTGGGATAGGCTGGACCAAGCCGAAGGAAGCACCGGCCGATTGGGATGAAGCCAAGATCAAGGTGGCAAACTTCAATAGCAGGGCATTGAATGCTTTATTTAGTGCAGTCACTAATGAGGAATTCAAGAAGATATCCTCTACTGAAATTGCTAAGGAGGCATGGACCATCCTCTAAACAACCTATGAGGGAACCAAGGCTGTCAAGGATTCAAAGCTACAAAGACTCACTACAAGCTTTGAAAAGATTAAGATGGAGGAGGATGAGTCATTTGATGAGTTCTATGCCAAGCTAAAGGACATAGTGAACTCAGCTTTCAATCTTGGGGAAACCATTCCTGAACCCAAGATTGTAAGGAAGGTGCTCAGATCTTTACCCGAGAGATTCCATGCCTAGATCATGGCAATAGAGGAATCAAAGGATATTGACAAGATTCCTTTAACTGAGCTGGTTGGAAACTTGCAGACTTACAAGCTAGGGTTAACAAGAATAGGCAAGTTGGGTAAAGGCAAGAGCATGGCTTTGAAGGCCAAGAGCAGTGACACATATGAGTCTTCCGATGATGAAGATTTCAAGATGAAGTCCTACATCACTAGGCAGTTCAAGAAGTTTATGAAGAATGCCAATGGAAAGGGTTTCGAAAAGGACCGTAGGCAATCTAATTCTTCTTAGTTCAAGAGTCAAGATAAAGGGAAGAAGGATGCTAGGGATGGCGGTCGGTACACTGTTCCCACAGGACCAAAGTGCTTTGAGTGTCAAGGTTTCGGTCACATGAAAAATGAGTGTCCTACATATCTCAAGAGCATTGGGAAAAGCAAGACACTTGCTACTACTTTGAGCGACACCGAGCCTGAGGATGATTTCGAAAATGAGGATGACAGAATCTTGAATGCCTTCACTGCCACTATTAATCCTACTGATGGGATTGTTGAAGATGTGGTTGAAGAAGAGGAATTGGTGGAATCCAAATTTGAGAAAATGGATGATCAAGATGACATCCATACAGCCTATGAGAAACTGTACAAGCTTTCTGAGAGGCATGAGAAACTTTATAGGCTGGCCACCAAGAAGCTCAGTGATGTGGAACTTGATCGTGAAGAGCTTTCCACAAAGTTTGATGAAGCTAATCAGACTATTGGAGCACTGAGGTTCGAGAACAATTTCTTGGCTGAGAAGACCAAAAAGCTTGAAGCGGAGCTGTTTCAAGT
Organism: Notholithocarpus densiflorus; assembly: GCA_030021035.2. Classification (NCBI taxonomy): domain Eukaryota; kingdom Viridiplantae; phylum Streptophyta; class Magnoliopsida; order Fagales; family Fagaceae; genus Notholithocarpus; species Notholithocarpus densiflorus. The sequence continues at coordinate 4,993,319 of JARYZH020000019.1, forward strand.
CAGAGCTCAATTGGAGAGGACTTCAAGTGCAAAGCTTGATGAGATGCTCAATCTTTAGAAATCTGCTTCTGATCGAACAGGTTTGGGGTTTGGTCTCTCTTCCTCTAATATTGCTTCTACTAGTACTACTATTTTTGTTCCTCCTAGTAATAATGTTGAAATTGAGAACAACAATGTTAAAACTGATTTATCTAGTGAAAACTTAGACAAAGGTAAATCTATCTTAGAAGCACCCGCTAAGCAAGATAAGAAGGAAGCTAAGAACCCTAGGGCTAAAAAGGCTAACTCTCAAAAGTCTAAACAAAAAAAGCAGCATCTCTGTTATCATTGTGGAGTTGCCGGTCATACTCGACCAAATTGCTATAAGTGGTTAGCCACTCAACAGAGCAATGGCATGATAGCATCTGGAAGCCAGAATCAGCTTCAATCTTCTCTTGCACCCCTTGGAGATCTTCTCAAAGCCCTCATGTTCCTTTCGAACTTGAACAGTTTCAATTGTTCCCCCTCACCGCCAGGTTCAAGGGTTTAATCAAAGGAAAGGCTCTTCTAAGGTATGAAAGGAAAATGGCTCCAAGTGATTCTATCACTTTTCTCTCTCTCTCTCTTCTTGTTTTTGTGTGTGCATTACTTGTGTGTTTTGCTTTCAAGTTTTGAGTCAGTATAGTTTTTATGCTTTGCTTTGTTTAACATGTTTTTGTTTGGTTATTTTTCAATTTTTCTCTGTTTTGTTTTTCATATAAAAATAAAAATAAAAAATTGAAAAATCAGAAAAATACAAAAACAGTGTGTTTTGTGTATATTGGTACTTGTGTACCTTGGATGGCCATTGAAACAAAGTTTTCTAAACTTTGTATCTCTTGTAGCTTAGATGAGCATCTCTATGCACAACTAAGCAAGTGAGCTTTGTGGCTCTCATTTGTGATGAGTAAGATTAAGTTATCTCTTGTACTTAACACTCATATCACTCTTTTTGACGGGAATGACTAGAAAATCCTAAGAGAAAGGCATAAATAACCATCTCATCACTGTTGCCCGCCAATCATAATATGAAATCCGTATGCTTCGGCATAGCAAAAGTGCAATGTCAATGATATTTGTGTGCTTTGGCATAGCAAAATTGGAATGTCATATGCTTACCATCCTTGGGTATTTTCTTTTCTCTCTCTTATATGCCCATGCATAATTTGCTTAAATAAAATATGCAAAGAAAATGAAAAGCAAAAAGTTCAAAAATGCTTTAAATTTGATTGCAAGCATGTATTCTAAGAGATGTGGGAGTTATAGGATGTACCTCAAAGATGATGGTCCCCATCAAACAGTTATGATTGTGTGTGAGTTAAAGTGATTTTCTCATATCTTAAATCGTCATAGCATGTATACACTTATGCAATCTTGCGATGTTTTTCATACACAACACGCAATATTCTTTGCTACTTTTGATACATGTGCAGGTACAATGTGATTTGGCCGTCACAAGGTTTTACATGTATTAATGTATGCTCACTAAACTGTCTTGACTTGTTTTTGAAAAATAAAATTAATTAGACTTGTTTAGTGTGTGTGTGTGTGCTTCAAATTGTTGTTGAGAGATGATTTTGAGAGGTTTATATGGTGTTTGGAGCATTGGTTGAGTTGCATGTTTGATTGCATTCATGTCTGTGTTTTTCACTTCTCGAAAAACTGCTTTTAAAAGCTAGCTCGACACCTCCTTGATACCTTGCCATCTGTCGAGCTTCTTAAGCTTTTTCTTATCGCAATCTCGCCAATTTCTCGACACTTGGTGGATTGATCGAGAAAGTTCCTGCCTCTTCGATAGATTCTCGACACCTGGTGGATCGATCGAGCTTCTGTTATTGTATCTGATGGTTTGTTCCTCGACACCTCCTCGATACCTGTATCTGTCGAAGACAAATTTCTCGACACCTTCATCGACAGATGTCTCGACACCTTTCGACACCTCATATGTCGAGATTTACTGAAGGTCTATTTATACTTTCTCATGCGATTCGACCCTCATTTCTTTCGATCTTTCTCTCGATAGCTCTCTCTTTTCTCTCCCAAACAACCTCATCTCACTCCAATATTAATCCTCAAGGTTTCTTCAAGCTTTTTCAAGTTTTTCTTAACTTGGTAAGCTTCTTATCTCTCATTCTTCATGTATTTCATGTTTTGAAACCTAGGTTTTGGGGTTTTTGAAAATTTTTGGGGTTTTTCAAAATTGATGAGTTATTGTTGAAATTTTGGGATGGGTTTTCACTTAAACGAGTATAAAATCTCATACATTGCATCACATTAGTATTATAATAGTATATTCATGCATTTAGATGTGTGTAAACTGTTTGTGTACTGATAGGTTTGGATTGGGCTGAGCCCATGATGCAATTTCTTTTGCATGTCACATGTTCATGCATTTCCCATGCATACATACTCTCTTTTCAATATACTTGTTATATTTGAATTGCTTGGGACTTTTCTGATTGTCTTTCTTTCTCTCCCTTTCTTTTTGTTTACGTTAGTCATGTTTATGACACCTAAACGTAAATCTACTCCGGCTCGGAACCCTCTTCGTTCCGGAACTTCTTCATCTTCTGATTTTGCTCCTCTCTCTCTTCGGTTCCGTGATGATAATGCCCACAAGGCATTCTCGAAGAACTTTTCTAGACGAGGTGTTCATTCAGAATGCCAAGTCATTCTGGTGGACTTTGCCGACACTGACCTACCCATTGTCATTCACAGTCAGGAATGGGAGTCACTGTGTGACGTCCCAGTCACTTGTCCTCTCGTGCTTATCTAGGAGTTTTACTCCAACATGCACGAGATTGATAATTCAGTACCTCTTTTCTTTCCTCACGTTTGAGGTACGTGCATTCCTGTCACACTGCAACTTGTTGCGGATATGCTTCGGATTCCTAGGATAGAGTTTCTTGACTATCCTAGTTGTGAGCATCTGTGGACTGTGTCCAAGGATGAGCTCATGGCTGCTTTCTGCGAGCGCCTTTCTAATTGGGGTGATCGTCAGTTTACACCATGTAGGCCTTTTGCTAAAGGTCCTAGATTCATAAACATGGTGATGACTTTTGTACTACATCCACTCTCTCACTACAACTCCATCACAGAGCCTCGTGCTCGGTTTTTGTTGTCTCTTCTTGAGCATCTCACTATAGACTTCCCTTCTCATTTTATTCTTTCTATTATAGATGTTCATCTAGATTCGGCGTCCCGTGATAAGGTCATCTTTCCTTCCGCTATCACGAGGATCTTACGCCATTTTTCTGTTCCTTTTCCCTCTTCTGACCATTTTTCTGTCATGTGTGCCATAGATTACGCTACCGTTAAATGTAGAGAGGCTCAGTTTAGGTCGCGACAGTCGGATTCAGCAGCTCCTCCCTCCCGTTCTGCTCTATCCACATCTGCTCCTTCCTCTTTTTCGGGCAATGTGACTCTAGGAGAGATCATGGTGCAGCTACAGCGCATGGATGCTCGCCTTGATACACTCTCTACCATGTTGTATCAGGTGAACATTCGTGTCAGTCGTATTGCACGACGATAGGTGTCCATGGGTGGTTATACTTCTAAGGCTTCTCCTCCACCACCTCCTCCCGTGGCTTCTGATTTTGAGGATGAGGATGATGATGATGGTGATGACGATGATACTTCGGATGATGATGATGGAGATGCTAGCTCTACCGATGAGATGTCTACTTGATACTCTTACCCTTTGTCACTCGTGACAAAAATTGGGAGTAGTTTTGGATATGAGAGTAGTCATTCTTAGGGGGAGAGTTAGTATAGGACCATTTTGTTAGGGGGAGTGATGATATGTTTTAAGGAATGTAGTGAGGATATTATGTATCTTTTCTTTTCTTTCTTTTATAGATACATTGTTCTTGTACATTAGGTCTTGTGATCATTTTTACACATACATTGTACTTATTCTCTTTATATGTGGATGTATGTTTCTTTCACCTACCCTTACATGTGTTGTTTCTTTTTTCTCTTTATACACATGCTTCTTATTACTTGTATGCAATCTATTACTTTTGTTTCACATAAAGATGCCTTGATGAGTTTTGTTTAAAAGTGTTTCAGAAATACAGGTTGTCAAAGTCTACTTATAAACTCTCTTCTTGCAAAGTTTTTCAAGAGTTTGTGTTAGGATAGATTTTGTTGTATTCAACAAGTGAATATGAGTTGAGTGATTTATGACTTCTCTCATATGTTCATTTGTTTGTTGTGATTTTGTCATGGATTGCCAAAGGGGGGGATTGTCAGGACATATGTGATTCACTTGTTAGGAACATATGTCACTATTTTATGTAATTGGCTTATCCTTTGACAAAACGCACTTTACTTGTATTTAGGTAGATTTAGGGTGTGTTTAAATACTTCAAGAACCATGTTTCAAGATCAAGTGTTGAAGCCTTCAAGTCTGTCCAAGAAAACAAGCTGAAAGTGCAGAGTTACTAAATCTCGACAGCTAGCATGTGTCGAGGTTTAAGGAAGCTGTTCAGCCCGTGTGCTCGACACTTGCTCGACACCTCCTATCTGTCGAGGTTTAAGAATTTCAGAATTCTGATATGATTTTCTTAGAATCCGTGAATATGTCTTTGGGCCTTCTTTTCTCCTAACCCTAGACATATAAAAGGATTGTTTTAAGGGCCGTCAAAGAGTTCACAAGTTGCACAAGCATTAAGCAAACTCTATTCAAGCAAATTGTGACCGGAGACGAAGTTCTTGCCCTAGTTCATCTCTTTCTCTTGAAGAAGTTGTATGTGCACCGTAGGGTTTTGTAACCAAGCATCTTCTTGATCTTCATCGTGTGGATGAACTGAAGAACTTTGTAGCCAACAACCTTCTTAGTTAGTGATTGAAGTCGCGTACTGGGATCCGCGCATTAGTTAGTCACGTACTTGGGAGCCGTGCATCAAAAGGGGGAAATGTCACTACAGAATAAGTCCAATTGGGTATTGGGGTAAGGGTTCAACTATATGTTAGTAAGGTACTTGAGATTCCTTTACTTGTAATCGCTTGTTGTGATAATAGTGGAGTTTCGAGAGTGGTGACCTGAAAATCACCCGGCGGGGTTTTTGCCGTTAGGTTTTCCCCATTCATAAACAAATCACCGTGTTATTTATTTTCCGCTGCATACTTAGTTAAATTGGTGATTTGTTTGTGCTACCACGCGTTTGCATGTTAATTAATTTAATTAATTCACTTGGTTAAATTAATTGGTTAATTAATCACAAGGGGTCAATTCGTTTTTGGCCTATCATATTTTTAGAGCATTAAAAGCCCAGCAAGGAAGAGAAAGAAAGAAACAAAATAAGAGAGCCAAGGTTGAAGGATTTGTCCCATATCCTTGAGATCATTCAAAATATCACTTAGCCTCCAAAGAAACATATGCCAAAACATGCACACATCAGATATCACTCTCTCCCACAAAAATCCTCCTCACCTAACTATCTTGGAAGGCAATGCTCAAGCAAAGCCACTTGGATTTGAGTTCCAAATCCCACAAGTCTTGTGCAAAAGCACTAAGTCTGTGAGAATTGGGGCTAGGATCCTCGTGGCTGAATCATTCTCATGAAATCCATTTACATATATGTATATGTATTAAAATGTATATCCTAATCTAAGAAACTAACAATTATTTGAAGATATGTGTATTGTGTAGTGTGTTCTTATGCAGAACATATAAAGGTAAAGGGAAATGACAAAACTCTATTGCATAAAAAGGATAGAGACAGATCGTATAGTTCAGAGAATCAGCATTCTGGGTTCTTAAACCCCTGGGAACCACGACAGTACGTCTGGGGTACCACGACAATACCCCCGGGGTACCACTATAGTACGCCCGGGGTACCAAGTGAAAGAACTCTTTTAAATGTTTATACAATAAAAGATAAGCCTTAAATACTCTATTTCAATCTCCTTCTCATTGTGAATATTATGAATACTTATTTTACTTATTTCGTAAGAGTAAATGGTCATTTTACGACACTAAAACACTTGTAATGGTATTTTATTGCTTAGGAGGAATCGCATTTTTGCCTTGAGGAGATTTATGTGACTTGCGCACAACTTGGTTCGTAATTAGCCCCCATTTAGCTACGGTGAACCAAGCCCAGTCCACCAAACAACAAGTATTTGGCCTGGGATCCTTGTCTCTACTTGGGCCTGTGTGCTAAGAAAAAAAGCACCCTCACATTTTGGTGACTCCGCTGGGGACTGGGAAAAAGGAGAGGGAAGAAGCAGTCCTTTTGTAAGCATGTCTCCAAAGCTAGGAAACACCTAGAGGAAGGAAAGTTCCTCTTAGTGCATTCAACATTAAGATCCCAAAAGTGTGGGTTCCTCCAACGAACGTCCCACCGAGGGACTCTATATGGAATTTTGGGGAACTTCCCAACACAAGATAAGTTTTATGTGTCATTATTTTCTCCATTTTACATTTTGAACATAATGGATCATTGCCCTACTCTTTTTTTTTTTTTTAAAGGGTAAAAGGGGTCATGTAGTAATATTTAAACAATCAAGATATTGTCTCATTGCTTTAAAGAAAAATAAAGAAGTGAGCAAATCAAAAAAGATTGATGAAATGAAGATTGTATGAGCCACATAGTAAAGCAATTGCCTTACGATTGGGGGCTGATTTATTTTCTTTTAAATAAAATTTCATAATATTGTTTCATTTCTTTTAGAAAAAAAAGAAAGAAAGAAAGAGAAATTAGCGAATCAAAGAGGCTTGATGAAATGTAAATTACATAGCAAAGCAATTGCCTCACGTTGTGGGGCTAAATAATTTTGCAGCAACTTGATAATAATATCATATGGCGCAGGTTAACAAAATGGACAAGTTCCTTGGCTCCGCCATGGATTTGGCAAAATGGAGTAGTTCCATGATCCCAGCAAAGCCTAGGAGATCCTTGATCCCAACAAAGCTAAGGAGATCCTTAATTCCAGCAAGCCTGAGTACACCCTTAATTCCTGGAAAGCCTAGGAGATCCTTGACTCTAGGAAAGTAAAGCCTGGGAGATCCTTTATTCCAGCAAGGCTGAGTACACCCCCGATTTCAGCAAAGCTTAGGAGATCCTCGACTCCAGGAATGTAAAGTTGGAGATCCTAGATTCCAGTAAAAAAAAAAAAAAAAAGTTGAGTAGTTCCCTAGGTCTAGACGCGAATCCAACAAAAATAGAGTAGCTCCTTGATTTCAAAGAAGTTGAGTAGTTCCTTGGTTCTTGCCATGGTTCTAGCAAAATGGAGTAGTTCCTTGGTTCCATAAAAAATTCCAATTGTTCCTTGATGGAATAGTTTTCTGATTCTAGTAAAGTGGAACAGTTCCTTGGTTCCAACATAGTTGAAGTAATTCCATGGATCCAGCAAAGTAAAATGGTTATAATAAAAAAAAAGGAGGCATAAAAAAAAAATTGATAGAAGTTCCACAATAGCATCAAGAGAAGGTGGATCAAGCATGGTTCAACAACTGCCTCATGTCTTGGGGGCTAAAGCCTATTGTGCGATGGGCCTTGAATATATTTTGAAGAAAATTAATAGAAACACTATATTGCAAGTCAGCAGCAAAATCAACATCATTGAAAGCTTAACAACTATACAGTGCATCTATCATTTATTGCAGCTCAACAATTAGGCTCACCCATGGAAATAACAAGATTTGGAGAAGCTATAGAGTCCACTGAAGGACACGTACAACTAGCTCTAAAGGCTAACCATGGCATTACAAGTATCGCCTGATCCTTTTAATGTATACGTGAAATAGGGACCGAATGGGAAGCCCACAAAAATTGCTGCCAATCCTAGTCCCTTCATCTAGCACAAAGTAAACTTTGTGGAAAACATATTCTATGATGAGTCGGCTCCAGTTGAAGAATATTCCATTGTTAGGATCTCGGGGGGCTCCCATCTTTAGGATCCCGGGGGGGCTCCTATCCCAGAAGAAGAAGAAACCTGGAGGGAAGGCAGAATATTACTTATGAAGGCACGCGGGACCTGAATGTAGCCTACAAGAGGATCCCGGACCACCATCTTATATGATAGCCCAGGAAGAGATCCTAGAGGAACCTAGGGATACGATGAGTCAGAATATCCCATCTTCAAGATCCCGAGGGGCTCCCATCCTAGAAGAGGAAGCAATACCCATGGTTTGAGGGATCCCTTGGACAGAAAAAAGACAGAAGGAAGAAGGCTAATATACTGCTTACGAAGATGCTGGAGAAACTTACGGATATGGAAAGGAAGGCATAAATCCTACCAAAGGAAAAACTAGAAGAGGTGAACTTGGGGGCTGACCCAAGGAACCCGGGGCCCATCCTAATTAGTAGTCAGTTAACAGTACAAAAAAAAAAAAAAAAAAAAAAAAGCCACTGGTGGAGCTATTGAAAAAATATGAAGATTTATTGGCGTGAACTCCTTCAAATTAAATAAGGCATGTCCAAAGGATAAATTTCCTTTGCCTAACATCGATCTCCTCATAGATCCAGCTAAGGCAACAACAATATCAACCATGAAGAGGCATACCACGGTCAGGGATCTCAAGAGTTTCTTAGAAAGAGTTTCTTACATTAGGAAGTTCACACAAAGACCAGCCTTGGTCACTAGTGGACTATCCAAACTGTTGAAAAAGGGGAATGTTTTCATATGGGGAGTTGAGCAACCAAATGTCTTTCATAAAACTTCCAAAGATCATGAGTCATTTGCCTACCTTATGGGTACTAGTCCATGGCAAAATCACTATTGTTGTACCTGGGATCTTGATCCCAAGCATACAAAGCATTGAAGGACACTGAAATGAGGTATCCCAACATAGAAAGGGCGTGTATGGCGGTCATGCATCTCAACAACTGAATCATTACTTTTCATCCCACCAAATCCTATTGGTGACAAGCTCTCATCCAATAAAAGCCCTCCTCCATCAGCCCTTGCGATCTTGAAGAGTAGCCCGGTGGTTAATATTAGTTTCCCAATACAATATGGGTCTGAAGGATCCCCAGAGCTGTCAAGAGCTAGGCTGTAGCAAACTTACTGACCTAGTTCCCTGAAGAAGAGGAGTACCTATTGGTGTGAGAAGATCTCTAAAAAAGTAGTAGCGGTAGAGATCTTTGTAAAGAAACAGACTATGAGGTTTGTGAAAACAGCCTCTAACGAGCATGCCTAGAGAAAGCCTTCCTCTTCCAGGATCCCTGTAAGAGGATCCCCCACCTGAAGAAAACACCATGACAGAATCATCTTGGTGGAGCTCCTCCTAGCCACCAGTTCATTAGTGAGAGTAACCTTAGATGACTCGTAAAAGAAGAGTATTTCCATGAAGTATTTGTTCACAGCCAAGAGAGAATATTTTAGAAGATCCTTGGAGAAGGAAACAAATCCTTAACCCTTTGGAGAAAAGAAAAGAAATCAGCTCAGTGACCCCACTTGAGAATAGGAGGCTACGAAGGAACCTTTTCAAAAGATTGAAAAACTCAATGGCCATGAACAAATTTTCCAAGTGGCATGGCCTAGGACTTGGGAAAGGGCAAATTTTCCATGTACCTAGCCCAGGACTTGATCAGAACATAAATTTTCCAAGTGACATGGCCTAGGACTTGGGAAGAGCAAACTTTCCATGTACCTGGCCTAGGACTTAGCCAAAACAGATTTTTTCCAAGTGACATGGCCTAGGACTTGGGAAGAGCAAACTTTCCATGTACCTAGCTCAGGACTTGGCTAGAACAAAATTTTCAAGTGGCATGGCCTAGGACTTGGGAAAGGGCAAATTTTCCATTTACCTAGCCCAAGACTTGATTAGAACAGAAATTTTCCAAGTGACATGGCCTAGGACTTGGGAAGAACAAACTTTCCTTGTACCTGGCCCAGGACTTGGCCAAAAAAAAATTTTCCATGTACCTGGCCCAGGACTTAGCCTAGAACAAATTTTCTAAATACATGGCTTAGAAATTGGCCAAGAGCAAAAGTTTCCAAGTACGACCAAGAAAATGGTCAAAAGCAAAAGTTTATGGATACAAGCCATAGCACGTCCCAATAATGCATGCAGATTGTAAGCATATCCCAGTAATGGCTACAACCTGTAGCACGTACCAGCAATGGGTACAACCCGTAGCACATAACAGCAATGGGCACAACTTGTAGCACATCCCAGCAATGGATACAAGCCATAGCACATCCCAATAATGGGTACAACCTGCAGCACGTACCAATAATGGGTACAAGCTGTACCATGTACCAGCAATAGATACAAGCCGTAGTACATCCCAGCAAAGGGTGCGAATTGTAAGCAAGGCCCAACGAAGAGTAGAAAGAGAAAGAGCCTCGAATGGGTATGAAAATCCAAAAGTGGGTGTATAAAGTGCACAAGATTGACCTCCTTGAAAGAAATTGGTTCAAGGGAGCCTAAGGAAGCAAGGAAGGCATAGCCTAAAAAAAAAAAAAAAAAAAAAAAAATTCCAAGAGCACATCACTCGAAGCCACAAAAGCATGGATACTTTTGCAAATCTCTATACAAAGAGATTAGTCAATGACATTGCAAACCAGCTAGCAACATTTTCCTCCTCCTACAAGGTGCAAACTCACCAAAGGCTTGGAGGTACTTCGATTCAACAAAAGAAAGGTACCCTTTCGGTAAGCCCACTCATTAATACCATGTTTGAATATATCAAAACACTGCAAAAAGTTGTGCAAGAGGTATCACCCATGCACTAATACTTTATTCGTGTAGATTAAAATGAAAATTCTAATATTTTGGTCTTCTTACTTGACCAATTATCAAAAATCAAAATTTGGAATTCTTGTGTGGTTGAAATCCTCACATGGTTTCATATACATGAAGTAATTTTTATTGCTATGTCTTTTTTTTGGCAATTGGCTTTTCCAGTGCATACACTGGGGGCTAAGATAAGATTAAAAATTTTCCTTAGATATATCTTTCACTTGATAAAAATTGAGAAGTCTAGTGCAAACTTTACTGTACATAAGTTCAGCCATTGTTATTTTCTTTGGCTCATGAACTATATGGAATGTAGCAATTCAACAACAATATAATCGGTGGCATGATATGTGAATAATTTGCTGCAATCTGAAATATTATACAATCTCTCATAATTTGGAAAGAGAATAAGGCAAAGATCAAGAGCATCCACAAGAAGAGCAAGGTCTTTAGCTAAAGCAAGGCATGGAGACATTCTTAAGCCTTTTAAGCCATGTCCTCAGGGAAGTTTCTATCTCTTAATACATTTTGAGAAGAATAGCTAGCCTTGATTAGACTTTAAATCAGCATGTTTATATGATTCAATGACTTATGATATCATGGTCTCATTGGTAAGTCACTATTCATGAACTAAAAATCTCATGTGGCAAACATCTGGGCGTTATTCACCTTAGCCATAGCAAGCATGTACTACAATGCATAGAATTTCTTTGGCAAAGTTCATGGGGGCTTCCTTCACTCAACCTATTTTGTAAAACAAACAAAATCTTGTTGACAAAGCAATGCTATCTTATATTGAGATTTAATTTTTGTAGGCTACTTAAAAAAAAAAAAAGCATATCCTAAAATTGCTAGCAAAAACATTAGTGCTAGAAATATACTTTTAGCATCAAATGCAATACCAATATAATTTTGGCTATATACGAATACTTCATTGTCGGTTTGACAAAATTGATTTGTTTTATGGAAAATTGAATACCAATCTACAGCTTAATACTAACATGAAGGTGAATTCTAATCTTTGGCAAACATGTTAGTTCATCCCATGAAGGAAGTGTAGCAATTCCTTTGGAGTTTCCCTCAAGAATTATTTGATCTACACATTGGTTCTACAAACTAGGAAAGTGTCCAAGAACAATTTATTTTCTCGCGCGTGGGCTACAGGTAACCCACGAGCTCGGGGGACTAATGTTGAGGGCCAAAATTTCACAAGAACGCTAAGGCATAGTAGAAAAGGGGGATTGGGAAGGGAGAAAAATGGGGATTCAAGGGAAGATTTCAGAGGTTTGAAACATATATTCTTAGAGTTTTAAAAGCCCAGCAAGGAAGAGAAAGAAAGAAACAAAATAAGAGAGTCAAGGTGGAGGAATTTGTCCCATATCCTTAAGATCATTCAAAATATCACTTAGCCTCCAAAGAAACATATGCCAAAACATGCACACATCAGATATCACTCTCTCCCACAAAAATCCTCCTCACCTAACTATCTTAGAAGGCAATGCTCAAGCAAAGCCACTTGGATTTGAGTTCCAAATTCCACAAGTCTTGTGCAAAAGCACTAAGTCTGTGAGAATTAGGGCCAGGATCCTCGTGGCTGAATCATTCCCATGAAATCCATTTATATATATGTATATGTATTAAAATGTATATCCTAATCTAAGAAATAAACAATTATTTGAAGATATGTGTATTATGTAGTGTGTTCTTATGCAGGACATATAGTGGTAAAGGGAAATGACAAAACTCTACTGCATAATAAACATGGAGAAAGATCGTATAGTTCAGAGAATCAGCATTTTGGGTTCTTACAGGCCTAGTACCTTTGTGCCCTAAAGACTATTGTGCATTAATCTAACTCCCATTCCCTCCAAATGTGACTCGAAAGTCATTTGAGCCAAGGCTTTGGTAAATGGATCTGCTAGATTATTTGCACTTTCAATTTTAACTACCACCACATCTCCACGAGCAACAATATTTCGAATGATGGGGTACTTCCTCTCAATGTGCTTTCCTTTCTTGTGATTCCTTGGATCTTTAGATTGTGCAACTGTTCCACTATTGTCACAAAACAATGTGATGGGAACTTGTTCCATTCTCATTACACCAAGGTCAGAAAGGAATTTCTTGAGCCATACAACTTCTTTTACTGCTTCACAAGCAGCAACATATTCTGCTTCCATGGTGGAGTCCGCAATACAAGATTGCTTGACACTCCTCCATGTTATGGCTCTACCTCCCAAGGTGAATACACATCTTGATGTGGACTTTTTGAAATCTAGATCTGATTGAAAGTCTGAATTTGTATAGCCAATGGGAATCAAATCCTCACTACGGTAAACAAGCATATAATCTCTCGTTCTCTGTAGATACTTGAGAATATGCTTTACAGCTTGCCAATGTTGTGGTCCTAGATTTGATTGATATCGGCTGACCATGCCAACTGAATAACAGATATCTGGTCTAGTACAAAGCATAACATACATGAGACTTCCCACTGCAGAAGCATAAGGAACCTGTCTCATCATGTCTACTTCCTCTTGAGTCTTAGGCCTTTGGTCATCAGACAGAGGAACTCCATGTCTGAAAGGGAGTAAAACTTTCTTGGAGTTTTGCATGCTAAACCATTCTAGAACCTTATCTATATATCCAGCTTGTGATAAGCCTAACATCTCATTCTTGCGATCTCGCCAAAGCTTGATTTCTAGAATAAAGTTAGCCTTACCCAAGTCCTTCATATCAAATTGGCTTGACAAGCAAACCTTTACTGATGACATTATCCCTACATCATTTTCAATGAGTAGAATATCTGTAGGAAAATAACATGTTTGTATTGCATACAAAAACATACGCAGCGGAAGATTAATGGATCTACTTCATTCGCAATTAATAACATGTACTACGTAAATTTCAGAATATAAGAATAAGAGAGTGTACCTTGATGGGGTGAAATTCAAAACCAATGATGAAGAGTACTTGGGAAAACTTTTAATCTTCACTCCAATTCCACTTGATGCCGAAGAAGTGTGGTCTCTCAATCAGTTATGTGTGTATATTATTAGAGAGAATTAAAGACTTTCTTACACATAACATACAAACCATTTCATTTTCATAAAATTCTGTATATTTCTCTTCACATAACTGATTATCTAATTGGGCTAGCCTTTTGGGCCTTCTCAATTGGGTTTTAGTGTGTGACTTGGAGTGGGACCAAAAGGGAACAAATAAGACTCTAACTCTAATGAGCCTTGGGCTTTTCTGTCAACTCTTGACAAGTCCAAAGTTACCATTAATTATATTTAATATCACTATATAAATATAATTGTACTCTAGGCCTTATTAATAAATTATATCTCAAGACTTTATTGTACATTCAACCCCTTTATAAAATATTCATAGTAACACAAAGTCGAATGAAGACTACAACTTTGTGAATTACTACATCTTAATCCTTGAGTACCCGGTTTAATCATTTTAAATTATTCACCATATATTTATGAAATCCAATTTCATAAATATATACTTTAGTCTTACTAAAGTGGTTAGGCCAACTCTCTGAATAACAAACCCATTAAACTTATCTCAAGGGAATATTTTGTATCTCAGTTAAGAGACTATGAATTCCATCTTGAGAATATATGTTCCATCAACCCTAAATGTGGTTCCTCAACATACTGAGGTTTTGACTATTACTTTAGATCTCACTCCTGATATATCAAAGCAACCTATATTTCATGATTAGGTCCATTATTCTCTCAGGATTAAGAGTTCATGTGAATAGAAGTCGTGAGATTTATTATTCAATTGACAGTCGTTAGGAGAATAATAAATCTCACAGCGGTCTAGTTCAATATGTCTTAACTCTTAAAACATATCAACATATCAACTAGAAGTCATCACTTCCATGATCAAGAAAAATCATCTTAGTTAATATGTTATAGTCTTCGCAGATGAAATGCCCAATTTCATCATCGACTACGAACTACAATTCTGAGTTTATAAAGAGCTTGTGATTTATATCTTCTGTAAGTTTTCACATAAATCACATACTATGCATCTCATAAACTATATGATAATGTCCGAATATTCATGTTACCATTATTTTAGATAATAATAAAACAACTTTATTAAACATAATATTAAGTCATACATAATGTCATACATAATATCATACATAGCATCATACAATAGGATTTAAGGGCACTAATCCCAACAATCTCCCACTTGCCCTAAAGACTATTGTGCATTAATCTAACTCCCATTCCCTCCAAATGTGACTCGAAAGTCCTTTGAGACAAGGCTGTGGTAAATGGATCTGTTAGATTATTTGCACTTCAATCTTTGCTACCACCACATTTCCACGAGCAACAATATCTCGAATGATGTGGTACTTCCTCTTAATGTGCTTTCCTTTCTTGTGATTCATTGGATCTTTAGATTGTGCAATTGCTCCATTATTGTCACAAAACAATGTGATGGGAACTTGTTCCCTTCTCATTACACCAAGGCCAGAAAGGAATTTCTTGAGCCATACAGCTTCTTTTGCTGCTTCATAAGCAGCAACATATTCTGCTTCCATGCTGGAGTCCGCAATACAAGATTGCTTGACACTCCTCCATGTTATGGCTCTACCTCCCAAGGTGAATACACATCCTGATGTGGACTTTCTGAAATCTAGATCCGATTGAAAGTCTGAATCTGTATATCCAATGGGAATCAAATCCTCACTACGGTAAACAAGCATATAATCTCTCGTTCTCTGTAGATACTTAAGAATATGCATTATAGCTTGCCAATGTTGTGGTCCTGGATTTGATTGATATCAGCTGACCATGCCAACTGAATAACAGATATCTGGTCTAGTACAAAGTATGGCATACATGAGACTTCCCACTGCAGAAGCATAAGGAACTTGTCTTATCATATCTACTTCCTCTTAAGTCTTAGACCTTTGGTCATCAGATAGAGGAACTCCATGTCTGAAAGGAAGTAAACCTTTCTTGGAGTTTTGCATGCTAAACGTTCTAGAACCTTATCTATATATCCAGCTTGTGATAAGGCTAACATCTTATTCTTGCGATCTCGCCAAAGCTTGATTCCTAGAATAAAGTTAGCCTCACCCAAGTCCTTCATATCAAATTGGCTTGACAAGCAAACCTTTACTGATGACATTACCCCTACATCATTGCCATTAAGAAATGTAGTATTGACATCCATTTGCCAAATCTCATAATCATAATGAGCAGCAATGGATAAGAGAATTCTGATAGATTTAAGCATTGCTACTGGTGAAAAGGTTTCCTCATTATCAATACCTTCTTTTTTAGTATACCCTTTCGCCACTAGCCTTACTTTAAAGGTTTTAACCTTTCCATCTATCCCTCTCTTCCTCTTGTAAACCAATTTACAACCAACATGATTAATGCCGTTAGGCGCCTTTCTAAGATCCCAAACTTGATTGGAATACATAGAATCTAATTCAGATTTCATAGCTTTGACCCAATGATCTACATCTATATCATTCATTGCTTCTTCATAAGTGTAAGGATCAGTTTCGGCCTCTTCTGAGATAGCTTCATAAGTTTCTCCTAGACCTATAAATCTTATAGGTGGCCTAACAATCCTCCCACTACGACGAGGCACCTGTGTACTAGACATCTCATGAGTAGTATCTTGTAGTGTATCTAATACATCCACATCATCCCTAATTTCATCCATTGGTTGTTCATTTATAGATTCATTCATTTCAGCCAACACAAACTCTACTTCTAGGAGTAAAATTATTCATTTAGTAATTTTTCAAGAATTTAGCATTTGTACTAACAAAAACTTTGTTATCTTTACGACTATAGAACAAATAACCCCTAGTTTCTTTTGGAAACCCATAAGCAAATATACTTCTGATTTTGGTTCCAATTTATCAAGCTTCCCTTTTAACACATGTGCTGGACATCCCCAAATGTGGAGGTATCTCATACTAGGCTTACGCCCACTCCACAACTCCATGGGTGTTTTGGGAACAGATTTTGATGGAACTAAATTCAAAAGATGTATTGTTGTATTTAAGGCATAGCCCTGAAAGGAAATCGGTAAAGTTGAGTAACTCATCATGGACCTAACCATTTCCAAAAGAGTCCTATTCCTTCTTTCTGCTACACCCTTTTGTTGGGGAGTTCCAGGTACAGTCAATTGGGATACAATCCCATTTTGAATTAAGTAATCCTTGAAATCCCCAAGAAGGTATTCACCACCACGATCAGATTGAATGACTTTTATGCGTTTACCCAATTGATTCTCAACTTCAGCCCTAAATTCTTTGAACTTTTCAAAAGCTTCGGACTTCCGTTTCATTAGGTACACATAACCATATCTTGAGTAATCATCGGTAAAAGTGATGAAGTACTTATAACCTCCTTTTGTTTGGGTTGACATAAGACCACATACATCCGTATGAACTAATTCAAGCAACTCTAGGGCTCTTCTACCTTTTGCATTAAAAGGTTGTTTGGTCATTTTGCCCTCCAAACAAGATTCACAAACTGGAAATTCATCAAAGTCCAATAGCTCTAAGAGTCCATCTTTGATCAGTCTTTGAATTCTGTTTGGATTAATATGACCCAAACGCAAGTGCCAAAGATATGCATCATTAGTAGAAGGAAACTTTCTCTTTAATGATTTTACATGAGAGTTATTATCTAATTTAGAATTATATAATTCATGCTTATCAAGAGTTAAAATATAAAGACCATTCACAATATTGCCAGAACAGATAAACACTTTACCCTTCTTTATTACAACGTTGTCTTTAATGATAACACAATATCCATATTGGTGATTAAGTTGGTGATTAAGTCGCATACTGGAATCTGCACAATTGGTTAGTCGCGTACTGGGATTCGTGCATTGAAAATGAGAGATTGTCATTACAGAACAAGTCCAATTGGGTATTGGGGTAAGGGTTCAACTGTAGGTTGGTATAAGGTACTGAGATTCCTTTACTTGTAACCGCTTGTTTTGATAATAGTGGATTCTCGGGAGTGGTGACCTTAAATTCACCCGGTGGGGTTTTGCCTCGGTGGTTTTCCCCATTCGTAAACAAATCACCCGTGTCAAATTTATTTTCCGCTGCATTTAACTTAGTTGGTGATCTGTTTGTGCTACCACGCGCTTTGCATGTTAATTTGATTAATTAATAAACTTGGCTAATTAATCAATTAATTCATCACAAGGGGTCAATACATTCTTGGCCTATCAAGTGGTATCAGAGCGGGCACACTCTGATTAAGGTTAATCTTTGTTGTGTGATCCATTGACCCTTGTTTGTCATGGATAGAGGACAGTCTCTTATTATACCTCCTTTATTTGATGGCACTAACTATGCATACTAGAAAGTACGCATGAGAGCTTTCTTGCAGTCTTTAGATGAGAAAGTGTGGCAAGCTGTGGAGATAGGCTGGACTAAGCCTACGGATGCGTCGGCCGACTTGGATGATGCTAAGATCAAGGCGGCAAACTTCAACAACAGGGCATTGAATACTTTGTTCAGTGTAGTCACAAATGAGGAGTTCAAGAAAATATCCTCTACTGAAACTGCAAAGGAAGTATGGACCATCCTCCAGACAACCAATGAGGGAACCAAGGCTGTCAAGGATTCGAAGCTTCAGTGGCTTACTACAAGCTTCGAAGAGATTAAGATGGAGGAGGATGAGTCGTTTGATGAGTTCTATGCCAAGCTCAAGGACATAGTGAACTCAGCCTTTAATCTTGGGGAAATCATTCCTAAACCCAAGATTGTGAGAAATGTGCTCAGATCTCTACCCGAGAGATTTCATGCCAAGATCACCGCAATTAAGGAATCAAAGGATATTGACAAAATTCCTTTGATAGAGTGGGTTGGCAATCTGCAGACCTATGAGTTGGGTTTGACAAGGATCGGGAAATTAAGAAAGAGTAACAGTATAGCATTGAAGGTTAAGAGCAGTGACACTGATGAGTCTTCAGACGATGAAGATTCTAAAATGAAGTCCTACATTACAAGGCAATTCAAGAAGTTCATGAAGAATGCCAATGGGAAGGGCTTCAACAAGGACCGAAGGCAATCTAGTTCCTCACAGTTTAAGAGCCAAGATAGAGGGAAAAAGGATGCTAGGGATGGTGGTTAGTACACTGTTCCCTCAGGACCCAAGTGTTTTGGATGTCAAGGTTTTGGACACAAGAAACAAGAGTGCCCTACTTATCTCAAGACCATTGGGAAGAGCAAGGCACTTGCTGCTACATTGAGCAACATTGAGCCTGAGGATGACTCCGATAATGAGGATGATGGAATCCTAAATGCCTTCACTACCACTGTAAATCCTACTGAGGGGATTGTTGAAGATGTGGATGAAGAAGAGGAATTGGTGGACTCTAAGTTTGAGAAAATAGATGATCAAGATGATATCCATACAGCCTATGAGAAATTGTACAAGGTTTCTGAGAAGCATGAGAAACTTTATAGGCTAGCCACCAAGAAACTCAGTGATGTGAAGCTTGATCGTGAAGAGCTTTCCACAAAGTTTGATGAAGCCAATCAGAATATTGGAGCACTAAGATTTGAGAATAATTTCTTGGCTGAGAAGATAAAGAAGCTTGAGGCAGAACTGTTCCAAGTCAGAGCTCAGTTGGAAATACATCAAGTGCTAAGCTTGATGAAATGTTCAATGTTCAAAAATCTACTTCTAATCGAACCGGTTTAGGGTATGATTTCTCTTCTCCTAGTATTGCTTCTACTAGTACTACTATTTTTGTTCCTCCTACTAATAATGTTGAATCTGATAACAATGATGTTAAAAATAAATTAGCTAGTGAGAACATAGAAAGGGTCAATCTATCTTAGGAGCACCCCTTAAGCAGGATAAGAAAGAAGTTAAAAACCCTAGGGCTAAGATGGGTAACTCTCAAAAGCCTAAACAGAAGAAGCAGCATCTCTGTCATCACTGTGGAGTAGCTGGTCATACTCGACCTAATTGCTATAAGTGGTTAGCCACTCAAAAGGGCAATAGCATGATCGCGTCGGGAAACCAGAATCAGTTTCCATCCTTTTTTTCTCCTCTTGGAGATCTTCTCAAAGGCTTCATGTTCCTTTTAACTTGAACGGTTTTAATTCTTCCCCCTCACCGCCGGATCAAGGGTTTGCTAGGCAGAAAGGTTTTTCCAAGGTATGGAAGGAAAATGGCTCCAAGTGATTCTGTCATTTTTTCTCTCTCTCCTCTTCTTGTTTTTGTCTTTGAATTACTTGTGTGTTTTGCTTTCATGTTTTGAGTCAGTCTAGTTTTATGCATTGCTTTGTTTAACATATTTTTGTTTGGTTATTTTTCAGTTTTGCTTTATTTTTTTTTTCATTTAAAAAAAATTGAAAAATCAGAAAATACAAAAATAGTATGTTTGTGTACATTGGTACTTGTGTACCTTGGATGGCCATTGAAACAAAGTTTTCTAAACTTTGTATATTTTGTACCTTAGATGAGCTTTGTGGCTCGTGTTTGTGATAAGTAAGATTAAGTAATCTCTTGTACTTAACACTCGTATCACTCTTTTTGACGGGAAGGACTAGAAAATCCTAAGAGAAAGGCATAAATAACCATCTCACCACTGTTGTCCGCTAATCATGAAATGACATCTGTATGCTTCGGCATAGCAAAAGTGCAATGTCAAATGCTGAGCATAATTGGGTATTTCTTTTCTCTCTCCTATATGCCCATGCATGATATGTTTATTAAAAGAAAAATATGCAAAGAAAAATAAAAGCAAAAAGATCAAAATGCTTTATATATGATTGCAAGCATGTCTTCTAGGAGATGTGAGAGTTATAGGATGTACCTCGAAGATGATAGTTCCCATCAAACAGTTATGATTGTGTGTGAGTTAAAGTGATTCTCTCATATCTCAAATCATCATAACATGTAGACACTTATGCAATCTTACGATGTTTTTTTCACACACAACACGCAATATTCTTTGCTACTTTTGATACATGTGCAGGTACAATGTGATTTGGCCATCACAAGGTTTACATGTGTTAATGTATGCTCACTAAACTGTCTTAACTTGTTTTTGAAATATAAGATTGGTTAGACTCGTTTAGTGTGTGTGTGTGTGTGTTTTGGGATCTATGTGCTTAACATTTTTCGTGTTGAGAAATGTTTTTGAGAGCTTAAAACATTGTTTGGATCATTGGTTGAGTAGCATGCTTGATTGCATTCATATCTATGTTTTTCT
This sequence comes from Notholithocarpus densiflorus, assembly GCA_030021035.2. Taxonomy (NCBI): domain Eukaryota; kingdom Viridiplantae; phylum Streptophyta; class Magnoliopsida; order Fagales; family Fagaceae; genus Notholithocarpus; species Notholithocarpus densiflorus. The sequence continues at coordinate 5,014,287 of JARYZH020000019.1, forward strand.
CTTATTTGAAAAAATTGTTTTTAAGCAATCTCAATAGCTTCTCGATAGCTTTCGACAAATAAGCTATCTATCGAGACCCTTCAGCCTTCTTATCGCATTCTCGATAGCTCTCGATAGCTAGTTTGATTAATCGAGAAACTTTTTGTCTCCTCGATAGCTGCTCGATAGCTACCTTGATCCATCAAGCTTCTTTGTTGAGAAAATCTTTGGACAGATCCTCGATAGCTCCTTGTTAGTTGGTTCGACAGCTAAAAAGCGCGTTTTTAAAGTTCAAAAGCTTCTCGATAGCTCTCGATCGATTGAGCTTTATGAGATTTTTTTTATACGCACCTCGCGATTTCTGTCTCATTTTTCTTTGATCTCTCTCGATAGACAGACTTCTCTCACACTCCCAAACTCTTCTCACTCAACCTATTCATCTTCCCTACTTAATCTTTGGTCTTTTCATTGCATTTTTCACAAGTATGATCTCTTTTCTAGCCTTTAATCATACATTTCATGCATTCTGACCTAGATTTTGGGATTTTTGAAAACTTTTGGGGTTTTTTGAAATTGATGAAGTTTTGGTGAAATATTTGGGTTGGGTTATGTTTATATGATCCAATAACTTCATGCATTGCATCACACTTGCATTATAACTATATTGTCATGCATTATAGATGTGTGCTATATTTGTTGATCTGCTGTGTGCTGTTAGGTTTGAATTGGGCTGAGCCTATGATGAATTTATTTTTGCATGTCACATGTTCATGCATTTTCATGTATACGTACCTTCAAGTTTTTATATTTCTATATATCTTGTTGTTGGTACTTTTCTGATTGTCTCCCTCTGTTTTTCTCTTTCTCTCCCTCTTACGTTAGTTGAGTCATGGCACCTAAGCGTAAATCTACTCCATCCCGGAACTTTCTTCGTTTCGGGGCATCTTCTTCTTCTTCTCCATCTGACCCCACTCCTTCTCACATCTGGTTCCGTGATGAGAAGGCCAAATCGGACTTCTTGGAGAACTTTTCACGACGCGGCATTCATTTGGAATGCCAAGTCGTTTTGTCAGATTTTTTTGACATTGACCTACCCACTGTCATCTACAGTAAGGGTTGGGAGTCACTATGTGGTGCCCCGGTCACGTCCCCTTCCGTGATCATACAGGAGTTCTACTCCAATATGCACAGATTTGATTACTCTATACCCTAGTTTGTCACTCGTATTCGGGGTATACGCATGGTAGTTACCCCAGGTATTGTATCCGAGGTACTACACGTCCTTAGGGTAGCACATCCTGACTACCCTGGTTCTGAGCATTTGAGGATAGTGTCCAAAGACGAACTTGCGTCTCTATTCTATGAGACACCATCTTCATGGGGTGACCGTCAAAACACCTCATGCTCGGCCTTTGCTAAAGGTTCGAGATTCCTTAACATGATGATGACATTCGTTTTCCATCCATTATCTCACTATAACACTATCATAGAGCCTCGTGCTCAATTTTTGTTATCCCTCATTGAGGATCTCTCTATTAACTTTCCCTCTCACTTTATACTCTCCCTTATAGACATCTATAAGGACACGATGACTCATGATAAGCTCATTTTTCCTACTGCTATCACAATACTCCTTCACCACTTTTCTGTCTCCTATCTCGAGTCTCCCCACTTCACATTCATGTGTGCCATTGACATCGCTACCGTTAAGGGGAGTTTTGCACAACTTCGCTCCGGCTTCTACCGCTCCATCCACCTCCGCTCCTTCTACTTCAGCAGATGGAGTGACTCTTGAGGCCATTATGGCACAGCTTGTGTGCATGGATGCTCGCCTTGACACTCTCAGCGATGAGTTGTGTCAGGTGAACACCCGTGTTGGTCGTATCGCATAACGACTGGCTGCCATGGGTGGTTACACTGCTGCTTCTTCTTCTTCTCCACTGGCATCTAAGGATGAGGACGATGATGGTGATGGTGATGCTTCTGATGCTGATGAGGATGATGATGCTAGCTCTTCTAGTGTTGATAAGATGTCTACTTGATTTACTTGCCCTTTGTCACTCGTGACAAAAATGGGGAGTAGTTTTGAGATGAGAGTAGTCATACTCATAGGGGGAGGGTTAGTATAGGAGATAGGGGGAGTGTTTATATGAGGGATGTAGTGAGGATTTTTGTATCTTTTCTTTTCTTTCTATTTTAGATACATTATCTCTTGTACATGGGTCTTGTGACCATTCGACATACATTGTACTTATATTTGGTTTATATATATTGATGTATGTTTTTCACCTATCTCTCCATGTGTTGTTTCCTTTCTCTCTTTGTTAGGACATATGTGATTCACTTGTTAGGAACATATGTCACTACTTTATGTAAATGACTAATCCTTTGACAAAACACACTTTACTTGTATTTGGGTAGATCTAGGATGTGTTTAATATTTCAAGAAACTGTGTTTCAAGATCAAGTGTTAAAACTATGCGAGTCTGACCAAGAAACAAGTTGAAGAAGTGCCTGTCATTAAAGCTTGACAGCTAGCATCTATCGAGCTTAAGAAGTTGTTCTAGCCCCGTGGCTCGACAGCTGCTCGACAGCAACTCGACAGATAGGCATCTGTCGAGGTTTATGAAAAACAGAATTTCAAATCTGTTTTGACTCCAATCCGTGATTATGTGTTTGGGCCTTCTTTTCTCACAACCTTAGACATATAAAAGGATTGTTTTAAGGGCCGTCAAAGGAGACACAAGTTGCACAAGTGTTGAGCAAAGTTTGTTCAAGCAAATTGTGACTGGAGACAGAATTTACCCTAGTTTATCATTCTTGTAAAGAAGTTGCTGTGTTTGTACACCGTAGGATTTTGTGACCAAGCATTTTCTTGATCTTCATCGTTGAGATGAACTGAAAAACTTTGCAGCCAACAACCTTCTCTAGTTGGTGATTGAAGTCGCATACTGGGATCCGCGTAATTGTTTAGTCACGTACTGGGAGCCGTGCATCAAAAGGGGAAATTGTCACTACAGAACAAATCCAATTGGGTATTGGGGTAAGGGTTCAACTGTAGGTTGGTATAAGGTACTGGGATTCCTTTACTTGTAACTGCTTATTGTGATAATAGTGGAATTTCGGGAGTGGTGACCTAAAAATCACCCGGTGGGGTTTTTGCCGTGAGGTTTTCCCCATTCGTAGTCAAATCATCGTGTCAATTTATTTTTCGCTGCATTTAGTTTAAATTGGTGATTTGTTTGTGCTACCACGCGTTTGCATGTTAATTTGATTAATTAATAAACTTGGCTAATTAATCAATTAATTCATCACAAGGGGTCAATACATTTTTGGCCTATCAAGTGGTAGCAGAGCAGACACATTCTAATTAGGGATGATCTTTAATGTGTTTGATCCACTGGCCCCTATTTGTCATGGATAAAGGACAGTCTTTAATTATACCTCATTTATTTGATGGAACTAACTATGCATACTGGAAAGTACGCATGAGAGTTTTATTGCAGTCTTTAGACGAGAAGGTGTGGCAAGCTGTAGAGATTGGCTGGACCAAGCCAAAGGAAGCGCCGACTGATTGGGATGATGCCAAGATCAAGGTGGCAAACTTCAACAGCAGGGCATTGAATGCCTTATTCAGTGCAGTCACTAATGAGGAGTTCAAGAAGATATCCTCCACTGAAACTACGAAGGAAGCATGGACCATCCTCCAGACAACCTATGAAAGAACTAAGGTTGTTAAGGATTCGAAGTTTTAGAGGCTCACTACAATCTTCGAAAAGATTAAGATGGAGGAGGATGAGTCGTTTGATGAGTTCTATGCCAAGCTCAAGGACATAGTGAACTCAGCTTTCAATCTTGGGGAAACCATTCCTGAACCCAAGATTGTGCGAAAGGTGCTCAGATCTCTACCCGAGAGATTCCATGCCAAGATTACGGCGATTGAGGAATCAAAGGATATTGACAAGATTCCTTTGACAGAGCTGGTTGGTAATCTGTAGACTTACGAGCTAGGGTTAACAAGGATTGGTAAGTCGGTTAAGAGCAAAAGCATGGCACTGAAGGCCAAGAGTAGTGACACGGATAAGTCTTCTGAGGATGAAGATTCTAAGATAAAGTCCTACATCACTAGGCAGTTCAAGAAGTTCATGAAGAATGCCAATGGGAAGGGCTTCGATAAGGACCATAGGCAATCCAGTTCTTCTCAGTTCAAGAGTCAAGACAAAGGGAAGAAGGATGCTAGGGATGGCGGTGAGTACACTATTCCCACAGGACCTAAGTGCTTTGGGTGTCAAGGCTTCGGTCACATGAAACAGGAGTGTCCTACATATCTCAAGAGCATTAGGAAGAGCAAGGCACTCGCTGCTACTTTGAGCAACACCGAGCTTGAGGATGATTCCGACAATGAGGATGACGGAATCCTAAATTCCTTCACTGCCACTGTCAATCCTACTGAAGGGATTGTTGAAGATGTGGAAGAAGAAGAGGAATTGGTGGATTCTAAGTTTGAGAAGATGGATGATCAAGATGATATCCATACAGCCTATGAGAAACTGTACAAGCTTTCTGAGAAGCATGAGAAACTTTATAGTCTGGCCACCAAGAAGCTCAGTGATGTGGAACTTGATCGTGAAGAGCTTTCCACAAATTTTGATGAAGCCAATTAGACTATTAGAGCACTGAGGTTCGAGAACAATTTCTTGGCTGAGAAGACCAAGAAGCTTAAAGCGGAGCTGTTTCAAATCAGAGCTAAATTGGAGAGGACGTCAAGTGCAAAGCTTGATGAGATGATCAGTCTTCAGAAATATGCTTCTAATCGAATAGGTTTTGGGTATGGTTTCTCTTCCTCTAATATTGCTTCTAATAGTACTATTGTTTTTGTTCCTCCAGCTAATAATGTTGAAACTAGTGAAGTTAAAAATGAATTAGCTAGTGAGAATATAGATAAGGGTAAGTCTATCTTAGGAGCACCTCCTAAACTTGCTAAGAATGAGACTAAAAACCCTAGAGCTAAGAAGGCTAACTCTCAAAAGCCTAAACAGAAGAAGCAGCATCTCTGTCATCATTGTAGAGCTGCCGGTCATACTCGACCAAATTGCTATAAGTGGTTAGCCACTCAATAGAGCAATGGCATGATAGCATCTGTAAGCCAGAATCAGCTTCAATCCTCTCTTGGAGATCTACTTAAAGCTCCCATGTTCCTTTCGAACTTGAACGGTTTCAATTCTTCCCCCTCACCGCTGGTTCAAGGGTTTGCTAGACGGAAAAGTTCTTCCAAGGTGTGGAAGGAAAATGGCTCCAAGTGATTCCATCACTTTTCTCTCTCTCTTCTTGTCTTTGTGTGTGCATTACTTGTGTGTTTTGCTTTCAAGTTTTGAGTCAAACTAGTTTTATGCTTTGCTTTGTTTAATATGTTTTTGTTTGTTTTCAGTTTTGTTTATTTTTTTTTTCATATAAAAATAAAAAAATTGAAAAATCAGAAAAATACAAAAACAGTGTGTGTTTTGTGTACATTGGTACTTGTGTACCTTGGATGGCCATTGAAACAAAGTTTTCTAAACTTTGTATCTCTTGTAGCTTAGATGAGCATCTCTATGCACAACTAAGCAAGTGAGCTTTGTGGCTTGTGTTTGTGATGAGTAAGATTAAGTAATCTCTTGTACTTAACACTTGTGTCACTCTTTTTGATGGGAAGGACTAGAAAATCCTAAGAGAAAGGCATAAATAACCATCTCATCACAGTTGCCCGCCAATCATGAATGACATTTGTGTGCTTCGGCATAGCAAATTTGGAATGTCAAATGCTTAACATAATTGGGAATTTCTTTTCTATCTCTTATATGCCTATGCATGATTTGCTTAAAAGAAAAATATGCAAAGAAAATAAAAAGCAAAAAGAATCAAAATGCATTTAAATATGATTGCAAGCGTGTTTTCTAGGAGATGTGGTAGTTATAGGATGTACCTCGAAGGTGATAGTCCCCATCAAACAGTTATGATTGTGTGTGAGTTAAAGTGATTTTCTCATATTTCAAATCGTCATAACATGTATACACTTATGCAATCTTGCGATGTTTTTCACACAACACGCAATAATCTTTGCTACTCTTGATACATGGTGCAGGTACAATGTGATTTGGCCATCACAAGGTTTTACATGTGTTAATATATGCTCACTAAACTGTCTTGACTCATTTTTTGAAATATAAAATTGGTTAGACTTGTTTAGTGTATGTGTATGTGTTTTTGGGATCCATTGGCCTAAAATTGTTGTTGAGAGATGATTTTGAGAGTTTAAAATGTTGATTGGATCCTTGGTTGTGTTGCTAGCTTGATTGCATTCATATCTGTGTTTCTCCCTTCTTGAAAAACTGTTGTATTGGGGTAAGGGTTCAACTGTAGGTTGGTATAAGGTACTGAGATTCCTTTACTTGTAATCACTTGTTGTGATAATAGTGGAATTTCGGGAGTGGTGACCTGAAAATCACCCGGTGGGGTTTTTGCTGTGAGGTTTTCCCCATTCGTAAAAAAATCACCGTGTCAATTTATTTTCCGCTGCACTTAGTTTAAATTGGTGATTTGTTTGTGCTACCACGCGTTTGCATGTTAATTTGATTAATTAATAAACTTGACTAATTAATCAATTAATTCAACAAGTGAGTATGAGTTGAGTTTGTGTTAGGATAGATTTTATTGTATTCAACAAGTGAGTATGAGTTGAGTGATTTATGACTTCTCTCATATGTTCATTTTTTTGTTGTGGTTTTGTCACGGATTGCCAAAGGGGGAGATTGTTAGGACATATGTGATTCAATGTTAGGAACATATGTCACTATTTTATGTAATTGGCTAATCCTTTGACAAAACGCACTTTACTTGTAATTGGGTAGATCTAGAATGTGTTTAATGCTTCAAGAAACAAGGTTTCAAGTTCAAGTGTTAAAGCCATGCAAGTCTGTCCAAGAATCAAGTGAAGAAGTGATGTTCATTAAAGCTTGACAGCTAGCATCTATTGAGCTTTAAAAGCCGTTGAAGCTTGTGGCTCGACAGCTATCTCAATAGATGGCTATCCATCGAGGTTTATGAAGTTCAGTTTTTCAGGGCTGATTTTCATCGAATCCGTGAATGTATGTTTGAGCTTTCTTTTCCCACAACCCTAAACATATATAAGGATTATTTTAAGGGCCGTAAAAGGTGATGCAGTTGCACAAGAGCACAATTCCACAAGTGTGAAAGAAAGTGTGACTAGAAACCTAGTTTGCCCTTATTCTGCTTTCTCTTGAAGAAGTTGCTGTGTCTGTACACCATAGGGTTTTGTGACCAAGCAACTTTATGATCTTCATCGTGTGATGAACTGAGGAACTTTGCAGTTAACATCCTTCTCAAGTTGGTGATCAAGTCACGTACTGGGATCCGCGCAATTGGTTAGTCACGTACTGGGAGCCGTGCATTGAAAAAGAGAGATTGTCACTACAGAACAAGTCCAATTGGGTATTGGGGTAAGGGTTCAACTGTAGGTTGGTATAAGGTACTAAGATTCCTTTACATGTAACCACTTATGTTGATAATAGTGGATTCTCGGGAGTGGTGACCTTAAATTCACCCGGTGGGGTTTTGTCTCGGTGGTTTTCCCCATTCGTAAACAAATCACCCATGTCAAATTTATTTTCCGCTGCATTTAACTTTGTTGGTGATTTGTTTGTGCTACCACGTGCTTTGTATGTTAATTTGATTAATTAATAAATTTGGCTAATTAATAAATTAATTCATTACAATGGGTCAATACATTCTTGGCCTATTAATAATTAACAGGCTTCTGTACCTTCCCTTCTTCCCTGATTAGTGCTAAACTTACTGCATGTAGGGACACTACTAAGTATAAATACAATTTTTCACCTGGTATTGACGGACTTAGCAGGGGAGCCATTGTAAGATAGACTTTAAGATCTTGGATGGCCTTCTAGCACTTGCCCATCCATTCAAACGCCTTCTTGAGAACCTTGAAAAATGGCAAACATTTGTTAGTAGCTTTTGAAACAAACTTTTTAAAGGCTACAACTCGTCCAGTGAGAGACTGTACTTCCTTGACATTTCTTGCTTGGATCTTATCAGGATTTGCTTTGATTCCCCTCTGTGAAACCATAAATCCTAGGAACTTCCCTGATGAAACCCCAAAGGCACACTTGCTTGGATTCAGCTTCATGTTATATCGTCTAAGTGTGTCAAAGGTCTCCTGTAGGTCGTCTAGATGTTTCTTCTCGTCCAAGCTTTTCACCAACATGTCATCCATGTAAACTTCTACATTCCGTCCTATTTATGGACGAAACATATGATTGACCAACTTATGATAGGTTGCCCCCACATTCTTCAAACCGAAAGACATCACTTTGTAACAAAACAGACCTTGACTGGTAATGAAGGATGTCTTCTCTTGATCTGCCTCGTCCATCTTTGTCTGGTTATAACCGGAGAAGGCATCCATGAAGCTCAACAATTGATGACTTGTTGTTGAGTCTACCAACTAGTCAATGCATGGCAACAAATAACTATCCTTGGGGCAAGCCTTGTTCAAATCAGTGAAGTCTACACATATCCTTCACTTGCCATTAGCCTTCTTGACCATCACTACATTAGCTAACCAATCCAGGTAATAATCTTCCTGAATAAATTCGGTTGTGTTTAACTTCTGGACCTCCTCCTTGATAGCATTATCTCGTTCAGGAGCAAAAACCCTCTTTTTCTGACGGACAGGCTTGGCTGAAGGATATACGTTCAAACGATGGGTAATGACACTTGGGTCAATCCCTGGCATGTCTTCATGGTTCCACGCAAAAACATCAACGTTATTCCTTAAGAACTAAACGAGGTCTTGCTTCGTCTTCTCTTCCATACCTGTTCAAATTCTAATAAACCTTTCCAGGTTACCTTCATCTAGAGGAACGTCTTCCAATACTTCAGTGGGTTCTGCAGCAACCCTTCTCTCTTCTATGTTCATCGTTTGAACATGCTCGTCCATTGCCAACATGGCTAAATAGCATAATTGATCTCCTTGCACTTGTCTTATTCCATATTCTATTGGAAATTTAACAGATAGGTGGTAGATAGATGTCACTGCCTTTCAATTATCCAAAGTTGGTCGTCCAATGATGGCATTGTAAGAAAACGGACAATCTACGACGAGGAAATTCACTTCTTTAACTATTTGTTGTGGATATGCCCCTACCACGACGGGTAGAGTAATAGTGCCCACTGGTTGTACATTCATTCCCCCAAATCCAACTAAGGGTGAATTCACTAGATAGAGTTGATTTCGTCCAAGTCTCATCTGTTGGAAGGCGGGATAATATAGGATATTTGCAGAACTCCCATTATCTATCAATACCCTTCTAGTCGTGTAGTCTGCAATTAGCAAAGTTATGACGATTGCATCGTCATGTGGATGATGGATTCTTCCAGTATCTTTGTCTATGAAAGTAATGGCCTGCTTGTCTGCCCCCTTCGTCCTTGAGGTCGTCTAGAGAGTTGGACATTCTGCACCACCTTTAGGTAGGTCTTCTTTGAGTTGGAAGATTGTCCTGCTGAAGTTCCTCCTACAATCACTCTTATTTCTCTAAGTGGGGGCCGTGATGGCTCTTCTACCTTACCTTTTAACTTCTCGTCCTTATGATCTCATCCAAGAAAATTCCTTAACTTTCCCTACCTGATGAGATTTTCTATCTGCTGCTTCAAGACATAGCACTCGTCTGTGTCATGCCCGTGATCTCCATGGAAGCAGCAATACTTGTTCTTATTGCGCTTGTTGGAATCTCCCTTCATCTTTTCTGGCCACTTCAAGGTGTTAAGATTGGTGCCCTTAAATCCTATGTATGACATTATGTATAACTTAATATTGTAATTAATAAAGTTGCTATATTATTATCTAAAATAATGGTAACATGAATATTTGGACATTATCATATAGTTCATGAGATGCATAATATGTGATTTATATGATTTAGTCACAGAAGATATAAGTCACAAATTCTTTGTAAACTCAGAATTTTAATTTGTAGTCGGTGATAAATTGGGCATTTCATTTGCGAAAACTATAACATATCAACTAAGATGATTTGTCTTGATCATGGAAGTGAAGACTTCTAGTTGATATGTTGATATGTTTTAAGAGTTAAGACATATTGAACTGGACCACTGTGAGATTTATTATTCTCCTAATAACTGTCAAATGAATAATAAATCTCACGACTTTTATTTACATGAACTCTTAATCCTGAGAGAATAATAGACCTGATCATGAAGTGTAGGTTACTTTGATATATCAGGAGTGAGATCTAAAGTCACAATCAAAACCTCAGTATATTGGGCAGCCACATTTAGTGTTAATGGTACATATATTCTCAAGATGGAATTCATAATCTTTTAACGGAGATATAAAATATTTCCTTGAGATAAGTTTAATGGGTTTGGTTATTCAGAGTGTTAGGCCTAACCACTTTTGTAAGGAATTACTAAAGTATATCTTTATGAAATTGGATTTCATAAATATATGATGAATAACTTAAAGGATTAAACTGGATACTCAAGGATTAAGATGTAGTAATCTTCAAAGTGGCAGTCTACATTCATGACTTTGTATTACTATGAATATTTTATGAAGGGGTTGCATGTACAATAAAGTCTTTGGATATAATTTATTAATAAGGCCTAGAGTGCAATTTTATTTATATAGTGGTATTATATATAATTAATGGTAACTTTGGACTTGTCAAGAGTTGACAGAAAGGCCCAAGGCCTATTAAAGTTAGTGTTTTATTTGTTCCCTTTTGGTCTCACTCCAAGCCACATACTAAAGTCCAATTGGAATGGCCTAAAAGGCTAACCCGATTAGATAATCAGTTATAAGGAGAGAAACATACAGAATTTTGTGAGAGAATGAAATGGTATGTATGTGAGTGTAGGACACTCTCTTATTCTCCCTTGAACACATACATATAAACTGATTGGGAGACCACACTTCTTGGGCACAAGTGGAATTGGAGTGAAGATCAAAAGTGTTCCTAAGTACTTCTAATCTTTGGTTTTGAATTTCACCGCACTAAGGTACACTTTCTTGTTCTTATATTCTGAAATTTACATAGTACATGTTATTAATTGCGAATGAAATAGATCCGTTAATTTTCCACTGCGTATGTTTTGTATGCGATACAAACATGTGTTTTTCCAACAATTGGTATCAGAGCGGTCTTCAATTTCGAATTAGTATAACATGTTTTGTGAGTTTTGGTATCAAGGATAATAGGTTCATGATGTTAGAAGATTATGCAATTAATTTTCTGCATGGTGATTGAAATTATTGTTTGATGAAAACTGATATTGATGTTATGATGTTATTTAAGTTTTATCTTAAGTATGTTAAATTGAACTTTAAGGCTATAGCAACAATGGAATTCAGTTTTGATATCAAATTCTATCTATTATGTTCATATGATGGTTGTTTGTTCATGAAAAACTGTTGAAAACTGCTTCAAAAAATTCTGGAATATTTGAGTTTCACGAGTTTCGATCGATCGAAAATTACTTTCGATCGATCGAGTGAAACAGTGACCAATCTGTTTGATTCGATTGGTATTCGATTGCTAGTCGATCGATCGAATGTTCTTTTTCAATCGATCGAGCAACGATCGAGTACCAATCGAGCCAGGTAGATTGTTTGGTGAGAATATTTTAATTTTTTAGATCAATCGAGACATACATTCGATCGATCGAAAACTGTGAATTTTGAATTTTTCTAAGTGTTTTCACATGGATAAAGTGCAAGGCTATGTGTGATTAGATTACACATGATTTCTAATTAAAAACCTTTATTTTGAAACATCTAGTGGGAGAGAAATACAAGGGTTGGATCTCACGACCTCCATTGTCAGTTCATAGTAGTATGAAATATATACTTTGTCTTTGCTTCGAGTTTAGCATTCCATGCGGAGAGTATTTATTTCATGGTACTACAAGATTGAACTTCCTGGTTTATAGTGGTTTGATCAAACACCTTATCTTAGCCTTGAGATTTGCATTCCATGCGGAGGGTGTTTTGAATCATGGTACTACAAGATAAACCTGTTAATGGTAGATGAAATGTGGCTACACATGATTCTAGACAATGGTATACGCTAGACTAAATATTATAGTATCCTCTATGCTGAGTTCTTACTATTATTATTTAGAGGCTAAATGTATAACAGCATATCATTAGTATTTGATAAGAGTTATCATGATAGCACTAATAATGAGAATAGTTCTCAATCAATCATAGTATTTAATGTTCACTCTATGCTGAGGGATATTAAATATGAGATTGGGTTGTCATTGCATATTTTATATTATGGTTTTATTAAGGTTCCATACTATATGTTTATATGCTAAATTGATAATGTCCAGTTTACTTATTATATTCATGTTTATTGTTTTCAGAATTAATCATGGCATCATTTAGTCCACTTGTTACTATTATTAATAAAAACAAACTGACTGGATCCAAGTATGTTGATTGGAAAAGAAATTTAGACATTGTTCTTACTGCTGAAGAGCACAAATATGTGCTTAGTCAACCTTGTCCTAGCTTTCCATCGTTAGATGCTCATCTTGAGGAAAAACAGCTATGTGATCGTTGGTAGAAATCTAATAAGATGGCCAAGCGCTATATCCTAGCATCTATCTCAAATGTTCTACAATATCAAATGCAGGATGTAGAACTAGCTACGGACATAATGCTAAGTCTGAAGGAGATTTTTGGTGAGGAAAGCCGTTTTGCAAGGCAAGAAACTATGAGGCAAATTTATAATACCAAAATGGCTAAAGGTACTTCAGTGAGGGAGCATTGTCTTAAGATGATCTCTAATCTGAATACACTGGAAGTTTTAGGTGCCGATATTGATGGAGAATCCCAAGTGGATATGATACTTCAGTCACTACTAGAATCATTCAAGGAATTCAGACTTAATTATAATATGAACAAAAAGATTTATTCATTTTTTGAATTAATGATTGAATTGGTAGCGGTGGAAGGCATTCTTGGTACATCCAGTGTTGATGCCAATATGGCTGAAGCTTCTACTTCTCAACCTAAGTCGAAAGGCAAGGGTAAGAAGAAGAAGAAGAAAGACTTCACCAAGCAAGATGGTAAACAGATTGCCTTAGGAGTTGCCAACAAGGGAAAGAAGAAGGACTACGCCAAAGAAAAGTGTTTCCATTGTGGTGAGAAAGGTCATTGGAAGAGGAATTGTCCAATATTTAGAGCTGCCAAGAATAAGGGTATGAAAAGTTCATTCCTTCTTGAAATATGTTTAGTAAAAAATCGCACGGATTCCTGGTGTGTGGATTCAGGTTGTACTAATCATATCTACAATTCTTTGCAGGGGTTCCAGGAGACCAGAAAGCTGAGTGAATTGTTTCTTACTTTGGCTGATGGGAGCAGAATTCCAATTATAGCTGTTGAAGTGTTTAATTTATGCTTTGATTCTTGAGTTTTAATATTGGAAGACTGTCTATATGTACCTAATGTTCGTAGGAATTTAATTTCTACAACTTATTTAAGTAAACATGGATATTGTGTTATCTTGAAAGACAATGTTGTAATAAAGAAGGATAAAGTGTTTATATGTTTTGGCATTATTGTAGATAGTCTTTATATTTTAACTCCTAATAAGCATGAATTATACAATTCTGAATTAGATAATAACTCTCATGTAAAATCATTAAAGAGAAAGTTTTCTTATACTAATGATGCATATCTTTAGCACTTGCGTTTGGGTCATATTAATTCAAATAGAAATCAAAAAATGATCAAAGATGGTCTCTTAGAGCCATTAGACATTGATGGATTTTCAGTTTGTGAATCTTGTTTGGAGGGAAAAATGACTAAAAGATCTTTTAGTGCAAAAGGTAGAAGAACCTAAGATTTGCTAGAACTAGTACATTCAGATGTATGTGGTCCTATGTCAACCCAAGCAAGAGGTAGCTATGAGTATTTCATTACTTTCACTAATGATTACTCTAGATTTGGTTATATGTACCTAATGAAATGAAAGTTGGAAGCCTTTGAAAAGTTCAAAGAGTTTAGGGCTGAAGTTGAGAATCAATTAGGTAAACGCATAAAGACCATTCGATCTGATCGAGGAGGCGAATACCTTCTTGGGGATTTCAAGGATTACTTAACTGAAAATGAGATTATATCCCAATTGACTGCACCTGGAACTCCACAACAAAATGGTGTAGCAAAAAGAAGGAATAGGACTCTTTTAGATATGGTTAGATCCATGATGAGTTATTCGACTCTACCAATTTCTTTTTAGGGATATGCTTAAATTGTATCTTTTAAATTTAGTACCTTCGAAGTCTGTTCCTAAAACACCTGTAGAGTTGTGGATTGGGCGTAAGCCTAGTATGAGACATCTCCGTATTTGAGGTTGTCCAGCACATGTGTTAAAAGGAAAGTCTGACAAGTTACAATCTAAAACAGAAGTGGTTTTCTTTATAGGGTATTCAAAAGGAACTGTTGAAGGTTTATTCTATAGTCATAAAGATAATAAAGTGTTTGTTAGTACAAATGCCAAATTTTTGAAAAATGACTATATGAATGATTATACTCCTAAAAGTAGAGTTGTTTTGGTTGAAATGAATGCACCTGTAATTGAACAATCAATGGATGAAACTAGGGATGATGTGGTTGTATTGGATACACCACAAGATATTACTCATGAGATGATTAGTACACAGGAGCCTCGTCATAGTTGGAGGATTGTTAGGTCACTTGTAAGATTTATAGGTCTGGGAGAAACTTATGAAACTATCTCAGAAGAGGCTGAAACTGATCCTTACACTTATGAAGAGGCAATGAATGACATAGAAGCACATCAGTGGGTCAAAGCTATGAAATCTAAATTAGATTCAATGTATTCCAATCAAGTTTGGGATCTTGTAAAGGAGCCTAATGGCATTAAACATGTTGGTTGTAAATGGGTTTACAAGAGGAAGAGAGGGATAGATGGAAAGGTTGAAACCTTTAAAGCAAGGCTAGTGGCGAAAGGGTATACACAAAAGGAAGGTATTGATTATGAAGAAACCTTTTCACCAGTAGCAATGCTTAAATCTATTAGGATTCTCTTATCTATTACTGCTCATTATGATTATGAGATTTGGCAAATGGATGTCAAGATTGCATTTTTAATGGCAATCTTGAAGAAGAAATCTATATGATGCCACTGGAAGGTTTCATAACAAAGAACCAAGAGCATATGGTATGCAAGTTGAAAAGATCCATTTATGGATTTAAGCAAGCATCTAGGTCATGGAACATCAGATTTGATCAAGCAATCAAGTCATTTGGTTTTGAACAAAATCTTGATGAACCATGTGTGTACAAAAGACATCAAGATAAAAGAAGTAATGTTCCTAGTGCTTTATGTTGATGATATTCTACTCATTGGAAATGATGTAGGGGTAATGTCATCAGTAAAGGTTTGGTTGTCAAGTCAATTTAGTATGAAGGACTTGGGCGAAGCTAACTTCATTCTAGGGATCAAGCTTTGGCGAGATCGCAAGAATAGAATGTTAGGTTTGTCACAAGTTGGATATATAGATAAGGTTTTAGAACGATTTAGCATGCAAAAATCTAAGAAATGATTGCTTCCTTTCAGACATGGAGTTCCTTCATCTGATGACCAAAGGTCTAAGACTCTTGAGGAAGAAAATATGATGAGACATGTTCCTTATGCTTTTGCAGTGGGAAGTCTCATGTATACCATGCTTTGTACTAGACCAGATATCTGTTATTCAGTTGGCATGGTCAACCGATATCAATCAAATCCAGGACCAAAACATTGGTAAGCTGTAAAGAATATTCTCAAGTATCTACGAAGAACGATAAATTATATGCTTGTTTACCGATGTGAGGATTTGATACCTATTGGCTATATAGATTCAAATTTTCAATCAGATCTTGATTTCAGAAAGTCCACTTCAGGTTGTGTATTCACTTTGGGAGGTGGAGCCATAAGTTGGAGAAGTGTTAAGCAATCTTGTATTGTTGACTCCACCATGAAAGCTGAATATGTTGCTGCTTGTGAAGCGGCAAAGGAAGCTGTTTGTCTCAAGAAATTCCTTTCTGATCTTGGTGTTGTGAGAATAGAGCAAGTTCCTATCACATTATTTTGCGACAATAGTGGAGTCTTGACATCCATTTGCATCATATAGATTTCTTCTTCAAGATTACCATTAAGAAATGCAGTCTTGACATCCATTTGCCAAATCTCATAATCATAATGAGCAGCAATGGAGAAGAGAATTTTGATAGATTTAAGCATTGCTACTGGTGAAAATGTTTCTTCATAATCAATACCTTCTTTTTGTGTATACCATTTTGCCGCTAGCCTTACTTTAAAGGTTTCAACCTTACCATCTATCCCTCTCTTCCTCTTGCAAACCCATTTGCAACCAACAGGTTTAATGCCATTAGGCGCCTTTACAAGATCCCAAACTTAATTGGAATACATAGAATATAATTCAGATTTCATAGCTATGACCCATGATGTGCATCTATATCTTTCATTACCTCCTCATAAGTGTAAGGATCGGATTTAGCCTCTTCTGAGATAGCTTCATAAGTTTCTCCACCTATAAATCTTACAGGTGGCCTAACAATCCTCCCACTACGACGAGGCTCTTGTGTACTAGTCATCTCATGAGTAATATCTCGTGGTGTATCCAATACAACCACATCATTCCTAGTTTCATGCATTGATTGTTCAATTACAAGTTCATTCATTTCAGCCAAAATAACTCTACTTTTAGGAGTATAATCATTCATATAGTCTATATGCATTTAATGTGGAAGAGATTAGGTAGAGAACCTCTTATTAATGCAGAGGTGACTATCTCTGTGATTCTTAACCTTTCAGGGTGTTTCCAAAGGCGAATCTGATGGTGGTGGCATCTCGGATCGAAAAGGGAATCGGTTGCCCATAGTCCCCTATGTATCTGCCAAAGGATAAGCCCTGCTTGTTACCTCGAATAAGAGTTTCGATAATGGTGGCTTACTCGGATCTCCACAGGACTTGTTAAGGGGAATTTCCCTTTATTCCTCAGGTGTTCTTACTGCAATCCACTTTTTTGGGCCTGGCCCATCTCTTAAAGAATGAGCTTTTGGGCCTTTGGGCCTCGGCCCAAGATCAAGTTCACCCCCGCACAACAGTCATTCTTTATGAATAACTATTCTTTAAAATGAGTAATAACTATGCATCTCTAAAAAGGTTGTAATAGCTATTCCATAGTAGGTATATTAATTTCTAAAATTAATATATTTCCAAATAAACAAACTTTTCATATGCTCATAACAATTATAAAAATAAAAAATCATAAAAAAATAGCTAATCTCCCTTTCAAATTTAAAAAATATTACTACCTCTGTCCCAATTTGTTTGTCCTGTTTCAAAAATCTAACTTTTTAAGGGAATATTATTTATTTTCTTGTTTAATGTATAAAAAAGTGTAAATTTCCAAAAAAGCCCTTCAGTAAATTTGGATTACCTTAAGAAGTCAAATACAAATTGTAACTTATCCTCTTAATCAAATTTGAAAAATCTACTACTATAATACTACCACAATACAAAAACTATTGGCTACAAGCATTTTGGATTACTTCCAAATTCTAGCTTATCTTTTTAATTAAATCTTAAAAACCCAATACTTCTAAAATATAAACTTTAGTTTGTAGTGATGCATTCCAGTTCAAAGGGTTGTCAATTAGTTTTCTTTTTATTAAAAAAGAAAAAAAAATAGAGTTACTCTTAATGAGGAAACTAAAAATGTACCCCAATTAGATGGATTTTTTTATAAAAAAAAGTTAGTTGGTTTTTTTTTTTTTTTAAATGGTTTTGGAAACAAAGTAGGAGCATAATATGAACATTAATAAATAAATAAATTTTAATTTTAGAAACATGACAACATTTTGGGACATCTCAAAATGGAATAAATGACAAATAAAATGGGATAGAGGGAGTATTTTTTTAGGAAATATAATTATATGAGTAATAAGATATTTCCTAAAATATATTTTAAGTTTGATTTAAAATTTTTTCATTCCATTGTCTTCGGGGTTCTACTGTTGTGTTGTCACCAAACAAATGAATAGTAATAAGTATTACATTACAACATCTTGTATTCCTTGTAATACCTATTGTTATTCCTATATAATTACCGTTACAATCTACCAAACGTGCCCTTAGACTTAAATTGTTAACTCTAAATTTTGTCATTTCACTTCAGATTAAGTGTATGACATTCAATATAATGACTATATATATCGGTTGGGTTCAAGTTACATCTAGTGTAACTTTAAACAATGTTACACCACTCAATATTTTTTAATTGGATGCGAATTTTGACAAATCTACCATTAGATTACATTATCTTCGTATATTATTCACGCTTGCAAAATTTCAAGGTGATCAAAAATTAATAGCCATGTCACGCAAAATTTGCTAAATAGTAACTTTTCAGAAAAAAAAAAAAATGGTGAATAGCATGCGGCTGAAGTTAATTAGTTATGTAGACTGTTTTTGGAACTCGAGTTTGTTAAAATCGAGTTCCAACCCAAAATCGAGTTTAGCAAACTCGAGGTCCAACTAGTCTAGATCTGACTTGGAATTATAAAAATAAAAAATAAAAAAACCACATGGAACTCAAGTTTAGTAAACTCGAGTTCCAGCCCGGTATAAAAAAGACATAGAAATAACAAGTTTGCAAAGCCAACTTTGTGGGAAATGGGAGTGCATTTCATTTAGCTTGAGATATGGAAGAACCTGATGTCATACATATTATTTTTTCCATTTGAAATTGAGCCACGTAGAGGACACCAAATACCAAATCCCATTGAAAACTCAACACGCAATTAGTCTTCAATAGGGTTAATTGAGAAACCTTTCTTCTTGGGCTAACAAAGAAACTAATGGCTTAACTTTTTACTGGTATATTTAACGCCTGGAACTCGAGTTTAGAAAACTTGAGTTCTGCGTGTTATTATTATAATTTTTTAAATCCACGTCAGATGACTAAACCAATTGGAAATCGAGTTTTCTAAACTCAATTTTGAGGTGGAACTCGATTTTGACAAACTCAAGTTCCAAAAACAATTTATTTACCTAATTAACTTCAGCCACATGCTATCCACCTAAAATTTTTCTAAAAAGCTACTCTTTAGCAAATTTTTTCGTCATGCCCTTAATCAATTGTTTAAATTCAAGCTTTTGTAGTTTAAAATAATGCATAAAAGATGAGTTTATGGATCAAATGGTAAATAACATCTAATTGAAATGAAAATTGGCATGAATGTTAAAAACATATAGAACATGTAATTCAACGGTGAGATTTTCAAAATATGAATTTTATAACAAGTTACTTGATGGTGTAATATTACTTAGAGTTACACTAGATGTAACTTGAACCCAATCCTCTCTCTCTCTCTCTCTCTCTATATATATATATGGATAATAATGAAATAATGACTATATGTTGAAGCAGTGACCCTTGCAAAATCCTAAGAAAATTTGTCTCCACGAGCTACTTCTTGCACATTTAATATGGCTAGTTGTTAAAAGCTTGATTCGCGGCTATTTTCTATTTTGGTTTGGGATTTATTTTTTTCTCAAACCCTCTCTCATCTGTGCTGGTTAGATATAATATTATACTATCGAATCCAAGAAAAATCAATTGCAAATTAAAATTTTCTAATTCTATTTGAATGGATATAAAATTTAAATTTTTTAATATTTAATACACATATACGTTCAAATAGAATAATGACTTGTTGGAAAAAAACTAGTTTTGCATCTCATACAAAACACATAGCGGAAGCAACAAACACGGATCTACTTCATTCATGAGAGATAACATGTAACCTTGAATTCTACAACAAAAAATAGAAAGCGTACCTTGATGCTGCAAAATTCAAAACAAGACTTGAGAATACCTCTAATCATCATCTCAATTCCACATGATGCTCAAGAAGTGTGGTCCCTCAATCAGTTTACATGTATGTGTTCAAGGGAGAATAAGAGAGTGGCTTACACTCACATACACACCATTTCCATACACTACATTCTTATGAAAATTCTGTATGCTTCTCTCCTTATACATAATTGATTATCTAATTGGGCTAGCCTTTTGGGCCTGCCTAATTGGGATTTAGTTTGTGGCTTGAGATGGGACCAAAGGGAACAAATAAGACTCTAGCTCCAATGGGTCTTGGGCTTATCTGTCAACTCTTGACAAGTCCAAAGTTACCATTAATTATATTTGATACCACTATATAAATATAATTGCACTCTAGGCCTTATTAATAAATTATATCCCAAGACTCAAATGATACCATTTGACCCTTCTATGAAATATCCATAGTGAACAAAGTCATAATGAACTGTCACTTTGTAAACAACTATTTTATTGAGTACCCAGTTTAATATTTTAGTTATTCACATTTATTAAAATCCGATTTCAATAAATATAAGCTTTAGTAACTCCATACTAAAGTGGGCGCCCTGAATAACCAGTTCCCATTAAACTTATCTTAAGGGGATATTTCGTGTCTCTATAAAAAGAGATTATGGATTGCATCTTGAGAATATGTGTTCCCTCAACACTACGTGTTATTACCCAACATACTGAGGTTTTGACCGTGAATATTAGATCTCACTCCTAATATATCAAAGTAGCCTACATTTCATGATCGGGTTCACTATCCTTTCAGGATTGAGAGTCTATGAAATTAGATGTCGTGAGATTAATTATTCAGGTGACAATTGTTGATTGAATAATTAAACTCACAGCGGTCCAGTTCAATATGTCTTAACACTTCCATGATCAAAACAAATCATCTTAGTTGATGTGTTATAGTCTTCGCAAATGAAACACCCAATTTCATCACTGACTACGAACTATATTTTGAGTTTACAAGGAATTTGTGATTTATATATTCTGTGACTAAATCACATAAATCAAATACAATGCATCTCAAAGACTATGATAATGTCCCATTAGTTCATTTATAAATAGTCTTATATAATTAAACAATTTAATTATTTATGACATGCCAATAAATTGAATTTTAGAGCATAAACTCCAACAATCTCCCACTTTCCCTCAAAGACAATTTACAGTATATCCGACACTTATTTCCCTTTAAAGTAATTCATAGTCACTCCAAGTCAAGGTTTGGAAACAAGTTTTAGCCAGATTTATTACATAAATTATCTTTTCTACTACTATATCTCATGTTCTTATATCTCTCTAATGAGATAATACTTACGCTTAATGTGTATCTTCACCACTTAGGATGAACACATATCTTGAAGTCCAACTTCATGAATCATAATCAAACTACAAGTCATTATTTGTACAACTAGTAACCATCAAATCCTCACTTTGGGGGACAAGCATATAATCCCTCATTCTCCTAAGATATTTGAGTATATGCTTTACTCCCACTAAATTAAGTGATCTTAGATTTAATTTATAGTTTCTTACCATGCTCACCGCAAAATAGATATTTAGCCTACTATATAGCATAGCATAAAGACTTCCTATTGATATGGTGTAAGGAACCATCTTAATATACTCTTTCTTTTATATGTCTTAGGACTATAATCCTTTATAAAGGAACTTCAAACTTAAAAAGAAACAATCATTTCTTGAAGTATTACATGCTATACTTGGCTAGAATCTACTATTTAAGCAGTTTGAGATAGACCCAACATCCTAATTTCAGAATTTTAACAAAATTTAATTCTTAGGATGTGACTAGTCTTTCTCAAGTACTTTATATCAAACTGGACTAGACAACAAGAAACTCCATTGATGACAATAACTCTACATCATTATAAATGATTAGAATGTCATCAACATACATTAAGAGATTTATTATTCTATATAGCTTTTACACATAAGGTCTTTTAATACTTGATCAAAATCAAACAACTTGATTGCTTGATCAAAGATGAAATTTTATGATTCAGATGCTTGCTTTAGTACATAAATGGACTTTAAGCAATTTGCATACTAAACACTACTGGTTCTTTGTAATGAACAAGTCTATTTACATCATATAGATGTCTTCCTCAAGATTGCTACTAAAAGAAGATTTCTTGATATCCATTGCCATATTTCATCCAAATGAAATATAATGAATAAGAGAATCTAGATAGTGTCAAACTTGACTATTTGTGAAAAAATCTTTTCATAGTCGAATTATTTCTTTCTGAATAAATCTTTTTGCCACAAGTCTTGACTTTGAAGGTTTACACCTTCAAATCTATCAATCTCATTTTCTTGTAGACCTATTTGAAAACAATAGGCTTAATGCCACTAGGCGCCTCTACAAGTTCTAGACTTTAAATAGAATCTAATTCTATTCACATAATCTTAATCTAGTAATCCATATTCATATCATCTATTGCCTTTATGTAGAATCGAGGATCAAATTCATATCCTTGTGGAATGACTTCGAAAGTGTATTCCAAAAGTATGAATTTATTTGATAATTGATAATCCTCCCACTATGATATTGTACCGGTGTAAACGTTATCTACAGAATAATGTCTTATGGTGTATCTAATACAACCATCTCATTTCCAAATGTATTTTATAGTTGTCCTACAACAAATTTGTTAGAACATATGTGTTTAACTTGTTAAGAACATATGTCATTCTTTTATGTAATTGGCTAATCCTTTGATAAAACGCACTTTACTTGTAATTAGGTAGATCTAGGATGTTTTTAATACTTCAAGAAACATGTTGTTCAAATCTAGTATTAAAGCCATGAAGATTGGACCAAGAAACAACTGAAGAAAAGTTGTTCATTAAAGCTAGACAAATAGCTCAACACCTGTGGACAGATAGCTCGACAGCTACTTAACACCTCTCGATAGCTAGGCTATCTATTGAGCTCTTCAGTTGATTGTTATCGCAATCTCGACACCTCTCGATAGTTGGTGGATCGATCGAGAAAGCTTCTGTCTCCTCTATAGCTCCCCGATAACTTCTCGATAGCTGTATCTGTCGAAGTTTAAATCTCGACACCTCCTCGACACCTCTTGATCGATCGAGGTTACGGGAATTCAGATTTCCAAATATGATTTTTGGCCCAAGCTTATGTATTTTTGTAGGGTTTATTTTCTCACAACCCTAGACCTATATAAGACTTATTTTAGAGGCTATCACATAAGAGAATATAAGGAGAACATATGCAAAAGGTGACCGAAGCCTTATTCTCTCTGAAAGAAGCTACTGCGTCTTTGCGCCTTAGGGTTTTGTAACCAAGTGCTTCTTGATCTTCATTATTGATGAAGTGAAGAACTTTGCAGCCAACATCTTCTTCTAGTTGGTGATTGAAGTCGCGTACTGAGATCCGCGCAATTGGTTAGTCACGTACTGGGATTCGTGCATCATCAAAGGGTGGCATTCATATACTGAAGAGTTCAGAGGTTCTAAAGCGGTAGAAGGTTTCTGCTGTGAGTTCATCTACGGGGATTGTAGAGTCTAGGGACAAAGGTTTTGTACTAGATCTGAAACTCCTTTTCATTATAGTGGATTGTTTTTCGGGAAGGTTTCCCCCCAGGTATTTTACTATGAAACTAGTTTGTTTCATTGGTTTTCTTGGGTCATCATATCTTGTCTTATTTATTTTTTCTGCTGCATGATTTTGACATGATATTGATATTTGTTTGTTTTAACAAGGTTTATTCATAATTAATCTAATTAACAATTTGGATTTAAAACTTGTTAATTCTTTCAACCGGGGTCTAAATTTCCTAACAAAATTCTGACATTTTTCTTCTAGAACTTTCTACCTTTAAAAGAGCCCTATTCCTCCTTTATGTATGCACTGACTTAAAAAAGTCATTGGAACTTCGTTCCTTTACAAAAAGGAGCCCTAGATCATATTATCCTCTAAATAGAATTCATAGATTGGGAATATAACAAAATAATGGTTCTAAAAGCCCATCTTTCACCAATCTTGAATATCATTTAGATTAATAAGAACTAAACATAAGTGCCAAAACATACAATATCAAAGGATGGGAACTTTCTCTTTAAAAAAAAACATGTAAATTTCCATCTAGAAATCAATCATGGACAATGCTTAGCTTTACCAAAACAAAAAAAACTTTCCTTTTGGTTATACTTTTGAGTCTAATTTTCTTTTGGCAATTACTAGGGCAACTAGCTTGTCCAACTACTTGGTATTATAATTCCTCTCCTTACCACCCTTACCTTTCGGTTCAGACTAATAATTTGAATTAATTCATATTGATCCTAGCCTTAGCTTTTAGGATGTCTTCCGTTCCGTAGAACTCACTTATCAATTCAGATAATATAAAAAGAATTTATTTACAAAACAATCTGAATGGATCAAATGATTCTAACAAGGATTTATGGATCATATCCATATGAGATTAACATTTAATCTCTACATCTAAGAATTCCAATTCATTTGAAATAAAATATTTTCATAAAATGATATAGAATTGGAACTCCTTAAGCCTTTCTTAGCACTCAATATGATTCATACCAAACATCTCATTTAGACTTAATGTAAAGTCTAAGTGTAGTACTAACTCTTGCATCTCATGCTGTAGCACAATTGATATAGAAGCCAATGTAACATTTTAGCATTTCAATGGAGACTATGATCACATCATAAACTATCTTCCATAAATGCATAATGTATAGGAAATTATGACAATGCTGAATCGAAACATATTAATGTACTTCAGCTCCTTTAAGCACCATGTCCAAAATTATTTCTTAGTTAATGTGATTCAATTAAAATAGTAGTTAGAGAAAAAAAAATTATGACAACTTTATTTTGATACCATGAACATCAATACAAGGACATTATTATTTTGCATCCATAACCATATAATATGGAACCCGAAAACCATACTATACTAGGTGCAACGACAACCTAATCCCGCAATTAATATTCCTCAGCATAGAGTGAATACTGACCACTATGATCAGGCGAGAATTATTCTCATTATTAATGCCATTATGGTAACTCTTACCAAACAAAAATAATTTGCCACTTTTCCTTCAGCCTCTAAGTAATAATGACATAGCTCATTTGGGAGGTTAACATTACACTTAGTCTAGTGTACACCATTATGTAGAATCACGTGTATCCACATTTCATCTCCCTTATAGTGTTTAAACTTGTAGTACCATGAAACAAAACACCCTCTTTTGGGATCACGAGGCATATACGCCAAGACGAGGTGCTTGTTCACACTACTTTAAACAGGTAAGTTCAATCTTGTAGTACTATGAAGTAAACACCCTCCTTTGAGATCGCGAGGCATATACACCAAGACGAGGTGCTTACCCACACTATTATGAATGATAATGGAGGCCGTGAGATCCAACCCTTGTATCTCTCTCCCACTAGAAATTTTAAAACAAGCGGATTGTCTTGAAATCATTGTGATATAATCACAATTTTAACCTTACACATCAAATGTGTTTAATTGTTTAAATTCGATGTGATCTGACTAAGTCACATCACAGTAGACATTTGCATAATCACAAAAAAGTTTAATCAAGTAATCCATGAAGTAAATACACTCCACATGGAATGCAAGACTCGAAGTCAAGATAAGGTATCTATTCACATTACAATAAACTTAACAAAATGGTTATTTCAGCACTCCCACTCGTTATTTGGGTTTTTTCTTAAATAATTGTGATCACATCACAACTAATAACCTTGCACTTGTTGAAGACTCTAATCTCATCAGAATCACAAACTAAAATGGAAGTCCTAAACTATTTAGGATTCCTTAAACACTAATGAATCAAAAATTAATTATATAGAACTCTATCCTTAACTTATTTGATTAAGAATTATAATCTCATTAGAAACTATATACCTTTTAATCTCATTAAAAACCTCTAATTAAAATAAATTAATGACTTTCAATCATGCAACAATCCTAATCTCATTAGAATGTTACTTAAAAGAAAGGTCCTAAACAAATTAAGACTAAGAGTTCTATTTAACTAACATCTTTGATCTCATTAGGTCTTTTAGTTAGATAATGATTAATAATTGTCCTTAACTTTTAAGGACTATAAAATTAATCACTCTATATAGACCCATGTGTAATCTCTTCACACATAACCTTGCCTTTTATCAAAGTTTTAACACTTAATAAAAAAGGCAAGTGAAAATTCAAAATTCAGTGCCTTCGATCGGTCGAACTTGTTTCTCAATCGATCGAAAAATGAAGAAATTCATCACAAAGCTTCTGCCTTGTTCGATTGATTCTCGATTCCTGTTCGATCGATCGAAATTAACATTCAATCGATCGAAAGGAATTCTCGATCGATCGAGGCAATGAAGAATTTCATCATAGAGTTTCTGCCTGACTCGATCGGTTCTTGATTCCTCTTCGATCAATTGAAAGGTACATTTGATTGATCGAAAGGAATTCTCGATCGATCGAAACTCACATAACTGAATTTTTTCAAAATTTTCCAGCAACCGTTTTTGACTGTTTTTGCTATTTTCCATCAAAAACACCTATTGATTTTATGAATGAAGATTCACAGATCAAAAATCAGGGTTTTCAAGATCAAGATCAAGAACCATAATAATGCTAGAAACTTTGAAAACATAATCCTAATCTCATTAGGAATAAATTTCATTAAAAGATTTTAACTAGTAACCAAAAAACTTTAATTCTAGCATTAACATACTGTTTGATCATTCTCATCCTAATGAAGTTAAACCATCAATCCTTTATGAACATTAATGGTGTACCTCACTAATACAAAAACTAGTAAAGACGGCACCATAACTAAAAGATATACCATGGTCCACTTCAAAAAACTGAATCCAACATATATGTCTCATATATAAAACATAGCATATGGATTCAAAGACACAATTATGCAAAAAATTTACTGCAGAAAATAAAAACACCAAGAAAACTCAATCACATGTTATACAAGCATGATATTGAAGACCACTCTGATACCAATTGTTGGGAAAAAATGGTTTTGCATCTCATGCAAAACACATAGCGAAAGCAACAAACACGGATCTACTTCATTCATGAGAGATAACATGTAACCTTGAATTCTAGAACAAATAATAGAAAGCGTACCTTGAAGCTGTGAAATTTAAAACAAGACTTGAGAATACTGTTAGGACATATGTGTTTCACTTGTTAAGAACATATGTCACTATTTTATGTAATTGGCTAATCCTTTGACAAAACACACTTTACTTGTATTTGGGTAGATATAGGATGTTTTTAATATTTCAAGAAACAAGATTTCAAGTTCAAGTGTTAAAGCCATGCAAGTTTGTCCAAGATTCAAGTGTGAAAAGTGCTATTCATTAAAACTCGACAGCTAGCATCTATCGAGCCTTGAAGAGCTGTTCCAACCGTGGCTCGACAGCAGCTCGACAGATAGGGTATCTGTCGAGGTTTATGAAACTCAGATTTTGCAAGTCTGTTTTTCATCCAATCCGTGATTGTATGTTTGGGATTTCTTTTCTCACAACCCTAGACATATAAAAGGATTATTTTAAGGGTCGTCAAAGGTGACACAAGTTGCACAAGTGTTAAGCAAAGTTTGTTCAAGCAAATTGTGACCGGAGATAGAATTTGCCCTAATTCATCTTTCTTGTGAAGAAGCTGCTGTGTTTATACACCATAGGGTTTTGTGACCAAGGAGCTTCTTGATCTTCATCGTGTGATGAATTGAAGAACTTTGCAGGCAACAACCATCTCTAGTTGATGATTGAAGTCGCGTACTGGGATCCGCGCAATTGGTTAGTCACGTACTGGGAGCCGTGCATTAAAAGGAGGGATTGTCACTACAGAACAAGTCCAATTGGGTATTGGGGTAAGGGTTCAATTGTAGGTTGGTATAAAGTATTGGGATTCCTTTACTTGTAACAACTTGTTTCGATAATAGTAGATTCTCGGCAGTGGTGACCTTAAATTCACCTGGTGGGGTTTTGCCTTGGTAGTTTTCCCCATTTGTAAACAAATCACCCGTGTCAAATTTATTTTTCGCTACAATTAACTTAGTTGGTGATTTGTTTGTGCTACCACGCTTATTGGATGTAATTGAAT
This sequence comes from Notholithocarpus densiflorus, assembly GCA_030021035.2. NCBI lineage: Eukaryota > Viridiplantae > Streptophyta > Magnoliopsida > Fagales > Fagaceae > Notholithocarpus > Notholithocarpus densiflorus. The sequence goes on from JARYZH020000019.1 coordinate 5,042,456, forward strand.
CTAATTAATTCACTTGGCTAATTAATTGGTTAATTCATCACAAGGGGTCAATACATTCTTGGCCTATCAAATACCTCTAATCATCATCTCAATTCCACATGATGCCCAAGAAGTGTGGTTTCTCAATCGGTTTACATGTATGTGTTCAAGAGAGAATAAGAGAGTGGCTTACACTCACATACACACCATTTCCATACACTACGTTCTTATGAAAATTCTGTATGTTTCTCTCCTTATACATAACTGATTATCTAATTAGGTTAGCCTTTTGGGCCTGCCCAATTGGGCTTTAGTTTGTGGCTTGAGATGGGACTAAAGGGAACAAATATAACTAGCTCCAATGGGCCTTGGGCTTTTTAGTCAACTCTTGACAAGTCCAAAGTTACCTTTAATTATATTTAATACCACTATATAAATATAATTGCACTCTAGGCCTTATTAACAAATTATATCCCAAGACTCTAATGATATCATTTGACCCCTCTATGAAATATCCATAGTGAACAAAGTCATAATGAAATATCCATTGTAAACAACTATTTTATCCTTGAGTACGCGGTTTAATATTTTAGTTATTCACACTTATTGAAATCTGATTTCAATAAATATAAGCTTTAGTAACTCCTTACTAAAGTAGGCGCCCTGAATAACTAGTTCCCATTAAACTTATCTTAAGGGGATATTTCGTGTCTCTATAAAAAGAGATTATGGATTGCATCTAGAGAATATGTGTTCCCTTAACACTACGTGTGGTTACCCAACATACTGAGGTTTTGACCGTAAATATTAGATCTCACTCCTGATATATCAAAGTAACCTACATTTCATGATCGGGTTCACTATCCTCTCAAGATTGAGAGTCTATGAAATTAGAAGTCGTGAGATTAATTATTCAGGTGACAGTTGTTGATTGAATAATTAATCTCATAGCGGTCCAGTTCAATATGTCTTAACACTTAAGACATATCAACACATCAACTAGAAGTCTCCACTTCTATGATCAAGACAAACCATCTTATAGTTGATGTGTTGTAGTCTTCGCAGATAAAATGCCCAATTTCATAATCGACTACGAACTATATTTTGAGTTTACAAGGAACTTGTGATTTATATCTTCTGTAACTAAATTACATACAATGCATCTCAAGGACTATGATAATGTCACATTAGTTCATTTATAAATAGTCTCATATAATTAAACAATTTAATTATTTATGACATGCCGATAAATTGGATTTTAGGGCATAAACCCCAACATGACTCACCTGACCTATGTATCATCCTAGGGATAGCAGCAGCATTAGGTTACTTTTTCATATTTTGGCAATTTTTTGAACTACGCACTCTATAGCCTTTAGATTAAATAAAATATTAAAAAATAACATTATATAACTTGTTGAAATTAGGGAAAAATAAATTAGAATGCTATCCCATATCTGAAGTTAATTCAAGTAAGGGATTCAGGTAATGACAACCAAAATATTCGTAGTTATTAATGGGGCTAAGTGCAACTTATTTCTTATGGAATCTTACAATGTTGTGGAGGAATTCTAAGATCCGTTTATTTTACTGAAATTGAAAATTTTTTTTTCTGAAAGTACTGTAGATAATGGTAAAAGTTAGCTGAAATAATACAGTGAGACTCATGAATAGTAGCAAAAATAAGTTGAATAGTAAAATAAGTTGAACTTGGAACATCCAATTTTACATCACGTCGTAAATCAATGAGTTGAGCTCACCACCTAAGTACCCCCGTGAGATAGCTCATTTTTTGTTTAATAATTACATTAGTTCCTATACTTCTTTTTCTTTTTTGAGAGAAAATTAGTTCATATATTTCAAGTCCATCAAGTTGAAGGCGTTGAGGTTGAGCGGAGGAAGAGTGAGGTTAGGGTAAAAATTTGGGAATTGTAATTTAGGTTTTCAGAAATTTAGTTGTTTTGTGAGTGATTTTTGTTTAGTCCATATTTATTTTTTATTTTTATAGTTAATTTTAGTTTGTCCAAAGGTTATTAATGTTATACTTTAGACAATTTAATTTGTTTAAACTAAAAGATTTTCCTATTATTCTTGAGTTAAAGGGGCATGGATTTTATTTTATTTATTTTCCTCGTGGTTCAATATCTAATTATTTTAGAGGAGGAGAGCCAAATATATATAAATATAAATAAATAAATATATATTTTAAGGGCAAATTTTAATTTTTCAGATTATATATGTATACTCGTTTTTTGGGGAGGGGGGATTATTAGGACCAAATTTAAAATTTCAACTTATATATATATATATATATACATGTGTGTGTGTGTGTGTGTGTGTCCTTCCCTTCCTTTCTTTTCTTTAAATAGTTCATAATTTCAAAAGCTACAAGAACATTATCAGTTATAAGTCTGCTAGGAACAAAAGCACTTTGGTTTTCTGAAATAATGGTGGATAGAATTAGTTTTATCCTATTAGCAAGAACCTTGGATATTATCTTATTGACACATTGCATAAGCTGATGGGTTGAAAATCACTCATTTTGGTTAGGTTTTTTATTTTGGGGATGAGAGCTATATTTGTTTGATTTAGGCTTGCCATTGGTGCATTTGAGTTAAGAATATTAAGGATTGTTTTAGACATATCATCTCCTATGATATCCAGTACTTTTTGATAAAAGACAGCAGACATACTGTCGGGTCCTGGAGTTTTTATTGGATGCATGTAGTGGATGGCTTTGAGAATTTCCTCCTTGTGGAATCCTTTTGTAAGTTGCTTATTCATCTCTTCAGTGATTTTCCTTGGTATTAGTTCTACCACCTCATCATCTCTAGTTGGGGATGAAGTTGTGAATAACTCCCTGAAATAGTCAGTTGCTACATTAGCAATGCCCCCCATTTCTTCACACCATTTTCCTTCTTTGTCCCATAGCCCATTAATTTCATTCTTCTTCTTACGTTGAGATGCTTTGTGGTGGAAAAATTAGGTATTCATGTGCCCTTTTTGGTACCATTGAACCCTTGATCTTTGATGCCACCTTGAACCTTCAGACGAACCTCTTTACGTCCTGATCTCGGATATTTGAGAGAGGCTCTACTTCAACCCACTTGGAGAAGTAATCAATTCTGACAAGAAGCCATCCTCGGTTTCCAGTTGCCTTCGAAAAAGGTTCGACTATATCTAATCCCTATTGGGCAAAAGGCCATGGGCTAGAGAGAGGGATAAGGACTCCTCCCCCCTCCCCCGGCTAATGAATATTCAGAGCATACCTCTGGCATTGATTGTATTTTTTGACAAACTCCTAGGTAGACTTCTACATGTTAGGCCACCAATATCCCTGAATTAGAGCCCTATGTGATAAGGATCTTCCCCTAGTGTGATTACCAAAAATTCATTCATGAAGCTCTTCTAATAATGCTTCCACTGCTTCAGGATGAATGCACAACAAATATGGGCCTGAGTGCAACCATTTGTTCAGCTTCTACTCCTCCGAAAGCCAATACCATGGTGCCTTTCTCCAGATCATTTCGGCCTCAGCTTTGTCTTCGGGTAATATCCCGTCCTTCAAGAACAACATCACTGGGACCATCTAGCTTAGGCCAATATGCACTGCATTTACTTGATAGGGACCCTACTGTCCCTACTAGATGCCACTAGATCCTTCACCATTATAACCTTCGGTAGGCTTTCTCCTAACGAGGTAGCTAGGGTTGCTAATGAGTCAGCATGGGCATTTTTGCTCTTGGGTACTTGCTCTATAGAAAATACCTCAAAGCTAGACTGCAATTGCTTCACCTGTCTTAGATAACATTGCATCCTCTAATTCTTGGCCTCAAATTCTCCTCTCACTTGCCCCACAATAAGCCTTGAATCACAAAATACTTCTACGACCTTGCCCCCGAGCTTCTTTATAGCACTCAAGCCTGCCCGAAGAACCTTATATTCTACCTCGTTATTCGTGGCCGGAAAGCTTAACCTTGAGGATTTCGCGGTAGTTAAACGTTTAGGAGATATTAGAATGACTCCAATCCCTGTATCCTTCTGGTTAGCGGCCCCATCCACGTATAGCTCCCAAAGTAGCGAACACGGCATTGTAACAACCATAATCCCTTTGTCAAGCATACACCCATACTCGGTGCCATCCTTCCCCATTCCATCAATAAACTCAGCTACCAGATCGGCCAAAACTTGGCCCTTTATGGCCGTACTAGGTAAGTATCTGATGTCAAATGCTCCCAACATAGTTCCCTACTTTACTACTCTCCCTGTATAATCTGAATTTCAGAGCAATGCCAGTAAGGGGAGCTGGGTGAGGACAACGATCATACGTGCTCGGAAGTAGTGGGAAAGCTTCTTTGTGGCATGGATAATGGCTAAGATGGCCTTCTCTAAGGGCAGATACCGGGTCTTTGCCTCCTAGAGGGACTTGCTCACATAACAAATGGGTTTTTGCACCCCTCTTTCGTTCAAATCAGAACTAAGCTCACTGCATGGGCTGTAATTGCTATGTAGGCATACAAGACCTCTTCCCTCTCAAGTTCGGATAGAATTGGTGGATGGGCCATGTATTTCTTCAACTCCTTAAAGGTCCTATCGCATTCCTTGGACCAAGCAAAGTCCTTCGACTTATGAAGCAACGCTGTCATTCTGGTCAAGCGTTGTACCTCCTTCGAGTTCCGAGGTAGGTGTAGATTATGCATGGCTCTGATTTAATCAGGGTTAACCTCTATTCCTCGATGAGTGATCATGTATCCCAAAAATTTCCCTGATCCAACACCAAAGGAACATTTAGAAGCATTCAAGTGCAACGAATGTTTCCTCAAGATTGAGAAGACCTCATCCAGATCCCTCAAAAGCTGGAATACTTGCTTGCTTTTTACCACCATATCATCTATGTAAGCCTCTATGTTCTTTCCTAGTTGAGCTTCAAACATCCTCGTCATCATTCTTTGATAGGTAGACCTAACGTTCTTTAAGCCAAATGGCATTACTCGACAATGATATTTCCCGATTGGGGTAAGGAACCCAGTTTTTCCTTGATCTGGTAATGCCAACGGAATTTGATGGTAGCCTTGGAAGGCATCCAGGAAACTCATCCAAGGATGGCCGAAGGTTGCATCAACAAGTTGGTCAATTCTGGGGACTAGAAAAGGATTCTTAGGACAGGCCTTATTTAAGTCGGTGATGTCAACACACACCCTCCACTTGCTTGACTTTTTCTCAACCACTACCATGTTGGCTAACCACTCAGGATATAAAAAAAAAAAAAAAAAAAAAAAAAAAAAAAAAAAAAAACTCATTGATAGTGTAGATATCATATTTTGTACCCCTTGCAACTCGAGCCCCCCGTTCCCTAATAATGCTAAAATTCTAAGGTCCAAGGTTGGTTTAGGGCCCGATCAGATTACAAATTGACTTGAGGGGTGTGTAAATGGAAAGTGTAACTTTTTATAAGCAAATAAATCTATTTTTGGAAAATAAAAGGCCAAGAAATCCTCGGCCTACATATGTAGGCTAGAACTTGTGTACACAGGTCTGATGCATGCGTACACAGGCACAAACCTACACACGCAGCTAGGGTTTCAAAAATCTATGAAAGGTAAGTTTTCTACATTAATGTTAAGATTTGGAACGAATCCCACATCGTCTGGGAGCTATTCTAAACTCCTATTTTCTCACTATATAAAGCCATACATGGCACCTTTTCAAAACACATAGAAAATCCTAAGGGAAAACCTAAGATTCACTAAGAAATAGTGAATCAAAGAGGGAGTTTTTCACAAAACATCCTCAAGTCAATTTTCTTTTCATTGGGACCATTTCTGGTCTTGATCTTTCGAGTTTGAGATTATTAATCACTTTTATATTTGATTATGAATAGATTGACTAAGGGGAACGGTCAAAATCTAGCTTGAAAAGCTTCTTGTTTGAGGTATTGAGTTCTAAGCTTTTCTTTTTCATTTCTTTACCTTTTCTTGCTTTAATCTTTCTGTTTTCCTTGTTTCCTTTGTTTCTTTATATAATAACATGTTTGTTTAGCTTAGGTTTTCTTTGCTTTTATGATTTTATGCATGTTAGGTTGTTAGATTTAAGTTCTACTTTATTTTATGTGTTTCTGGTTTAGGGTACAGGGTGTCTCCATATGCATGCTTCTACATGCGTACGCAAGCTCGAAGTATGCGTACGCATACAACTGGCCTGCATACGCAAGCCTATGTATGCACATGCATACTCATGCCTAGAAACTCTAATTCAGGTTTTTCTGCTTCTGTTTCTTTATTTCTTTCTTATCACATGCCTATGTTTGGTCCCTTTTTATGCTTTCTAAGTCTCTATTTCTTTGTTTAGTTGCTTAAACATGCTAGATTAGGGTTCTCTTTCTTTTCTTATTCTAATACCATGAACATGCATATAACATGATCATGCATTAATGACATGGGTGCTAAGATGCAGTAAGGTGAGTAAGGTAAGACATGCATTCACATGAACATGCATTGATTTAAATATGATTTTGATTGGATGATGAATATGGGTGAGGTTTGTAATAACATGTTTGTTTGATTCTTCATGTGTTTCTTACCTTAGATATGATGTATGCTTCTCACTTGCTGCCTTGTTTGAATATGATGTTTGCCATGATAGATGTATGCTAGGGTTGGTTGATTGCCATGATAGATGTATGTTAGGGTTTTGGATGAAATGCCATGTTGTATGCTTAGATGTATGCTAGTGTGTGTGTGTGTGTTAAGATGCGATGTTGAATATGCCTTTAATAGGATTAAGACGTAGGACACAATGAGTGGAAGTCGGCCCATGGGTCGAACGGTTTTGGGTGCCTAACACCTTCCCAAAATTATACCTAAACTCCGAACCCATACTCTAGTAGTAAGATCAGTCCTTCCACATAAGGGTTCTATGCTATATTCATGGTTCCTAGACCATAAAACTAGGTGGCGACTCCTTGCTTTCTCCGCCCTGATCCACTCAGCCGAGGCGTACTTCCCAAAAGGGCCAACCGCGCGTTGTGCCCGCAAATAGCCCCTGCCTGCTTAAGCTTGTTAAACTCCTCTTTTACTGCCTCAGCATGCTCCTTAAAGGACCATTGAGGCTGCTGCCTCCTTGGTATCACAACTTGATTAACATTGAGATGATGACATATGAACTTGGGATCCACTCCCGGTGCCTCATACGTACTCCAAGCAAAAACATCCAAGTTGATTTTCAGGAAGATCAAAAGCTCTTCCCTCTTGGTCGGTGGTAGCTACTTTCCTATTGGGAAATACTTCTCACTGTCCTCACAAAAAATGACTCTCTCCAACTTTTCACAACGTATACCAGCTTCCATTTCTTTGTCCGAAGCCCCAAATGCTTCCCTTGCTGATCGCTATAAAGCACTGTCCGGGATAGGAAGATTCACCTGCAACGATTGATGCTTGACAGCAACCACCAAACATTGCCTAGGTACCATTTAACATCCCAATAGTTCCCCTACGCACCCCTCGATTGGGTATTTTACCTTCACATATAGAGTTAAGGATACTGCCCCCAAAGCATGAAGCCATGGTCTCGCCAAGATTGCAGTATAGGGGGAATACGCATCTACCACAATGAAGTCCACCTCAACTATCTCCTTGCCTGTTTACACCGACAATCTAATCGTTCCTTTAGGGTTACGATTTTTCCATCAAATTCGATCAGGGGGTATCATACTTGCTGAGGTCGTCAGGCTTCAAACCCAACCTGTTGTACAAATCTGGGTATATGATCTTAGCCCCACCTCTCTAGTCTATCATTACTCTCTTCACGTCAAACCCCCCTACTTGGAGAGTGACCACAAGAGCATCGTCGTAGGGTTGGAATGTACCCATCGTATTAGCCTCGGAGAAACCCAGAATGGCTCCTCTTTGGTCTTAATCCGCTTGGATCCTCTGGGTTCTTCACTTACCTCTAGCTATGGTGAAATGGTCATTACCCTAGATGAGGGACTTACTTCCCTACTAGGCGCAGCAAAAATGACATTGATGGTTCCCAAGGGCGGGCATGATGCCACATCCCTTTGGATACCTAAGCCTGACTACTCCCTCCAGCCCAAAGGCTGGTGCATGAACTACTTCAACTTCCCTGCTTTAACTAACTGCTCCAAGAAATCACGCAACATCCTACAATCCTAGGTTGTATAACCCCAGTCCTAATGATATTGGCAGTATAGACTCTAATTCCACTTGGTGGAGTCCCCACCCATCTTGTCGGGCCACTTAAAGTAAGGCTCATGGTTTATCTTTTCCAACACCCGATACACGGGTTCCTTAAACACCGAGTTAACCATCTGGGTGTTGTTTTGGGAGCTTGATTGAAAAAAAATCTCTCCTCGGTCGATTAGATTCTGAATTTGTCTGGTCGAGGATTCCTTCATTCGGGTGTGAAGACCTATACTTTCCCTTTGCCTTGCACTTGATCGTCTTCAACTCTTTTGTGTTCATCAATGCGATCCATTAGCTAGTGCATGTCCTGAGCAGGCTCTATAGTAAGGTATTTTCTCAAGTCTGAATTCATGGGTAGCTCCACTTTAAAATTTCTGATGGCCACGTCCTTAAAGTCCCCATCAATCTCATTGAAGAGCTCCCAATATCTGTCTAAATAGGTTTTCAAGGATTCTCCCTCCCTCATGGCCATAGAGAGCAGAGATTCCAAAGGCCTAGGGATTCTACTACACGTCAAGAATCAAGCGCTGAATGCCCTGGTGAGCTCCTCGTAGGACCCTATCAAGCCATCTTCCAATCCATCGAACCACCTCATGGCAATGGGTTCGAGGCTGGAAGGGAAAACCTTACACATGAGAGCCTTGTTTCTAGAGTAAATGGTCATCCTCTGATTAAAATGGCTCACATGCTCCACCGAATCAGTCCTTCCATTGTAGATCGTGAAGGTTAGTTAGGTAAAATGATGGGGGAGCTCGGCCTCCTCAATATGACTCGAAAAAGTGACCGAGAGATCAAATGCAGGGCTCTGCCAATAGCATCATTTCCCATATTCTCAGGAGGTGAAGTCCTGACCCTTCTACAACGATATCTCTCTCCTCCTACCAAACGAGAGGTTGTTATAAAGGATTTGTTTGGAGGGCTCCTGGATCATTACCTATAACTTTGTTCTCCCTTCGAATTAGAGCTTTGACTTGGTGAGGGGGTTCTATTCTCACTTACATGCATTCTACGTTGAAGCCATTCACGTAGATGAACAACCTCTAACTTGAGATTACACATCTCTTGTTCATGCGAGATTTGACTTCTAGGCCTTAAATGACTTTGGTTGATGTGGTCTGAGTAACAAACTCAGCCCTTACGTTAGGAGACTGGGCCACCTCACGATCCCTTCTTCGTTCTAAGTTCACAAAATGATCTCCATGTTGAAAACCCACAGATTCTTCCTTATCACCCTTTCTATCACCATGGACGATAATCTCATCTCTCCTAGAGTTTTCCATTTTTCCTCCACACACAAAGCTACAAGTACGAATTCAAGGTGACCTTCCTATAGATGGCACCAATTGTGTGAGCCAAAAACTAACAACCCAAGGTATGGGGTTGTATCGAGGCCCAATACAATTAATTTATAGAGGTAGGTGTAGACACCGCATTTTGTACCCCTTACAACTCGGGCCCTTGTTCCCCAATGATGCTCGAACTCTAAGGCCCAAGGCCAGTTTAGAGCCCAATCAAATATCAAATTAACTTGAGGGGTGTTAAAATGGAAAATATCACTTTTTAAATGCACAAAATCTATTTTTGGAAATAAATGACCAAAGTGGCCCTCGGCCCATATACGTGGGCCACGACCTACGTACATGGGCAAAAGCATGCGTACGCAGGCACATTCCTGTGTACACAGCTAGGGTTTCAAAAGCATGGAAAAGGCAAGTTTTCTGCAATAATGGCTAAGGTTTGAAATGAATCCCACATCATCTGGGAGCCATTCCAAACCCCATTTTTTCCACTATAAAAAGCCTTACATGGTACATTTTCAAAAGACACAGAAATCCCACGGGAAAAACCTAAGATTCACTAGAAAATAGTGAATCAAAAGGGAGTTTTTTCACAAAACACCCTCAAGTCATTTTTATTTGATTGGGACCTTTTCTGGCCCCAATCCTTTTAGTTTAACGTTGCTAATCACTTTCTTTTCTATTTATGAATAGACTTGACTGAGGGGAACGGTCAAAATCAAGCTTGGAAAGCTTTTTGTGTGAGGTATTCTTTAAACTTCTCTTTTTTCCTTTCTTTTACTTTCAGTCTTTAAATCTTCCTGTTCGCTTTGTTTGTTTGTTAGAATATGCTTTAATATGTTTTTCTAGGTTAGGTTTAAGTTTCTGTACGTTTAAAATGCATGTTTGTTTGTTAGATTAGGGTTTTAGTTCATGCTTTGCTTTTCTACTTAGTTCATTTCTAGGTTAGGGTTTTGAACAAGTCCCACACACGCAGGCCTCTAGTTGAGCACACAGGCACTTACCCAGAAACCCTAATCTAGATTCCTTGTTGTTTGGCTCATCCGTTTCACATGCTTTGTCACTTTTTAAAGCCTTTTCATATGTTCATATGTATTTGTGCCTCTGTCTTATATGCTTGTTTGTCTTTAAACATGCTTAGATTAGGGTTTTATGTTTGCTTCTTGTTTTGAATGCCATGAGCATGCATTCACATGCCCATTCATAATGCCATAGGTGCTAAGATGCTGCAAGGTAAGTAAGGTAAGTCATGCATTCACGTGAACATACATGTTGTTTGTTTAATCCTCCTTTGATATATGTGTATGAAGTTAATGCCTTGTTCATAATATGTGTTGCTTGCTTAAGGATGTTCTTGTTGCCATGTTTGGGGCTGTTGCCATGTTAGACAAATGTTAGGGTTATGTGTGGTTTGACTCTCTTTTGCTTTAGGATAGATAAGTATGTTTGTTTAGGGATAAAGATGTCATGTTGTATGTTAGATGCATGATTAGTGTGTGTGTGTGTGTGTGTAAGTTTAGAATACGAGTATTGAATTAGTTTTTAATAGGGTTAAGACATAAGACACAATGATGGGAGGCCAACCTTAAGGTTGGGCGATCTTGGTTGCCTAACACCTTCCTAAGAACATACTTAAACTCCGAACCCATACTCTGGTAGTAAGATTAAAGGTCCTTCCTCAAAAGGACACTATATATATATATGGTTCCTAGACCATTGCAAAAACTAGGTGGCAACTCCCCCCTTATGTCCACAGTAGATTATTAAGGTCAACCTTTTCCAACTTAATTGAATGTGTCAAATAATTAAGTAAATGGTGTGTAGTCAAGAACGGCTTCTTAATGCAAAAAAGAAGAAAAAGACAAGGAAAAGATGGTATAACCACTTCCTCGGGATGATTCGAGGATAGCGCTGATAGTCTAAATTAAAGTTCTTTTTCTTCCAAAGCTCTTGATTACATTTGATCTTATTTCTCTCTTAATTTCTCATCCCCTTTCCTGTAGGGGTCTATTTCCCTTATATACCTACCTAGAATGCATCTCAACCCTCCACTTGGATAGTCCCTATTTCTCATTCAGATGCTTATCCCATCAGGGCCTTGCTGGAGGTGGTGGAATGTGCTGCTAGTAGTGAAGGCACTGTTCAAGGGTCATTCTACCATTAATGCGGCCAGCTGAGTTGGTGCAGTGTATTGAATGCGGAGGTGATGGGCTATTTATCTAGAAACTTTCTTTCATCTTTGCTTGCATGTCTCCACTTCTTTGCTCTTTCACAACATCCTGGCCCAAGTGGCTTATCTATAGCCTCCAATGAGCATTTGCTCCTTGGGTCCCTAAGGCAAGCCGTTTCCTCAGGCTCCCACACCGGAGCTCTTAATGTTGCACTAGGTCAAGTTTGGTGAGGAGCCGGGCCCATCTTCCCCTCAGGCTAGGATTGCCTTACAATTTCCTCGTCCAAGCTTCACCCCCCACACGACTATTACCTAAATATTAGTGATGATTAAAAATAAGTCAAAATTATAATATCGTTGCATCTCAATTCATTGAAAGTTGAAAGCAAGTTCTGAATAAACATGAACAACTCTTTTAACCTCACTCTGCTTTCCAATGGCTTGGGCTTGCACTGTTCCCATTACTAGCATTGTGCTTGATGTCAGAGCGTCGGAGTACTGTGTAGTACTAATCTATATATATAAATATATATATATATTAATAGGTAAAGTTAAGAGAAAATCCAAATTAGATTTTAATTGGATTTCAATTAGAGTCCAATTTTGTGCCACATGTTCATCTAAATTTTTTATTTTTAAAAAAAAATTATGTGGCAAGTAAATTATTACATGCAAATACCAAAGAGTCTAAAGCCAATTAAATTCTAAATCATATAAATATATAATGATATTTTAGATATATATGGTTCAAAAAAAGTGTAACATATAATTGTGATTGTTTTTAATGTATTCGTGCATATGCACGGGGATTACACACTAGTCTATTGTAGACACTTGATTTTGCACCCATAATTTAATCAAGGAAGATGGATAGAGTGACCATTCATATACCTGACATTTAGAATTGCATTACATGCATTAATTCATTCATTGCATATCATAAAAATGATATTGAGATTCTAACGGTCGTGACGGTGTGTTCAATTTCCAAATCGGACCGTCGGATTGAAAGATATCACATGATCAAGTTTGCACAGTTTGCACGCATTTTGTTTGAGTGGAACCGACCACGCATGATTAATTAAAATTAATTCTGATTGGCTAAACAATTAAATTAATTAAATAATTTTGTGATTGGTTGTTGGTTAGTGTCAAAAATAGACTTGCTTGCATGGGAATAAAATGGATAATCAAATAACAAAGAAGTTGTGGATAATCAAGACTTTTTGGAATATTTATCTACAAGATAATTGTTACTTTAAAGACCTGAATATCCCGAAAGAGGGATTAATTTTTAGAATACAAATTAAAAATGTGTCTAAGTACAATTCTCGGCTAAAAAGTCCTCAAAAAAGGAGTCCAAATTGGACCAAAACTCAAACGCGGGCTCGGCACCCAAGAGGGCCATTTGGCACTCTTGGAGTGCCGATCGGCACTCCCAAAGTGCCGATTGGTCCAAATTGTTGGCACGGCCCGGAGACTCCCTGATTGAGATAAGACTTATCATTTACGATTTTTTAGAGATAAGGACGCATTCCAATTTATATCTGATCTCATTTTTTAAGCATCCCAACCTCTATAAATAGAGGAAACAAATCAGAATTAAGGGCTCTTCTTTTCTGACCTTTCAATACCCCTTACGTTAAAGATGTTCTGAAGGCTTTTGCTTTAGGAACTTCTTTTTTGTAAGTAAAGTATTATAGGCTTCAAAGAGGTGAACAAATTTCTTTGAATCCTAAAATATTCTTTCATTAGAAAAGCACGCTCATGCAAGAGGTATTCTGTTTTTCTTCTTTCTTTCATTCTTTCATTAATTTTGGTTATTGTTTGATGCATGAATATGTTTAGCATATATATATATATATATATATATATATTGTTCTTGATATGGTTACCATGCTTAAATACGTTGCTAGAATTTTCTTTAACATGTGCTTAGGTGTTTGTTTACTGTAACTCTTTTCTTAAGTTTCAAAATCTGCAATGGCTAACAAAATTCTTTTATGAAAACTAAAAAAACTTATCTGTATTTTTCAGATCTAATTTTTTCTAAACTCAAAAACTGATCTGTATTTTTCAGATCTGATTTTTTTAAACACAAAAAATTGATCTGTATTTTTCAGATTTGTTTTTTTTCTAAACACAAAGACTGATCTGTATTTTCAGATCTAATTTTCTCTAAACACAAAAACTAATCTATATTTTTTTTTATAAACAACTAATATATATTTTCATTAAATATAGATCTGATTTTTTCTCTAAACCCAAAACTGATCTGTATTTTCATTAAATACATATCAGATTTTTTTTCTAAACACAAAACTGATCTATATTTTCATTAAATACAGATCTAGTTTTTTTCCAGAAAAATTTTTCTTTGTTACAAAATTGCAAATTTTGAAATTTAAAAGAAGGGATTGAAAATTAGGTTGAAGTTTTTTTATATGTGATGCATGCATAATAAATTTATCGCATGAGTGTGGATCCCCTTTCAAAATGTCTTTTCTTTTAATTTTTTTTTTCTAGAAATAGATCTTTTTTTTTTTTACAAACCAAATTTATTTTTTTTATTTTTTTTTATTTTTATTTTATTTTTTTTTTACTTTTCAAAACAGATCTGATTATTTTTAACAAAATCTTATTATTTCTTCTACATAAAAACAGATCTGTTTTTTCTTGATAAAATCGTTTTTTTAACTTTACATAAAACATATCTAATCTTTTTTAACAAAATCTTATTCTTTCTTTTACATAAAAACATATCTGATTTTTTTTTACAAACTAAGTCTTATTCTTTTAATTTCCAAAACAGATCTGAATTTTCTTGAAAAAGAGGACACGTCCATAAGGAAAATTTATTTAAATTAATTTTGTCAAGTGTGTGTCATGTGTGTTCAACATATCCTTTAACATCATGCAAAAATGGTATATTGGACATTAGAGTTTAGAAGACTAGACTCTGTCTGGGTGGAATGGGTACCTAACACCTTCTCATTCCGTAACCTAGCCTCCGAGTTTAGGATTTTTGGATAGATCGATTACTGTTTTGTCTTGTAATTTGTGTAGAATGTAACTAGGACCAAAGTTTTGTATTCTTTTGCATAGATGTAACTAGGACCCAAAGCCTTGTAAGGTTAATTTAACAAAGTTGTACTTTTCTTTATTCAATCAATGACAATAAAGTATTTTGATCATGTAATTTGTATTTATTTTTTCTTATTTTTTTTGTATAAAAAATAAGTGGCAACTCCACACCACTTACCCAAAAAGAGAGGTGCCTTTAAAAGCACCCAAATCTCTTTTTTGAGAGCACCCAAATTTTTGTGGTCTCTCACATCTATATATATAATAATAGGTGAAGCTGAGAGAAACTCAAATTAGAATTTCAAATTAGAGTTCAATTTTGTGCCATGTGTCTAAATTTATGTAAAGAGCACATCATAACTATTATTCCAGGTGTTCAATTCAAATCTGAATTTTGCACAACCTGTCCAGTTTAACTTCTTAATTTGTGTTCTAAGTGAGTTATTATGTCAAAGTTAGTAGTTTTAGGGCCTGTTTGGTAACACTGTTTGAACGACAATTTTCGTTGTTTAAACAACACAACACGTATTTTCACAACACTTTTTTATCCACACATATTTCCACAACACTTAAACAACATTACTAAAATAACATTACCAAACGGCCCTTAATTTTCATGCCAAACGTGAAAACCAAAGAGATTAACGTAATAACACTTAAGAGTCACTAAACTTGGACCAGCTTTTGTAGACCGTTGAAATGCACTGTTTCACCGTCTATATTGAAATCGGGAGCTAGAGAGACAATCGTAAAGCACTGAGAGGAAGAGAGTGCCTTAAGGCAGAGAGAGAGAGAGAGAGAAAGAGAGAGAGAGAGAGAGAGAGAGAGTGCCACCACCACCTTCAAGCCGTTCTTCTATTTCTCTCCTCAATCGTGATGCTGCTTGCAATTATGAGATAAGTTGTCTTTTTTTTTTTTTTTTTTTTTTCTTTTTAAACGTTTTTGTGATGGATTTATATATGTTGGTTTGTGGTTGGTTTGCTTTGGGTAGGTGTGTTTTAGGTATTTTGAAACGTTTGAGTTGCTTTGTTGCAAAAAAGTTTTTTGATTCTTCACTCATGTTTTGTGTTGTCTTCAGTGAGAGAGTCGCAGCTGGATGTTTCCTGGACCTCCCTGTGTATTTAGGAGATGCTTTCAACTGAGAAGTACAAAAATTTGTATTAGAAAGTATGCTTGTGTGCAAGTTCGTTGTCTGGCTCGCTTTATATCCTTCATAAAGTTAGTGCTAAAATTGAAAGAGCATGTGCAACTTAAATTAACGATTTGGGTTTTGAGCAAGTATTTTCCCAATATGGAAACCTTTGCCATGCTGATGACGTTGATCATGACCTTAATTTAGAAAAGGCAGAGGCTATAGCTGTAAGTTGTCTTCTGCCCATGATCTATCAATTGGCTGAGTAGAAGAAAATGGAAAAATTATTTTATATGTCATATTTCCTACTTCTCACTCATGCTTACAAATAACTTCTAGGTTGTTCAAGAGACCTTGGAATCTAATGTACAGTTTGCAGACTCTGTTCTTGCTCAGGTAAATAACTTATATATCTCTATAGTGAGTATAACAAATTGCTACAAAATAAGTACTAGTTTTTCTTTGGTGCTATGACATGTTTTTGATGTTGTTGAATGATGGCATGCAATGTGCAACTAATTGGGGCAATGAAAACCGTATGCAATTAACTGAGTTGCATAGTTTATAATTTATGGAGAAGAGATATTATTCCCTTTTTATCAGTTATGCAGAGATTATTTCATCATGTAAAGGTGTTGTTTACCACAATACTCTTACAAATATTGACATTATGATAAATTAGCAAATTGATTAGGTTTTGGGTTTGATTGGTCCAAAAAAAAGTATCATTTTTCTATGATGCATTGTAAGATAGCTCATGGGAGTTAGCACAAGATTTTGTGTGTTTAAGAGGGGTCAATGGTTCTAGCAAAAGGTGGTTAAGCCTACTGAAAGGTGCATTGGGTTATCTAACCTCCTTTTAGTACTAAAACTATAATATAGATGTTCAATGGCCTGCACTAGGATTTTTAGAAAAATAACACTACTACACATTTAATAGTTTCTTTGCAGTTGAACAAGAAAGCATATCAATATTAGCACATGCAATAGAGTTCATCAAGCCAGGTATCTCTAATAGTTCCTAATTTGTAAAGGAATTAATGTATTTTGAAATCAACATGAAACTTGGGGGATATAAAACATATAAATTAAGGATTGTCAGATTGGAAATAATGGAGATTTTTTTGCAAAAGATGGTCTAGGAACTCCAGGTGAAATTGAAATCTTTAATTTAATTAGATTCTCAATTTTGTGTCACATGTCCCAATTAATTTTTAATTTTGTGCAAAATGAATTATTGAGTGTAAAAATCGAAGAATCCAAATCCAATTAGATTTTAAATTAGGTTCCATTGGAGTTTACTTTTCCACCACGTGTCCATCTAAATTTTTGATTTTTGTGGCAAGTGAATTATTAGATTCAAAAATCGAAGAATCCAAAACCAATCATTTTTAGGTAAAGATTAATAATTTGCATTTATTATAATTTAGAAATATATTTTTTTAGTTTTCAAACAAATAAAAAGGAATTTTTTTTTTTTTTTTTTTTTTGTTTAGAAAGAATAAAAATAATAAACTTTAGAGATAAGCAGTAACTGTAATTTCTTTTCTGAACTTAAAGGGGAAAAAAATCCTAAATTTTAAAAATTCTCTTTTTGAATTCAAAATGAAATTTGTTATTTGACATTTATGACCCTATTTCTAAATGAAGTTACCCTTCATTAATGAGGATATTTTTGAACCACATAAAAGTCCAATTGAAAGAGAGGAATCCTCTTATATATAGTATAGATATATATATATTTATATATATTACATATTTTAGATATGTATAGTTTAAAAAAGTGTAAGCTAATACCATATATAATTTGAACCACTTCTAAAAGAAATGTATATTTTGAACGGTATAATTGTAATTGTTTTTAATTATATCCATGCATATGCACGGGGCTACACACTAGTATATATTAATAGGCTAAACTTAGAGAAAGTCTAATTAGAATTTTAAATTAGAGTTCAATTTTGTGTTATGTATCCAAATTTATGTGAAGGCCACTGTAGACACTCAATTTTACACCCATGATTTAATCAAGGAGTATGACTTGAATGACCATCCATGTACCCTAAAAATCATGATTGCATTACATGCATCAATTTCTTCTTGCATTACCTGCATCAATTTCTTCTTGCATTACATACATTAATTCATTCATTGCATATCATAAAAATGATCTTGAGATTCTAACGGTCGTAACAGTGTTTCCAGTTTCCAAATCAGACCATTGGATCGAAAGATATCGCATGATCAAGTTTGCACGGTCAACATGCATTATGTTTAGAAAGAGTCGACCACGCATGATCAATTTAATTCTGATTGGTTAAGCAATTAAAATTAATTAAATAATTTTGTGATTGGTTGATAATTAGTGTTTAAAATAAGGATGCATGCATAGGAATAAAAGGGATGATTGAATAACAATAAAATTGTGGATAAACTGAACTTTATCAAGATTTATTTTAGAGTATTTATCTACAAGATAATTGTTCTCAAAAAAGTCTGAATTATCCAGAAAAGAGATTAAAAAAAAAATCACAGACGGAGAATGAAAACGCGTCTAGATGCAAGGACCGGTCAAAAAACCCTAGAAGAGGAGTCCAAATAGCACCCGAACACGAAAGAGAGTTCGGTGTCCAAGAGCCAATTCGGCACTTTTGGAGTGCTGAACGGCACTCTAAAAGGGCCAAATTTTTCTTTGTTGGGCTTTGGCCCAACGACCTTCGGGTGACAATTAGGCACACCCTTTTCAATCTTTTCGCAAAAGGATGTGTCCGGATTCACATCCTAATCGTCCGTGCCTATTTTTTAGAGTCTTCTGGTCTCTATAAATAGAGACTGAACCTCATAATTCAGCACCTTTTTTTCTACGCTCTGAGAGGCATAAGTTTTGAGGCTCTCAAATTGCTGATACTTGCTGATCCTCTCTAAGATTTGCTGCTTAAATTAGGGTTTTTAGTTTTCAAGGATAACTGAATAAGTTTCTTTGAACCCTACAACATCCTTTCAAGAACAAAGAGTGCTCATGCAAGAGGTTGTTTACTTCACCCTATCTTTTCTTTATGCTTCTTTTTATGTTGATGAATGTTTTTATTCATAGCATGAATTATTAATCATTTTTTTGTTTAAAGCATGATTGATTTTATGTAATTGTTATAGTCTCTTTCTTTAATATCAATAATATGCATGTGAACAACTCTTCAGTTACGTGGTTGCTCAAGTCCTCATAGTCACCAGCTGTGAGGATGGACGAGAACTGCTCCAGCGCATACTTAGAATCTTCGTGGAGGAGGACAGGTGGTTTTTCAGTGACGGGGACAGGACTCGTCAAAAGTCCCTTGCCCCTTCCTTGACCAAGTGGAGTGGCCGTCCTTTTAGTTTCAGCCTTTAACCTCACGACGGACTTGGGGGCAACTTTGGGCTTTTTTGGAAGACGGTCGGTCTTCTTTGACGGTTTCCTTTTGGTAGACAAATTGGCCAGACCCGTCCTCTTAAGAGGTTGACTCCCCTTTTGTTTTTTCTTTGCAGCTTGCTGCTTGATGTAGGCCCTTCTCTTGCTGTCTTCCATTTCTGCACAAAGGTTGACAGATATCAGGAGTTAGATAATTTATAAACAAAGAAAGAAACCAAAGTATTGGGCGACAAACTTACGTTGGCATACTTGACGGTCGTACGTCGGGCAGCTACTGTGGGCTTTGGTTCGTCACAATACCAGTGGAGAGTATCTAAGTTGACTAACTTAGCCCACATCCTCTCTGACAGTTTGGTTTTGTTGAAATTTTTTTCCAAAAAACTCCACTGCTCAAGTGAGACTTGTGGACGGTCCCGGGCTGCAAAAGGAGACAATTAAAGTAACAAGTAAAACTAACACAATTAAAAACCTAAATATAGATGGATGCATACCCGACGGGAGCATTATACCCCATGTTTTGTCGACGGGCATGAACTCTTGGCCACTAGGGTGACACATCCACTCGTCACCCTCCATGAAAAAATAGTGACTATTCTAGTTCTCGTTAGAGTCAGGGGTGTCACACACGAGCCTCAGCAATGAGCTCCTGGGCACAAAACTGTACATGCCCTTAGACTGAATGATCTCAGTTGGATGGTAACAGTGAAAAAATTCTTACACCGTCAACCTACGCACCCCGTCGGACATGGCCCTATACAAGACCTCCACGCCAAGGAAAACCCTCTAGGCGTTTAGGGAGATTTGGGTGACGGCCAACCCTAAGTATTGAAGGAGGAGATGGTGGAGGGTGCTCAGGGGGAATCTATGCCCTGCTTTCAGCATTTGCTCATAGACTCCGATGCCTTCGACACCCTTGTAATAACACTTCTCTGACTTGTAGGGCAGACGGAGGGGTATGTGGTCGGGTATCTGGTACTTCTCCCTAAGCGTTTTGAAGTGCGACTCTTTGATGATAGAAATGAAGTCGTTGACGGTCCATCAGGACCTATGACGGATTGGGTTGGGGGTTCAGCACCAACTAGGCCATCAGTAGAGTCACCCTCTGACTTATCCGTGTCCAAATCCTCATCCCTTGTGGAAGGTGAGGCGGCCGATGGATTCCTTTCTTCACTTGAGGTGCCAGGGTTGTTCTGACCTGACGGGAACACCTCATTGTAGCCTGCCCCCTCGTGGACACACGATTGGTTACTTGACGCACTAGACATCTGTCACCTACACGTGACGGGTAAACCCTAAGGCGCTGACGGATCTACATAAACGACGGGTGTGTGAAAGTCGTAAAAAATAGCAAAGGAATTCAATAGAAAGGTGAAAAGTACTTACTGGTGGAAGATAAGCAACAGGAGAAGTGTAGATGACAGGCGCACCAAGTGGACGGTATGCTGGTTTATCAAGGGATACGGTAGTGCTCTGATCGTGAATTCGCTGAAGAAAGTAAAGAATGAGAAGTGAAGAAGCAGGTTTATATAGAGAGAATGGCACAGAAGACGAAGGGACTCTTCGTTCCAAGAGATCAACCACTGAAAAAATGACATATGCCCCTACAACATTAATGACCCTAGGCTAGCCTGTCAATCTGTGCACGCTTCTCAGGAGACGAATCAAACCATCACTCCACGAGTCTGTCCAAAGGAGGTGACGGACCCATAAAGTGAGGGGGCAACTGAAGAGTATAAAATTAGGGATGATAGATCTATTTTAATAGACTTGACGGTACTATATTAAGTGGACGGTTAGTTTCTCTACATGGATGGATCCGAGATACACAGACATGAGGTGGACGGATCTCAAGGGCACATGCCGTTTGTGGGAAACGAGATAAGCCGTACTTACCGCTTCCCGAACAAAAAGTTACATGGTACTTACTCATTCGATGGCAACAACTAACAATCAGGGTGACGAACCGCACACCACTGCCCTAGACAGGTAAGTTCAAACCCTTGCAGCGGCAGTGGAATGCCTCACCAAGTAGAATCATGACCTAGAGGAACAGCTATGCAAGAAAAACGCAACGCTTAACACCCAAGAGGAAGACCAGGAAGGAACCAGCACTAAAAAAAGGAATCAAGAGGGGTCGGAAGGTAGCAACGCCCCAAGCAGACAAGAGCGACAGGATACCAGCCGACCATCCGCTACAGATACAGCTCCCCCTCACATAGTTGCGGAGATGCAGATGATGAAGGAACGGATGGACTTCATGATGAATGACCTCAGAGGACAGGTGTCTAGCGACCTCGATGACTTGGTCCATCGAACTGATTCACCACTCACCGCATCCATCACGTCGTTTACCCTACCACCAAAGTTCTGTATGCCTCAAGTAGAAAACTACGACGGATCTAAGGATCCTCTAGATCACCTAGAGTCCTTTAAGACTCTGATGCACCTACAAGGAGTGGTAGACAAGATTATGTGCAGGGCCTTCCCCACTACGCTGAAGGGCCCTGCAAGGATTTGGTTCAGCAGGTTGACGCCTAATTCCATTGGTGCCTTTAAGGAGTTGAGCGCCCAGTTTGCCTCACACTTTATCGGGGGGCACAAGTATAAGAAATCCACCGCGTGCCTAATGAGCATCAAACTAGAGGATGAGATGCTGAGGTCTTACATAGCTCG
Source organism: Notholithocarpus densiflorus (assembly GCA_030021035.2). Taxonomy (NCBI): domain Eukaryota; kingdom Viridiplantae; phylum Streptophyta; class Magnoliopsida; order Fagales; family Fagaceae; genus Notholithocarpus; species Notholithocarpus densiflorus. The sequence goes on from JARYZH020000019.1 coordinate 5,064,399, forward strand.
CTTTAACAAGGAGGCACTCTCAATCGATGGAGCTGACGACAAGATACTTGTTGTCGCGTTCACGAACGGGCTATGGAAGGGTAAGTTTCTATTTTCCTTGTATAAGAATGACCCGAAGACCATGTCGGATGTGCTCTACAGGGCTATTAAATACATGAACACGGAAGACGCGCTGTTAGCTCGCGAAAAGAAGCCCAAAAAGACAGAAAGACAGTTGGAATCACGATAGGACAGAGGGCAGAAGATGGCCAGGACAGGACATAGAAGGGAAGATAGGTGCTCCAAGCCTCCCTCCGGAAGGTTCACAAGCTTTACCCCTCTGAACACCCCGATTGATCAAGTCTTGATGCAGATCAAGGACGAAAGGGCCCTGACATTCCCTGGCAAGCTGAAGGGAAACCCTAGCAAAAGGTCTAGAGATAAGTACTGCCGTTTCCACCGCGATCACAGCCACGACACGTCCGAGTGTTACGACTTAAAGTAGCAAATAGAAGCTCTCATCAGGCAAGGGAAGTTACAGAGGTTCATCGGTAAGGAAGGGATAGAGCAGCCCCAAAGACCGCCCGTCCAGAGAGAAAACGAGCGCCCTAGGCCACCCTTGGGAGACATAAGGATGATTATAGGGGCAGCGCGGCTTCCAGTTCTTCCAAGAAGGCACGCAAGACTTACCTACGGATGGTTCAGAACATCCAGCTGACAGGATACGTCCCAAAGATAGCACGAATCGACAACCCCGTAATTAGGTTCACGGAGGAAAATTCCTAACGTCTCCATCACCCACACGACAATGCACTTGTAGTTAGCATACGTGTAGGGGATTATAACACCCACCGAGTCCTTATGGATAACGGGAGCTCTGTAGATATCTTATACTATCCGGCATTCCAACAGATGAGGATAGGGAGAGAACGGTTGATTCCAACCAACGCACCACTCGTAGGATTTTGAGGAACGAGGGTGCATCCCCTAGGAGCGGTCACCCTGCTGGTAACGGTCGGAGATTACCCTCAGCAGATCACCAAGGATGTCACGTTCCTTGTTGTTGATTGTTCGTCTGCGTACAACGCCATATTGGGTCATCCTACTTTGAATTCATGGAAGGTCGTGACCTCAACCTACCATTTGATGATCAAGTTTTCCACCGAATACGGAGTGGGAGAAGTAAAAGGGGATCAAGTGGCAGCATGCAAATGCTACATTGCCATGCTAAAGATGGACGATCATTTACAGACTATGTGTATAGAAGAACAGCGGACGGTAGCCGAACCAGTGGAAGGGTTGAAAGAAGTCCTCCTTGATAATTCTAGGCCTGAACGAACAATGAGGATAGGCACTTTGGCCAGCCAGCCAGTGCGTCAAGCACTCACAACGTTCCTAAGGGAAAACCAGGACGTGTTCGCTTGGAGTCATGAGGACATGCCAGGAATTGATCCATCGATCATAGTCCACAAGTTGAACGTATTGCCCTCATTCTCTCCCGTCCAGCAGAAAAAGTGGGTGTTCGCACAAGAGCGGGACAAAGCCATAGCTGAGGAGGTACAAAAATTACAGGAAGCAGACTTCATACGAGAAGTGTACTACCCCGACTGGCTGGCGAATGTGGTGATGGTAAAGAAAGCCAACGAAAAGTGGAGGATGTGCGTAGCTTTCACAGACCTAAACAAGGCATGCCCTAAGGACAGCTATCCTCTCCCGTAGATTGACACCTTGGTAGACTCAACTGCAAGATACCAGCTACTAAGCTTCATGAACACATTCTCTGGTTACAACCAAATCAAATTGAATGAGGCTGATCAAGAGAAGACTTCATTCGTCACCAGCCAAGGTCTCTTTTGCTATAAAGTGATGTCATTCGGACTCAAGAACGTGGGCGCCACGTACCAAAGGTTGATGAACAGAATGTTCGCACATCAGATTAGAAGAATGTGCAAGTTTACGTGGACGACATGTTGGTAAAAAGCATACGGGAGGACGACCACTTGAGCGACCTCCAAGAGACCTTTGACACCCTTCGGTCGTACAACATGAAACTGAATCCGAACAAGTGTATGTTAGGGGTGACGGCATGAAAGTTCTTGGGATTCATGATATCCCAAAGGGGTATTGAGGTCAATCCGGAAAAGATACAAGCCATTATGGAGTTAGCTTAGCCAAAGACAGTCAAGGAAGTGCAGAGCTTGAACGGCAAGATAGCTGCATTAAACAGGTTTGTCTCAAGAGTAACGGATAAGTGCCTACCTTTCTTCCGCACATTGAGGAAGTCGTTTGAATGGACGACCGAATGCCAGCAAGTGTTTGAAGATATGAAGGCATATCTTTCTTCCCCGCCATTACTAAAGCCCATCTAAGCTCAAGGAAGAACTGTTCCTATACCTAGCCGTCTCCCCGGCCGCTGTCAACGTGGCTTTGGTTAAAGAAGAGGATGAGGTGTAGAAGCCTGTATACTTCACAAGCTGAGCACTGCGAGGAGCAGAAAAGAGGTCCCCCCAGATGGAAAAGCTCGCTTTCATATTAGTAACTGTGGAACAAAAACTCAAGCCGTATTTCCGGGCACACACTATAGTCGTCCTAACGGATAAGCCCCTACGTAGAACTACGAACAACCCTGAAGCTGCTGGACGAATGGCATTATGGGCAGTCGAGTTAAGTGAATTCGACATATAGTATTGACCACGCACGGCTATTAATGGGCAAGTAATCGCTAACTTCATCGCATAATTCACTCTCATGAAAGACTAGAGGGCAGAAGAGAGCCCACAATGGAGTATCCACATAGACAGATCCTCCAACAGGCAAGCAGGTGAAGTTGGTGTGGTACTCCATAGCCCAGAAGGATATAAGATCAAATGCATGGTCCGTCTTGACTTCCCTACGACTAATAACGAAGCTGAATACGAAGTCTTGATAGCGGGGCTGGACCTTGCCAAGGCAGCAGGAGCTGAAAATCTGGTCGTATACTACGATTCCCAAGTAGTAACTAGTCAGGTTAATAGCGACTATGAATGCAAGAATGAACAGATGAAGAAGTACCTCGATCAGGTGAAGGATCGAGTTAGCAACCTCCAAGTAAAATTTGTTCAAATCCCAAGAGAGGAGAACAAGCACGCCGACCGACTTGCTAAAGCTGCTTCGACGGAGCATATGCTCATCCCTGATCAGGTATTATCCTTCATACAAGCCTCATCATTACTAGACAATGCCAGTGTACAGGAGATAGGGTCCGAAAACTATTGGACAACACCAATAGCCTCCTACCTAAAGGACGGTGCACTACCGGACGATAAGGAGGCTGCAAGGAAGTTAAAGGTTCAAGCAGCTCGCTTCATTCTGATTAAAGATGTTCTATATAGGAGGGGATTCTCCCGACCGTACTTGAGGTGCCTTGTCCCTGAGGAGGCAGAATACGTCATGAGAGAAGTCCACAAAAGAGTCTGCGAAAACCACTCTGGATCACGATCGTTAGTGCACAAACTAATCTGGGCAAGATACTATTGGCCAACCATACAAAAGGATGCCCATGCATATTTTAAAGCTTGCGACAAGTGTCAGAGATTTGGCAACCTCATCAGGCAACCAACAGAAGAGCTCACCCCAATGACGGCCCCATGGCCGTTCGCTCAAAGGGGGTTGGATATCATGGGCCCGTTTTAAACGGCAGTTAGACAATTGAAGTTCCTAGTAGTCGGTATAGATTACTTCACCAAGTGGATAGAAGCGGAAGCCTTGGCCACCATTACTGAGAAGAATGTGCGAAGCTTCGTATGGAAGAACATCGTTTGCAGGTACAGTATACCCAGGGTGCTGGTCTCGAACAACAAGAAACAATTCGACAACGACGCATTCAGAGATTTTTGCTCACGACTAGGGATCAAAAACCACTACTCATCACCCACCCACCCACAGGCCAATGGACAAGTTGAGGTCACAAACCGATCCTTGCTCAAAATCATCAAGACTCGGCTCGAGGGGGTCAAGGGTATATCGGCGGACGAACTACCAAGTGTTTTGTGGGCTTACAAGACAACGGCAAGGACGCCTATAGGGGAAACCCCGTTTCGACTAGCATACGGAAGCGAGGCAGTCATCCCGACTGAAGTAGGACTTACAAGCTACAGGGTAGGGAACCATGACAAAAGAAAGAATGATGAAGCTATGCGCCTGCAACTTGATCTGGTGGACGAAGTAAGAGCAACAGCTGAGTAGATGTTAGGATGGTACTAGAATCTCATGGCCAAGCACTACAACTCCAAGGTCAGATACAGGGACTTTCAGGTTGGAGATCTTGTCTTGAGAAAGGTGATGAGTGCCACAAAAGACACCTCCCAGGGCAAGCTATGACCTAACTGGGAAGGACCATACAGAGTTGCATCATGGCATAGGAAGGGAACATACCACCTGGAGACACTGGACGGGTAAAAGTTGCATCACCCATGGAACACAGAGCACCTAAAGAAGTACTACCAGTAGACAAGCGATGACACTCCTCATTTCCAGTTTATTTTTCCTTTTAGTTTAATTTTTATTATCTACAGTTTCTTTTAGGCCCAAGGGCAGGTTTTTTATCTTTTAAAAAAAAAATTTACACATGGTTCACCCCAGCTCTAACACTCTAGAGTTGAAAAAAGATCTCTAACTTAACCTTCGGAAGGTCTTTGGCCGGTACCACACCGGTACTCTCCTAGGGTTTTCTTTGTTCTTGTTTTGCAGGTGTTATCTTGAGCATATGAGTACTGCGTGACTTACTAACGATTTTTGCCATCATCAAGTTCTTAAGTACATTGATTTTCCAAAAGAAAAAGTGGTCTCAAAGATACTGCAGAGAAAAACTATTTTCTCTTCTTTAAATCATACGTATATTTTTAACTGCCTTGGTAGTTACTTTATTTAATAACTCTTATTAAATATATAACTGATTATCTAATTGTGTTAGGCTTTTGGGCCAACCCAATTGGGCTTAAATGTGTGGCTTGGGATGGGACCAAAGGGACTAATAAGGCTCTAGCTTCGATAAGCTTCAGACTTATCTGCCAACTCTTGACAAGCTCAAAGTTACTATTAATTATATAACAAGTACCACTATAGAAATATAATTGCACTCTAGGCCTTATTAATAAATTATATTCCAAAACTCTAATATAATATCATTTGACCCCTCCATGAAATATCCATAGTGAACAAAGTCATAATTAAACTATCACTTTGTAAACAACTATTTTATTCCTTGAGTCCCCAGTTTAATCTTTTAGTTATTCATATTTATGAAATCTAATTTCAATAAATATAAACTTTAGTAACTCCTTACTAAAGTGGCCGGCCCTAAATAACTAGTTCCCATTAAACTTGTTTCAATGGGATATTTCGTGTCTCTATAAAAAGAGATTATGGATTCCATTTTGAGAATATGTGTTCCCTCAACACTACGTGTGGTTACCTAACATACTGAGCTTTTGACAGATAAATTAGATCTCACTCCTAATATATCAAAGTAACCTAAATTTCATGATCGAGTTCACTATCCTCTCAGGATTGAGACTCTATGAAATTAGAAGTCTTGAGATTAATTATTCAGGTGACAATTGTTAATTGAATAATTAATCTCACAATGGTCCAGTTCAATATGTCTTACACACTTAAGACACATTAACACATCAACTAGAAGTCTCCACTTTCATGATCAAGACAAACCATCTTAGTTGATGTATTATAGTCTTCGTAGATGAAACCATCTTAGTTGACACCATCTTAGTTGACTACGAACTACATTTTGAGTTCACAAGGAACTTGTGATTTATATCTTCTGTAACTAAATCACATAAATCACATACAATACATCTCAAGGATCATGATAATGTCCAATTAGTTCATATACAAATAGTCTCATATAATCATTTATAGCATGCCAATAAATTGGATTTTAGGGCATAAACCCTAACAATCTCCCACTTGCCCTCAAAGAAAATTTGCATATATCTGACACTTATTTCCCTTTAGAGTAAATCATAGTCACTCTAAGGCAATGTCTGGAAAAAGTTTCAACTAAATTTATTGCATAAATTATCTTTTCTACTACTATATCCCACGCTCTAGTATCTCTCTAATGAGAATATACTTATGCTTAATTTGTATCTTCACCACCTAGGATTAACACATATCCTGAAGTGAAACTTCATGAATCACAATCAAACTACAAGTTAGTATTTGTACAACCAGTAACTATCAAATCCTCACTTTTCTGGACAAGCATATAATCTCTTGTTCTTCTAAGATATTTGAATATATGCTTTACTCCCACTGAGTTAAGTAATCCTGGATTTAATTGATATATGCTTACCATGCCCACTGCAAAATAGATACTTGGCCTAGCATATAGCATAGCATAATTGAGACTTCCTATTAACATGGTATAAGGAACCATCTTCATATGCTCTTCCTTTTATATGTCTTAGGACTATAGTCCTTTACAAAGGAACTTCAAACTTAAAAGGAAGCAATCCTTTCTTAAAGTACCACATGCTATACTTGTCTAGAATCTAATCTATTTAAGTAGTTTGAGATAAACCCAACATCCTAATTTATGAATTTTACCAAAGTTTAACTCTTAGGATGTAACCGGTCTCACCCAAGTACTTCATATCAAACTAGCCTAAACAACAAAAACTCTATTGATGACAATATCTATATATCATTCTAAATAATTAGAATGACATCAACAAACATTAAGAGATGAATTACTCTATATAGCTTTTACACACATAAGGCTTATCACTACTTGATCAAAATCAAACAATTTGATTGCTTGATCAAAGATGATATTCTATGATTTAGATGCTTGCTTTATTCCATAAATGGATTTTAAGCAACTTGCATACTAAATACAACTAGTTCTTTGTTATGAACTAGTCTAGCTACATCATATAGATGTATTTCTCAAAAATGCCACTAAGAGAAGCTTTCTTGATATCCATTGCCATATTTCATCCAAATGAAATATAATGGATAAGAGAATTTAGATAAAGTCAAACATGACTATTGGTGAAAAAATCTTTTCATAGTCAATCCATTTCTTTCTGAATAAATCTTTTCGCCACTAGTCTTGACTTTGAAGGTTTACACCTTCTAATCTATCAATCTCATTTTCTTATAGATATATTTGAAAACAATAGGCTTAATGCCATTAGGCGCCTCTACAAGTTCTAGATTTTAAATAGAATATAATTCTATTTATATAACTTTGATCCAGTAATCCATATTCATATCATCTATTGCCTCTACATAGGACCGAGGATCAAATTCATATCCTTATGGGATGACTTCACAAGTTTATCCCAAAAGTATGAATTTATTAGGTAATTTGATAATCCTCCCACTACGATATTGTACCGGTGTACTAGCTACATATAGAATAATGTCTTGTGATGTATCTAATACAACCATCTCATTTCTAAATATATTTTATAGTTGTCCTAAAATAGATTTTGACATTTTACTTCTAGACAATTCTACGTTTAGCTTTAAAATTATTCACATAATCATTATCTAGAAACTTTGTATTTGTACTTTATAAACACCTTGTTATCTTTATGACTACTAAAACAATCTTCCGCAATTCCTTTTGGATACCCAACACAAACACACATTTTTCTACCTTTTGGTTCCAATTTGTCAGACTTCCTTTCTAGCACAAGTGCTGGACATCCCCAAAAGTGGAAGTATCATATACTAGGCTTTCACCCAATCCACAATTTGACAAATGTCCTAGGAACAAACTTTTGGAATCAATTTTAGAAAATGTATTGTATTTAATTAGAATATATCTCCAAAATGAAATAAGTAAATAGAAATACTTATCATGTACATTACCATTTCTAAAAGAGTCATATTCCTCCTTCATTGGAACTATATTCCTTTACAATAAAGGAGCTCTAGGTCATATTATCCTCTAAATAGAATTCATAGACTGGGGATATAACAAAAACTAATGGTTCTAAAAGCCCATCTTTCACCATTCTAGAATATCATTTAGATTAATAAGACCTAGATTTAAGTGCCAAAACATACAATACTAAAGGATGAAAACTTTCTCTTTAATAGTAAAACATGTAAATATTCATCTAGATTACAATCATGGACAATACTTAGCTTTACCATAATGGAAACACCTTCCTTTTCGTCCTTTTTGGCAACTCCTAGGACAACTGGCTTGCCCAACTGTTTGGTATTATTATTCCTCTTCTTACCCTTAGCTTTCGGTTGAGGCTTAGAAGTTGAATTAAGTCATATTGATCCTAACCGTAGCTTTTAGGTTGTCTTCCGTTGCGTAGAATTCACTTATCAACTCAGATAATATAGAAAGAATTTATTTATTTACAAAACAATTTGAATTGATCAAATGATTCTAACAATGACTTGTGGATCATATCCATATGAGATTAAAAATTAATCTCTACATCCAAGGATTCCAATTCATTTAAAGATGAAAATATTTTCATAATATAACATAGAATTGGAACTCCTTAAGCCTTTCATAGCACTCAATATGATTCATACCAAACATCTCATTTTGACTTAATATAAAGTCTAAACCTAGTGCTAACTTTTGCATCTCATGCTGTAGCACAATTGAGATAGAAGCCAATGTAACATATTAGCATCTCAATGAGACTATGATCACATCATAAGCTATCTTCCAAAAATGCATCATGTATAGGAAATTATGACAATGCTGAATCGAAACATATTTATGTACTTCAACTCCTTTAAGCACAATGTCCGAAATTGTTTCTTAGTCAATGTGATTCAATTAAAATAGTAGTTAGAGAACAAAGATTTATGACAACTTTAACTTAAAACTATGAACATAATTACAAGGACATTATAATTTTGCATCCACAACCATATAATATGGAACCCATAAAACCATATTATATTAGGTGCAACGACAACCCAATCCTGCAATTAATATCCCTCAGCATAGAGTGAATACCGACTACTATGATCAGGCAAGAACTATTCTTATTATTAATGATATCATGGTAACTCTTACCAAACAAAAATAATTTGCCGCTTTTCCCCTACCCTCTAAGTAATAATAGCAAGAACTCAGCATAGATGATACCATCAAACTTAGTCTAGTGTACACCATTACCTGGACTCATGTGAAGCCATATAACTCTACCCTTGTGAGGCTTAATCTTATAGTACCATGATGCAAAACACCCTCCGCATGGAACGCAAAGCTCGAGGCTAAGACGAGGTGCTTGCCCACAATACTATAAGTCGGGAAGTTCAATCTTGTAGTACCATGAAATAAACACCCTCCGCATGGAACGCAAGGCTCAAGACCAAAACGAGATGTTTAACCCCACACCACTATGAATCGACAATGGAGCCTGTGAGACCTAACCCTTGAATCTCTCTCCCACTAGAAATTTTAAAACAAGTGGATTATCTTGAAATCATTACGATCTCATCACAACTTTAACCCTACACATCAAATGTGTTTAATTGTTTAAATTCGCGATTTGACTAAGTCACGTCACAATAGCGTAACGAACATTCGCGTAATCACAAAGAAGTTTAATCATGTAATCCATGAAGTAAATACCCTCCAAATGGAATGCAAGGCTCAAGGCCAAGACAAGGTACCTACTTACATTACAATAAACTTAACAAAAAGGGTTATTTTGAATCCAACACTCCCACCTGTTATTTGGGTTTTTCTTTTGATTATTATGATCTCATCACAATTTATAACATTGAATTTTTTAAAGACTCTAATCTCCATTAGAATCATTAACTAAAATGGAAGTCCTAAACTATTTAGGATTCCTTATACTCTAATGGATCAAAAATTAGTTATAAAGAACTCTATCCTTAACTTATTTGATAAAGGATTCTAATCTCATTAGAAACTATATAACTTTTAATTAGAGCTTTAATCTCATTAAAACTTCTAATTAAAATAAATCAAGGACTTTTAATCATACAAAAATTCTAATCTCATTAGAATGTTTCTTAAAAGACAAGTCCTAAACAATTTAGGACTAAGAGTTCTATTTAACTAATATCTTTTATCTCATTAGGCTTTTTAGTTAGATAATGATTAATAAATTATCTTAATTTTTAAGGACTATAAAAATTAATCACTTTATATAGAATTATGTGTAATCTCATCACACACAGCCTTGCTTTTTATCAAAGTTTTAACATTTAGTAAAAAACAAGTGAAAATTCAAAATTCAATGCCTTCGATCAGTCGAACCTTTTACTCGATCGATCAAAAAATTGAAGAATTTCATCACAAAGTCTCTACCTAATTCGATCGATTCTCGATTCCTATACGATCGATCGAAAAGAACATTCGATCGATCGAAAGGAATTCTCGATTGATCGAGACTCGTAAAACTGAATTTTTCAAAATTTTCTAGTAACCGTTTTTGATGTTTTTATTATTTTCCATCAAAAACACTTTTTGACTTTATAAAAGAAGATTTATAGATCAAACATTAAGGTTTTCAAGATCAAGATCAAGAACCCTAATAATGATAGAAACCCTTGAAAACAAAATCCTAATCCCATTAGGAATAAATTCCATTAAAGGATTTTAAATAGTAAACAAAATACTTTAATTCTAGCATTAACATAAATTGTTTGATTATAAATATATAATGCAAGACTAGCAACAGTACACGTTAATCATTCAAGAATGAAAACTATTCATTCATACATGTACCAGCGAAAATCAAAAGCAACTGGCAATGTTAATTATAAAGCTTTAACAAACATATAAACAGAGGCATGTTAACGGCAGATTGAATATGCCACATGGGTCCATGATATACATTTGTAAAAGAACATATCATGCCAAGATGGATATACGTTAACGGCAAAATTAATTATTGAATAAAAAACAATAACCATGCCAAAATACCAACTATATCCAACCAGTGCAAAACGAAGTGCACGCACTTGACTGCTATTCCAATAACATTCATATTCTTAAACCTCAAACCATGTCTTTCATAAAAAAACACGATCAAGGACACAATTATGCAGAAGAATTACTGCAGAATTTTGAAAACACCAAGAAAACTGTTTTCTTTAATTCTAAAACTCACTCACATGTTATACAAGCATGATATTGAAGTTTGCCCTGATACCAATTGTTGGAAAAACTAGTTTTGTATCTCATACAAAACCCATAGCGGAAGCAGTACAAGGATCTACTTCATTCATGAGAGATAACATATAACCTTTAATTCTAGAACAAAGAACAGAAAGCGTACCTTGATGCAATAAAATTCAAAAGCAAGACTTGAGAGTACCTTCAATCTTCATCCCAATTCCACATGGTTCCCAAGATGAGTGATCTCTCAATCAGTTCTTAAGTACGTTGATTTTCCAAAAGAAAAGTGTTCTCAAAGATACTGCAGAGAAAAACTGTTTTCTCTTCTTTTAATCATACGTACATTTTTAACTGCCTTGGCAGTTACTTTATTTAATAACTTTATTAAATAAATAACTGATTATCTAATTAGGTTAGCCTTTTGGGCCAACCCAATTGGGCTTAAGTGTGTGGCTTGGGATGGGACCAAAGGGACTAATAAGGCTCTAGCTCCAATGGGCTTCAAACTTATCTGTTAACTCTTGACAAACCCAAAATTACCATTAATTATATAACAAGTACCACTATAGAAATATAATTGCACTCTAGGCCTTATTGATAAATTATATCCTAAAGCTCTAATATAATATCATTTAACCCCTCCATAAAATATCCATAGTGAACAAAGTCATAATTAAACTGTCACTTTGTAAACAACTATTTTATTCCTTGAATCCCCAGTTTAATCTTGTCGTTATTCATATTTATGAAATTTAATTTCAATAAATATAAACTTTAGTAACTCCTTACTAAAGTGGCCTGCCCTAAATAACCAGTTCCCATTAAACTTATTTCAATGGGATATTTCGTGTCTCTATAGAAAGAGATTATGGATTTCATCTTGAGAATATGTGTTCTCTCAACACTACGTGTGGTTACCCAACATACTGAGGTTTTGACCATTAAATTAGATCTCACTCCTAATATATCAAAGTAACCTACATTTCATGATCAAGTTCACTATCCTCTCAGGATTGAGAGTCTATGAAATTAGAAGTCGTGAGATTAATTATTCAAGTGACAGTTGTTAATTGAATAAATAATCTCACAGCGGTCCAGTTCAATATGTCTTACACACTTAAGACACATCAACACATCAACTAGAAGTATCCACTTCCATGATCAAGACAAACCATCTTAGTTGATATGTTATAGTATTTGCAAATGAAATGCCCAATTTCATCACCAACTATGAACTACATTTTGAGTTTACAAGGAACTTGTGATTTATATCTTTTGTAACTAAATCACATACAATGCATCTCAAGGACTATGATAATTTTCAATTAGTTCATATACAAATAGTCTCATATAATTGAACAATTTAATCATTTATAACATGTCAATAAATTAGATTTTAGGGCATAAACCCTAACAAGTACAAGCTAATTTCTTTGTAGAACCCACAAGTTCTACTGTGCACTTCTTCCAATTTCCTCTAGTCCTCTTCACGCCTCACGCATCTTGAAAGGATCCCTCCGGGCATTCTACGGTACAACTCTCCTTTCATCAGGACAGTCATTTACGGTCTTTAATTCTGCCACATATTTCCTCCTTCAATAGGGCTTCTTTGATGGAAGCCCTCCAATCTTTCTCACATTCCTCCTTTTTTGGGAACCTTTCCTTGAGTACTTCAATTATAGGCCCCTTTCTCTTCCTAACCTCTACTGTGGTACTGCTTCCTTCAAAGGCTATTTGTGAGCCTAATGCAGCCAACGCGTTCGCGTATCTATTCTCACTCCTTTAGGCATGCTCTATCTCGAACGTGCAAAAATTTTCTTCCATCCTTTGAGCCAGCATCTTGTCAAAGACCAAGGCTGGCTTCCTTAGGGAAAAACTCCCCTTCGTTTGGCAAACCACCAAGTTGGAATCACCCACCACCTTCAAGTGTTAGACCCCCATTTCGAGGGTTGTTGCCAGTCCTGTCAGGTACACCTCATATTCTACTGTGTTGTTTGAGCACAGAAATTCCAGCTTAAATGATAGCGCGGTCTCTCCTTTTCTGTGATAGAGGACCACCCTTACGCCTCCTGAGCTTGTCATAGAGGAGTCGTTGAACTTCATAACCCACTTATCTATTACCACTTCTGCCGTAGCCACTTCTCTAGGTACTTCGTCATCTAGCGGGAATTCCTCTTCTCCAAGAAATTGGGCAAACAAGTCTGCTATGTGCTGGCTTTTCACCACTTTGGGTGTTCCCGCTTTCAAATCATATTGCAATAGTTGTAATAACAACTGTGATATTCAACTGGATAGAATGGGTTGTCGTAGAAGTGCCTTGATCATGTGGGACTTTGTCATAAGATGTACCTCGTAGGCCAAGAAGTAATGACATAACCTCTATGACGCGTAGAAAATTTCTAACCACACTCTTTCCCCCCGAGGATAGCATGTTTCAGCATATTTTAAAGCACGGCTAATGTAGTACATTGGCTGCTCAATGCCCCCTCCATCCTCCTGAGCTATTAATGCCCCGATGGCAGACGAGCTTGAGGCTAAGTAAAGCAAAAGTGGCTTTCTGTGAACTGGGCCTACACCGTGGGTAAGTTCATCATAATCTGCTGTAGCTTTTGGAAAGCTTTCTACTGTTTGTCCCCCCATTCAAAACTCTGTCTTTCTTTAGCAACTTCACAAAAGGCCGAGGTAATCGATGTTATGCCTGGTATAAACCTTTTAATGTAGGAGACCTTGGCTAAAAAGCTCTTCAGCTTTTTGCTAGTGGCTAGTGGCTTCATAGTCGCTATTGTTGTGGCTTTTTCCAACATCTATTCCTCTACTATAGACCAGGAACCCTAGGAACTTCCCAGCAGGATCTCCAAAAGCACATTTTAACAGATTCATTCTTAGCTTGAAAAGCCTACACCACTCAAACACCTTTTTTCAGTACTTTGATGTTATCCTTGCGCTTTCTTGACTTTACCACAATGTCGTCCACGTAATCCTCCCTTTAACGGTATGCCATGGAAGATTACAGTCATGGTACGTTGGTAAGTCACGTCGGCATTTTTCAGTCCGAAAGGCATCACCGTGCAATAGAAATTCCCGATGGATGTTCTGAAAGCAGACTTCTCTGCATCCTTGTGTGCCATTCGAATCTGGTCGTAGCCAATGAACCCATCCATGAAAGAGAACATGGCGTGCCCAATAGCAGAATCAATCAACAAGTCCATGTTTGGCAGGGGAAATTCATCCTTTGGGCAGGCTTGATTAAGATTTCTAAAATCTACACAACATCTGATTTGCCCATTCTTTTTCTTAACAGGTACAATGTTGGACAGCCACTCTGGGTGCTAGATTGGTTTGATGACTCCTACCGTAAGCAACTTCTACACCTTCTGTATTATCTGCGCCTCTATGTCGGTATGAAATACCTTGGTTGGCTGGGCCACAGGTCTGGTCTCAAGCTCCACATTGAGTGTATGTACAACTAGGCTTGGGTCTAACCTAGGCATCTCGCTGTACTTCCATGCAAATATGTCTTTGAACTCTCCCAGTAACCAAATAAGGTCCGATTTTTCTTCTTCTGACAATTTCGAACTGATTGAAATGGGTCTTGGTTTTTGTGGGTCTGTGCCCAAGTCTATTTCTTCTAACTTCTCTTCAGCCATCACCTGTGTTTCTTCTCTCGTGGCCGTCCTTTCCTCTACTTTCTTGTCATTCTTTTCTTTTGAGTCTTTCTAGGCCACACAGCATACTAGGGACCCATGCTGAGGACCTCCTTCGGGACCCTTTCACATACTACAAATGGGCCCCACGCACCTTTATAACTTGTACATTATTCTACCGTGAGGTGTTTTAACCTTGACGCAGCACAGCAAACTGTCTGATTCTGCAGTTGGTGCCTCTTTCCTTTTCCTTTTTTGCTCTAGTAACTCCTTCAAATCAGATTCTGGGTCATTTTCGATGTCATCCCACCTAGGCATGAAGGTACCAGACGATTTGGACAGTCTCTCTCCTAACGGAGCCCATTCATCACAAAACATGGTTTCCACCAAATGGGCTTCCACTTGTCCTGCCATTGAGTCTTCTCTTCACACACTGATGGTACGTTGATGGGACAAGATGATGCTTGTGCAACCATAGCCGTCCCAACAGTATGTGATATGAGACCTCCATCTTTACTATGTGGAAGTGAGCCTAAGAGGCTATGGGACCTATTTTCAGCCAAAGTTGTATGTGTCCCGCTGTATATTCACCTCTTTCTCCAAATCCTGTCACTTCCATTGGGTGACCCAAGATCTTGTTTTTCGATATTCCTGCTACTTGCAATATGTTGAGCGATATGAGGTTTACTGAAGTGCCTATATCCACTAGGGCTCGCATTTGATTTATCGAGGCCACCAGATAAAGCGGTCTTCTATGATCTGGGTATTCACTTCCATGTCCTCATCACTAAAAATAATTTCATTAGCGTCTTCAAGAAAAGCCTGGTTGGACCGAGTTTCTGCTGTAAGGCACTCGACCCCCACTCCCGAGACGATACTTACTAGAGCCTCCGTGGCCATTCTCTTCTCATTGGCCGTAAGCTCCAACTGGTCAAATAGATTTTTGAACTGGGAACTCCTTTGCAAGGTCATGATGGCTCCCGTCGGCAATGAGGGCCTCTCCTCTTCCTCATCGCCTGGGTCAGCGCAAATGATTATCGTTGCTACTCTTTTTCCCTTGGGATTGGGGAGAGGATTCCTCTGAACTTCTGGCCGGGTCAACTTGAGGGTCCCTTCCTTGATTCTGCGATGGACCAGTTTGTGGAATGCCCAGCATTCTGCAGTAGCGTGCTGAACATAGTTATGTAGTCAGTAAAAACATGGATCCCTCCGTTCCTTTTTAGTGGGTTCTCTAGAAACTTAATTGGGCTTGAAGACCCCATATGCAATCCATTTGTCTAGAAGTACATCTAGCTCTTTCAACGTATAAGGTATGGGTGGAGGGCTCTCGTACTCCCTCCCCATCTGGCCTCTTTCTTTTCTTGCTTGTGGATACCGTCATAGCCTGCGGGGAAGACTTTCGATCCTTTGGCTTTTCTAAGCTAGGCCTGACTGACTTGGGCTATCTTTCTGGCCCTCTGCAATAGTTGGGTGAACTGTGAAATCTCCAATTTTTAAGGACGGCTTGATACTCCATGATCATGTTTCCCATGCACATCTCCACTAGCATTCTTTCTTCATAATGGTCATAGCAATCAAGAGCTATGCCCCTGAACCTCTTGATATATTCTATGAGATCTTCACCATTCCTCTACTTTGTGCCTTGCAAGGTTGCAAGTGTCACAGTTTCCTTCCCATGAAAGTATTTACTGCAAAAAACATCCACCATATCATCCCAGGTAGGGATGAACCCTAGCTTTAAGCCAGTTTACTAAGTGTAAGCACGGTCACACATAGACTTCAAAAATTCGCGTAAGCACAGGTCCTCATCTCTTGCAAATGGTCACAGGGTGTCTACAAACTTGCTCACGTGCTCAATGGCGCTTCCCTTTCTACTGTCATACTTCGAGAAAGTTGGTAGCTCATATCTATCAGGGTATAGCTTTCTGAGTAACCTTATGGGGTATGGTGGTCTCCTTGAGTAGAATCTCTCCTTGGGTGTTTCAGCCTTTTCTCGTTCTAACAACGCCATGACGTCCGCTATTGTCACAAAGCGTTGTTTTGTGTTCTGTGGGCATCAGCCCTCCAAGGTTTCCTATTTGTCAGCTGCATTCTCAGGGTCGTGCTGACTACCCTTTTCTTTAGTCTTGTCAGCCTTTAGCTGACGAATTTCCTTTACCAACGATTGTTGGGTATGCTGCATTGATTGCATCATCTCAATGAAAAGGTTGGCGTTGTCTCCTAAATTCTTTGCTGCTGTTATGGCTCAGCCCCTGCACCAACGGAACCTTCCGCCTGGTTAGGCTGGTGTGGGGTGGCCGGCCGAGACTCTGCCTACGATGGTACAGCGCTCATGTTCCATGTTGTCTTAGATCTTAAGGGCATGGCTTGCGAGGGTTTACCTATCCATCCCTGTCTATTTCCTAACTCCTCAATGGAGTCGCCAATTTAATGTGGGGGCCTTTTACTGTTAATGGGCCAAAACTCATTCTGCTACACCAAGGTTTGTGAACTAATGGGTAAGGGAGTTGGGACTGGCCTTATGGGGTCGTAATGCAGGCCAGTTTGTGCACAAGCCAAGCATGCCCAGTATTTAGACAAGACGAAAAATGACACAGCAGGCTAGGCATCGCAGCAAACGTTGTTATAGCAGAGTAACTGTTATAGGAGATATAGCAGAGAAATGCCACAACAGAACAAATGGTATAGTGGGTTTAATAACATACGTTACCATGGAACAACTGTTACAGCAAGATAGTAGTCAATCCTACAGCAGGACGACTAACACATTGAAAGACTCTATAGCGGAATAACTAATATAGCAAACATAACAAAAGATGCTACAGCAAAACAACTGATACAACAAAAATAACAAAAGATACTACATTAGAATAACTAATACTGTAAATATAACAAAAGCTATTATCGCAAAATAACTGATACAGCAAATATAAACAAAAGATACTACAGTAGAATAACTAAAAGCACGAAACACTGCAGCAGAACACACAACAACGGAAAGTTTCAAGCGAGCTATAAGAAGCCATAACAGGGTAATAACAACAATTCTAGGCAAACGTAATAGTGTTAGTTCATCCTCCCAATCCTAGGTCAGGTCATTCAGTAAAAACAAGTTCAAGAAGGGAACCAAACACCAACACGGATAACCTCATTATGGATTCCTGCCATGGAAGTTATTCATGCTGGGACAAGGGCCTAAATGGTTTTGAATTTGATTTTTAGAGTCCAAGAAGGTGGGAGTGTTAAGAGGGAGAGAAAAGATGGTCTACTGATGCATGCCTCTATTTCTGCCGTGTTTTCTCTCTTCCTTTTTTATTACCACTTTTTTTTTTTTTTTTTCTATTCTTTTACTCTTGGTTTTTCTTCCTATCCACCCCCGTGGGTTCTTCCTTTTCTTTACTTAAGGCTACCTCTCCCTTTTTTATACTACTTGATTGCATGGGATTTCTCCATTTTGTCCTTAAGGCTTCTTCAACTGTTCTTGCTTGCTGCACCACTCCTCATTTCATGACAAAATTCCTTGTTTTGTTTCTTCTCTTCCTTCATTCTATCTTACCCGAATGGATAAGGATTGAAGGCTCTCCCTCTACCTCTATGGCATGCATCGAGTAGTCCCAGCCCTTTGCTTGCATCTTTGGGACAAAATACCATCCCAGCAAGGCATTTTTCCCAAAAGAAGGCTCAACAGGAACCTCAAAATAGACCACTTTTCTTCCCACCACCAAACCACACCCTCTGAATCTCTTGACCGTGGCCCACCTCCCTTGTATTGGCTAGGTACAAGTTGGTGGTGCTCCGACCCTTGTGTATAAGTTCCACTACCCTTTGTGTTTGTCTTCTTTTGCCCCACGCCATTTCTGCCGTTCTTGCCATGTCTTTTTCTACTACATGTCTTGTGTTCATGCTTATCCTGCATGGTATGAATGGCGTGAGCTTTTGGGCTTGCATCATTCCTTCTTATTTCCCTATGGGCTTGGGTGGTGTGTTGGCAGAAGTCCCTGCTCATCCAACCGCTGGACTTCTGCTCTTATTGTTTATTTTCGTGCCATGTCTGTGGGCCTACTGGCTGCCATTCCTGCCATGCTGGCCTGTTGGGTTCATTACCTCTTTCCTTGGGCTTCCTCGACCTAATTGCTTCATTTTTACCTCTTATTGTGCCTATGGGCCTGCTAGCTATCATTCTTACCATGTTGGCTCATTGGACTTGTTACCTCTTTCCTTAGGCTTCCCTGGCCCAATTTCTTTACTTTTACCTCTTGTTGTGCCTATGGGCCTGTTAGCTGTCATTCCAGCCATGTTAGCCCATTGGACTTGTTACCTCTTTCCTTGGACTTCTCTAGCCCAATTGCTTTACTTTTACCTCTTGTTGTGCCTATGAGCCTGTTGGCTGTCATTCCTGCCATGTTGACCCGTTGATCTTGTTACCTCTTTCCTTGGGCTTCCCCGGCCCATTTACTTTATTTTTACCTCTTGTTGTGCCTATAGGTTTGCTCGCTATTATTCCTATCATGTTGGCCCATTAGGCTTACTACCTATTTCCTTGGGCTTCCCTGGCCCAATCGCTTTACTTTTACCTCTTGTTGTGCCTATGGGCCTGTTGGCTGTCATTCCTGCCATGTTGGCCCGTTGATCTTGTTACCTCTTTCCTTAGGCTTCCCTAGCCCATTTACTTTATTTTTACCTCTTGTTGTGCCTATGGGTCTACTGGCTATTATTCCTGCCATGTTGGCCCATTAGACTTACTACCTCTTTCCTTGAGCTTCCTCTGCCCAATTGCTTTACTTTTATCTCTTTTATTTCTTTTTTCTTCCATCTTTCCTTATTATTGGGCTTCTTATGCTGTTGGGCCTTTTTGTCAAAAATGGACATCAACAAAAACTGGGCACTCCACGCGAGTGCCCTGTGGACCACGTTTGTAATAGTGCTCCTTGCTATGAATAAATAAATCTCCTCTCTCTATCAATAAATAAATAAAATAATAAAAATACCGACCAAAGATGTAATGTAAGAAGGAAAATTTTCTAAAAATATTACTCTTTCATTTTAATTCTATTTTAGAAAGTCTCAAAATAGAATTCTCTTTAAAAGTCAATAAATTAATTTCTTAAATTAATTTTGTAAATATTACTAACAATATGGAAAGGTATAAAATTTTGGGTAAAATATAGTCAATATTTTTAAAGTTTGAGTTAATGGCAGTCAGGTTTAATGCATTTCAAAACTAACAAACTTAGTTCTAAATCGTTACTCATTTTTCTGCTCTCTATTACGATGATTAAAAACCAAATTAGTTAGTTCTGAAATATTTTGGATCTAGTTGACATTATTCTAAATCTAAAAAATGTTGAGTCTAAATTTTTATATATAATCGGTATAGGAAATATGACAAATGAGTGTACAGAATAGTGAAAAATAGTATAGTGTGGGTTGCTGAACTGTCAGCTATTGGAGGATGAGAAGGACTTATAGCCAGGTCATCACTTTCCATTTGTGCCTTCCATTCCAATTTCAAATCCAAAGAGAGAGAAAAGATATAAGAAAAAGAAAAAGGAAAAGAAAAGGGCAGATAAAGTTACAGTGAGGGAGAGGAGAGGCTTACCACGCAATTGCAGAGAGAGAGACAGACAGACACAATTGAATTAGCATGGGGAGGCGAGGGTGTCTTATCATCATCAACAGCCCAACAGGTGGCAGACACTTGTTCCCTTCTTGTACACGTGTCATTCTCTCCTTCCCAGTATGACCGTGAAATTGGGATGTTTTGGCGCTAAAAAAAGGCACGGGTGGGTTCCACATCAGCTCCCTTTGGCGCGAAACCGAAGCGATCCTCTCTCTCTCTCTCTCTCTCTCTTGGTCCACTCATCTCCATTTGCGTAACCCACTTGCCCTCCTCTTTCTCCCTCATCTCATCTATTTGGGTCAACACACATGCATGTATTATATCATCATCATCATCATCATCATCATGATATATGGTGGGTCATAGTGCATTGGTCATAGTGCATTGTCATATATATCATGATGTTCATCACCCATTATATATATATATATATTATTTAATTTAATATATAATGAGTAACAAAATCAAAATGCTAAGTTATATGGTAATATTTTTCCTAATAGTAAGTTATTATTGGATTTCACATCTTAGGTTATAAATTATTATTAGTTCTCATTTAAGTTTATCACTGATGTCACGTTTACACTTATTATTTATGGCTTAAATAAATTTTATAGTGAAGATATTATTTAAACAGAAATTGATTACTGACTTAGTAATTTCAAATAAGTAAAAATCTTTTAATAAAATAGTAATCAAGTGACTTAGTAATTTTAAACAAGTAAAATTTTTTAAGTAAAACGGTAATCAAGTAACGTTATCCACCAAAAAATTATAATTTCTCCAAAGACTGACTGCAAGATAGAAATTAAAGAATGATTCTTATTGGCAAATGGCAATCTCTCTCACTTGGTGGACTTTTGTTTTGCTGGTTTGGTTGTTGGTATACCAACTTGGGGCAAGCATTGGTTAGCATGTGAAAGTGGGACAGGGTCTCTGCTGCATGCTATTTCATTTGCCAGCTGGCTTGGTATGAGCCGTTAGATGAAAACATTTGCTATTTTCGGTGCAAACTTTGTCACGTGCTAGGTGTGTTCTTCTTTCTTGCATGTCCTTCACATTTTCAAACATAAATCAGTACGACAATCTCGACCAACTAAATAAATAAATAAATATTTTAGTACCAACTAGTTTAGTAACACAGTGTAGTAGCCTAGTAGTGATAGTATCAACGAACGAGAGAAGATAGAATTAATAGCCGTTAGATACTCTTCCGATGGTATTGAATCTATTGATAGGAAGTCATGGCGGCCCATCACCTTGTGATTTTGAGCTGTAGTATGTGCTACGTCACTCGCGTGATAAAAGTTTAAGCGGGTCCAGTCAACAAACACATCCCAAATTTTTTTTAATTATTAAAAAAAATGTAAAATATACTGGTTATTTGTATGAGCTTCTTTTGTTTGAAATTCTCTTTTTTTTAGTTCAAAAATACCCTTACACCCATATGTTTAAGTAGAGATAAAATTAAAGGACAATTCGGTAAAAATAAATTATAACTTCTACTAAAACATTACCTAAAAAATAGGGTTACTCTCCTGTTGATTTTCAAATTATTTTATCTACTTATAAATTAAATTATCAAAATAAAAATTATATATATAAAATAAAAATACTGATTTTTTTTTTACTACAAAATAAACGTGTAATATTTGTTCATTTCTTAAAACTAGCCTCATGACACTCCTAGTTGTCTTAATAGTTTTGAATATGTAATACTTATGAGAAAACGTGTAAACCTGAATGGAATAGGACTCCTAAATCCAATGATTTCATTTTTTTTTTCTTCCCATTTTTTTCTCCATTATCAAGACTTAAAGGGCTCTCTCTCTCTCTCTCTCTCTCTCTTCGGTTTACTTTCTTCTAAATTGTATTCTCACTTTTTTTTTTTGGGTTTTTGTTTTTATTTTTACAAATCTCTTTTTCTTTATTTTTGAATTATTAAAAAAATGTGATTTTTAATGTACTCCCTTTTTTTTTTAATGATTTATTTATTTATTTATGTTGGTGTTTGAATTGTTTTCTCTTCACATTTGTTTGTACTGTTTTTTTTTTTTTTTTCCATTTTATTGAATGTATTTTCTATGTCTAAAATAAAAATTTCTATGATTGGATAGAAGAGAAACATCTCAAATTGAGAAGATAAATGAAAAATTATGACACTAAACCCAAAAAAAGCTTTATTGCATGCGTGAAGTGCGTGTGATGGGGCTAGTTATTCTTAAAGTTTGAGCTAATATTATTTAAGTTTAAAATTTTTCAAAAATTCTTAATCAATGAAAGAGAGAAGAAAAATGAGTAACAGTTTATTATTCAATTGGGTTTAGGAATCAAATTAACCAATTTTAAAAGGTCTTAAAAATATTTGGCATTAACCCAAATTGAGGAATATTAACTTTATTTTACCAAAAAAAAAAAAAAAAAACTACAGTGAAAATTATTGAGTAGTGGATACTAAACTCATATTTTGCCTTTCCCATGGCCAATCGCCATGCGTTGGAAATTTGGAACCGACAACATTTATATCTATATGACTGATACTATTATCAGCTCAAAACATTTATTTCTAAACCAAAAACACAAAGAAGAAATAATAGCCAAGAGCACAACCAGGAAAGGAAGCCTACCCAGAACAAGAAGAAGAAGACAAAACAAAAGCGAGAGGAAAGGAACTAGATAACTACAACCTTCCCTCCGTCCATCGTATCAGCCCAAATAGCTTTCTTAAAAGAAACACGGACATCTTTGTATTTGTTATCCTTGGTCGAAAATAACCAAATACATTGGTTTAACTTTACACATTAGCGAATCGATATTTCATGTTCAGGAGGCTTAAGAATGAAAAAAATAAAAATCACAATATATATATATATATATATATTTGAAAGTAAATTATACGAAAATCCAAATTAACTTCTTTGGAGTATTAATAAAATACATAAAATAACTACTTAATGTATTTTAGTTCAATTATCTATAAATTAAAATGGAAATCTTACAACTTTATTTTTTTAAATTTAAGAAATTATTTATTCTTGATCTTGTACTGAAACTTATAGAAAATTTTCTTTCAATGTACAAAAATCAAAGAATTTAAGACAAGACCAGCTTTCATGTTGACCTAGTTCTAATAATATTCAGGCTAAAGTGCGAACTATACTCCTAAAATTTAGGGGTTTTAGATTTTACATCCCGCAGCTTTTGAATTTGAATTTGAATTCATGAATTTATATTTCATTTGCATCAACAACCCCTCCATCAGTATTTTTTGTTAGGTGTGTCATATAAGCTTGCCATATGTGTTTAGTTTGTCTAATAAAATAATGCCACATTATTTTTATTATGTTACATGGCATTATTTTATTAGATAAATTATATGTGTGGATATGAGGACCGAGGAGTACTAAACCGAGAATTAACTTGCCTAATCTAGGCCCAGAAGGGTAAAGGAGCTCCGAGGACTCTGCCCACCCGAGGAGAGTAAGAGAATTAGTACAATTGGAATCTTGTGAAGGCCCAAAGGAAGGGGAAGAGATAACAATGGGAACAAGGATGGTGGGAGGAAGTTTCCTGAATGATATACCTCCCACCTCCGCATTTAATGCCCTACACCAACCTTATCAGCTGTATTAATGTAGAAATGACCCATGAATAGTAACTTCACAGCTAGTAGCCCTTTCTACCACCTTCAACAAAGTCTTGATGGGACAAGTATCCTGAGAAATGCCCTAAGACATATAGGTGGAGGGCTGGGATGCATGGGAGAGTGATATAAAAGGAAAGGGAACCCCCCAGAAAAAGGAGACGAACATTTTTAGGACATATAGAACAGAAAAGAAAACAACAAATAGCTTGGTGTAAAATTTGAACTATAGATATACAAGAGATTGATCCTCGGACTTGCCAAAGGAGGTCATTATACCCAATTGCTGTTTAAATTATGCTTATTTGTTACTCTGGATCATTCAGCCTTAAATTTGGACTTAGTTTAAAGTTGCACTTGGATTAATTTCTCACTCTCTTCAAAAAATTCTATTGTTTAGGCATGATTTGAAGGACAAGGTACCACTGATCTAAGTGGGCTTGGGCCTTTATTTTTTTAGTCCCTACAATTGGCGTCGTCTATGGGAAATCATCTGCAATTTTCTTCTTCCTAGTTATGGCTAACTCTAGACAGAATAGAGAGGAATCTGTTGGCTCGCAACAGGTGGACCACTTTATCAATCTAAAGTGGAGGAGAGATAGAGAGCATAATCGAACTCCAAGTGTCAGGGTGGAAACACAATATACAGAACATACAAGTAGGAGCCATTCAAGGACTGGGAGTCATGTGTCCCATGAGCAAGAGACACGAAATCTCAGGTCAGAGATTGATTATCTACGTAAAAGGTTATGTCGTAGGTCGCATGATAGGGGGAATCAAACACCCTCATCAAGTTCAGGGTCTGAAGATCGTAGTTATAGACCGAGGTCAAGGACTCCCCCTAGTGAATCTTTCTCTGCATCTTCATGCTTGGATAGGGTGGAGAAACATAGTAAAAGGCACGGTGAGAGCTCATTCCCTAAGAGCATAGGAAACGATGCAATGAGCAAAGCTTTACGCCAAATCTCTAAGTCACCTTTTGCGTGAAGAATTGATAGGGCCAAGCTCCTGCATCGTTTTACCCAACCTACTTTTATTATTTACAATGAAAGGACTAATCCCGTGGAACATGTGAGTCATTTCAATCAAAGGATGGTCATTCATTCGAGGAATGAGGCCCTTATGTGTAAGGTCTTTCCTTTCAGCCTCGGGCTTGTTGCCATGAGATGGTTCAACGGGCTAGAAGAAGGTTCAATAGGTCCTTATGAAGAACTGACTAGGGCCTTCAGAGCTAGATTCGTGACGTGCAGCAGGGTCCCTAGACCTTTAGACTCTTTGTTGTCGATGGTGATGAGAGACGGGGAGACAGTCAAAACCTACTCTGACAGGTATTGGGAAACATTTAATGAAATTGACGGGGATTTCTAGGATGTGGCTATTAGGACCTTCAAGGTTGGGCTCCCAATAGAACACGATTTGAGAAAGTCCTTGACTATGAAACTCGCCAAAATATGCGTAAGCTCATGGACCGCATTGATGAGCATAAGTGGATCGAGGAGGATCAAACCCAAGGAAAGGGAAAAACCAAAGTCTTCCCCCCTGAAAGAAGAGATCATCGGCCTGAAAGGTATAATCATAGCCGACCCAGGAGAGAGTTTGCTAACCAATCCTCAAGGGCTAGTTCACAAGTAGTCAATTCGATATTTAAGAAGCCGGTGTATCTGATCCTTGAGAAGATAAAGAATGAGCCTTATTCCAAATGGCCCAATAAGATGGAAGGAGACCCATCCAAGCGTAATCAAAGTCTTTACTACTAGTATCACCAAGATAGAGGACACACAACCAAGGACTGTAGAACTTTGTGTGATCATCTAGACCAATTAGTGAAAGCCGGGAAACTAAAATAGTTCATGCATCAGCCTTCAGGGCAAACAAGTCAAATCGGAGCAGGATATCAAAGGGAAGTTGCTCCTCGGCCACCTCTAGGAACAATCAATGTGATTTTTGCCACCCCTAGCCATGATGGAGGTTCACTTTTAGGCATTATGACAGTAGCTTCGAGGCTAGAGCTCGAAGAGCAAATCTGAGAATCTAAGAGGGTTAGGCTTGAAGCATTGCCAACTTTAGGCTTCTCGGAGGAAGATAAAGTTAGGACTTTTCAACCCCATGACGATGCCCTGGTTGTGACCCTGCAGATTAGGGGATATAATGTAAAAAGAGTCCTAGTAGATCAAGGAAATGGAGCTGAAATTATGTACCTAGACCTATATAAGGGGCTGAATCTCAAGCCTGAGGATTTAAGCAAGTATGATTCCCCTTTGGTCGGATTTGATAGGAGGACTGTGATCCTCTAGGGAATGATCAAGTTACTCGTACAAGCGGGGAACGAAGTAGTGCAAGTAAACTTCATTGTGGTTGAAGCTTATTCCCCCAATACAGCTATTTTAGCAAGGCCCTGACTTCATGCCATGGGAGCGGTGTCATCTACTTTGCATTTAAAAGTTAAATACCCCACCGAAAGGCGAGTTGGAGAGCTTGTGGGAAGCCAGAAAATGGCCAGACAGTGCTTAGTGGCTGCAATCAGACAACAATCGTTGGATAAGGCTTCTTTTGCATTAGAAGAGGCCCCGTAGCAATTAGCAGACCTCGAGGGAGAATTTGGGACTAAGCTGCAAGGTTTACTCTGTGAGGAGTTAGAAAAAGTGATGATCAAATCAGATGGAGATAGGTGTTTTCAGGTGGGGGCTCAACTATCCCCTGTTGAAAAAGAGGAACTTATAGGCTTTTTGAAGGATAAGATGTTTTTGCTTGGAGTGCTTATGAGGTGCCAGGGATCAACCCAGACTTTATATGCCATTATTTGAATGTAAATCCTGGAGCTATACCAAAAAGGCAACCACCTCGGTGCTCTTCAAAGGAGCACGCCGAGGTGGTAAAGGAAGAGGTTAACAAGCTCAAGCAAGCAAGGGCAATCAAGGAAGCTTTTTACCCTGAATGGCTAGCTAATACTGTGGTAGTAAAAAAGAAGAACGGGAAGTGGCGAGTATGTGTTGATTTCACGGATCTGAACAAAGCATGTCCAAAGGATCCTTTCCCTGCTCCTCGGATTGATCAGCTAGTGGATGCAACGGTTGGGCATCCTCGAATGAGTTTTCTAAATGCCTTCCAGGGGTATCACCAAATACCTTTGCCCCCCCCCTCCCCCCCCCCCCCCCCCCCGGCGACCAAGAGAAGACATCTTTCCGAACCCCCACTAGGAATTACCATTATCGTGTAATGTCGTTCGGTTTAAAGAATGCTGGATCTACATATCAGAGGATGGTGACCAGGATGTTTGAGTCTCAGATCAAGCAGAGTGTTGAGGCATATATTGACGACATGGTTGTAAAAAGTAAGAAAACTTTGGAGTATCTAAATGACTTGGGAAATGTGTTCTCAATTCTCAGGGAACACAAGTTGCGTCTTAATGCTTCTAAATGCTCTTTTGGTGTCAGTTTGGGCAAGTTTTTGGGTTACATGATCACTTATCACGGAATAGAGGTTAATCACGATCAGATTAAGGCCATAAATGACCTGCATCCACCTTGGAATCCCAAAGAAGTACAGAAGTTAACAGGAATGACGGCTGTCCTGAATAGGTTCATCTCCCGGTCAACAGACTGATGTTGGCCATTCTTTTAGCTACTCCACAAGTGGAAGAACTTTGAGTGGACCAAGGAATGTATTGATGCTTTTGAGGAATTGAAGCGGTATTTGTCACATCCTCCTATTCTCTCCCGACCTGAGA
The DNA here is from genome assembly GCA_030021035.2 of Notholithocarpus densiflorus. Taxonomy (NCBI): domain Eukaryota; kingdom Viridiplantae; phylum Streptophyta; class Magnoliopsida; order Fagales; family Fagaceae; genus Notholithocarpus; species Notholithocarpus densiflorus. The sequence goes on from JARYZH020000019.1 coordinate 5,092,158, forward strand.
AGGAGGAGATCCTATATGCTTATATAGCAGTCACTAGTCACGTAGTAAGTCTGGTCCTGGTCAGAACAGATGATGGGGTGTAGAGGCCTGTTTACTACGTCAGTAAATCCTTGCAAGAAGCAAAAACTCGCTACTTATCCTTAGAGAAGGCATTTTTGGCCATCATACATGCAACAAGGAAACTCCCACATTATTTCCAGGCGTACACCGTTGTTGTTCTCACCCAACTCCTTCTACAGGCACTGCTTCAAAAATCTGACTACATGGGGAGGATTTCCAAGTAGGGGACGGTGCTTGGTGCTTTTGATATTAAATATATGCCCTGTACAGCTGTAAAGGGACAAGTGTTAGCAGACCTAGTTGCTGAGTTTACCGAGGATGCTGTGGAAGGTGAGATGTCGGGCTCCAAGATCCTAGTAGTCTTCACTCCCTATTCTCTAGCTTGGGAAATTTATACTGATGGTGCAGCTAATCAGAAAGGATCTGGCGTGGGAATTGTCTTCACTCCCCCGATAAGATAACTGTGGAAAAATCCTTGAGGTTAGGTTTTCCAGCCACGAACAATGAAGCGAAGTATGAAGCCTTATTAGCTGGGATCGCAATGGTTGCCAAGCTAGGAAGAAAAGTTGTAGAAGTTTTCTCGGATTCGAGACTAGTGGTCAGGCAAGTCAATAGAGAATTTGAGGCCAGGGACCAACGAATGCAAGACTATCTCATCAAAGTCAAGTAGGCCCAATCCAACTTTAAAACTTTCTCCATAAGGCAGATACTGAGAAGCCATAACTCTCGTGCTAATTCGTTGGCTATGTTAGCCACCTCTTTGGGATCAAGTCTCCCTCGAGTTATAATCGTTGAGGATCTGGTGGTTCCCGGTCATAGTGACCAAGCACTGAATAGAATACATAGCATACAAGTTGGTCCAAGTTGGATGGACCTATTAGTTTTGTTCTTAAGGGATGGGAAACTTCCCGAAGACAAAGGTGAGGCTGAGAAGACTTGAAGAAAAGCTCCACGATAGTCTTTTCGAGGAGTAGAAGTCGTATAAACGCTCCTATTCGAGACCATATCTACTATGTGTCCATCCCGAAATTGTAGAACCTTTATTAGAGGAGTTGCATGAAGGAATTTGTGGCAATCATACTGGGAGAAGGTCCTTATCACATAGAGCTCTCACCCAAGGGTATTGGTCGCCTAGTATGCAAAGGGTTGCTCAAGATTATTTTAAGAAGTGTGACCAATGTCAGAGATACACTCTGAATATCCACCAACCTAGAGGCATCTTAAATCCACACTCCAGTCCTTGGCCATTTGCGTAGTGGGGCTTAAACATAGTGGGACCATTCCTGAGGGCAGTAGGAAACCGAAGATGGCTACTCGTCGGGACCGACTACTTCACAAAATGGGTTAAAGCTGAGCCACTGTCTAACATTAGGGACGTGGATGCTAAGAAGTTTGTTTGGAATAATATTGTTACTAGCTTTGGGATTCCCCATACATTGATCTCGGACAATGGGCTCCAATTCAACAATAAGGCTTTTAGAAGATATTGTGGAAAGCTGGGTATTAGAGACAGATATTCCACTCTCGCCAACCCACAGGGAAACGAGCAAGCTGAGGTTGCCAATAAAGTCATAGTTAATCGTTAAAAAAGAGGTTGGATGATGCGAAGGTAAAATAGGCGGACAAGTTGTCACGCGTGATAGGCCAAATATGTATTGACCCCTTGTGATGAATTAACCAATTAATTAGCCAAGTTAATTAATTAAGTTAATTAACATGTAATACGCATGGTAGCATAAACAAATCACCAACTAAGTTAAATGCAGCGGAAAATAAATTTGATACGGGTGATTTGTTTACGAATGGGGAAATCCACCGAGGCAAAACCCCATCGGGTGAATTTAAGGTCACCACTCCCGAGAATCCACTATTATTAAAACAAGCGGTTACAAATAAAGGAATCTCAGTACCTTATACCAACCTACAGTTGAACCCTTACCCTAATACCCAATTGGACTTGTTTTGTAGTGACAATCTCTCCTTGTAATGCATGGCTCCCAGTACGTGACTAACCAATCTGATGCGCGGATCCCAGCATGCGGCTTACTCCTTTGCACGAATCCAAGTACGTGACTAACTCCATAACAACCCTTTGATTGTTGTAGTTGATTTGCAGCAGCTTCACATAGAAACACCAATAAGATCTTCAATGTTGGTGCAAAAGACTTGGCTTGGTTATAGAACCTAAAGGCGTACAAGAAACACAGCAAGAACTCTTTCTTCTGTAGGAGGAGACTAGGGTTTCAAAAAGAAAACCTTATGAAGCTCTCTAGGGTTAGGTTTTTCTTTTTCCACCTCCTTTAAATAGGAGCTTAATGGGCTCTCCTATTCCAAATAGGTTTACACAAACCTTGGGCTTTCCTAGTCCAACAAGGATTATACAAACCCACAAACCTTGGGTTTTCCAAGTCCTATAAGGATTATACAAACCCATAAACAAATAGCCTTTTAAAATAAAAACGTTGATGGCTATAGTCTGAATCTCGTAAACTCGATAGATCGAGACATATATTGAGCTTTAATGAATCTAGACAAATCGAGCTTCTGTCGAGGAGGTATCGAGACTTGCATATTGCACTTTTCTTGAGCAGTTCTTGAGTAATCTTCATGTCTTCAATTTAACCACTTGTAATGATTATCTTGAACCTTCTTAAATTTACCCAAATACAAGTAAAGTGCGTTTTGTTAAAGGATATGCCAATCACATAAAATTATGTCCTTAACAACACGTATTGTGGACATACCGCACTATGCCCCGAAGATCAACTAGGGAGACTCCATTTTCAATGACCTATGGATCCAAAGCGGTCATCCCTCTTGAAACAGGATTCCCGACGTTGAGGACCAGCCAATTTGGTATCCAGGAGAACAATAGTTTGCTCTCAGCAAATCTGGACTTAGTTGAAGAAACAAGGGAAGTGGCCATGGTCCGAATGGCGCATTATCAACAGAAACTAAGGCAAGGCCGCTTGCCCTTGGTTATCTGGTCTTAAGAAAGGTAGTTGGAACTACCAAGAACCCATCGTGGGGTAAATTGGGACCAAATTGGGAGGGTCCATATCGTATAACATCAGTAGTGGGGATCGGGGCTTATTACTTAGAAGATTTGGACGAGAATGTTGTTCCATGTCCTTAGAATGTAAACAATTTGCGTAGATAATATTATTAATAATTCGTTGGATTCCGTTCAATTCTTTTCACTTGATGTTTAGTGCTCGGTTTTCTAAAATTATTCATTAAGATATATCTTGTATGAATTTGGTTAAGTGTTAAACAGAACATCGGCCTTGTTCGACTCCTCGGTCACAGGCCTTGGGTAAATTAACTTTTGTACAAATTTGGTAAATAGAACCTCGGCCTTGTTCAACTCCTCGGGTCATAGGCCTTAAGTAAATTAACTCTTGTACGAATTTAGTTAAGTGTTAAACAGAAACTCGGCCTTGTTCGACTCCTCAGGTCACAGCCCTTGGGTAAATCAACTCTTGTACGAATTTAGTTAAGTGTTAAACAGAATCTCAGCCTTGTTCGACTCCTCGAGTCACAAGCCTTGGGTAAATTAACTCTCAAGTGAAATTGGTTAAGGGCTTAGGGAAAATTAACCTTTAGGTGAATATGGTTCAATCCAGAAACGTGACCATAATGCTGTACGAATTCTTGAATCACATTGTTAGGTTTAAATCAAGTTCGTGGTGACTCAACATACTTGAGGCCATACATTTTAATTAGGAGAATGTGTGTTATGTTTTGCGAAATAAGAAAATGAGTATTTAAGCAAAACAAGAATACAATAAAAGTCGGATATATTCATTCAAGCTCGGAAAAATGTTTACAAGATAGGGTAGCTAAAAAAATAAAGGAAAAGGAACGTCTGCTAAACCTAGCCCGTTAAAAAATCTTCCTAAGTGCTAAACTTAATGGAGCTATGCTGCAACATCCTTCTCTTTCTCCCTTTTCTTCTTCTTCAGCTGCTCAACTTCTTCAACTTCTTCTGATTCCAGTTCAACCACTAGGGCTGGAGTCTGTTTTTCCTTTTTAGTAGAAGGCTCAGAAGTTAGGGTTGTCAAGGACTTAGTCACCGAGGAGGTAAAGCTTGGATCTGGCGGAGGAAGGGTAGAGCTAGGAGCAGTACTAAGAGCAAGGGGGTAGTAAACCTTGTCGGATCCCTTAAGATCAGAGTCAGCACTAACTCTAGCAGCGTTAAGGGCTTCACCCCATACTTCGAGGTAGAAGGCTTGAGCAATATCTCTGAGTTGGGTGGTTAAGCTTTGGGCGGTCTTTGTCATACCAGTATCATAAACGGCCTGTTCAGCCTTCGCCTTCTCAGCATCCTTGCCCTCTATCTCCTTTAGCTGGAGCTTGATTTGCTCCTTGGCTGAAGCTAGTTACATTTCAGTCTTCTTCAATGAAACTCGCATCTCCTCAGCTTACTTTTCAGCCCCTTCCAAGGCAGCTTCGGCGCTCTTGCGCCCCCTCTCAGCCTCGGTGAGATGGAAGAATGAGTCCTTGTACTTCTTCTCTACCTTAGCCAGAGCCTTATCCGAATGGGCCAGTTTATTTTCCACTTCTTAGGACTTTGAGAAAGCGTGGTCCACCCATTCCTCGGCCACAAAGGACTCCTGTACGACCTTTTTTTTTTAAAGGAAAACATGTTAAAGTTATTAACACAAAGGATATGAGTAAGTCGTATAAAAACTGAGGTGTAATAATCAAACCTTAGCAAAGTTCCTCTTCAGTGAAAGGAACACTTCGCGTTTCCTCAGACCCTTTAGCTCATGCATGTCTCCTGGAAGGAGTAGGGCCTGTTCAAGGCATTCAGACACTATCCCGGACCTACCTTTCTAGGCATCCCTTAGGGTTGCCTTATATGTGACGGGGTCTCATGTACTAAGCACGAAGGCTGGGTTCCAAATGGTGGCCTTAATGCGCTACTCCTCTTCAACGCTTTTGCCTACCCCTACAAAAGTCCCCTTCTTTTGTTGCACCCTCGTTACTCTGGGCTCCTTGGAAGGCAGCTGTTGAGTGGATTTGGATATCTCCCCCTCCTCGGAGCTCTCTTTCTCAGTCTGTTTCCCCTTCTTTCTCTTCTTCTTGGCTACATCTGCAGCAGAGGGGTAAGATGGGGCAGGAGTAGGAGGCCAGGGGACAATTGGCACTACAGGAGCATTCCCCCTGGCATGAGCAGTGAGTAGGGCCAACAAGTCGGGAGTCTTTTCCTCGAGAACCATCCCTTTAGGAATGTCAAAAGCTTCTTGACTAGTGCTAACTTGAGCGGTAACCTGAGGACGATGACTGGGCTCAGGAGTCTCCTCAGAATTAGCATAGTAGAATACCTTGAAGTCTCTCTCTATATCGGCTTGGGTGGGCTCGGAGGTGTTGGGATTAATGCCCTTAAATCCTATTGTATAATGTTATATATGATATTATGTATGACATTATGTATGATTTAATATTGTGTTTAATAAAGTTGTTTTATTATTATCTAAAAAAATGGTAACATGAATATTCGGACATTATCATATAGTCCATGAGATGCATTGTATGTGATTTATGTGATTTAGTCACAGAAGATATAAGTCACAAGTTCTTTATAAACTCAGAATTGTAGTTCGTAGTTGGTGATGAAATTGGGCATTTCATCTGCGAAGACTATAACATATCAACTAAGATGATTTGTCTTGATCATGGAAGTTGAGACTTCTAGTTGATATGTTGATATGTTTTAAGAGTTAAGACATATTGAACTTGACCATTGTGAGATTTATTATTCTCCTAACGACTGTCAATTGAATAATAAATCTCACGACTTCTATCTACATGAACTCTTAATCCTGAGAGAATAATGGACATGATCATGAAGTGTAGGTTGCTTTGATATATCAGGAGTGAGATCTAATGTAACGGTCAAAACCTCAGTATATTGGGCAGCCACATTTAGTGTTGATGGAACATATATTCTCAAGATAGAATTCATAGTCTCTTAACGGAGATACAAAATATTCCCTTGAGATAAGTTTAATGGGTTTGTTATTCAGAGAGTTAGGCCTAACCACTTTAGTAAGACTAAAGTATATATTTATGAAATTGGATTTCATAAATATATGGTGAATAACTTAAAAGGATTAAACCGGGTACTCAAGGATTAAGATGTAGTAATTCACAAAGTGGCAGTCTTCATTTATGACTTTGTGTTACTGCGAATATTTTATGAAGGGGTTGCATGTACAATAAAGTCTTGGGATATAATTATATTAATAAGGCCTAGAGTGCAATTATATTTATATAGTGGTATTAAATATAATTAATGGTAACTTTGGACTTGTCAAGAGTTGACAAAAAAGCCCAAGGCCCATTGGAGCTAGAGTCTTATTTGTTCCCTTTTGGTCCCACTCCAAGCCACATACTAAAGCCTAATTGGAAAGGCCCAAAAGGCTAGCCCAATTAGATAATCAGTTATATGGAGAGAAACATACAGAATTTGAGTAATGAACAAGAATTGGAATGTATGTGAGTGTGAGACACTCTTTCATTCTCTCTAGAACATACACATATAACTGATTGAGAGACCACACATCTTGGGCATCAAGTGGAGCTAGAGTGAAGATTGAAAGTGTTCCCAAGTGCTTTTGATCTTCGGTTTTGAATTTCACCGCATCAAGGTACACTCTCTTGTTCTTAATTCTGAAACTTACATAGTGCATGTTATCAATTGCGAATGAAGTAGATCCGTTAATTTTCCGCTGCGTACATGCATATTTCCATCAGGAGGCTAGTTCTTCCCGTTCCTCGTTAAACAAAATTGGTTACTCGTGTGAGTAGAAAAGCTTGGCAGTAAGAGGAGCAGGTAGCCTAGTGTCTTGAGTACTATGAGGAGGAGATGCAGTTAGGAATCCAGGAACTGCTACTTCGATTAGTGCAAGCCTTGGATCTTTGGCCTTAATCATGTGTTAAGGAGATTGGAAGCGTGTGGAGATGGAGTTAAACCCAAGGATCACGTGAACTGCCCGAAGTTGCCTGTCTCGATGAAGAAGATCTCAGATTGTAGAATGAGGTTAAGATCCGTGAAGTTCACCAAGTTGGGATTTGGAGCAGTGTGACATTTGTCTGTAAAGGAAACAGAGAAAAGAAGTTAGTTGAGACAAAAATTGAAAGCAAAGGAAGCAAAAATGAGGAGATAGGGTACTCTAAGTTATTCTTGGTCCTCGGGCACTCCACCTGGTTCCCCATCTTGGGTAGGGCAATGCAAACCATCATGCCATTTACCTGCAACGATGAGGAAGTCTTCGTCCATACCCTTATTGGAATAAAAAATACAGGAAATCAACCTAACAGCAGGAACCCTACACCTAAAATAGTAACCTGCTTCTTTCCCCTTTTGGCAATTGTAAACCCAATTCACGTCATTCCAGGTGAGGTTGGTCCCTATTTTTCGGTTTAACATATCTATGCTACTGAGTACCCTAAAAAGATTAGGAGAGCACTGAGTAAGGGAAAGCCTAAAGTTAATAAGGAAGTCCCTAGTCACCCTACCCATGGGAATCTCCATTCCGCCTTCAATAAAGGCAATCATGGGAATAACTATTGCTTCAGATGGTTTATTCACAAGCCACTCTCCTAGCTCACAATGTTGAAGTTCTACGTTTTTAGGGATTCTATACTTTGCCCAAAAAGTGACCATACCCTCGGGAGTATCAACTAACCTAGCAAACCTACCCATGTATTCCTACCTGGTAAAATAAGAAGGGAAGAAAGAAAAAGAGTTTCCTTTACAACAATGGATGAAAGGCCAAAGACACTTACAAGTGCTAAATGGAGATTTTCTCGGACCGCTATTTCAAAGAAAATTCGTTGAAATCATGTAAATGGGAAAAAAATCACCCTATTCTCCCTTATATAGGAGTGGGAAATGAGCGGTAAGTTTCCCGCTCTTAAATCCCAAGAAATTTGGACCATTGGATCACCATCGCACCGTAGAACGTAGGGGGACAAGCAGCCGCCTGATGCAATAACTACAACGACGTGGATACCGAAGCGTCAAGAGTGTTCATAAGATAGGTGAAACGACGTCCCCACGTGGGAATGTGCTTGGCACGTACCAGCCTTCCCATTGCTACTAAAATCTCACTCTTAGAGTAGCTCCTGATAGTGAGGTTTTAGGGGGCTATTGTGTGGGATCCGAGGACCAAGGAGTACTAAACCGAGGATTAACTTGTCTAATCTAGGCCTAAAAGGGTAAACGAGCTCCGAGGACTCTGCCCACCCGAGGAGAGTAAGAGAATCAGTACAATTGGTATCCTGTGAAGGCCTAAAGGAAGGGAAAGAGATAACAATGGGAACAAGGATGGTGGGAGGAAGTTTCTTGAAGGATATACCTCCCACCTCCGCATTCAATGCCCTACACCAACCTTATCAGCTGCATTAATGTGGAAATGACCCCTGAACAGTAATTTCACAGCTAGCAGCCTTTTCTACCACCTTCAGCAGAGTCTTGATGGGACAAGTATCCTGAGAAATGCCTTGAGACATACAAGTAGAGGGCTGGGATGCATGGGAGAGTGATATAAAAGGAAAGGGAACTCCTCAGAAAAAAGGGATAAACATTTTTAGGACCAATAGAACAGAAAAGAAAACAACAAATAGCCTGGTGTAAAATTTGAACTATAGTTATATATAAGAGATTGATCCTCGGACTTGCTCGAGGAGGTCATTATACCCAATTGTTGTTTAAATTATGCTTATCTGTTACTCTGGATCATTCGGCCTTAGACTTGGACTTAGTTTAAAGTTGCACTTGGATTAGTTTCTCACTCTCTTCAAAAAAATTTATTTTTTGGGCCTGATTAGAAGGACAAGGTACCACTGATCTAAGTGGGCTTGGGCCTTTATTTTTTGAGTCCTTACACTACACATATAGCAAGCTTATATGGCACCTAACAAAAAATATGATGAACTGCTGATGCAAATTCTTAGGGAGTAAAATTCAAATTCTTAAACTTTAGGTCAAAAACCACCAAACCTTAGGGGTGTAGACATATAGTTTGCACTTTAGCCAAATACTTATGATTGGAAAAGTCAAATATTTTAGTTAATTTCCCCCATCTTATATAATAGAATAAGTCAAGAGCTTTGTAACTCAATTGGTTGACATTTTTTGATATTTTCAATGAAGATATTTAGGGTTTAAATCTCCCATCTCCCATTGCAACTATTGAATTATCAATATATAAATATATATATATATTCAATATATATGAGATAGAATAACAATCATATTTATTATCTCATTATATATTCAATATCCTTTCAACTTAAAAAAAAAAATCCTAATTTGTGGTGGTGGCGACGTCATAGTCGTGACCGGTGTTAATGGTGTTGATGATTGGTGCCAGTGGAGGTCAGCGATGGTGTTGGGACATATGGATTTTTTATTTTTATTTTAGGCAGGTGAAATAAGAAAAATGAATAAAATAAGGAATTAATTAAATAGGAGTACATATGGAAAGTTATAATTTGTGGAGCATAGAAAATGGGATAATCAAAATTTAATTAACAAAGACTACAATATAAGGATGCATGTCAACCAAAGACTAGGGGTGTAACTATAATCCATGCAACGAATCACACCCAACTGCCAAATGCCTTGTAGCTGAATTGGCACCTCCCCATATACAAAGTGCTTGGGGGTTTAGGGGGGAAAGGGTTCGAGCTGCGGGGTTAACAGCATGTTGTAATTATCTCTCAAAAAAAAATTATCACACCTAGCCATAGGTACATCAATAAATCACTCAGGTCGGATAAATTTTTCGCTAAAGCATGAAGATCCAATATCCTAACCGATATATTTTGGTTTTAATGTTTGGAACCTATTGTCGACCGCTTGACATTTTAAAATTGGCAAATCGACTGGATTTTTGAGCACTCTTTCTATAAAACAAAAGATTATATGACAAATTAGTCGGTTGCCAGTGCGATGTAGGAAAAAAATTAATATAATATAACTTTTGTTTTTTAGATAATCTAAACATGAAAATTTATAATTATGGTAGTTATTAACTGTCATATATTACTATTTTATTTGTATATAGAACTAAATATTCTATTATTAATTTATTAGGCAACTATTATAATTATATTTGTATTAAAAAAAAAATTATGATGTATCAAAAATCTAATAGAGAGTTCTAATATAGAATCAAAATTATATTAAATTAATTAATTATATATACATACATATATATATATTTATATGTATATATTAGAATAATGAAGTATAAAATTGTGGTTTCAAAACTTATTTGCCACAATATTATGAGATTAACTAAAAGTCAAATGTTTTCAATTTTATACGTATATAGATATATATTCTAGTCGATATTTGTGCAAATATAAAATTTAATAATTATTTTAATTATTAATAAACAATTATAATAATTGTGTTTGTATCTACTATCTAGAACTATGTATTCTACTAATTAATATATATATATATATATAAATAAAATAAAAGTTGGACTTAGTCAAGTGGATATTATGTTTTACTGCAGGAAAATTCTTAGGTACTCTCGAAGTATGGAGAAATTGTGCTCCCTCATCTTACATTCGTGATGGACTCTACCATGAATTTAATGAGTGAACTCTAGTATGAATGTGAGAGGAGGAGCACCATTCTCCGTGCTCCAAGAGTACCTAACAATTACTCTTTATTGCCAAGTGACACCAAATTGTAACGACCTTTTAGATAAAAACAATAGCTTAATTATTCTTATCAACTTTTTCACTTTATAAACTCTTTGGATAAACATCTTATAAAAGAAAAGGAAAAATAATCTTTGGATAAACATACAAATTTAATAGTTGATATTAACCTTTTTTTTTTTTTTTTTTTTTTTTACAAGATAGAATTTCTACTCTAACCTAATCTAAGTGTATATGTGTGTGAAACTTCTTCTTGGAGACTTGAATCCCGGCCTTTGCCCCCCACACCCCACAAGCATTTATACTTGTGGAGTGACCACCGCACCAAGGGTGCGCGGTGGCTTAAATTTTTATTCTATCTTATGTTGAAGTGCCACAATTTAATTCTCACACTCTTATCTAATTAATTTCAAGGCTGATATAAATACATTTTTAATTCATTTTATGCGATTAATTTTTTTTTCTTGAACTTCTATGATAGGCCAAGAATGTATTGACCCTTTATGATAAATTAATTGATTAATTAGCCAAGTTTATTAATTAATCAAATTAACATGCAAGATGCGTGGTAGCACAAACAAATCACCAATTAAACTAAGTTATGTAGCGGAAAATAAATTGACACAATGATTTGTTTACGAATGGAGAAAACCTACACGGCAAAAACCCCACCGGGTGATTTTAAGGTCACCACTCCCGAGAATCCACTATTATCACAACAAGCGGTTACAAGTAAAGGAATCCCAATACCTTATACCAACCTACAGTTGAACCCTTACCCCAATACCCATTTGGACTTGTTCTTTAGTGACAATCTCTCCTTTTCAATGCACGGCTCCTAGTATGTGACTAACCAATTACGCGGATCCCAGTACACGACTTGATCACCAACTTGAGAAGGATGTTAGCTGCAAAGTTCTTCTGTTCATCACACGATGAAGATCATGAAGTTGCTTGGTCACAAAACTCTATAGTGTTCAAACACAACAGCTTCTTCAAGAAAAAAAAGAACTAGGGCAAACTAGATTTCCAGTTACACTTTTCTTCACACTTGTGGAATTGTACTCTTGTGCAACTGTGCGTCACCTTTTAGGCTCTTAAAATAATCCTTATATATGTTTAGGGTTGTGAGAAAAGAAAGCCCAAACATACATTCACGGATTGGATGAAAATCAGCTTGAAAAACTGAACTTCATAAATCTCGACAAATACCCTATCTATCGAGCAGCTGTCGAGCCTTGGGCTGAAATAGCTCTCTTAAACCTTGATAGATACTAGCTGTCGAGCTTTAATGAACAGAACTTCTTCACTTGATTCTTGGACAGACTTGCATGGCTTTAACACTTGAACTTGAAACCTTGTTTCTTGAAGCATTAAACATATCTTGATCTACCCAATTACAAATAAAGTGTGTTTTGTCAAAAGATTAGTCAATTACATAAAATAATGACATATGTTCCTAACATTGAATCACATATGTCCTAACAATCTCCCCATTTGGCAATCCGTGACAAAACCACAACAAACAAATGAACATATGAGAGAAGTCATAAATCACTCAACTTATATTCACTTGTTGAATACAATAAAATCTATCCTAACACAAACTCTTGAAAAACTTTGCAAGAAGAGAGTTTATGGCAAGTAGACTTTGACAACCTGTATTTCTGAAATACTTTAAACAAAACTCATCAAGGCATCTTAGTGTGAAACAGAAATAATAGATTGCATACATTATATAAGAAGCATATGCATAAAGAGAGAAAAGAAACAACACATGTAAAGATAGGTGAAAGAACTGTAATAACAACCTCAAATGTATATATAACAACAAGTACAAGGTTTGCTATCACAACATGATCACAAGATCTAAGGTACACGAACAATGTAACTAAAATAGAGAGAAAAGAAAAAAAGATACATAAAGTCTCAAAATATGAACACTCTCCCTAACAAAAATCTCCTATACTAACCCTTTCCCTATGAGTATGACTACTCTCATATCCAAAACTACTTCCCCTTTTTGTCACGAGTGACAAAGGGCAAGTACATCAAGTAGGCATCTCGTCAGCACTGAAAGAGCTAGCATCATCATCCTCATCAGCATCAAAAGCATCAGCATCAGCATCATCGTCCTCATCCTTAGATGCCAGTGGAGAAGGAGAAAAAGCAGCTGTGTAACCATCCATGGCAGCCTGGCGTCGTGTGATACGACTAACACGGGTGTTCACCTGACACAACTCATCACTGAGAGTGTCGAGGCGAGCATCCATGACAAGCTGTGCCATAATGTCCTCGAGAGTCACACCGCCCGTAGAAGAAGAAGGAGTGGATGTGGATGGAGCTGTAGAGGCTGGAGGAATCGTTGTCCCGAGTCGTCTCGAACGTAACTGCGCCTCGCTCCGTTTAACGGTAGCGGCGTCTATGGCACACATGACATGGAAGTGGTCGAAAATGGGAAAGGGAACAGAAAAATGGCGTAGAATCCTCGTGATAGCCGAAGGGAAGATGAGCTTATCACGGGTCGCCGTATCCCTATATACATCTATGAGTGAGAGAATGGAATGAGAGGGAAAATCTATAGTAAGATGCTCTAAGAGGGAAAGCAAAAATCGAGCACGGGGCTCTGTAATGGAGTTATAATGAGATAAAGGATGAAAAACAAAAGTCATAACCATGTTCATGAACCTAGGACCTTTAGCAAAGGCCGTACAAGAAGTGAACTAACGATCACCCCAAACAGAAGGACGCTCACAAAAAGAAGATATAAGCTCGTCTTTAGACACGGTTTTAAGACGATCACAACCAAGGTAGTCAGGATGCGCTACCCTAGGGACATGGAGCACGTCGGATACAATATCCGGAGTGACCACGATGTGCGTACCTCGAACGCGAGTGACAAAGAGAGGTACTGAATAATCAAATCCATGCATGTTAGAGTAGAACTCCTATATAAGCACGGATGGACAAGTGACCGGGACGTCACATAGTGACTCCCAACCCCTACTATGAATGACAGTAGGTAAGTCAGTGTCGGAGAAGTCCGATAGAATGACTTGGAGTTCCAAATGAATGCCTCGTCTAGAAAAGTTCTTTGAAAAGTCTTGTCGGGCTTTATCATCATGGAACCGAACATGTGAGGGAGTAGGATCAGAAGAAGTGGATGCCTCGGAGCGAAGAGGGTTTCCGGACGGAGTAGATTTATGTTTAGGTGCCATGACGCAACTAATGTAAACAAGAGAGAGAGAGAGGGAGAGAGAGAGAAACGCAAGAAAGCACCAATCACAATCAATATATAAGAATATAGAGAATGTAAGGTACGTATGCATGAAAATGCATGAGCATGTGATATGCAATAGTAAAAACATCATGGGCTCAGCCCAATCCAATCCTACCAGCAGACAATCATTTCAACAAAGTAAACACACATCTAAAATGCATGAATCAGTGTTATAATGCAAATGTGATGCAATGCATGATGATTTAAAGCCATTTTCACAAAACCCATCCCAAAAATTTCACAAACACTCCATTAATTTTGAAAAACCCCAAAGTTTATCAAAAATCCCAAAAGTTAGGTCAGAAAACATGAAATGCATGATAGAATGAGTGAAAAAGATCATACCAGATGAAAGAAGATGATCTTTAGGCCGAAAATCTCTTGGGAATGAAGTATGGAGTGAGAAAAATGAGTTTGGGAGGTGAAAAGACACAAAAGTATCGAGAGAGATCGAGAGAAATGAGTCTGAAATCGCGTAGACCCTATATATAGAACCTCTTAAATCTCGACAGATCGAGAGGTGTCGAGAGGTGTTGAGGTTTAAACTTCGACAAATGCATCTATCAAGCAGCTATCCAGAGGTGTCCATAGCAAAAACAAGCTCAATGGATCAAGGAGCTATCGAGCATCTATCGAGAAGACAGAAACTTTCTTGATGGATCGAGGAGCTATCAAGGAGCTCGATAGATGAGCTAGGTGTCGAGGTGCTGTTGAGATTGCTTAAAAACAGTTTTCTAAGAAGAGAAAAACACAGACATGAATGCAATTAAACAAGCAACTCAACCAAGGATCCAAAAAATATTTTAATCTCTTAAAAACATCTCTCAACAAGAAAAATGTTAAGCACATAGATCCCAAAACACACACACACACACTAAACAAGTCTAACCAATTTTTATATTTCAAAAACAAGTTAAGACAGTTTAGTGAGCATACATTAACATATGTATTCCTTGTAATGGCCAAATCACATTGTACTGCACATGTATCAAAAGTAACAAAGAATATTGCATGTTGTGTGTGAAAAACATCGCAGGATTGCATAAGTGTCTATATGTTATGACGATTTGAGATTTGAGAAAATCACTTTAACTCACATACAATCATAACTGTTTGATGGGGAGTATCACCTTCGAGGTACATCCTATAACTCCCACATCTCCTAGAATACACGCTTGCAATCATATATAAAGCATTTTGATCTTTTTGCTTTTATTTTTCTTTGCATATTCTTTTTTTTTAAAGCAAATCATGCATGGGCATATAAAAAATAGAAAAGAAATACCCAATTATGTTAAGCATTTGACATTCCACTTTTACTATGCCGAAGCATACAAATGTCATTTCATGATTGGCGGGCAACAGTGGTGAGATGGTTTTTTATGCCTTTCTCTTAGGATTTTCTAGTCCTTCCAATCAAAAAGAGTGATACGAGTGTTAAGTACAAGAGATTACTTAATCTTACTCATCACAAACACGAGCCACAAAACTCACTTGCTTAGTTGTGCATAGAGATACTCATCTAAGCTACAAATGATACAAAGTTTAGAAAACTTTGTTTCAATGGCCATCCAAGGTACATAAGTACCAATGTACATAAACACACTGTTTTTGTATTTTTTGAATTTTAAATTTTTTTTAATATGAAAAACAAAATAACCAAAACTGAAAAGAAAACAAACAAAAACAAGTTAAACAAAGCAATGCATAAAGCTAGACTGACTCAAAACAGTAAAGCAATAACACACGAGCAATGCAAACAAAAACAAGAAGGGAAGAGAGAGAATAAGTGATGGAATCACTTGGAGCCCTTTTCCTTCCACACCTTGGAAGAACCTTTCCGTTTAGCAAACCCTTGAACCGGCGGTGAGGGGGAAGAATTAAAACCGTTCAAGTTTGAAAGGAACATGAGGGCTTTGAGAAGATCTCCAAGAGGAGCAAAAGAGGATGGAAGCTGATTTTGGTTTCCCGATGCGATCATGCTATTGCTCTGTTGGGTGGCTAACCACTTATAGCAATTAGGTCGAGTATGTTCAGCTGCTCCACAGTGATGACAGAGATGCTGCTTCTTCTGTTTAGACTTTTGAGAGTTACTCTTCTTAGCCCTAGGGTTTTTAATCTTTTTCTTATCAAGCTTAGGAGGTGCTCCTAAGATAGATTTACCCTTGTCTATGTTCTCACTAGCTAATTCATTTTTAACATCATTGTTCTTAGTTTCAATATTATTAGCAGGAGGAACAAAAACAGTACTACTAGTAGAAGTAATACTAGGAGAAGAGAAATCATACCCTAAACCGGTTCGATCGGAAGCCGATTTTTGAAGACTGGGCATCTTATCGAGCTTAGCGCTTGAAGACCTTTCCAACTGTGCTCTGACTTGGAACAGTTTTGCCTCAAGCTTCTTGGTCTTCTTAGCCAAGAAATTGTTATCAAATCTTAGTGCTCTAATAGTCTGATTGGCTTCATCAAACTTTGTAGAGATCTCTTCTCGCTCAAGCTCCACATCACTAAGCTTCTTGGTGGCCAACCTATACAACTTCTCATGCTTTTCTGAGACCTTGTATAATTTTACATAGGCTGTGTGGATGTCATCTTGCTCATCCATCTTTTCAAACTTAGACTCCACTAATTCCTCTTCTTCATCCACATCTTCAACAATCCCCTCAGTAAGATTTATAGTGGCAGTGAAGGCATTTAGGATTCCATCATCCTCATTATTGGAGTCATCCTCAGGCTCGGTGTCGCTCAAGGTAGCAGCAAGTGCCTTGCTTTTTTCGATGGTCTTGAGATAAATAGGGCACTCTTGTTTCATATGACCGAAACCTTGACACCCAAAGCACTTTGGTCTTGAGGGAACGCCATCCCTAGCATCCTTTTTTCCTTTATCTTGGCTCTTGAACAGCAAGAAATTGGATTGCCTATGGTCCTTGTCAAAACCCTTCCCATTGGTATTCTTCATGAACTTCTTGAATTGCCTTGTAATGTAGGACTTCATTTTAGAATCTTCATCATCTAAATACTCATCAGTATCACTGCTTTTGGCCTTCAATGCCATGCTCTTGCTCTTGCTCTTGCTCGATTTCCCGATCCTTGTCAAACACAACTCATAGGTCTGCAGATTGCCAACCAACTCTGTCAAAGGAATTTTGTCAATATCCTTTGATTCCTCAATTGTGGTGATCTTGGCATAGAATCTCTCGGGTAGGGATCTGAGCACATTTCTCACAATCTTGGGTTCAGGAATGGTTTCCCCAAAATTAAATGCTGAGTTTACTATGTCCTTGAACTTGGCATAGAACTCATCAATTGGCTCATTCTCCTCCATCTTTATCTCTTCAAAACTTGTAGTGAGCCTTTCAAACTTTGAATCCTTGATAGCCTTGGTTCCTTCATAGATTGTTTGGAGAATGGTCCATGATTCCTTAGCAGTTTTAGTAGAGGATATCTTCTTGAATTCCTCATTCGTGACAGCACTGAATAGAGCATTCAATGCCCTGCTGTTGAAGTTTGCCGCCCTGATCTTAGCATCATCCCAGTCGCCCGGCGCTTCCGTAGGCTTAGTCTAGCCTATCTCCACAGCTTGCCACACTTTCTCATCTAAAGACTGCAAGAAATCTCTCATGTATACTTTCCAGTATGCATAGTTAGTGCCATCAAATAAAGGAGGTATAATAAGAGACTGTCCTCTAACCATGACAAACAGGGGTCAATGGATTACACAACAAAGATTAAAACTTAATCAGAGTGTGTCTGCTCTGATACCACTTGATAGGCCAAGAATGTATTGACTCATTGTGATGAATTAATTGATTAATTAGCCAAGTTTATTAATTAATCAAATTAACATGCAAGATGCGTGGTAGCATAAACAAATCACCAATTAAACTTGGTGATTTTAAAGTCACCACTCTCGAAAATCCACTATTATCACAACAAGCGGTAACAAGTAAAGGAATCCCAGTACCTTATACCAACCTACAACTTGATCACCAACTTGAGAAGGATGTTGGCTACAAAGTTCTTTTGTTCATCATACGATGAAGATCATGAAATTGTTTGGTCACAAAACCCTATGGTGTACAAACACAACAACTTCTTCAAGAGAAAGAAGAACTAGGGCAAACTAGGTTTCCGGTTACACTTTTCTTCACACTTGTGGAATTGTGGTCTTGTGCAACTGTGCGTCACCTTTAGGCCCTTAAAATAATCCTTATATATGTTTAGAGTTGTGAGAAAAAAAAGCCCAAACATACATTCACGGATTGGATGAAAATCTGCTTGAAAAACTGAACTTCATAAATCTCGACAGATATCCTATCTGTCGAGCAGCTGTTGAGTCTCGGGCTGAAACAGATCTATTAAACCTCGACAGATACTAGCTGTCGAGCTTTAATGAACTGAACTTCTTCACTTGATTCTTGGACAGACTTGCATGGCTTTAACACTTGAACTTGAAACCTTGTTTCTTGCATTAAACACATCCTAGATCTACCCAATTATAAGTAAAATGCGTTTTGTCAAAGGATTAGTCAATTACATAAAATAGTGACATATGTTTCTAACATTGAATCACAGATGTCCTAACATTCTATGTGATTTTCATTTGTCTTTTTATGGAAAAGGTTGTTTTAAGATCTTTGGTTATGGATTTTTTATTTTTTAAATAATCATATACACACACATATCCGTAAATATGCATATGCATGTATGTATTTATTTTTTGTGTGATTGCACAAGTTTCTTTATTGAATATTTGATAGTTTGTGGTGTATGCAATATATTGTGAGATGGGGAAGGGATTTGTTCCCTTTGCTGCTGGAAGAGTTCAAGGTGATTAAGCAAATTGGTGTTATTGGCCGGTTTTCACGGCTGAGTAATTTGCTACTCTTATTACCCATTTCAAAAAAAAAAAAAAAAAAATTACTACTCTTATTCAATTTTTCTTATGAAAGTGCTACTTGAGTGGATTTATGAGATAGGTTTGTTTAGTGCTCACTAGGTGCGTTTGTAGAAGAATGTGATATTGTTTGTAAATTTGTTGTAAGTACTAAAAAGGAAGAAAGTGCGAATCTTTGTTGAAATTTTGATTAGTAGAATTTGTGATTGCAGTAGAGAGGAGGTGAGTGAAGGTGGGGAGATTAGAAGATTTTCCCACTAGGTTATGAGAAATCATATTTATTAATAAGTGAGTCATCAATATTTTTTTATTGGATGTGAATTTTGATAAATCCATAATTAGATTATTTTTTCTCTTTATATACTTAACGCTTGCAAAATTTCTAGAATATTAAGATTAATAGTTATGTCATTAATCAAATGTTTAAATTTTGCATAAAAAATAAGTTTATTGATTGGATAGTAAAATAAAATCAAATTTGCATGAAATTTGACATGTATGGTAAGAATATTAAAAAAAAAAAAATGCAATCTAAAGATTTGATTTTTAAAATATGTAACCATATAATTTTTTTTGAGAAATCCTATGTTCATGACATTTCACTACAATCTTAAGTGGTAGGTTGTTATTGACCGTTACAGGTGGGCAAAAAAGTAATTTAAGTTGTAGATTCAAATTAGAATCAATAACAATTTACCACCTATGATTTTTTAGTGGGAGTTATAGCAAAACTTTTCCTTGTCCTTGTTATAATTTGTGAGTTTGTTATACTGTTCATATGAAGTTAAATAATATGAGTTATTTTACACAAGATTTCTTTTATTGGTTATTGGTTATTGCTTTCTTATTATTTAAGCTTCTTTCTTTTTCCGTCAGTATTTTATATGATAGAAGATCCTCTTCTTTTCTCTTTATTTTATTTTATTTTATTTTATTTTTTTTTTTGAGAAATAGATAGAAGATCTTCTATCACTTTTTATTTGAGAAGAATCTTCTATCACTTAAGATATCTGTTTATCTATTTATAATCTATATATAATTATATACTATATTATATAATAAAACTTGATTGATGAGTCCAGAAAATATATCAAAATCGTCATATTACATTGACGAAGCAAATATACGTTACTCATTCATGGCGAGCATTTATGCCAAAGAGTAACAGACGGAGCAACAGTAACAAAGAAGCTATGCACATCAAAACGCCGGTTTCTAATGCATTAGCCGTTGCAAATAAATGCAGAGATCCATTACCCATTAAAGCAAAGATGACTATAAAGTGAAAGAAGAACGAAGCAAAGAGGTACACACAATTATCATCCCAAAAACCACTCTCAAGTCGAATTCTCTCACAATACACTTTAAGTGAATTCTTGTGTAAGAATTGTTGACAAACACCACATCGGTGTATTCCTTTGTTTTTATCTTGAGCCTTATTGCAGGTTTCTATTAGAGACAGATCTATCCCCGATGTCCATCTACATTGACAAGAAACTTAACTGCTGATTTTTTTCACATCATCAGTTTGGTGCCGTCTGTGGGGAACGCTAATCAGTCAAGCCACTCTCCAACTTACAAAAGTGATTCCTGTAGTGCAAGATGGACCCAGTGCAAGCAACACAACAGATTTAGGCTCTCACAGCCAACATAGTTGAGTTAACACGCCAGAATGAAAACTTAGAAGGGCTGCTGAGTCCCAGAATGAGGAGTGACAATGAACTACTGAAAATCAAAATGAAAAGGAGTAGTATCCAAGGATTAAGGGAAACCATAATGAAGAAGGGTCAAATAGCCATGCCAATAGGAGAACAAGGGTGTTAGAAGAGAACTTGTCCAGATTGGAAAGCAAACTCTGTAACATGAGGAGGGAAATGGATGAGCTCAGAAGTGCAGTGAAAGAAAAAGCCTTAAAGAACTTAGACGGAATGATCCAGAGAAAAAATTCGCCATTCACCACTAAAGTGTTGAATCAACCTCTCCTACCAAAATTATGTATTCCTCAACTCGAGTCATATGATGGTTTGAAAGATCCTTTGGACCACATTGAATCGTTCAAAACCCTAATGCACCTACAAATGACTCTGGATGGAGTAACGTGCAGCTTCTCCAACTACACTGAAGGGTATAGCCAGAGGTTGGTCCAGCAAAATACCCTCAGGTACTGTTGTAAATTTTGAGCAACCCAGCAAAGGTTTCGTTCGTCATTTCATTGGAGGGCAGAGACAAAAGAAGCCAACTGGACATCTTCTTAACATCCATCAGTCAAAAGGGGAATCACTAAGGCAATATGTAACTCGCTTCAACAAAAAGTTATTATAGGTGGATGAAGTAGAAGATCAAGTCATCCTGACAACCTTCCAGGTGGGATTGTTGCTTGGGGACTTTTTCTTCTTAATTACCAAAAGTCCAGCAAAAACAGTAGCAGAACTACTCTACAAAGCCCAGAAATATATGAATGCAGAAGATGTAGTAATTATGAAAGAGATGGCTAGTAAGAGGAAGAGAGACGAAGGGACAAGTTGTCACCCTAATAAGAAAAATGAGGCATGGAGAACAGGGCAGACCTCAGACAAAAAGAAAGGACTCCTAGATCAAAGGTCAAGGTTTACTAACTTTACTCCCTTGGTAATGCCCATTGAATAGGTGTTGATGCAGATCAAAGCCGAGCCATCTCTGCAATGGCCTCAATCCATATATGCTCCAGCAGAAGTTAGATAGCCACACAACGATCCATTGGTAATAATGCTCAAAATAGAAGAATTCAACATTCACCAAGTACTAGTTGATAATGGGAGTTCAACAAATATCATCTATTTGCTTGCATATTAACAGATGAAGTTAAGCAAGCAAAGGCTTCGACCTTTCACCTCTCATTTGGTGAGGTGAAAGGTCAAATCTCTAAGGAAATTGATTTCCTCATGGTAGATTGCCCATCAATATACAACGTCATCCTAGGATGACCGACGCTTAACAAACTGAAGGCAGCAACGTCAACATACTATTTGAAGGTGAGGTTTTCAACAGCCCATGGTATAGGAGAGTTTCGAGGAGATCAGGTTCTGGCTAGAGAATGCTACCAAGTTGCTCTAGCTTTGGGAGAGAATCATATATGGATGATAGACGAGCCAAAACCTACTTCAAAACTAGATGGAACATTACAAGATATAGAGATCATCCCTGGAGATTTGTCTAAAGTTATAAAGATAGGATTGGCACTTTCAGCCCTGGAAAAGACGAAGATAACCACCTTTCTAAGGGAAAACCAAGATTTTTTTTTGCATGGAGTCATGAGGACATCCCGGGAATAGACAGAGGGATTATCCAACATTGTCTCAATGTCAATCTAGAATGTAAACCAGTGCAGCAGAGACGAAGGATATTTGCACCAGAACGTAATAAGGTGATAACAGAAGATGTGGACAAGCTTTTGGCAGTAGGCTTTATAAGAGAAGTCTTCTATCCTAACTGGCTGGCAAATGTCGTAATGGTTAAGAAGGCTAATGGTAAATGGAGGATGTGCGTTGACTTCATGAACCTAAATAAAGCATGCTCGAAGGACAACTTCCCTCTACCCATAATTGATCAACTAGTGGATTGTACTGCTAGACACAAGCTTCTGAGATTCATGGATGCTTTTTCTGGCTACTAGATCCTGATGGACGAAGAGGATTAAGAGAAGACTACGTTCATCACCAGCTAAGGATTGTATTGTTACAGAGTTATTCCTTTCAGACTCAAGAATGCAGGAGCCATCTACCAAAGGTTGGTAAATCAAATGTTCTCTCAACAAATAGGGAGGAACATGAAGGTATAAGTAGATGACATGATAGTGAAGAGCAAGGATGAGGAAAATCATCTAGACGACCTGAAAGAGACTTTTGACGCATTATGTAAGTACAAGATGAAATTAAACCCAACAAAATGTGTTTTCGGTGTGTCCTCAGGGAAATTCTTGGGTTTCATAGTGTCTTAATGGGGTATAGAGGCAAATCCAAACAAAGTAAGAGCAAGCATCGAGATGAAGTCCTCAAAAACTATGAAGGAGGTATAGAGCTTAACAGGGAAAGTTGTAGCTTTGAATAGATTCATCTCCAGGGTGACAAACAATTGCTTACCATTTTTCAAAGTCTTGTGGAAAGCTTTCCAATGGACTGACAAATGTGAAGAAGCTCTGACGAAGTTGAAAGAATACTTGAAATAGCTATCATTCCTGAGCCTGTCAGTGACAGGGGAAGAATTGTACCTATATTTGGCGGTATCTACCACAACAGTGAGCTCGGTATTGATCAGAGAAGAATGAGGGGCGTAGAAACCAGTGTATTATACTAGCCAGGCTTTTCAAGGAGATGTAGCCAAGTATCAGAGACTAGAGAAGATTACTTTTGCACTAGTAATTGCTTCGAGAAAACTTTGACCTTATTTTTAGGCTCATTCTATCATTGTCATGACAGATTAGCCAAGAAGAAAGACAATGAACAAGATAGATGTAGTGAGGTGTCTTGTTCAGTGGGCCATTGAGTTAGGTCAATTCGACATAGAATACAAGCAATGAGTTGCAATCAAAGCCCAAGTCTTAGCAGATTTCATTGCAGAGTTCACTCATGCCTAAAACGAATAAGATTTTCCCAAGAGAATATGGACAATTCAAACAGATGGATCTTCCTCCAAGAAGGCTGGAGGAGCGGGAGTTGTTCTTATATCACCAGGGGGAGAACTCATGAAGTATGCAGTTAGGCTGCAGTTCCCAACAACGAACAATGAAGCTGAATGTGAACGAACAATGAAGTTGAACGTGAAGCTTTCCTAACAGGTCTAAAACTAGCCAGAGTTGTAGCAACTAAAGATGTAATCGTCCAAGCAGACTCTCAGCTAGTGATTGGTCAAATGAAAGGGGAATACAAAGAAAAGGAAAAAAGAATGCAGAAGTATATAAAGCTCATCCAACAACTCTTGCCATACTTTGATGACATCAACTTCCAGCAGATTCCCAGAATGAAAACCATGGAGGTAGACTTCTTGACAAGGTTAGCCTCATCAGATGGATACAACATAGCCCCAGAACTATATATGGACATACAGGAACAGCCCAGCACATAAGGAAGACAAATTATGGCAGTATAGAAGCAAGCTGATTGGACGAATCCCATTATTTTGTTTTTAAAAGAAGGACGACTTCTAGAAGACAAAGCAGAAGCACGGAAGGTTCAAATCAGGGCCACACGCTTTGTTATCATTGACAAAGTGTTGTATAGACGAGGACATTCACTTCTGTATCTACGATGTTGTGGGCACCAACAGTTTTCTCCTAAAAAGGGTGTACACCTCGGTTGAGTGGATTGGGGCAGAGAAAAAATGGAGTTGCCACCTAGATTAGGTTTAGGAACCATTTACATAACGCCCTTATGTGGAAGGACTTATCTTACTACCAAAGTATGGGTTCAGAGTTTTGGTACGGTTTTGGGAAGGTGTTGGCACCCAAAACCTTCCCAAAACCACCTGACTCGTGGGTCGGCTTCCACGCATTGTGTCTTACGTTTTAATTTCATTAAAGGCACATTCAACATTACATTCTATACTCACACACACACATTAGCATACATCTAAGCACACAACATGGCATTTCATCTCAAACATTAGCATACATCTATCATGCTTCTCATATCATCATAAACCCTAGCATACATCTATCATGGTAATCCACATCAAAACTAGCATACATCTATCATGCATTTCACTCAAGGTAGCAAACAAATCATGGCAGAATCAAAGAAATATTGGAGAGCATCAAGAACACCAACATATCCTGAGTTCACATATCATATTCATAAAACCTCAACAAGATTATATCTCAATCAAATGCATGTGCATGTGAATGCATGCCTTACCTCACTTACCTCACTGCATCATAGTACCTATGCATCAATGCATGATCATATCATATGCATGCTCATGGTAAAACAAAGAAAATATTGAAGAGAAACCCTAATCTAGCATATTAAAGACAAACAAGCAATCAAACAGAGAAACAGAGACTCAAAAACATAAAAGAAAGACAAAACAGAGGCATGTTATGTGAAAGAAATAAAGAAACAAAAGTAGAAAAATCAGATTAGTGTTTCTAGGCACGAGTATGCGTGCGCATACATAGGCTTGCATACGCAAGCCATTTGTATACGTACGCATACTTCGAGTCTACGTACGCATGCAGGAAGCATGCGCACAAAAGCATGCCCTAAAACCCTATCCTAGAAACATAGAAACGCAGAAAAACAAAATAGAAACTTAGAAAGATAAATCTAACAACCTAACATGCTTTAAAACATAAACAGAGAAAACCTAAACCAAAACAAACATGTTATATCACAAAATAAACAAGAAAACTAAGGAAAATAGAAATTAAAACAAAAAAAAAAAGGGAAAAGAAAAGGGTTATAACATATACCTCAAAAACAAAAGCTCTTTGGCTGATTTTGACTATTCCCCTTAGTCAAATCTATTCACAACCAAACAAAATTGATTAGTAAACTTCAAAACTCAAAGATCAAGAACAGAAAATGTCCCAATAAAAAAAGTAAAAAATTGACTTGAGGATGTTTTGTGAAAAATTCCCACTTTGATTCCTTATTTCTAGTAAATCTTAGGTTTTCCCTTAGGATTTTCTATGTGTCTTTTGAAATATACCATGAAAGGCTTTATATAATGGAAAAATGAGGGTTTGGAATGGCTCTTAGACGATGTGGGATTCATTCCAAACCTCAGGTTTAATGTAGAAAAACTTGCCTTTCATAGCTTCAAGAACCCTAGCTGTGTACGTAGGCCCATGTATGCGTACGTATACATTAAACCTACATACGTATAAGTTGTTGATAAAAAACATGTTTGTATGGCATATAAAACATACACAGCGGAAAATTAACGGATCTACTTCATTCGCAATTGATAACGTGTATTATGTAAATTTCAGAATTTAAGAATAAGAGAGAGTACCTTGGTGCGGTGAAATTCAAAACCAAAGATTAGAAGTACTTTGGAACACTTTTAATCTTCACTCCAATTCCACTTATGTCCAAGAAGTGTGGTCTCTCAATTAGTTCATATGTATGTGTTCAAGGGAGAATAAGAGAGTGGCTTATACTCACATACATACCCTTTCATTCAATTACCAAATTCTGTATGTTTCTCTCCTTATATATAACTGATTATCTAATTGGGCCAGCCTTTTGGGCCATACCAATTGGGATTTAGTATGTGGTTTGGAATGGGACCAAAAGGGTCAAATAAGACACTAGCTCTAATGGGTTTTGGGCCTTTCTGTCAACTCTTGACAAACCCAAAATTACCATTAATTATATTTAATACCACTATATAAATATAATTGCACTCTAGGTCTTACTAATAAATTATATCCCAAACTTTATTATACATTCAACCCCTTCATTAAAATATTCATAGTAATACAAAGTTACTACATCTTAATCCTAGAGTACTCGGTTTAATCCTTTAAGTTATTCATCATATATTTATGAAATCCAATTTCATAAATTTATACTTTAGTAACTTGTTACTAAAGTGGTTAGGCATAACACTCTGAATAACCAAATTCATTAAACTTATCTCTAGGGAATATTTTATATCTTTGTTAAGAGATTATGAATTTCATCTTGAGAATATATGTTCCTTCAACATTAAATGTAGCTGCCCAACATACTGAGATTTTGATCGTGACTTTAAATCTCACTCTTGATATATCAAAACAACCTACACTTCATGATCATGTTTATTCTCTCAGGATTAAGAGTTGATGTTAATAGAAGTCATGAGATTTATTATTCATTTGACAGTTGTTAGTAGAATAATAAATCTCACAGCGATCCAGTTCAATATGTCTTAACACTTAAAACATATCAAGATATCAACTAGAAGTCTCCACTTCAGTGATTAAGACAAATCATCTTAGTTGATATGTTATAGTCTTTTGCAGATGAAATGCCCAATTTCATCACTGACTACGAACTAAAATTATGGGTTTACAAAGAACTTGTGATTTATATCTTCTGTGACTAAATCACATAAATCACATACTATGCATCTCATGGACTATATATGATAATGTCCAAATATTCATGTTACCATTATTTTAGATAATAATAAAACAACTATATTAAACACAACATAATGTCATACATAGCGTACAATAGGATTTAAAGGGCACATATCCTAACAATCTCCCACTTTCTCTAAAGACTATTATGCACTAATCTAACTCCTAGTCCCTCCAAATGTGACTCAAAAGTCCTTTGGGACAAGGCTTTGGTAAAAGGATCTGCTAAATTATTTGCACTATCAATCTTTGCTACTACTACATCTCCTCGAGCAACAATGTCTCGAATGATGTGGTACTTTCTTTCAATATGCTTTCCTTTCTTGTGATTTCTTGGATCTTTGGATTGTGCAACCGCTCCACTATTGTCGCAGAACAATGTGATAGGAACTTGCTCAATTCTCATAACACCAAGATCAGAAAGGAATTTCTTGAGCCAAACAGTTTCCTTTGCCGCTTCACAAGCAACAACATATTCAACTTCCATGGTGGAGCCATAAGTTGGAGGAGTGTTAAGTAATTTTGTATTGCCGACTCCACTATGGAAGCTGAATATGTTGCTGCTTATGAAGCAACAAAAGGAAGCTGTTTGGATTAAAAAATTCCTTTCTAATCTTGGTGTTGTGAGAATGGAGCAAGTTCCAATCACTTTGTTTTGTGACAATTGTGGAGCGGTTGCACAATCCAAGGATCCAAGAAATCACAAGAAAGGAAAGCATATTGAAAGAAAGTACCACATCATTTGAGACATTATTGCTCGAGGAGATGTAGTAGTAGCAAAGATTGATAGTGCAAATAATATAACAGATTCCTTTACCAAAACCTTGCCCCAAAGGACTTTTGAGTCACATTTGGAGGGACTGGGAGTTAGATTAGTGCACAATAGTCTTTAGGGCAAGTGGGAGATTGTTAGGATATGTGCCCTTTAAATCCTATTGTACGCTATGTATGACATTATGTTGGGATTAATAAAATTGTTTTATTATTATCTAAAATAATGGTAACATGAATATTTGGACATTATCATATATAGTCCATGAGATGCATAGTATGTGATTTAGGTGATTTAGTCACAGAAGATATAAATTACAAGTTCTTTGTAAACTCATATTTTTAGTTCGTTGTCGGTAATGAAATTGGACATTTCATCTGCGAAGACTATAACATATCCACAAAGATTATTTGTCTTGATCATGGAAGTGGAGACTTCTAGTTGATATGTTGATATGTTTTAAGTGTTAAGACATATTGAATTGGACCGTTGTGCGATTTATTATTCTACTAACGACTGTCAAATAAATAATAAATCTCACGACTTCTATTTACATCAACTCTCAATCCTAAGAGAATAATGAACCTGATAATGAAGTGTAGGTTGCTTTGATATATTAGGAGTGAGATCTAAAGTCACAATCAAAACCTCAGTATGTTAGGCAGCCATATTTAATGTTGAAGGAACATATATTCTCAAGATGTAATTCATAATCTCTTAACGAAAATATAAAATATTCCCTTGAGATAAGTTTAATGGATTTGGTTATTCAAAATGTTAGGCCTAACTAATTTAGTAAGAAGTTACTAAAGTATATATTTATGAAATTGGATTTCATAAATATATGATGAATAACCTAAAGGATTAAACTGGGTACTCAAGGATTAAGATGTAGTAATCTTCAAAATGGTAGTCAACATTCATGACTTTGTATTATTACGAATATTTTAATTAATGTATAATAAAGTCTTGAGATATAATTTATTAATAAGGCCTAGAATGCAATTATATTTATATAGTGGTATTAAATATAATTAATGGTAATTTTGGGCTTGTCAAGAGTTGACAGAAATGCCCAGAACCCATTGGAACTGGTGTCTTATTTGTCCTTTTTGGTCCCACTCCAAACCACATACTAAAGCCCAATTGGAATGGCTAAAAAGGCTAGCCCAATTAGATAATTAGTTATATATAAGGAGAGAAACATACATGATTTTGTAAATGACTGAAAGGGTGTGTATGTGAGTGTAAGCCACTCTCTTATTATCCTTTGAACACATACATGTAAACTAATTGAGTGACCACACTTCTTAGGCATAAGTGGAATTGGAGTGAAGATTAAAAGTTTTCTTAAGTACTTCTAATATTTGGTTTTGAATTTCACCGCACTAAAGTACGCTCTCTTGTTCTTAAATTCTGAAATTTACATAATACATGTTATCAATTGTAAATGAAGTAGATCTGTTAATTTTCCACTGCGTATGTTTTGTATGTGATACAAACTATGTTTTTCCTACAAAAGATTTATTGATACATAACTCAAATTTTCATTAATACATGGCAAGAATGTTATTAATGTTGGGATTAGTGCCCTTAAATCCTATTGTATGATACTATGAATGATATTATGTATGACATTATGTATGACTTAATATTGTATTTAATAAAGTTGTATTATTATTATCTAAAATAATGGTAACATGAATATTCGGACATTATCATATAGTCAATGAGATGCATAGTATGTGATTTATGTGAAAAGTCACAGAAGATATAAATCACAAGTTCTTTGTAAACTCATAATTGTAGTTTGTAGTCAGTGATAAAATTGGGCATTTCATCTGTGAAGACTATAACATATCAACTAAGATGATTTGTCTTGATCATAGAAGTGGAGACTTCTAGTTGATATGTTGATATGTTTTAAGAGTTAAGACATATTGAACTGGACCGCTATGAGATTTATTATTCTCCTAACTACTGTCAAATGAATAATAAATCTCACGACTTCTATTCACATGAACTCTTAATCCTGAGAGAATAATGGACCTGATCATGAAGTGTAGGTTGCTTTGATATATCAGGAGGGAGATCTAAAGTAACGGTCAAAACCTCAGTATGTTGGGCAGCCACATTTAGTGTTGATGGAACATATATTCTCAAAATAGAATTCATAGTCTCTTAACGGAGATACAAAATATTCTCTTGAGGTAAGTTTAATGGGTTTGTTATTCAGAATGTTTAGCCTAACTACTTTAGTAAATAGTTACTAAAGTATATATATTTATGATGTAGTATTTCACAAATATATGATGAATAACTTAAAGGATTAAACCGGGTACTCAATGATTAAGATGTAGTATTCTACAAAGTGGCAGTCTACATTCATGACTTTGTGTTACTATGAACATTTTATGAAGATGTTGCATGTACAATAAAGTTTTGGAATATAATTTATTAATAAGGCGTAGAGTGCAATTATATTTATATAGTGGTATTAAATATAATTAATGGTAACTTTGGACTTGTCAAGAGTTGATAGAAAAGCCTAAAACCCATTGGAGCTAGTGTCTTATTTGTTCCCTTTTGGTCTCACTCCAAGTCACATACTAGAGCCCAATTGGAAAGGCCCAAAAGGCTAGCCCAATTAGATAATCAGTTATTAGGAGAGAAATATACAGAATTTTGTAAGACACAACAAGTTCATGAAATGGTATGTATGTGAGTGTTAGACACTCTCTAATTCTTTTAGAACATACACATATAACTGATTGAGAGACCACACATCTTGGGTATTATTTGAATTGATGTGAAGATTGAAAGTGTTCCCGAGAACTTCTGATCTTTGGTTTTGAAACTCACTGCACCAAGATACACTCTCTTGTTCTATATTCTGAAACTTACATAGTGCATGTTATCAATTGCGAATGAAGTAGATCCGTTAATTTTCTGCTGTGTATGTTTTATATGCGATACAAACATGTGATTTTCCAACAATTAATACACAACCAAATCGTCATTAAAATATGACTTGTAGTGTTATTTATAGATAATTTAAATCGTCATTAATACATGGCAAGAATGTTATTAATGCATAACTACGAAGCATAACTACGACGTTATTAAAGTATGACTTAAAGTGTTATTAATACATAACTCGAAACGTCACTGATTCACGACCAAAATACATCGACAATCATTAATACGCGATTCACGAGTCAACTGAAGCATATTCATCATTCAAACATATTTACAAAGACTAGTGAAAGTTAACAGGTCCCAGGTTAGCCAAAAAAAAAAAAGTTAATAGGTCCCATCCAAGGACAAAGTAAATACCAAGCACAAAAAGCTTTAAACATGAAGCTGAATATTGTTAGAACAATGAAAGTAAACATGCCCAAAACAGGCAGGCCTAGAAATACTGTTTCCAAAAAATCAGAAATATAAACACACTCAAAATAATGAGCCCAAGGAACTGTATTTTTCAAGAGCAAAGGAATAAAATGTTCTAAGAAAGATTGGAAGGAGATGGACCTGTTGGAGCCTTGGTAGTAACAGTGGTGTCATCTTCAATCATCTCCATATTCTCTACTGTTGCATCAGAAGGACGATTCACCAAGACTTCTCTCTCAACCTCTTCCATGTCAAGAGTGGAGAAATCCAAATCTGGTTGGTGCTTAGCCATGTACTTGCGAAAAAGCTCAAAGCCCTCCACGTAGTAATCACACAGCTTGTCAGAATGTTCATCAGATTTCTTGAATTTCTCCATAGCCTTAGGACCGACCTTTTGAAGTTTGGCTAGAGCTTCGTCAATCTACTTGTCCTTTAACTTGGAGAAAGCCTTCTCAGTACTCACATCCTTCTCTAAAGCTTTGAGACGATCTTGGGTCTTCTCCGCCTCGTCAATGAGAGAAGAAACATTTTCCTTCAGCAATTCGTTCTCAGAAGAAAGAGACTCCACCTTAGATTGGGAACACACAAGTTTCTCCTTGTAAAATTGTTATTTACAACTATTTTGTGTTGGCTTTAATTCTACACCAAATTTGATTGTATTTTTGTTCAATCATATGTATCCTGTATTTTATGTGGGATTTTATTGTATGGGTTGTGTGTGAGAGAGAGTGTGAAGACTCAAGCGCCTATTGAAGACAAAGTGGATTTCGCAAGAAGTTTCACGAGAAGCCTTCCCGCGAAGTGAGCCACGTGTAGAGCACATGACTGGAATGCAAAGAGTCATGATAGTTGGTTTTCGCAAGTATTTCGCAGGTAAGGCCTTCCCGCGAAACATTCTGTTTTGCTATTTTGGCATATCTGCTACACCATGTCTTCACCAACACTATATATACCCACATTACCCACATATTGGAATGAGTGCTTTTCAGAGAGAAAACCCTAGATATTACCCTTGAGAGTTAGAGATTGCTATACCCACAATCCTCTACACAATCCTCTACACAATCCTTTGTGGTTTTCCTCAACTCCTACCTCTCCATATCCAAATCCTTGAGAGGTTGATAGCCCAAACACTTACCACACCTATTTTGAGTATAAAGTGAGGTTTTGGTGCTGCTGGGAAGTATTGGAAGAAGCCAATCGTTTGGCGGATGCAATCGGGCTGAATTACGTGATCCGAAGAGTTAGAGAAGAAAAGGCTTCATCAAGTCAGTTGGTAACAGGAGCTTGGAGGGCTCAAGTACATGGGGTATGTTGGGGTTTATGCCCTAAAATCCAATTTATTGGCATGTCATAAATAATTAAATTGTTTAATTATATGAGATTATCTATAAATGAACTATTGAGACATTATCTTAGTCCATGAGATGCATAGTATGTGATTTATGTGAAAAGTCACAGAAGATATAAATCACAAGTTCTTTGTAAACTCAGAATTTTAGTTCGTAGTCGGTTATGAAATTTGGCATTTCATCTGCGAAAACTATAACATATCAACTAAGATGATTTGTCTTGATCATGGAAGTGGAGACTTCTAGTTGATATGTTGATATGTTTTAAGATTTAAGACATATTGAACTAGACCGCTGTGAGATTTATTGTTCTCCTAACGACTATCAAATGAATAATAAATCTCACGACTTCTATTTACATCAACTCTAAATCCTGAGAGAATAATGGACATGATCATGAGATGTAGGTTATTTTGATATATCAGGAGTGAGGTCTATAAGTCACGGTCAAAACCTTAGTATGTTGAGCAGCCGCATTAAGTGTTGATGGAACATATATTCTCAAGATGGAATTTATAATCTCTTAACGGAGACATAAAATATTCCCTTGAGATAAGTTTAATGAGTTTGGTTATTCAGAGTGTTGGGCCCAACCACTTTAGTAAGGAGTTACTAAAGTATATATTTATGAAATTGGATTTTATAAATATATGATGAATAATGTAAAGGATTAAACCGGGTACTCAAGGATTAAGATGTTGTAATTTTCAAAGTGGCAGTCTACATTCATGACTTTGTAGTACTACGAATATTTAAATAAAGGGGTTGCATGTATAATAAAGTTTTGGGATATAATTTATTAATAAGGCCTAGAGTGCAATTATATTCTTATAGTGGTATTGAATATAATTAATGGTAACTTTTGGACTTGTCAAGAGTTAACAGAAAAGCCCAAGGCCCATTGGAGCTAGAGTCTTATTTGTTCCCTTTTGGTCCCACTCCAAGCCACATATTAGAGCCCAATTGGAATGGCCCAAAAGGCTAGCCCAATTAGATAATCAGTTGTATATAAGAAGAGAAACATACAGAATTTAAAAGTGCTTTTCATAAGGTAAAGATGAAGTTTTTCATAAGACTTTCATAGTGGTTTTCATTAAAATCACATAAAGAATGAAATAGTTTGTATGTGAGTGTTGGACACTCTCCTATTCTCTCATTGGAAATTGATTGAAAGACTACACTTCTTGGACATCAAGTGGAATTGGAGTGAAGATTAAAAGTATTTCCAAGTACTTGAAGACCTTTGGTTTCGTTGCGTATGTTTTGTATGCGTTACAAACATGTATTTTTCCCAAAATTGGTATTAGAGCGGTCTTCAATTTTGAATTTGTATAACATGTTTTGTGAGTTTTAGAATTAGAGATAATAGTTTCATAATGTTAGAAAATTTTATATTTAATTTTCTGCATGGTTGTTGAAACTATGATTTGATGAAAATTGATATTGATGTTATGATGTTGTTTAAATTTGAATTTAAGTATGTTAAATTGAACTTTAAGGCTATAGCATCAATGGAATTTAGTTTTGACATCAATCTTTGTCTATCATGTTCATATGATGGCTATTTGTTCATGAAAAACGGTAAAAAAAACTGCCTTTGCAAAATTCTGGAAATTCAAAATTCACGAAACTCGATCAATCGAGAAGCTGTCGAGCATCGATCGAGTATCCAGACTATTTCTCGATCGATTGAGATACACGATCGATCGATCGAGACTGGAAATTCAGAGGCTCAATCGATCGAGGAGCTATTGAGCATCGATCAAGAACCGTGAATTCAGAATTTTTCTAAGTTTTTTTTTCACATAATTAAAGAGTAATGTTATGTGTGATTAGATTACACATTGTTCTAACTAAAAGACCTAATGAGATCAAGATATTAGTTAAATAGAACTCTTAGTCCTAAATAGTTTGGGACTTGTCTTTTAAGAAACATTCTAATGAGATTAAAATTGTTGTATGATTGAAAGCTCTTAATTTATTTTAATTAGAAGTTTTGATGAGATTAAACCTTAATTAAAAGGTATATAGTTTCTAATGAGAATAGAACTTTTTATTTAGTAAATTAAGGATAGAGTTCTATATAACTAATTTTTGATTCATTATTGTTTAAGGAATCC
Source organism: Notholithocarpus densiflorus (assembly GCA_030021035.2). Lineage (NCBI taxonomy): Eukaryota > Viridiplantae > Streptophyta > Magnoliopsida > Fagales > Fagaceae > Notholithocarpus > Notholithocarpus densiflorus. The sequence continues at coordinate 5,126,828 of JARYZH020000019.1, forward strand.
TAAATTGTTTAGGACTTCCATTTTAGTTAGAGATTCTAATAAGATTAGAGTTTTCAACAAGTGCAAGGTTATTAGTTGTGATGGGATCACGATTATTTAAGAAAAACCCAATATAACGAGTGGGAGTATTGAAATAACCCTTTTGTTAAGTTTATTGTAATGTGAATAGATACCTTATCTTGACTTCGAGTCTTGCATTCCATACAGAGAGTATTTACTTCACGGATTACAAGGTTAAACTTCTTTGTGATTGCACGAATGTTCGTTACGCACATTTGATGTGTAGGGTTAAAATTGTGATTAGATCACAATGATTTCAATACAATCCACTTGTTTTAAAATTTCTAGTGGGAGAGAGATACAAGGGTTGGATCTCACGGCCTCCATTGTCGGTTCATAATGGTGTGGGGTAAACATCTCGTCTTGGCCTCGAGTCTTGCATTCCATGCGGAGGATGTTTATTTCATGGTACTACAAGATTGAACTTCCCGGTTTATAGTAGTGTCGGCAAGCACCTCGTCTTGGCCTCGAGCCTTGCGTTCCATGCGGAGGGTGTTTTGCATCATGGTACTACAAGATTAAACCTTACAAGGGTAGAGTTATGTGGCTACACATGGTTCTAGGCAATGGTGTACACTAGACTAAGTTTGATAGTATTCTCTATGCTGAGTTTTTGCTATTATTACTTAGAGACCAAAGGAAGAGCGACAAATTATTTTTGTTTGGTAAGAGTTACCATGATAGCATTAATAATGAGAATAATTCTCGCCTGATCATAGTAATTGATATTCACTCTATGCTGAGAAATATTAATTGCGGGATTAGGTTGTCGTTGCTCCTAGTATAGTATGTTTTTCGGGTCTCATACTATATGATTATGGATGCAAAATATAATGTCCCTGTAATTATGTTCATAGTCTCAAAATAAAGTTGTCATAAATTTTGTCCTCTAGCTACTATTTTAAATTAATCACATTAACTATGAAATAATTTCGGATATGGTGCTTAAAGAAGGTGAAGTACATAAATATGTTTCGGTTCAGCATTGTAATAATTTCCTATGCATGATACATTGATGGAAGATAGCTTATGATGTGATCATAGTCTTCATTGAAATGCTAAAATGTTTCATTGGCTTCTATCTCAATTGTACTACAGCATGAGATGTAAGAGATAGTACAAGACTTAGACTTTATATTAAGTCTAAATGAGACGTTTGGTATGAATCATTTTGAATGCTAAGAAAAACTTAAGGAGTTCCAATTCTATGTCATTTTATGAAAATATTTTATTTTTAAAAGGAATTGGAATTCTTGGATGTAGAGATTAAATGTTAATCTCATTTGGATATGATCCACAAGTCCTTGTTAGAATCATTTGATGAATTCAGATTGTTTTGAAAATAAGCAAATTCTTTTTATATTATCTGAATTGATGAGTGAGTTCTACGCAACGAAAAACATCCTAAAAGCTAAGGCTAGGATCAAGATGATTTAATTCAAATTCTTTGCCTAGATCGAAAGGTAAGGGTGATAAGAAGATGAATTATAATACCAAACAGTTGGACAAGATAGTTGTCCTAATAGTTGCCAAAAGGAAATTAGACTCAAAAGTACGATCAAAAGGAAAGTATTTCTGATTTTGGTAAAACTAAGCATTGTCCATGATTGTTTTCTAGATGAAAATTTACATGTTTTACTTTTTAAAGAAAAAGTTTTCATCCTTTGGTATTGTATGTTTTGGCACTTATGTCTAGATCTTATTAATCTAAATGGTATTCAAGATTGGTGAAAAATGGGCTTTTAGAACCATTATTTTGTTATAATCCCAGTCTATGAATTCTATTTAGAGGATAATACGATCTAGGGCTCCTTTATTGTAAAGGAATATAGTTTCAATGACTTCTTTAAGTTAGTGCATACAAGAAGGAGGAATAAGACTCTTTTAGAAATAGTAAAGTACATGATAAGTATTTTCATTTGCTTATTTCTTTTGGAGATATACTCTATGTATTACTATACATTTTCAAAAATTGATTTCAAAAGTTTGTTCCTAGAACATTTGTCAAATTGTGGAATAGGTGAAAACCTAGTATATGATACTTCCACTTTTGTAGATGTCCAACACTTATGCTAGAAAAGAAGTCTGACAAATTGAAATCAAAAGGTAGAAAAATGTGTGTTTATGATGGGTATCCAAAAGGAATTGCATGAGATTATTTTGGGAGTCAAAAAGAAAACAAGGTGTTTGTAAAGTACAAATACAAAGTTTCTTGATGATAACTATGTGAATGATCTTAAAGCTAAACGTAGAAATGTTCTAGAAGCAAAATGTTAGAATTTGTTGTAAGGCAACTATAAAATACATTTAGAAATGAGATGGTTGTATTAGATACACCACAAGGCATTATTCTAGATATATAGCTAGTACACCGGTACAATATCGTAGTGGAAGGATTGTCAATTACCAAATAAATTCATACTTTTGAAATAAACTTTTGAAGTCATTCCACAAGGATATGAATTTAATCCTCGGTCCTACGTAGAGGCAATAGATGATATGAATATGAATTACTAGATCAAGGTTATGTGAATAGAATTGGATTTTATTTAAAGTCTAGAACTTGTAGAGGCGCCTAGTGGCATTAAGCCTATTGTTCTCAAATAGGTCTACAAGAAAAATGAGATTGATAGATTTGAAGGTGCAAACCTTCAAAGTCAAGACTAGTGATGAAAAGATTTATTCAGAAAGAAATGGTTCGACTATGAAAAGATTTTTTCACCAATAGTCAAGTTTGACTCTATCTAGATTCTCTTATCCATTATATTTCATTTGGATGAAATATGGCAAATGGATATCAAGAAAGCTTCTTTTAATAGCAATCTTGAGGAAGACATCTATATGATGTAACTAGGCTTGTTCATAGCAAAGAACTAGTAGTGTTTAGTATGCAAGTTGCTTAAATTCTATTTTTGGACTACACCAAGCATCTGAATCATAAAATATCATCTTTGATCAAGAAATCAAATTGTTTGATTTTGATAAAGTATTAAAAGGCCTTAGGTGTATGTAAAGCTATTTAGAATAATAATGTTCTTAATGTATGTTGATGGCATTCTAATCATTTAGAATGATGTAGAGTTATTGTCATCAATAGAGTTTTTGTTGTCTAGTTCAGTTTAATATAAAGTACTTGGGAAAGACTAGTCACATCCTAAGAATTAAACTTTGTTAAAATTCAGAAATTAGGATGTTGGGTCTATCTCAAACTGCTTAAATAGATTAGATTCTACCCAAGTATAGCATGTAATACTTTAAGAAATGATTCTTTCCTTTTAAGTATGAAGTTCTTTTATAAAGGACTATAGTCCTAAGACATATAAAAGGAGGAGCATATTAAGATGGTTCCTAATACCAAATTAATAGGAAGTCTTTATGCTATGCTAAATACTAGGCTAAAATATCTATTTTGCGGTGGGCATGGTAAGCAAATATCAATTGAATCAAAGATCACTTAATTTAGTAGGAGTAAAGCATATACTCAAATATTTTAGGAGAATGAGGGATTATATGCTTGTCCAGAAAAGTGAGGTTTTGATAATTATTAGATGTACAAATACTGACTTGTAGTTTGATTGTGATTCATGAAGTTGGACTTCAAGATATGTGTTCATCCTAGGTGGTGAAGATACACATTAAGTAATATCTCATTAGAGAGATATGAGTACTTAAGTAATAGTACAAAAAATAGTTTATACAATAAATCTGGCTGAAATTTGTTTCCATACCTTACCTTAGAGTTACTATGAATTACTCTAAAAGGAGATAAGTTTCGGACATATGGTAAATTGTCTTTGACGTCAAGTGGGAGATTGTTGGGGTTTATGCCCTAAAATCCAATTTATTGACATGTCATAAATAATTAAATTATTTAATTATATGAGACTATCTATAAATGAACTATTGAGACATTATCTTAGTCCATGAGATGCATAGTATGTGATTTATGTGAAAAGTCACAGAAGATATAAATCACAAGTTATTTGTAAACTCAGAATTTTAGTTCGTAGTCGGTGATGAAATTTGGCATTTCATCTCACGACTTCTATTTACATCAACTCTAAATCCTGAGAGAATAATGGACCTGATCATGAGATGTAGGTTGCTTTGATATATTAGGAGTAAGATCTATAAGTCACGATCAAAACCTCAGTATGTTGGGCAGCCGCATTAAGTGTTGATGGAACATATATTCTCAAGATGGAATTCATAATCTCTTAATGGAGACATAAAATATTCCCTTAAGATAAGTTTAATGGGTTTAGTTATTCAGAGTGTTGGGTCCAACCACTTTAGTAAGGAGTTACTAAAGTATATATTTATGAAATTGGATTTCATAAATATATGATGAATAACGTAAAGGATTAAACCGGGTACTCAAGGATTAAGATGTAGTAATCTTCAAAGTGGTAGTCTACATTCATGACTTTGTATTACTACGAATATTTTAATGAAGGGGTTGCATGTATAATAAAGTTTTGGGATATAATTTATTAACAAGGCCTAGAGTGCAATTATATTCTTATAGTGGTATTGAATATAATTAATGGTAATTTTGGACTTGTCAAGAGTTGACAGAAAAGCCCAAGACCCATTGGAGCTAAAGTCTTATTTGTTCCTTTTTGGTTCCACTCCAAGCCACATATTAGAGCCCAATTGGAATGGCCCAAAAGGCTAGCCCAATTAGATAATCAATTGTATATAAGGAGAGAAACATACAGAATTTAAAAGTGTTTTTCATAAGGTAAGGTAAAGATGAAGTTTTTCATAAGACTTTCATAGTGGTTTTTATTAAGATCATATAGGGAATGAAATGGTTTGTATGTGAGTGTTGGACACTCTCCTATTCTCTCCTTGGAAACTGATTGAGAGACCATACTTCTTGGGCAGCAAGTGGAATTGGAGTGAAGATTATAAGTATTCCCAAGTACTTCTAGATTTTTGGTTTTGAATTTCACCGTACCAAGGTACACTTTCTTGTTCTTAAATTCTGAAACTTACATAGTACATGTTATCAATTGCAAATGAAGTAGATCCGTTAATTTTCCGTTGCGTATGTTTTGTGTGTGTTACAAACATGTATTTTTCCAACAGGGTAGACTAGGCTTAGAGGGTCTTTTGTTATTCGTGTACTCCAACTTATTTTCTAGTGGATCAATTTACCACTTGGAGGGCGGCAAAGAGGTTTTTCTTCGAGTTCTTCGGTTTTCCCTTCGATAACACATCGCGGTATTATCTTGTGTTTGCATCCTTCTTCCCTACTATTTTAGCTTTCATTTTATTGCTGTTATTTGATAAAAATGGCTTAGAGTAGTTTTATTATTTGTTCGCTCATATTTACTCTTATTCCGCACTTAGTTAAGTTAGAGTAAAATCAACCCAGCCATAATTTTTAATTTGGGGTCTAAACAAGCTCTTGTGTTTTTACATAAATTCGAGCTTTCAATTGGTATCAGAGCGGGTGCACTTGCTGTGGTTTCATTACCTAAGTGTGATCCTAGACCCTTTTTGAGATGGATCGATCTCAATCGCTTAATGCTCCTTCATACTTTGATGAGAGCAATTATGCTTTTTGGAAAGTCCGTATGAGGGCATTCCTTTGTTCTACTGATGATAGTGTTTGGGACGCTGTTGAGATAGGATGGACTAGGCCGAAGGCCACCAAATCCACATAGGATAAGGCAGCCCTTACTGCAGCTAATGCTAATAGCAAGGCTTTAAATGCAATTTTCTGTGGTGTTTCTCCTAACGAATTTCATAGGATCTCTCATGTTACAATTGCCAAGGAGGCGTGGCAAATCTTGGAGACGGCCTATGAAGGCACCAAAAAGGTGAAGGACACCATGTTGCAAATGCTTACCACACGCTTCGAGGAGTTGAAGATAAGTGAAGACGAGTCATTCGACTCATTTTATGGGAAGCTAAATGAAGTGGTGATTAGGAAATTCAACTTGGGAAAAAAGACAAAGGACTCCAAGATTGTGAGGAAGATTCTATGATCATTGCCGGAAAGCTTCCATGCAAAGGTTATTGCCATCGAATAGAGCAAAGACCTTGATGAGATTAAAATTCAAGAACTCATCGGTTCTCTTCAAACTTATGAGCTATCTCTACCATCTCAAAGGAAGAGCAAATCTCTTGCACTCAAGACAATCAATGAGAGATTGGAAGCTCAAGACTCCTCGGATGAGGATAAGGTTGAAAAGGATGTGGTGTATCTTGCTAAGAACTTCCGTAAGTTCTTAAAGTTCAAGAGAGGTGGGAAGTCTTTTGAGAAGTGCAAATTCTCGAATTTCAAGAAGGACAAGAAAGATTTCAAGAATAAGGATTCAAAATATTCCTCTCCATCTCAAATGGTCATGTGCTTTGAGTGCAAATGGCATGGGCATATGAAGAAAGAATACCCCATGTATTTGAAAGCAAAGGGTAAAATTTTTGCAACTACCCTTAGTGACTCGGATGGTTCCAATTCAAATTCGGAAGAAAGTTGTGAAGGAGAAGGAAACTACTCTGCATTTATGGCCATTGCACCTGTGGACTCATCGGAAGATTTGAGCCTTCTAGTGGAAGAACTCGGTGAGCACACCGAAGTAAAGTCTTTGGGAATTGGAGAAGAATCCGATGATGAAGATGAAGGAGCAAAGGGATTGCAAGAATCCTATAATTCTCTTCTTGAGAAGACCGGAGAGTATGCTAGAGTGACTAAGGCAACCATTAGAAAAATGAAGAAAGTTGAACAAGACTACAAGAGCATACTCATGAGGTACAAAGAAACGAAGTATGAAGTTGAGGCGCTGAATGAAGAACTAACCAAAGCCTACTCCAAGATCAAGTTTCTTGAGATTGAAGTGATTCAAGCTAATGCCAAAGTGGAGCGGGTTGCCTCCAAGAAGCTTGACGAAGTGATTGCTCATCAAAAACCTTTTTCTGACAAAAGCGGCTTAGGATATAGCGGAAAGAGTAGTTCAAGTGCCAATGTGTCCAAAGAGATGAAGTTTGTTAAGGCTAAAGAACCAATGGTAGCGACTCCAAGTGTTGAGAATGTGAAGGTGGAGAAGAAGCCAAATGGAACTGTTCAGAAGGTTTTGACAAAACCTCAAAACCCATTTGTGGGCAAACCCAAGGCTAAAAGGAAGTCTCTTCTAAAGTCTCAAAGGGGTCCTCAAGTTCAACATTTTTGCCCCCATTGTGGAAACCGAGGACACACAAGACCTAACTACTATAAACTTCACGCATTAAAGAAAGCGGATTCTCAAAGGCTAAGAGGACAAGGAAAGGGGAATTGGAACGCCAAGCAATCAAAAGGGTAAGAAGCTGATTCTGGTTTTGGTGATGTGATGAAGATAATAGATACCATCACTTCTTGTTTGGCAAGCTTCAACCAAAGGTTTGAGAATCACAACTCGAGTACCCAATCCACTAGGGATATCACCCCAAATACACGTGCCATGTGGGTGAAGAAGGGTACACATGCATAAGCATTAGACCATGTCTATGCATCAATTCTTTCTATATGTTGTGACTTAGGTTGGTTGTTCGCTTATGTTCTCATTTTAGCATGTTTCTTTTCAAGTTTGTTTTGTACTTGTTTTTGCTGATCTTACTTTTTATGTTCTGTTTTTAAGTGTGTTAAAAAATTCAAAAACCTATAAAAATTGAAAAATCTCCAAATAGTTTGATCACTTGTGTTGTGTATATCACATGTAAGTTTGGCCTAGTACCTTTGTACTAATGGCGTAGTGCATTTACGAGCTTAACTTGTCATGTATGTGTTGGTTAAATACTTATACGCAATGGAAAATTAACGGATCTACTTCATTCGCAATTGATAACATGCACTATGTAAGTTTCAAAATTCAAGAATAAGAGAGTGTACTTTGGTATGGTGAATTTCAAAAACAAAAATCAGAAGTTCTTGAGAACACTTTCGATCTTCACTCCAATTCCACTTGATGCCTAAGAAGTGTGGTCTCTCAATTAGTTTCTATCTGTATGTTCAAGAGAGAATGAAAGAATGTCTGACACTCACAAACATACCATTTCATTAACTTACAAAATTTTGTATGTTTCTCTCTTAATAACTGATTATTTAATTGGAATAGGCTTATGGGCCTTTCCAATTGGGCTTTAGTATGTGGCTTGGAGTGGGACCAAAAGGGAACAAATAAGACTCTAGCTCCAATGGGCCTTGTGTTAGGATTAGTGCCCTTAAATCCTATTGTATGATGCTATGTATGATATTATGTATGACATTATGTATAACATGATGTATGACTTAATATTGTAATTAATAAAGTTGTTTTATTATAATTTGAAATAATGGTAACATGAATATTCGGACATTATCACATAGTCCATGAGATGCATAGTATGTGATTTATGTGAAAAGTTACAGAAGATATAAATCACAAGTTCTTTGTAAAGTCAGAATTTAGTTCGTAGTCGATGATGAAATTGGGCGTTTCATCTGCGAAGATTATAACATATCAACTAAGATGATTTGTCTTGATCATGGAAGTGGTGACTTCTAGTTGATATATTGATATGTTTTAAGAGTTAAGACATATTGAACTGGACCGCTGTGAGATTTATTATTCTCCTAACGACTGTCAATTGAATAATAAATCTCACGACTTTTATTCACATGAACTCTTAATCTTGAGAGAATAATGGACCTGATCATGAAATGTAGGTTACTTTAATATATCAGGAGTAAGATCTAAAGTAACAGTCAAAACCTCAGTATGTTGGGCAACCACATTTAGTGTTGATGGAACATATATTCTCAAGATGGAATTCATAGTCTCTTAACGGAGATACAAAATATTCCCTTGAGATAAGTTTAATTGGTTTGTTATTCAGAGAATTAGGCCTAACCACTTTAGTAAGACTAAAGTATATATTTATGAAATTGGATTTCATAAATATATGGTGAATATCTTAAAAGGATTAAACTGGATATTCAAGGATTAAGATGTAATAATTCACAAAGTGACAGTCTTCATTCATGAGTTTATGTTACTACAAATATTTATAAAGGTGTTGCATGTACAATAAAGTTTTGGGATATAATTTATTAATAAGGTCTAAAGTGCAATTATATTTATATAATGGTATTAAATATAATTAATGTTAACTTTGGACTTGTCAAGAGTTGACAGAAAAGCCCAAGGCCCATTGGAGCTAGAGTCTTATTTGTTACCTTTTGGTCCCACTCCAAGTCACATACTAAAGCCCAATTGGAAAAACCCAAAAGGATAACCCAATTAGATAATCAGTTATAAGGAGAGAAACATACAGAATTTTGTAAGTTAATCAATTGGTATGTATGTGAGTGTTAGACACTCTTTCATTCTCTCTAGAACACATACACATAACTGATTGAGAGACCACATATCTTGGGCATCAAGTGGAATTGGAGTGAAGATTAACAGTATTCCCAAGTGCTTCTAATTTTCAGTTTTGAATTTCACCATACCAAGGTACACTCTCTTGATCATATATTCTGAAATTTACATAGCAGATGTTATCAATTGCGAATGAAGTAGATTTGTTAAATTTTCCGCTGCATACATGCATATTTATCCATCAAATGGTATCAGAGCGGTCTTCATTTCGAATCTGTATAACATGTTTTTTGAGTTTTGGAATTAGAGATAATAGTTTCATGATGTTAGAAGATTATATAGGTATTTAATTTTCTGCATGGTTATTGAAACTATTGTTTGATGAAAACTGATATTGATGTTATGATGTTGTTTAAAATTGAATTTAAATATGTTAAATTGAACTTTAAGGCTATAGCATCAATGGAATTCAGTTTTGATATCAAATTTTATCTATCATGTTCATATGATATTTATATATTCATGAAAACCGTTGAAAATCTGTTCAGAGTTTCCCTTCAAAAACTGAAAACACGGGTTTTTTGCAAGTTAGCTTCCCTTGAAGTTACTCGCGAAAAATGTCTTTGAAGCACAAAACTTTTCGCGGGTAAGCCTTACTCGCAAAATAGTTGCGAAACAGTAGCAAAAGTTTCTGTCTGAATTTTGTATTTTCACAAAACTTTTCGCGGGTAAGCTTTACTAGCGAGACAGTAGCGAAAGTTTCTGTCTAATTTTGTGTTTTCACTATTTCATTTTCGTGGGAAGAACTTAGTCACAAGATACTCGCGAAAATGCCACTGAATGGAATTTTGAATTTTTTCTATGTGTTTTCAAATGTTTAAAGTGCAAGGCTATGTGTAATTAGATTATGCGTGTTTTATAATTAAAAACCTTTATTCTAAAACATCTAGTGGGAGAGAGATACAAGGGTTGGATCTCACGGCCTCCATTGTTGGTTCATAGTAGTGTGAAATATATACTTTGTCTTTGCCTCGAGTTTAGCATTTCATGCGGAGAGTATTTATTTCATGGTCCTACAAGATTGGATTACTTGGTTTATAGTGGTTTGATCAAACACCTTGTCTTAGCTTCGAGCTTTGCATTTCATGCGGATGGTGTTTTGTATCATGGTACTACAAAATAAGCCTGTTAAGGGGATGAAATGTGGTTACACATGATTCTAGACAATGGTATACACTAGACTAAATATTATAGTATGCTCTATGCTAAGTTCTTACTATCATTATTTAGAGGCCAAATATATAATGGCATATTATTAGTGTTTGATAAGAGTTATCATGATAGCACTAATAATGAGAATAGTTCTCAATCAATCATAGTATTTAATATTCACTCTATGCTGAGGGATATTGAGTATGGGATTGGGTTGTCGTTGCATATATTATATTATGGTTTCATTAAGGTTCCATACTATATGTTTATATGTTAAATTGATAATGTCCAGTTTACTTATTATATTCATGTTTATTATTTTCAGATTTAAACATGGCATCATTTAGCCCACTTGTAACCAATCTTAATCAAAACAAACTGACTGGATTCGACTATGTTGATTGGAAAAGAAATTTGGACATAGTTCTCACTGCTGAAGAGCACAAATATGTGCTTACTAAACCATGTCCTAGCTTTCCTTCATTAGATGCTCCTCTTGAGGAAAAACAACGATATGATCGTTGGCAAAAATCTAATGAAATGGCCAAGTGCTACATTCTAGCATCTATCTCAAATGTTCTACAGCATTAAATGCAGGATGTAGAACTAGCTTCAGACATTATGCTAAGTCTGAAGGAGATGTTTGGTGAGCAAGGCCGTTCTGCAAGGAAAGAAACCATTAGGCAAATTTATAATACCAAAATAGCTGAAGGTAGTTCAGTAAGGGAGCATTGTCTTACAATAATCTCTAATCTGAATATATTGGAAGTTTTAGGTGCCGATATTGATGGAGAATCCCAAGTGTATATGATACTCCAGTCACTACCAGAATCATTCAAGGAATTCAAACTTAACTATAATATGAACAAAACGATTTATACATTGTCTGAATTAATGAAAGAGTTGGTAGCGGCAGAAGGCATCCTTGGTACTTCTAATGTTAAAGCCAATATTGGTGAAGCTTCTACTTCTCAACCTAAGTCGAAAGACAAAGGTAAGAAAAAGAAAAAGAAGGACTTCACCAAGCAAGAGGGTAAACAAATTGTCTTAGGGGTTGCTGACAAAGGAAAGAAGCTCAAAGGAAAATGTTTCCATTGTGGTAAGAAAGGACACTGGAAGAGTAATTGTCCAAAATTCAGGGCTGCCAATAATAAAGGTATGAATAGTTCATTCTTCCTTGAAATATGTTTGGTACAAAATCCCACGGATTCCTGGTGTGTGAATTCAGGTTGTACTAATTATATTTGCAATTCTTTGCAAGGGTTCCAGGAGACCAGAAAACTTCATGAAAGGGAATTGTTTCTTACTTTGGTTGATAGGAGCAGGATTCCAGTTGTAGCTGTTGGAGTTTTTAATTTATGTTTTGAGTCTAAAGTTTTAATATTAGAAGACTGTCTGTATGTACCTAATGTTCGTAGGAATTTAATTTCTGCAACTTATTTGGGTAAATATGGATATTGTGTTATCCTTAAAGACAATGTTGTAATAAAGAAGGGTAAAGTGTTTATTTGTTCTGGCAATATTGTTGATGGTCTGTATATTTTAACTCCTGATAAGCATGAATTATATAATTCTGAATTAGATAATAACTCTCATAAAAAATCATTAAATAGAAAGTTTCTTTCTACTATTGATGCATATCTTTGGCACTTGCGTTTAGGTCATATTAATTCAAATAGGATTCAAAGACTGATCAAAGATGGTCTCTTAGAGCCCGTGGACTTTGATGAATTTCCAGTTTGTGAATCTTGTTTGGAAGGTAAAATGGCCAAACGACCATTTAATGCAAAAGGTAGAAGAACTCAAGATTTGCTAAAACTAGTACATTCAGATGTATGTGGTCCTATGTCAATCCAGGCAAGAGGTGGCTATAAGTATTTCATTACTTTCACTGATGATTACTCTAGATTTGGTTATGTGTACCTAATGAAACGGAAGTCCAAAACCTTTGAAAAGTTCAAAGAGTTTAACGCTGAAGTTGATAACCAATTGGGTAAACGCATAAAGGCCATTCGATCTGATCATGGTGGCAAATACCTACTTGGGAATTTCAAGGATTACTTAACTGATAATGGGATTGTATCTCAATTGACTGCACCTGGAACTCCACAACAAAATGGTGTAACGGAAAGAAGGAATAGGACTCTTTTAGATATGGTTAGGTCCATGATGAGTTATTCAACTCTACCAATTTCTTTTTGGGGATATGCCTTGAATATTGCAATGTATCTTCTGAATTTAGTACCTTCGAAGTCTGTTCCTAAAACACTTGTGGAGTTGTGGAATGGGCGTAAGCCTAGTATGAGACATCTCCATATTTGAGGTTGTCCAGCACATGTGTTAGAAGGAAAGTCTAACAAGTTACAGCCTAAAACAAAAGTGGTTTTCTTTGTAGGGTATCCAAAGGGAACTGTTGGGGTCTGTTCTATAGTCATAAAGATAATAAAGTGTTTGTTAGCACAAATGCCAAATTTTTGGAGAATGGCTATATGAATGATTATACTCCTAGAAGTAGAGTTGTATTGGCTGAAATGAATGAACCTGTAATTGAACAACCAATGGATGAAACTAGGGATGATGTGGTTGTATTAGATACACCACAAGATACTACTGATGAGATGTCTAGTACACAGGTGCCTTGTCGTAGTGGGAGGATTGTTAGGCCACCTATAAGATTTATAGGTCTGGGAGAAACTTATGAAGCTATCTTAGAAGAGGCTGAAACTGATCCTTACACTTATGATGAAGTAATGAATGATATAGATGTACATCATTGGGTCAAAGCTATGAACTCTGAATTAAATTCAATGTATTCCAATCAAGTTTGTGATCTTGTAAAGGCTCCTAACGGCATTAAACCTGTTGGCTGCAAATGGGTTTACAAGAGGAAGAGAGGGATAAATGGAAATGTTGAAACCTTTAAAGCAAGGCTAATGGCAAAAGGGTACACTAAAAAAAAAATGTATTGATTATGAGGAAACCTTTTCACCAGTAGCAATGCTTAAATCTATCAGAATTCTCTTATCCATTGCTGCTCATTATGATTATGAGATTTGGCAAATGGATGTGAAGACTACATTTCTAAATGGCAATCTTGAAGAAGAAATCTATATGATGCAACCGGAAGGTTTCATAGCAAAGGACCAAAAGCATATGGTATGCAAGTTGAAAATGTCCATTTACGGACTTAAGCAAGCATCTAGGTCATGGAACATCATATTTGATCAAGCAATCAAATCATTTGGTTTTAAACAAAATCTTGATGAACCATGTGTGTACAAAAGACATCAAGACAAAGTAGTAATGTTCCTAGTACTTTATGTTGATGACATTCTACTCATTGGGAATGATGTAGGGATAATGTCATCAGTAAAGGTTTGGTTGTCAAGCCAATTTGATATGAAGGACTTGGGTGAGGCTAACTTTATTCTACGGATCAAGCTTTGTTGAGATCGCAAGAATAAGATGTTAGGCTTATCACAAGCTGGGTATATAGATAAGGTTCTAGAACGGTTTAGCATGCAAAACTCCAAGAAAAGATTACTTCCTTTCAGACATAGAGTTCCTCTGTCTGATGACCAAAGGCCTAAGACTCAAGAGGAAGAAAATATAATGAGACAAGTTCCTTATGCTTCAGCAGTGGGAAGTCTCATGTATGTCATGCTTTGTACTAGACCAGATATCTGTTATTCAATTGACATGGTCAGCCGATATCAATTAAATCCAAGACCACAACATTGGCAAGCTGTAAAGCATATTCTCAAGTATCTTTGGAGAACGAGAGATTATATGCTTGTTTACCGTAGTTAGGATTTGATTCCCATTGGCTATACAGATTCAGACTTTCAATCAAATCTAGATTTCAGAAAGTCCACATCTAGATGTGTTTTCACCTTGGGAGGTGGAGCCATAACATGGAAGAGTGTCAAGCAATCTTGTATTGCGGACTCCACCATGGAAGCAGAATATGTTACTACTTGTGAAGCAGCAAAAGAAGCTGTATGGCTTAAGAAATTCCTTTCTGACCTTGGTGTAGTGAGAATAGAGCAAGCTCTCATTACTTTGTTTTGCAACAATAGTAGAGCAGTTGCACAATCAAAAGATCCAAGGAATCACAAGAAAGGAAAACACATTGAAAGAAAGTTTCACATCATTCAAGATATTGTTGCTCGTGGAGATGTGGTGGTAGCAAAGATTGAAAGTGCAAATAATCTAGCAGATCCCTTTACCAAAGCCTTGCCTCAAAGGACTTTCGAGTTACATTTAGAGGGAATGGGAGTTAGATTAATGCATAATAGTCTTTAGGCCAAGTAGGAGATTGTTAGGATTAGTGCCCTTAAATCCTATTGTATCATGCTATGTATGATATTATGTATGATATTTTGTATAACATGATGTATGACTTAATATTGTAATTAATAAAATTGTTTTATTATAATATGAAATAATGGTAACATGAATATTTAGACATTATCATATAGTCCATGAGATGCATAGTATGTGATTTATGTGAAAAGTCACAGAAGATATAAATCACAAGTTCTTTGTAAACTCAGAATTTAGTTCGTAGTCGATGATGAAATTGGGCGTTTCATCTGCGAAGACTATAACATATCAACTAAGATGATTTGTCTTGATCATGGAAGTGGTGACTTCTAGTTGATATGTTGATTTGTTTTAAGAGTTAAGACATATTGAACTGAACCGCTGTGAGATTTATTATTCTCCTAACGACTGTCAATTGAATAATAAATCTCACGACTTTTATTCACATGAACTCTTAATCCTGAGAGAATAATGGACCTGATCATAAAATGTAGGTTGCTTTGATATATCAAGAGTGAGATCTAAAGTAATGGTCAAAACCTCAGTATGTTGGGCAACCACATTTAGTATTGATGGAATATAAATTCTTAAGATGGAATTCATAGTCTCTTAACGAATGTACAAAATATTCCCTTGAGATAAGTTTAATTGGTTTGTTATTCAGAGAGTTAGGTCTAACCACTTTAGTAAGACTAAAATATATATTTATGAAATTGGATTTCATAACTATATGGTGAATAACTCAAAAGGATTAAACCGGGTACTCAAGAATTAAGATGTAATAATTTAAAAAGTGGCAGTCTTCATTCATGACTTTGGGTTACTACGAATATTTATGAAGGGGTTGCATGTACAATAAAGTCTTGGGATATAATTTATTAATAAGGCCTAGAGTGCAATTATATTTAATATTTATATAGTGGTATTAAATATAATTAATGGTAACTTTGGACTTGTCAAGAGTTGACAGAAAAGCCCAAGGCCCATTAGAGTTAGAGTCGTATTTGTTCCCTTTTGGTCCCACTCCAAGTCACATACTAAAGCCCAATTGGAAAAGCCCAAAAGGCTAACCCAATTAGATAATTAGTTATAAGGAGAGAAACATACAGAATTTTGTAAGTTAATCAATTGATATGTATGTGAGTGTTAGACACTCTTTCATTCTCTCTAGAACACATACACATAACTGATTGAGAGATCACACATCTTGATCATTAAGTGGAATTGGAGTGAAGATTAAAAGTATTCCCAAGTGTTTCTGATTTTTTATTTTGAATTTCACCATGCCAAGGTACACTCTCTTGATCATATATTCTAAGATTTATATAGCACATGTTATCAATTACGAATGAAGTAGATCTGTTAAATTTTCCGTTGCGTACATGCATATTTATCCATCACCTTGGGCTTTTCTGTCAACTCTTGACAAGTTCAAAGTTACCATTAATTCTATTTAATACCACTATATAAATATAATTGCACTTTAGGCCTTATTAATAAATTATATCCCAAGACTTTATTGTACATGCAACCCGTTCATAAAATGTTCGTAGTAATACAAAGTCATGAATGAAGACTGCCACTTTATAGATTACTACATCTTAATCCTTGAATACCCGGTTTAATCATTTTAAGTTATTCATCATATATTTATGAAATCCAATTTCATAAATATATATTTTAGTAATTCCTTACTAAAGTGGTTGGGCCTAACTTTCTGAATAATTGAACTCATTAAACTTATCTCAAGGGAATATTTTATATCTCCGTTAAGAGACTATGAATTCCATCTTGAGAATATATGTTCCATCAACACTAAATGTGACTGCCCAACATACTGAGGTTTTGACCGTTACTTTAGATCTCACTCCTGATATATCAAAGCAACCTACACTTCATGATCAGGTCCATTATTCTCTCAGGATTAAGAGTTCATGTAAATAGAAGTCGTGAGATTTATTATTCATTCGATAGTCTTTAGGAGAATAATAAATCCCACAGCGGTCCAGTTCAATATGTCTTAACTTTTAAAACATATCAACACATCAACTGGAAGTTTCTACTTCCATGATCAATACAAATCATCTTAGTTAATTTGTTATAATCTTCGCAGATGAAATGCCCAATTTCATCAGCGACTATGAACTAAAATTCTGAGTTTACAAAGAACATGTGACTTATATTTTCTGTGACTAAATCACATAAATCACATATTATGCATCTCATGGACTATATGATAATGTCTGAATATTCATGTTACCATTATTTCAGATAATAATAAAACGACTTTATTAATCACAACATTAAGTCATACATAATGTCATACATAGCATCATACAGTAGTATTTAAGGGCACTAATCCTAACAATCTCTCACTTGCTCTAAAGACTATTGTGTACTAATCTAACTCCCACTTCCTCCAAATGTGACTCGAAAGTCCTTTGAGGCAAGGCTTTAGTAAAGGGATCCGCTAGATTATTTGCACTTTCAATCTTTGCAACTAGTACATCTCCACGAGCAATGATGTCTCGAATGATTCAGTATTTTCTCTCAACGTGCTTTCCTTTCTTATGATTTCTTGGATCTTTGGATTGTGCAACTACTCCACTATTGTCGCAAAACAATGTGTTTGGAAATTGCTCCATTCTAATAACACCAAGATCGAAAAGGAATTTCTTGAGCCATACAACTTCCTTTGCTGCCTCACAAGCAGCAACATACTCAGCTTCCATGGTGGAGTCCACAATACAAGATTGTTTGACACTCCTCCAAGTTATGGCTTCACCTCCCAAGGTGAATACACATCTTGAAGTGGATTTTTTGAAATCTAGATCCGATTGAAAGTCTGATTCTGTATAGCCAATGGGAATCAAATCCTCACAACGGTAAACAAGCATATAATCTCTCGTTCTCCGTAGATACTTGAGAATATGCTTTACAGTTTGCCAATGTTTTGGTCTTGAATTTGATTGATATCGGCTGACCATGCCTACTGAATAACAGATATCTGGTTTAGTACAAAGCATGGCATACATGAGACTTCCTACTGCTGAAGCATAAGGAACTTGTCTCATCATATCTACTTCCTCTTGAGTCTTAGGCCTTTGGTCATCAGACAGAGGAACTCCATGTCTGAAAGGAAGTAATCCCTTCTTGAAGTTTTGCATGCTAAACCATTCTAGAACATTATCTATATATCCAGCTTGTGATAAGCCTAACATCTTATTCTTGTGATCTCGCCAAAACTTGATCCCTAGAATAAAGTTAGCCTCACCCAAGTCCTTCATATTAAATTGGCTTGACAACCAAACCTTTACTGGTGACATTACCCCTACATCATTTCCAATGAGTAGAATGTCATCAACATAAAGCACTAGGAACATTACTACTTTGTCTTGATGTCTTTTGTACACACATGATTCATCAAGATTTTGTTCAAAACCAATTGATTTGATTGCTTGATCAAATCTGAAGTTCCATGACCTAGATGCTTGCTTAAGTCCATAAATGGACCTTTTCAACTTGCATACCATATGCTTTTGGTTCTTTGCTATGAAACCTTCCGGTTGCAACATATAGATTTCTTCTTCAAGATTACCATTGAGAAATGCAATCTTGACATCCATTTGCCAAATCTCATAATCATAATGAGTAGCAATGGATAAGAGAATTCTGATAGATTTAAGCATTACTACTGGTGAAAAAGTTTCTTCATAATCAATACCTTCTTTCTGAGTATACCCTTTCGCCACTAGCCTTACTTTAAAGGTCTCAACCTTTCCATCTATCCCTCTCTTCCTCTAGTAAACCCATTTGCAACTAATAGGTTTAATGCCATTAGGCACCTTTACAAGATCCCAAATTTGATTGGAATACATTGAATCTAATTCAGATTTCATACCTTTGACCCAATGATGTGCATTTATATCATTCATTGCCTCTTCATAAGTGTAGGGATCCAATTCAGCCTCTTCTGATATAGCTTCATAAGTTTCTCCCAAACCTATGAATCTTATAGGAGGCCGAACAATTCTCCCACTACGACGAGGCTCCTATGTACTAATCATCTCATGAGTAATATTTTGTGGTGTATCTAATACAGCAACATCATCCCTAGTTTCATTCATTGGTTGTTCATTTATAGGTTCATTCATTTCAGTCAATACAACTCTACTTCTAGGAGTAAAATTATTCATATAGTCATTTTCCAAGAATTTAGCATTTGTACTAACAAAAACTTTGTTATCCTTACGACTATAGAATAAGTAACCCCTAGTTTCTTTTGGATAACCTACAAGCAAACACACTTTTGATTTTGGTTCCAATTTATCAAGCTTCCCTTTTAACACATGTGCTGGACATCCCCAAATGTGGAGATATTTCATACTAGGCTTACGCCCACTCCATAATTTCATGGGTGTTTTGGGAACAGATTTTGATGGAACTAAATTCAAAAGATGTATTGCTGTATTTAAAAGCATAACCCCAAAAAGAAATCGGTAAAGTTGAGTAACTCATCATGGACCTAACCATTTCCAAAAGAATTCTATTCCTTCTTTCTGCTACATCGTTCTGTTGGGGAGTTCTAGGTGCAGTCAATTGGGATACAATCCCATTTTGAGTTTAAGTAATCCTTGAAATCCCCAAGAAGGTATTCGACACCACGATCAGATCGAATGGCCTTTATGCGTTTACCTAATTAATTCTCAACTTCAGCCCTAAACTCTTTGAACTTTTCAAATGCTTCGGACTTCCGTCTCATTAGGTACACATAACCATATCTTGAGTAATCATCGGTAAAAGTGATGAAGTACTCATAACCTCCTTTTGCTTGGGTTGACATAGGACCACATACATCTGTATGAACTAATTCAAGCAACTCTTGGGCTCTTCTACCTTTTGCATTAAAAGGTCGTTTGGTCATTTTGCCTTCCAAACAAGATTCACAAACTGAAAATTCATCAAAGTTCAAAGGCTCTAAGAGTCCATCTTTGATCAGTCTTTGAATTATGTTTGGATTAATATGACCCAAACGCAAGTGCCAAAGATATGCATCATTAGTAGAAGGAAAGTTTCTCTTTAATGATTTTACATGAGAGTTATTATCTAATTCAGAATTATATAATTCATGCTTATCAGGAGTTAAAATATAAAGACCATCCACAATATTGCCAGAACAAATAAACACTTTACCCTTCTTTATTACAACATTGTCTTTAAGGATA
The DNA here is from genome assembly GCA_030021035.2 of Notholithocarpus densiflorus. Taxonomy (NCBI): domain Eukaryota; kingdom Viridiplantae; phylum Streptophyta; class Magnoliopsida; order Fagales; family Fagaceae; genus Notholithocarpus; species Notholithocarpus densiflorus. The sequence goes on from JARYZH020000019.1 coordinate 5,146,998, forward strand.
ACACAATGTCCATGTTTACCTAAATAAGTTGTAGAAATTAAATTCCTACGAACATTAGGTACATACAGACAGTCTTCCAATATTAAAACCCTAGACTCAAAACATAAATTAAAAACACCAATAGCTACAACCGGAATCCTGCTCCCATCAGCCAAAGTAAGAAACAATTCCCCTTCATTAAGCTTTCTGGTCTCCTGGAACCGTTGCAAAGAATTGCAGATATGATTAGTACAGCCTAAATCCACACACCAAGAATTTGTGGGATTTTGTACTAAACATATTTCAAGGAGGAATGAACTATTCATACCCTTATTATTGGCAACTTTGAATTTTGGACAATTCCTCTTCCAATGTCATTTCTCACCACAATGAAAACATTTTCATTTGATCTTCTTTCCTTTGTTGGCAACTCTTAAAGCAATTTGTTTACCCTCTTACTTGGTGAAGTCCTTCTTCTTCTTCATTTTACCCTTGCCTTTCGACTTAGGTTGAGAAGTAAAAGCTTCACCAATATTGGCTTCAATATTAGAAGTACCAAGGATGCCTTCTGCCACTATAACTCATTCATTAATTCAGACAATGTATAAATCTTTTTATTCATATTATAGTTAAGTTTGAATTCCTTGAATGATTCTAGTAGTGACTGGAGTATCATATCCACTTGGGATTCTCCATCAATATCGGCACCTAAAACCTCCAATGTATTTAGATTAGAGATTATTGTAAGACAATGCTCCTTTACTGAACTACCTTCAGCCATTTTGGTATTATAAATTTGCCTCATGATTTCTTGCCTTGCAAAACGGCCTTGCTCACCAAACATCTCCTTCATACTTAGCATTATGTCTGAAACTAGTTTTACATCCTGCATTTGATGCTGTAGAACATTTGAGATAGATGCAAGGATGTAGCACTTGGCCATCTCATTAGATTTTTGCCAATGATCATATCGCTGTTTTTCCTCAAGAGGAGCATCTAATGAAGGAAAGTTAGGACATGGTTTAGTAAGCACATATTTGTGCTCTTCAGCTGTAAGAACAATGTCCAAATTTCTTTTCCAGTCAACATAATTGGATTCAGTCAGTTTGTTTTGATTAAGAATAGTAACAAGTGGGCTAAATGATGCCATGTTCAAATCTGAAAATAATAAACATGAATATAATAAGTAAACTGTACATTATCAATTTAGCATATAAACATATAGTATGGAACCTTAATAAAACCGTAACATAATATATGCAACGACAACCCAATCCCATGTTTAAAATTCCTTGGAAGCAAGTAAATTATAAATACTATGATTGATTAAGAACTATTCTCATTATTAGTGCTATCATGATAACTCTTATCAAACATTAATAATATGCCGCATTACCTTTAGCCTCTAAGTAATAATGACATAACTCCGAAGGGAGGTTAACATTAAACTTAGTCTAGTGTACACTATTGATTGAATTTTATGTGAGTCATTAAGTAACTCCACGGTAGCGTGGTCATTCTTAATGTAAAAACACATATCATTCATCACTAAGAAGTTTGACCTGTAGTACCATGAATTAAATACCCTCCGAAGGGAGCAAGGCATTTATGCTAAGGCGAGGTGCTTAATCACACTACTATAAAATGACAATGGAGGCCGTGAGATCCAACCCTTATATCTCTCTCCCACTAGATGTTTTAAATTAAAGGTTTTTATTTTGTAAACATGTGTAAACTAATCACACACTGCCTTGCACTTTATACAATTGAAAACTCTCAGAAAAAAATTCAAAATTCCCTTCAATGACATTTTCGCAAGAATCTCGCAACTAAGCACTTCCCGCGAAAATGAGTTAAGGAAAAATAATGAAAACACAAAATCAGATAGAAACTTTCGCTACTGTCTCGCTACTGTTTCGCTAGTAAAGCTTCCCCGAGAAAAGTTTTGTGAAAATACAAAATTCAGACAGAAACTTTTGCTATTGTCTCACGATTGTTTCGCGAGTAAGGCTTACCTGCGAAAAGTGTTGTGCTTCAAAAGCATTTTTTACGAGTAACTTCACGGGAAGCTAACCCGCTAAAAACTCGTGTTTTCAGTTTTTACAAGGAAGATCTGAACAGTTTTCAACGGTTTTCATGAATAAACAACCACCATATGAACATGATAGATAGAATTTGATATCAAAACTGAATTCCATTGATGCTATAGCCTTAAAGTTCAATTTAACATACTTAAATTCAAATTTAAACAACATCATAACATCAATATCAATTTTCATCAAACCATAGTTTCATTAACCATGCAAAAAATTAAATACATATATAATCTTCTAACATCATGAAACTATTATCTCTAATTCTAAAACTCACAAAACATGTTATACAGATTCAAAATTGAAGATCGCTCTGATACCATTTGTTGGTTATATACATATACGCAGCTGAAAATTAACGGATCTACTTCATTAGCAATTGATAACATGCACTATGTAAGTTTCAGAATTCAAGAATAAGATAGTGTACCTTGGTATGGTGAATTTCAAAAACAAAGATCAGAAGTTCTTGAGAACACTTTCGATCTTCACTCCAATTCCATTTAATGCCTAAGAAGTGTGGTCTCTCAATCAGTTTCTATGTGTATGTTCAAGAGAGAATGAAAGAATGTCTGACACTCACATACATACCATTTCATTAACTTACAAAATTATGTATGTTTCTCTCCTAATAACTAATTATCTAATTAGACTAGGCTTATGAGCCTTTCCAATTGGGCTTTAGTATGTGGCTTGGAGAGTGACCAAAAGGAAACAAATAAGACTCTAGCTCCAATGGGCCTTGGGCTTTTCTGTCAACTCTTGACAAGTCCAAAGTTACCATTAATTATATTTAATTCCACTATAAAAATATAATTGCACTCTAAGCCTTATTAATAAATTATATCCCAAGACTTTATTGTACATGCAACCCCTTCATAAAATATTCGTAGTAATACAAAGTCATGAATGAAAATTACCACTTTGTAGATTACTACATCTTAATTCTTGAGTACCTGGTTTAATCCTTTTAAGTTATTCATCATATATTTATAAAATTCAATTTCATAAATATATACTTTAGTAATTCCTTACTAAAGTGGTTAGGCCTAACTCTCTGAATAACTAAACCTATTAAACTTATCTCAAGGGAATATTTTATATCTCCGTTAAGAGACTATGAATTTTATCTTGAGAATATATGTTTTATCAATACTAAATGTGGCTGCCCAACATACTGAGGTTTTAACCGTTACTTTAGATCTCACTCTTTATATATCAAAGCAACCTACACTTCATGATCATGTCCATTATTCTCTCAGGATTAAGAGTTCATGTAAATAGAAGTCGTGAGATTTATTATTCATTTGACAGTCATTAGAAGAATAATAAATCTCACAGCGGTCCAGTTCAATATGTCTTAACTCTTAAAACACATCAACACATCAACTAGAAGTCTCTACTTCTATGATCAAGACAAATCATCTTAGTTGATATGTTATAGTCTTCGCAGATGAAATGCCCAATTTCATCACCGACTACGAACTAAAATTCTGAGTCTACAAAGAACTTATGACTTATATCTTCTGTGACTAAATCACATAAATCACATACTATGCATCTCATGGACTATATGATAATGTCCGAATATTCATATTATCATTATTTCAAATAATAATAAAACAACTTTATTAATCACAACATTAAGTCATACATAATGTCATATATAGCATCATACAATAGTATTTAAGGGCACTAATCCTAACAGTATGCACATCTATCTTTGTGGGAAAAATCTTGAAATGTATGTGTGATTGTTGTAAATCGATCTTCAAGCTTGTCATGAATGATTAGTCAATAGTCTTGATGGTTTTGATACATGCATAGAATTATGTCTATATATCTTCCCACACCTTTATGTTTTTGCTTTATAGCTTAACAAATGTCAAATCTTGAAAAAAGATAATGAGCTGTAAAAGCCGTCGCACATACTAGTATTTGACTAGAAAAAAGAGAAAACGACTTGTATTGAAATGTATGATGCCCAAAAAGCCAAATGCTTACTCTCAAAATTTAAATATAAAAAATTTCAGGCACCGATCTCAAAATGAGATGTATTGTTCTTAAATGATCAAAAGTTATGAGTTAAAAGAAGCCAAAAGTAAAGCTTCAAAGATATGTAATCATTTTCTTGTGGGAGGTTATATATGTTCATTTCTATAATTGTGATAGACCACTTGATTTAGTACTAGTTGTGTATGACTTGATTGAATTAATCATTGAAGCTTCACTCTAGACTAAGGACTTTTCCACGTTTAATACACACACACAACACACAAGTCTATTATTCAATGATGCTTATTTCATTTGTGTGATTGTACGTGTTCAAATATGATGTGTATACTCAATTGCTTGTCGATCAAACCCAAAAAGATTTTTGAGTATTTTATATGTTTTTGAAAGTGTTTTTACGCTTTCGCATTTTGAGTTTTTGTTTATATTGCACTGTTCATGTTTTTCATCAAAAACTCCCTCAGAGGCATTTTTGCGAGAAGCTTCGCGAGTAAGCTCTTCCCGCGAAAGTGAGAAAGGCTAAACTTGAAAACACAAAAACTTTGCCTCCCTCGAGCCTCTTTTAACCCTAAACCTATTTTCTCTCAAAAACCCAACAAAAACTCAAGTGAAATCTTCTCAAAGTCTTCTCTAAGGTATGTTTGATCACTCTTTTCTCTTTATTTCCTTAGATTAAGCCTTAAATTCTAGGTTTTGCATGAGTTGGGTATATTTTTGAAAAAGGGTTGGGAATCTTTATTTTTGTGCAAATTGTTTTTCAATTTCTTGATTGGGCTCTGTCCCGTTTGCTTTGTTTGTGTTTGTGTTGGCCCCTTGTGGCATTTTAACATGTATTTAGGCAAGATTTACACATGTTCATGCATTGTTTACATGTTAGTTGTGGTGGTGCATACCAAGTGTTTGTTAAAATGCCCAAATGGCATTTTGGTGTTGTTTTGGACTCCGATGAGTACCAAACTTTGGGGATTACCATGATTATACATGTTTATTATGTTTTGATCATTGGTTGTGTGTTTTACACACTTTGACCTAAATGTGCTTAGTCATGCCTTGATCATGCATCACATATGCACACCACATACACACTTGATGCACACACTTGCTCACTTGTCATGTTTTGTGTATCACTCATGCTAGATAAATGTTGTTACATGTTTAGCACTTATAACGTGATTTTGTGACATTGTTTGTGTTCTTTTTAGGACTTTGTGTTTGTTTTATGAACTTACTTGGTACTAATCAAGTTTGTGTTCTTGTTATATGTTTTTGCACTTGTCTTTTGTGTTTGTGACTGTTTTTGCAGATGTCTCCTACTAAGCACTCTGCCACAAAAAAGGGACCAAAGCGTCCACGCTCTGGCTCGGAAAACTTCCGAAGCATTGAGGCAGACATGGCCTATAACAATTTCTACAAGAAGGCCCTAATCATCATGGAAAGGGTTGTCAATATACAGACCCTTGAAGACACCATCATTCCGAAAGTGTTCATGGAGAGAACTTGGACAAAGTTGCTGAACCCAAGTGGAAATGTTTTCGGCGAAATCATAAGGGAATTCTTTGCTAGTGCCTTTGTGGAAGGAAAGTGCATCAATTGTTGGGTGAGGCAAAAAGAATTCTTTATCATGAGGGACTCAATCCAAGAGGTATTGGAAGTTCGTCCACCATCTTAACAAATTTCTATCCAATACGAAGAAAGATTGGATTATCTTGAGCCAATGGCAGAAATCCTCGGTGGCACTCTCAAAAAGAAGTCATTGAACACAATTCCCTTCACTCTAAAGATGAGGACTTTGGCCTATATCATGCTCCCAACCTCTACCCAGTGACGAATTTGACCACATTGTCCAGACCAAGAACTATTTTTCTGTATGATCTCTTCACACATAAAGAGATCGATATATGCGATCACATATACTACCTCTTGACCAAAAGCATCACCAAGAGGAACTCGAGAACAATCTTGCCATTCCCAAGTCTCATCATAGCTCTCATAGCAAAAACAAGGCTGAAGATTCCAAGTGGTCTTACCATCATGCAAAGGGACTATCTGATTGGTGCTCAAACGATGACCCGAAGCAAAGCCCACATCACCGGACCAAAAATCGACATTTCTCAAATCCCAAGGGACAATGTTGAGAAAGAAGGTGGGGAAACGGAGGAAGAAATTGATAGGTACACATCAGCCCCAGAGGGCTCTGCAAACCATTCTCCCAAGCACAAGCATGGGCACTCGATCGTCTTAATCGTCTCATTGCAAGAGTTGAGCAGATGTATGGAATGCTAGAAACCCATGTGAAGAACACCTCGGATCCGTTTATCTATGTTGAAAGCCAAATCACTGCACTCTCATCCCAAATTGATGACATGATGATAGAACAGCAATGGCAGCAACAAGAGGGCTCCGAATCAGAATCTGAAGCGTTCTAACCTCTTTGGCCATTCCGGTCAAAAAGGGGGAGTAGTTTAAGAGCTGCTTAGTTTGAGGGAGAGCATAGCACAATACTTCATAGACATTGGTTTATTTTGGTGGTGGCTTAGTAGTTTACTTTTGGTTTTAGTAGTCCACTTTCTTTTACCTTTATAGTTTTTATAACTCTTGGATATTTACATTGCTTTCTTTTAAGCTTTAAAGTACTCTAGTTTAAAAATTCAGTTTATATTTAGTACTTTGTTTATGTATCCTTGCTTTGCAGCATTTTTAAGTACTTTTAGATTATGTTACATTATCTTTAGTACTACACACTTGTGCCCCCTGTTGGATCTTGTATCCTTATTGGATCTTGTATCCTTGATGCAAATACTTTAGTGTTTTGCATTGGTTGTGTGTTGGACATGCAATTGATTCTTACGTTGCTCTTAATTGCATTGCGTGTCCGGATGATCATTTACCAGCTAAATGTTCATTGTAGTCATTCTTTAATGATTGTTCATGTTTGATCAAAATATGCTTCATAGTTTATATCTTGTTAATTACCTTGATTGCATTTTACTTGCTCCTATACGTACCTTGTATTCAACTTGTCATAAGCTTAATGAAAGTTTTGTTTGTGTGTGAGTGTTTCAAGATACAGGTGTATACGTGCAAGTGCTTCACAACTTCTAGATTAGGTGTGAGTGAGTTTTGCCATTGTTCCCAAACTCACGTTTAAGTCTAGAGTCTATTTTAGGGGTTTTGTCACGGAATAGCCAAAAAGGGAGATTGTAAAGTTATTATTTACAACTATTTTGTGTTGGCTTTAATTCCGTGCCAAAGTTGATTGTATTTTTGTTCAATTATATGTACCTTGTATTTTATGTGGGATTTTATTGTATGGGTTGTGTGTGAGAGAGAGTGTGAAGACTCAAGCGCTTATTGAAGACAAAGTGGATTTCGAGAGAAATTTCGCGAGAAGCCTTCCCGCGAAGTGAGCCATGTGCAAAGCACATGACTAGAATGTGAAGAGTCATGATAGCTGGTTTTCGCGAGTATTTTGCGAGTAACGCCTTCCCGCGAAATACCCGCAAAGCATTCAGTTTTACTATTTTGGCATATCTACTACACCATGTCTTCACCCACACTATATATACCCACATTACTCACATATTGAAATGAGTGATTTTTAGAGAGAAAACCCTAGATATTACCCTAAAGAGTTAGAGATTGCTATACCCACAATCCTCTACACAATCCTTTGTGGTTTTCCTCAACTCCTACCTCTCCATATTTAAATCCTTGAGATGTTGATAGCACAAACACTTATCACACCCATTATGAGTGTAAAGTGAGGTTTTGATGCTGCTGGAAAGCATTGGAAGAAGCCAATCATTTGGCGGATGCAATCAGGCTAAATTGCATGATCCGGAGAGCTAGAGAAGACAAGGCTTCGTCAAGTCAGTTGGTAGCAGGAGCTTGGAGGGCTCAAGTACATGAGGTAGACTAGGCTTGGAGGGTCTTTTGTTATTCGTGTACTCCAACTTATTCTCTAGTGGATCGATTCACATAATGCGAACAAAGTTAGTAAACTTACTCTTTTTGACAACTTCGATATTTTTTTGGACATGACTGGAGGGCTCTGGTCCGAGGAAATGAAGAAAAAGGTATTGAGGAGAAATAAGCTTGTCAAAATCGATAACGGTTTCAAGATATCCTCTAACCCTCTCCAAACGATTGTGGTATCACTTCTTCAGATGAGGATGAATAGAATCTACAAAGAAGCAAAAAGAAGCAATAGTATCACCAAAAAAAAAAAAAAAAAAAAAAATATCATACACATATGAGGAGAATGAATAAAAGGACGTATTAGACATAGGAGTACCCCAACTATGAAGCAATTTAGGAGCGTCGTTTAGGTTTTCGCTTGGAATGGTTTCACAACCAACACAAAGACGAAGAAAAAGCTAGTTTTCCAGTTGCGAAAAGAAGATGGAGAATCAAGAGCCAACCTTGAACTCCTATCCCAAGGTTTAAATTCCCAGTCTTGGATCGTCTCAGACGATAAAGATACAAAAATTCATCTATCCTAATGGTGTCCCCGTCATTGGCGGACATCCATATGACCATATAGCAAACTACTATCCTCCACAAATTAGGTACAAATTGGGTAGGAGCAAGTTGTAAACGAAAGAAAAGCTCTCTAATAAACGGGTGAATAGGTAAACGAAGGCCACTGACAAAGTCAGCCTCATAAAAGCACACTTCGTTAGAGTAGGAATGGCAAGCCCTATCGTCATTATCAAGAATCCTAATCCTAACAGAAGGGGAAAGTTGGAACCTATCCTTAATTCTATTTTCTTTCTTCTCCTTAAGAGCACAACATATACTCCAAGCCTTATGCGGAGTAGACGGAGAAGTAACCTCAAGGGCTCCACGATCCTCAGACAAAGACAAGCCTGTTTCGAGTTCACTAGACCTAACCTCCTCCTCTCCAAACATTGTCAAAGTTTGGGCAATTCCTACTAAGCGATGAACTAAAGGAAAGAGAAATAGTAAAATGAACCTATAAAGGTAATCTCTCCCTACGAAAAGCCCAACTTTAAGACGTTTTCTACCTATAGACTCAAGTAAACTGCACAAACGAGCAAAGAAAGAGGGACAATCTAATCTAACCAAGGAAAAATCTACCATGAAAAGATGAAAACAAAGGAAAAGGGAAAGCCCAAAGAAAGAACTTACCAGAAAATGGAGGAAATGACAAGGAAGAAGGAGAGAGCTCCAAAGAAACGAAATGCCCACAAGAAGAAAATGAAGCAATAAAATAAAGGAGAGAAAAATACGAAATAAATGGAAGATCATGCGTGGGAAACCGAGAAAAACTGACACGATGAGACCATCCTAACCATACACGTGTTGCTGGGAAGACAAAACATCAACTCGCAATAAATGCGCTGCACAAGGAACACGAAGCGACGAATCACTTTATTCCTATCTTGTCTCAAAGAGGAAGACAGGAATAAGGGAGCAGCTGATGAGTCCAGAAAATATATCAAAACCCTCATATTACATTGACGAAGCAAATATATGTTATTCATGGCGAGCATTTACACCAAAGAGTAATGGATGGAGCAATGGTAACAAAGAAGTAATGCACTTCAAAATGCCAGTTTGTAACGCATTAGCCGTTGCAAATAAATGAAGAGATCCGTTGCCCATTAAAGTAGAGATGAGAATAAAGTGAAAGGAGAACGAAGCAAAGAGGTACACACAATTATCATCCCAAAAACCACTCTCAAGTCGAATTCTCTCACTACACACTTCAAGTGAATTCTTTTCTGACTTAATCATCGGACACCGCACCGGTGTATTCCTTTGTTTTTTATCTTGAGCCTTATTGTAGGTTTTTATCAGAGACGGATCTATTCCCATTGTCCATTTACATTAACGAGGAACTTAATTGCTAATTTTTCGCATCATCATTGATCATAGATGCGGTTATGCCAAATAGAAACTTTACAACTATAAAAAAAAAAAAAAAAATTGAGTAGAAACGTTACCTATTTAACACTTATATAGCTTTTTAATAATAATTTTATTATTAATTTCTATAAATATTTTATTAATACACAACCATTGTTTAATCCAGGTAACATTGAGAAGAAGGTAACATTTAGTTAGTAATATTGTTTATAAATAAAATTAATATATTTTATAAATTCATAACCAAAAGTGTGTCATGCACGAACTTTCGATTACTACATAATAGAATAATAACATGTAAACTTATGAGGTTACAAAAGTTTATCTTATAAACTATTGTGAAGTCAACCAAAAATCAAATGTTTTTTTTTTTTTTTTTTTTTATGGAAAAAAAAAATCAAATGTTTTTGGTTCTTTATAAATTAGAGATTGTATCTTATTTTATTTTATTTTTTTTAAAGAAATGGTGCTGGCTGTGCTGCTCTAAGTATGGTAGTGATAGAGATTGAATGTAGACGTGTAGTTAGTTTTGGGATGGCTTTCACTCAGATGATTGAGGTTTTTTTTTTTTTTTTTTTTTTTTTTTTTTTTTTTTGAGAAGAAAGACCATAAACTTTCATTGAATCAAATTAGCCAAAATCGGCTTGAAGTACATTGTGTAACTGTGGTGGAACATCCTCCATCCACACTAAATAAACCACTAACATGTCAGCATGTCTACCTAGGTTATGTGCTATAGTATTGCCTTGTCTGTGAGTGGGGGAGAAACTTATGTTACAGAAGGCATCTATAGTCGGTCTTGTTGCAGAAATCATGTGACCAAAAGTTGCAAGTGACTCCTCCTCATTCTTCAAGGCTTTAATAACCACTTCTGAATCTCCCTCGATGATGATTGATGAAAAGCCTAGCTCAGCAGCAAAGGATATTGCTCAGACTGCTGCCAATGCTTCAACATCATCGATGGAAGGAGGAAGCGAGATATTCTCAGACAAAGAGGTTAGCACCTAACCTTGGTGATTTTGAATCACCACGCCCAACCCCGCTCTATTATTTTCTCTAAATACTGCCCTGTTAAAGTTTACCTTGTGGTTTGTCTCCGGTGGAGGTTGCCATCTGACTTGCTGACCCCCTGCTCTTGGTAACTGAGTTTGCCGCTCCGGAATCACCTACAGAAAATCATGTAGCAATTAGGTGGCAAAAGGGCAAATTTGAGTGTATGGGAAGTCTTTCTGGTTGACCCTGACTTGGTTTCTGCGATACCAAATCGTCCAAGCGAGTGTGGCAAATTTCTCCAGATCCTTCCTTTCGATAATGACATATTTAACTAATTTATGGAGTGTTGGACACTCTCATAGCGCATGAAGAATTTTTTCGGGAGAAGCATGGCAGTGATCACAAGTGCTATCTATCAGAACTTTCTTGTGGACCAGATTTGTCTTTGCTAGGATTGCATTCCTACATGTTCTCCACATGAAATTCCTGACTTTGTTAGGAATTGTGGCTCCCCAAATATTCTTCCAGAAGTCCTAAGGCTTGGATTGTTTGAATTTGTGTCTAGGATAGAATTTTCTCTAACAAGAAAATTATAGCTTGATTTGACAGAGTAACTACCCGAAGAGACAAAAGGCCAAATTAATTTATCCTTAGTCCGATTTTGGCTCAAAGGAATACTCAGTATCAGCTTAGCTTCTTGGGGAGTGAACAAACATTTGATTAACTCGGGCTTCCACTTATGAGAAACTGGGTTGATGAGGTCCAACACTCTAGCTTCTTGAATCCTTCCACAACTAGTGATTGCATTGTAGGATGATCCAAAGAAGGCAACTAGGCATCGTTCCACACGCTAATATTATCACCATAGCCAACTTTCCATCTTGCTCCTCTCTTCAAAACTTCTCTTCCTTTCAGTATGCTTTGCCAAGCATAAAACCCCTTTGATGACTGAGGGGCCTTAATGATTGAACAGTTTGGAAAAATTTAGCCTCGAAGATTCGATAAAATAGAGATTATTTGTTGTGTAGGAGACGCCATGCCTGTTTTTCTAAGAGGGTATTATTAAATAAAGCCAGATCCTTAAAACCCATACCTCCATCTTTCTTTGGTTGACAGAAGGTCACCCACTTCACCCAATGGATTTTTCTATAGTCTTCTCTTTGTTCGCACCAAAATTTCTTGATAAGACTTTCAATCTCAGAGTATAGACCTACCAGAATTTTGAAGCAACTCATGGTATAGGTGGGGATTGCTTGTACTAGTGCTTTAATTAGCACCTCCCTTCCAGCTTGTGAGAGTAACTTTTCTTCCTAACCTTGTAATTTTCTCCACACCTTTTCCTTGATGAAGCTGAAACTGGTATTCTTTCTCTTTCCCACAAAAGATGGTAACCCCAAATACCTCTCATATTGCTTGATTTCAAGAACTCCCAAGGCATGCTTTATATGGTTTCTCATATCCTCTAAGGTGGACTTGCTGAAGAAGATGGTAGTTTTGTTTTTATTAATCTGTTGATCGGAACATCTACCATAGATCTTCAGTATGTCAAGGACTTTTTGGCACTCCTACACTGTTGCCCTGCAAAATAGAAGACTATCATCTGTAAAAAGAAGGTGGGTTAGTTTAGGGCTATTTCTGCAAAGTCGATAGCCTTGGATCTCTCCCGAGAGTGAGGCTTGACTTATGAGACCATGTAGTCCTTCTATGCATAGTAAAAATAGAAAAGGCAAGAGTGGATCTCCTTGGCAAATGCCCCTTGTTGGATGGATCATGCCTTTAGGTTCCCTATTCACCAAAATAGAACATGAGACTGTAGTAACACACAGCATAAGTAGATTTACCCACTGCTCATTAAACCCCAACTTCCTCATTACCATCTCCAAATATGACCACTCCACCCTATCATAGGCTTTGCTCATGTCCAATTTAATTGCCATATAATTATCTCTCCCATTATATTTCTTCATGCTATGTAGTGACTCAAAAGCTACCAAAATATTATCAGAAATCAGTCTACTCTTTGTGAAAGCACTTTAATGTTCCGAGATAATTTTTGGTAAAACTTTTTTTAGTCTATTTGCTAAAACCTTCGAAAAGATTTTGTAGAGGACATTACATAGGCTAATGGGTCTGTATTTTGAAACATTTTCTAGACTTTTTGTTTTAGGGATAAGGGTGATGAAGGTGTGATTGAAGTGGGGGGGAAGGGTAGCAGTGTTTAGGAAATTGAGAACATCCTGAGTGACATCATCTCCAATTAAATTCTAGTAATTCTAAAAAAATAGAGGGGGCATACCATTAGGACCTGGGGCTTTTAGCATGGCCATTTGCTTAATTGCTTCCTTTACTTCCCATTCCATAAATTGAGCTGAAAGCTAAGTGTTCATATCTTCTATAATTATGCTCTGGATGGAGTTGATAGTCTCATTTTGTTAGGGAGGATGTATGGAAGTGAAGAGATCTTTGTAATAACCCACCAATGTAGCCGTCACATCTTCCATATTTAAACACCACTGCCCTTCTGAGTTTCTGATGTTTGCAATAGAGTTTTTCCAATATCTTTGGGTAGCTCTTCTATGAAAGTACTTCGAATTCTGATCTCCAGTCTTTGCCCATAAAACTTTTGATCTCTGTAACCACATGTGTGACTCCTTATCAAGGAGATCATTTATTTTGGCTTTAAGAGACTTGACATGGGCATTGTCCCCAGACTGCATAGCTTCCTTTTCAGCTTCAACAAGTAATCTCCTTTCCAGGTTCAATTCAGATCTAACATTCCCAAAGTGAACTTTACTCCAATGCTTCAATTCTTTCCCACACTTCTCTATCTTCTGAACTACTCTTGTGTTTGGATCTAGACAATCTTGAGATGACCAGACGGCTTCAACCACTTTTGTGCATCCCTTGTCAGACAACCACATCTCTTCGAAACGGAATGGTTTGGCAATTCAGGGGAGTTCTAAACTTTTCGGCATGATCCATAAAGGGTTGTAATTAGAAGAGATTGCAGATAAGTGGTGAACTCTCGAATCCACAAATCTAAGCATCCATTCATTGTTGGCTAGAGCTTTATCTAATCTCTCCCAGATTGAATGACCATCAGTGAAGTGTTTTTGCCACGTAAATTGTGAACCCACAAATCCAAGATCGATAAAACCACATTCATCCATTGCTTCTCTAAATAGCTGCCTTTGTGCCTGACTTCTATTGCTTCCACCCATTTTTTTAAACACTTCCATAGCTCATTAAAGTCCCCCGCACACACCCATGGAAGATTAAAATGATTATTGAGTTGCCGTAATAAATTCCATGATTCAAATCTTTTGTGCATGATGGGTTCTCCATAAAATCCTGTTAGCCGCCAAACATCCTCCTTACCTTTGTTGACAATTGCATCAATGTGGTTTTTTGAGCTGGTATCAATTTGTAGATCCATAGAATTCCTCCAGTACAACACCAATCCTCCACCTCGATTATTCCTATCAACAAACAACATATTGGAAAAATCAAAATCTCTTTTTATTTTCTTTAGCCTTGCTTCATCCACCCATGTTTCAGATAAAAACACGATGGAGGGATCTTTTGCCTAGATAAACTCTCCAAGCTCTTTCTTTGTATGCAAGTTCCCAAGCCCACGACAGTTCCAAAATAAGCAACTCATTGTGATTGGTGGGGTTGTTCAGTAGCCTCCACCATTTGATAATTGATCTTGCCATCCTCCTTCAAAACCTATAACTTCTTACTAGGTAAATCGGGTTGGACATCCACACTGCAAGTCCTAAAGCGTTTGCCATTGCATGATAGGACATGCATGGTTTAGTCTTCTGAATTCACTAGACGACTAATCCTTTTCCATGTTCTCAGGTTTGGTTGTCCACTTGCCTTCTCCCTACTGGTTACTTTGGATAACTCGTGCATTGGCTCATCCTCAGTAGAAAAGTTTGAATGTACTTGTCTATCCTCACCTAAGAAATCTCCGGAAGTTGAGTCTTAATAGTAATCATCAAATGCCATGATTTTCTTGCCTGCTAATGCATCCTCATCTTTATCATATCTCTTTATCTCAGAATCTATCTCTTGAATTTGAAATTCAAAAGAATCTGCCGTGAAACCTGGTTGCTGGATACTCGGGTTGGTGAAGAGTCAAAGTTTGGAATAACTTCAAACCGAGTAGATTGCGGGATAACTTCCTCAAGAATCGGAGCTTCCAAATTTGAAAATCCTTGGCGGGAAACCTGGCTGGCAGTTTCTGTAACTTCCAAGGACGGTGGGGCTGCACCGGAGCTTGGAGATACGTCGTTCATCGGTTTTCCCACTGGTATTTCTTCCCCAAACACATTCCCAAAACCTTCAATTGCCATGAAATTTTTCCTACCCAAGGTGGACGGTGAAGCTCTGAGCCAAGCTCCATACTCTTGTTGGTCCACTGCTAGTGACCCTTTACTTGCTATCCAAATGCTACACTCCTTGTCATCATGAGTTACCATACCACACCAGTAGCAAAAGTTTGGCATTTTTTCGTATTTGAACGACACCCACCCTTCACTATCACCGTTAGGCAAAACTTTCCAACCATGACACAGAGGTTTCGAGACATCTATCTCTGCTCTCACTTGTAAGAAGTCACCCCCTATCATGTTCCCCTTACGCTCTGAATAAGAAACACATCCCACTGATTTGCCCACCTCGATAGCTTTTTTCCAATTTAACCTGTTCACTAGGAGACCATGTAGTTGTATCCAAAACTTGATATTCGAAAATTTCAAATTTCGGACTGGATGTGAACCATCATACTTCTGTAAGAGAACTAACTGCTTGTCAAAAGTCCATGGTTCCATGGCTAAAATACGTTCGGCATCACTCTTTACTTTGAAAACAAAAAGGATCGTGTGACTGCCCACAACTCAAATATGGAATCCATTCTGTGCTTTCCATAGAGGTTTGAAGGTTCGACCAATGGCCTCGACATTCAAAACTCTACGGGTTAAAAACCTTGTTGCGAGAATGAACTTAGTAGCTGCCGCATCCGAATCGCTTCCAAGATTGACTCTAGCCCCTTTGTCCTTAGTGAGTGATAGGTGATTCCAGTTTCTTAAAACTTCGTCCATGTTAGAAGAGTCATACAACCAGATGAGAAGAAGAAGAAAAAACCTATAAACTAGAATTGTTTCCCCACCCCCGAATGGAAAAGAGAAACCATGAGCCCTATCAGTAACATTGTTACTAGAGGGATAAGATATCACTCCTAGACGATGATAAGGGATTCTACTGCCTAGTCTTCATGGGGTACCCATAGTGACGTGAAAAGAGAAACTTAATTGAGACTTTTATCAACTTAGTGTGCATTTGGGTTAAGATTAAAAATTAAAATTATTTGACAATTCAGCTTATTTTTGTTACTATTTATGGGTCTCACTGCACTTTTTAACATTATTCATGGGCCGCATTGTACTATTTTAACTAACTTTTACCTTTATCTACAGTATTTTTAGCAATAATTTTTCAGTTTCAGCAAAATAAGCGGTATTTATAGCGACGTGAAAAGAGAAACTTAATTGAGACTTTTATCAACTTAGTATGCGTTTGGGTTAGGATTAAAAATTAAAATTATTTCACTATTCAGCTTATTTTTGTTACTATTTATGGGCCTCACTATACTTTTTGGCACTATTCATGGGTCCCATTGTACTATTTCAACTAACTTTTACCTTTATTTACAGTACTTTTAACAATAATTTTTCAGTTTCAGTAAAATAAGCGGTATTCAAACACACCCTTAGTGTTAGTAGCTTAGATGATTGAGGTTTGGTTTAGAAACTTGGTCAGGAATGTATTTGTTTAATCTTTATTTATTTATTTATTGTTTAGAAATAGAAAAAGAAAAAAATGTTAGCTGGCCCCACGACAATATATTTGACCTCTAACTTTTTTTTTTCTTCCATTAATTGTTTTCTTTAATTATTTATTTACGTGGTGCCTTTGCGGCTATTTTGTGCTTTCAAAAAAGAAATAGTAAGAGGGTGTTTGGTAGAGTAGTTTGTGTAATGTTGTTTGTAGTTTTTTAAAATACGTGTGGGTAAAAAAATATGTGAAAAAATATGTAATATTGTTTAAAATGTAAAAATGTGAATTTAAAATTGCCTACCAAATAGACCCTAAGAATCTACAGAATAAAGTACAAAGAATTCTTATCATGGTATATTAAGAAGCAAAAAGAAGAAGCAAAAAGAATCCTACGAAAAAAAAAAAAAAAAATTCATGTTAAAAAAGGAATTGACCTATTGCGAATCTTCACAAGAAAAAGAAAAAAGAGATTTCTAAATTCATATGGTTAATAATATTATTTTCCTTTTCTATTTTTTATCGGTACTTGAATTTAATTTAATTTATAGAAATAAGCCAAAAAAAATATATGAGCAAAATATTATTTTTAGGGAGCGAGATATATACGGTGTGGATACTTTCTTTAGTGAGAGGTAAACTTGGGGAGCAAGGCTATTTTTCCTCAGTGGCAGAGTATCGTAAATAACACCAATTTTAGGTCTAAAATTAACGTAAAGAATCGCAATTAACGTCAGAAAGAGCTGCTGAATCGTACGTTGCCGAATCGCGGCGCTGTGTTTCCCAAAAAAGCTCACCACGCTCCTTCAAAAGCGCGTGTCCAACCAACGAATGAGTCTACTATACAAACCCAAATAGAATTATAGAATCATAACCACCACCGTTGGATCCGGAAAGCTTGAGGCACGCGCACAAAGAGAACGTTAGTCTAGGATTCCTCCTGATGACTATAACAAACGTCTCTGACCCCTTACCATGTATGTTATGTATGATAAATGATATGATGGGCCAGATATAACATAGGAAATGGGCCATTTTTTATTTATATTTTTTTTATTATGAACTAGAAAATGGGTCATGTTCCATGAATGTGCATGCATCTTTATAGATAGTCATGCCAGCTCATCAAAAATAAATTTAATACCAAAAATAAATAATTTCCTATTAATTTTTTACTTACCTCCTTTAATCTCTCTTTTTAATGCTAAGTTTTGACCGCTTGGGAAAAGGTGAAATAGGTTTAAAGAGAGTGTGTGAAACAAAACCCAGCAGAGAGAGAGAAAGAGAAAAAGAGAGATAGCGACGTGCACATAGGCACATTAAGAGAGAGAGAAAGCTAATTCAGTGAGAGAAAGACAAGACCGGCAAAGAAGGTATACAGGCTATACTATGAATCAAAAAAAAAATTTGTTTTGTTTATTGTTGCTGTCTGTGATTTTCGATAAATAATAGTATTTGATTTATTTATTTTCTCTGACGATGTTTCTATAGAGATTTGCGTCTGTGTTGAATTGTAAAATAGTCATAGGTCTTTTATACTCTCTCTCTCTGGGTCTAGTCGGTCTATATCACTGTTTATGCAAAATCGATAATAACTCAAACCGATCTTTTTTGTCAGTATTTAGAGAGAAAAATCGTGACCATAGATTCCTAATCCTCTGAATCTCTTTTTTGGGGTTTCGTTTCTTTGCTGTGATATCTATATCTATTGGTATCTGATACAAATTTTTTTCTTTTTGGTTCTTTTTTGGGCTATTCTCTCTTTGTTAGAACGAAGAGAGGTTGGGTTCGGTGTTGCGAGGAGGAAAAGTGCAAGGCGCGGAGGTTGCGGTAGCGGATTTATGTCGGCTGAGTTTGATTTGGTTTCGATTGGGGCTCTGTTGCAGCTCTGGATTTTCACTATTGCTACCTTCGAATCTGTGTGTTGTTTTACTCTCTGCTGTTTAAGGCAGAGGTTGAATCTTGTGCTCTCGTCTGTTTCGATGCGTTTGAGGCTAAAAAGGTTTGTGGGTTTTAGCTATTTTTTGTCAAAGCTTAAATCTTTGTTAAACCCTGGTTTGATTTCTGGGTTTTTGGTTACGAATCTGACATGTGTTTTTCTGTTTATTTTGATTTGGTGTTTGCAGGACTTGTTCTGGAGTAGAGTGTTTTGCGCCTTTTCATATAAAAAGATTTTCTTTTCTTTTCTTGTTCCTGAGAGGGGGTCTCACTTGATACCATCAGTGTGATTCTGAGATTTTTGAGAGAGAAGAGAGCCTTTTATTTATTTATTTGTTTTCAGTTTTGTCTGCTATTTTTTTTAAAAAATTTATTTTTCTTCAAAAAATTTCTGGGTATTTTGAGGGGTTTTGGAGGGATTTTGTTCAGAAAGAAAAATAAAATGCCAGAGCCTCGGAAACAATCTGCGAAGTCTAAGAAATCCACAGCAACAATTCCCTCTGGAGAACCATCGATTACGATGATGAGGAAAGTCCGTGTGATCTGTTCAGATCCTTATGCGACTGATTCATCTTCAAGCGAAGATGAGTGTGAGAATAGGAGGGCTAAGAAATGCAAAAAATTCATCCGTGAAATTAATCTCCCCCTTGTTTTGAAACAACAATCGACTCTTGAGTCAGAGAGCTCTTGTCAGGACAGTAACAACAACAATGGTACCAAAACCCCCAATATTGTTGAAGCCAGACAGAAGAAAAGGGTTTTGGCTAAAACCCCATCTAGAAGACCCTCTTCTTCTAAGTATAGAGGGGTTAGGCAAAGGAAATGGGGGAAATGGGCTGCTGAGATTCGAGACCCATTCAAAGGAGCTAGGATTTGGTTGGGGACTTACAATACTCCAGAGGAGGCTTCTGAAGCTTATGAGCGAAAGAGACTCGAGTTTGAAGCTGCTATGGCCATGTCTAGTGCGACTCCTGCTGTTACGGCTTCTGCTTCCTCTGAAAAGAGCAATAATGCGTCGGCGTCTTCGGCTGTGGTATCTCCATCACAGAATAACCAGCAACCTGTGTCTTCTGAGGATTCTGAGGGTGTGTTGTCGCATACATCTCCAGCTTCTGTCCTCGAATTGGAGACCTCTGCGTCCAACACCAAAGGGAATGCAACTGACTTGATCACTGATGAGTGTGTTGAGGTCACTAATGCCGAGATTAGTTTGGCGGAGCTTCAGATACCTGACGATTTGGGTCTAATGGACGAGACATTTGCTGATGTTCCATTTGAGCAAGAGCTCAATTTTGAGCCTGAGTCTGAGTTTGATCCTCTCTGCTTTGATAATATTGGGCAGTTTTTCGATGGTTACAGCGGCTTGGAGGACATTGAGATTTGTGGGTTTGACAATGATGGCCCTAGCGAGCTTCCTGACTGGGATTTTGCTGATATTGGCAACGACATTGCTTCTTGGATGGACGAACCCCTCAATATACCCTGCCAATAAGTTTTGCAGCTTAGGATCAATTAGTTATTGTTATTATTATTAGTTTTATTTATAGTCTTAAGAAGGTTGAACTTGAAATTCTTAGGAACCACAATATGTTCCTGAGAGAGTGGTTTTGTGAGTTTAATTTATTTATTTAGGAGTAATGTTACAAAGAGATGGAGAGGGATGAGCCATGATTGTAGTGAGAGATTTACCTTGGGTTTTCCTGTGCTATAAGAGCCGTCCAAGGCCTTCTCAGAGAGTGTTTCTCAAAGTTTTGCTCATTTCCTCGCATCTCTTTTTATTATATTTATCAGGTATGAAATTATATGGATTTTCTGTGATTTGCAACTTGAAATGTGTTTGGTCTTTCGTTTTGCTTGCTAGGCTCTTTATTTTTGGCTTATACTATAATCTTGGGGCAGGTTGAGAATGCATTTTTTACGTTTAATACTTATTGTTATGTTCATGGTGACTGAATCTCGTCAGTTGAATGAGCACGAACATTGTGCTATATTCTCTTTGAGGGTCTTTTTAGTGGGATCCTTTCAGAAAGTGAGTCCATGGAAATTCATTCACCCCCTCCCCCCCCCCCCAAAAAAAATAGTTGGTTGAGATTGAAAATTACATGGTCCTAAATCTCGATTCCCAGGGTTGATTTTTGTTCTTTTCTTTAGCCTGCTTATTCTGTGTGTGATAGAAAAATATATAGTGAAGTAGTAGAGGGACTGATGCAATTACTCTTGTATTCCTGAGTGAGGCTTTCTAAAGATGTACACAAGGTTGTACCAGAAAGTGGGGCCAAAGTTGGATTTCTTAATTTTCTTTTACCAAGCACAGCATATCTTCAACTAGAGGCAGAAAAAGTTGTTATCTCTGGTCTGGAGTCCTATTTCTGCTAGCTGTATAGCAATTGCTCTGAAATCTGTGTCCACAATTTACTCTCCAGTCTTCACTTCACTCTCCCTCTCGCTTTCCAATTTAATAGAGAGCTACTGTGACAAAAAGGAGCGAGTTTGGTGAACACAACTTCAATGCATGTTTTGCTCAAAAAAAAAAAAAAAAAAAAAAAAACTTCAATGCACGTGTGCGTTTCACACGTTTTAAATGGAGCTCCCACAGTGCAATGCATGTGCCACTTTTTTTTAAGAGAAAATTACACTTTACCATATTAAACTATATCCTAGATTACACTTTGCACTCTAAATTATTCGAATGTACATTTTGCACCTTAAACTATTACTTTTGTTACATTTTGCACTCAGACGTTAATTTTACTGTTATGTTGGATAGAAATCTTGAGCACATGACTTGCACATGTGTATTGCTTAAGCGGCACAAAGTTAATGGACCGTCCATTAACTTTGTGCCGCTTAAGCAATACACATGTGCAAGTCATGTGCTCAAGATTTCTATCCAACATAACAGTAAAATTAACGTCGGGGTGCAAAGTGTAACAAAAGTAATAGTTTATGGTGCAAAATGTGCATTCGAATAGTTTAAAGTGCAAAGTGTAATCTAGGGTATAGTTTAAGGTGGTAAAGTTTAATTTTTCATTTTTTTTAAAATAAAATTGAACCCTGGACTTTCCTTTGGAAACAAATGGATAATTGAGCTACAAGTACATGGCACATGTGTCACTAATAATTTGTGAAGTAAATTTATTCATGATGGTAATTTATATAAAAAAATTACAAAAAATACGTCCTTAGAAAAAAAAAAAAAAAAAGAAGAAGAAGAAGAAGTAGAAGAAGAAGAAGACTGGTTTGATTTTGCGTTTGGGTGAAATTGACTTATTAAACCCGATCCGACAAAGGGCTAAACACCCTACCCTATCTATTTCTCATTTTCTTCTTCTTCCATTTTTATTTTTTTATTTTTATTTTTTATATAAAATTTTCTTGTTTGTTTGTCTACTTGAGCTAGAGCTATTTCCTCCATCGCAAAGATCATTTTATTTTTTGGAATTGGTTAACCATCTGACGAACGATATTCGATCACTACGTTGGGAGCAAGTATGGACACTTTTGACTGTTCTATTTGTTGGCATTGGCAACGGGTTCAAGCAATTCTCACCCAATGAATTCGGGTTGAGTAATGGGTTAATACCAAATTTATTTAGATTCAACTTGTGAGCAGCCCTAAATTCATTTGTAGGTTTGTATAAAGAAGATAATTGCTCATTTTTATAGAAAAAAAAAAAGAAAAAAAAAACCTTATTTAGTCGGGTTGTTACTCATTTTGAATCAAGAAGCTCTCCGGAACTAGTTTGAAGGGATTAATGATTCAATATTCAATAGTCAATAGTCAATACCGGTTCATACCGCTTTCCACTCCCAATGTTGTTGCTTTCATTTGTGTTTGTTACTCTTGATTTGTTGGGTTTGCTTTTGCCGTTATGGTTTCCATACTAAATGCCTAAATAGTAAAACCAGTAATAAAATTACACACATTGTGAAAAGCACACTTTACACAATATTTTCACAATAAATCTTAAATGATATGTTATTACTGATTTTAATTTGAACTTATTATTGAAATTACTTTTTGCCTTACCAATAACAGTCATTAACAACCTGCTACTTAAAATTTATTGTGAAAGTGTTGTGAAAATGTTATGGGCATAGCATTTCTTAAACATTTTATCAATAACAAACTACCACTTCAAATTTGGCAACAAAGTGTTGTGGAAATATTACAACATTGCTCTTCTCAAACATTTTTACCTCACTTCATTTCATCTCGCTGCCAGCATTGTTCAACTTGACTATGGATTGGACGAGGCAGCAAATTTTTTTCTCTTCTTTAATAATGGTTACTAAATTCCTCAGCTTATCAGTTATAAATTGTAAGTTCCTAAAGTGCGTTTTGTAATAACAGTCCATTTAGTAAATTAATTAACATGTTAATGTACTAAAGTCAACCGACCAATTGTTTCTCAAAGAGAAAAAAAAAAAAAAAAAAAAAAAAAAAGTCAACCGACCAACAAATTTTTTAATTACTATAGTGCAGATAATACTGCCCTACAACCGAAATCTTCTTATTCATTAACTACTCCCTCTGAACAATACAAGCACATCTTTTGTGACCAATTAACAACCATAAATCATGCACACTGTTGAGATCTGTCTCTAGGCACGAGTGTCAATTTCACAAATCACAATGTACAATACAAAGTGAAAAACCTCAATTCTATCCCAAACTGGAACTGAACATAAATCGTTGAAATTGCTCAAACCATGGTAGCATTGAGTGATGCAAATTTTCTCATATTTGGTGTAAATTAGATTTTTCAATGTGGATTGTACATTCTTATTTTTAACTTTCATAAGGAAATTATTATTATCTTCATCCCGAATTGACAGTTTCCGATTCCATTTCATAGCTTTCTCTTTACTTTATTTTAAAAGTTATTATCATTCTTTCATTAAAGTTTGAATTAAGGATAGTTTTAGAAATCAGTTCATTTTTAACTAAAGGACAACGGATTAAACGATATTTTTCTTTAAAAAGTTAAGATTTTTTAAAAAAGGAACTAGTATAAACTTAGTGTTACCATCTGTCTTCCTAAAATAGGACAAAAGACCAATTTAGAGAATGAACCTTAAAAAGAAACAAAACCCATATTGTCTTCCCTACGCATCCCCTAAAATACTATTTTGTTGCTTCCCCACCTTTAGAGAACATTATTCATTCCCCAAATGCTGTTTTATTCTTTTTTATTTTTATTTTTTTGACAAAGTTTAGCTACAAAATTAGTTGTAGTTTAAAGGTACAACCTTACTTAATAAAATAAATATTATTACATATTTTGAAAATCTAACCGTTGAATTGCATGTTTTTTACGTTCTTAATATACATGTCAAATTAAGTGTCAATCAGATATTATTTACTATATAATCTATAAACTTATATTTTATGCATAATTTTAAACTACAAAAACTTGTAATTTAAACAATTTATTAATGACATAGATATTGGTCTTTAATTTTCTTGAAATTTTGCAAGCATAGATGATATAAGAATTAGATGTAATCCAAAGATGGATTTGTCAAAATGAATTCAACTCTAATAGAAAGATGTTGAGTAAGGTTGCTACAACCAGTTTTGTAGCTTACGACTACCAATTTTGTAGATAAATTTTGTCATTTTTTTTTTAGGTTGAAAAATGGGTGTGAGTTTTGAAAAGAGAAGAGAAAGCAAGGTTCCTATTTCAAAAAAGAAATGCTATGTTTACAATATTTTTACAACAATTTCACAACAAATCTTAAGTGGCAGTTTGTTATTGGCAATTTTTGGTGGGCAAAAAAGTAATTTCAATTGTAGATTCAAATTAAAACCAATAACAACTTAATATCTATGATTTATTATGAAAGTGTTGTGAAAATGTTGTGCACAAATCAATGTGAATGCTTTTATATAATATTATTGTAGTTGAGTGATACATATTTTTTTGAGACAAAATCTTGGGCTTAACTATAAAAGAGAAATACTATTATTATTTTCGTGTGTGTTCTAATAAGTATTACTGTTTAGTTAAAAAAAAAAAAAAACTATAAAAGTGAAAGGGTTTCATTACTAATGATAATATGACTTGTGATGCTGCACGGAATCAGTAGGCTGAATGCTTCGGCTTCGGTGGGCTACTGGTGGTTGCGAAGACCTACAAGGATGAACACACGATCAAAGGGGACCGGTGTAGACCGGCCAAACACCCTCCGATGGCTAAGTTAGTTTCTTCCTAGAAAAGAGTTTTTCAACTTTTAGAAAGAAAGTCTCAGAAAAATACTTGCCTCATTTTGATTCAGACTGGTCCTTTATATAGAGGACCTTGGAGCGGTTATTGGCTTGGTAACTTCCCCAAGATTTGAGGAAATTCTCTTGAGTTCAGACATAACTTCCCCAACGGCTATAGGAGTTACAACCGTTGATGGAAGTTATGTACTTAAGAGGAATCCATGGCGATGAATTCGGGTTGAGTAACTGTTTCAAGGTTTTAAGATTCAAATCTTTCGTACTGAGAGTTTCTAAGTGTCATGTGGTCGTCCATGGACTTCGTCCATGGAAGACTTGGTTTTCTGACAGTGTTATGTGAGTCGTCCATGTACTTTTTCCATGGACGACCCTACTGTTCAGACTTGTGTGAATCGTCCATGTGTTATGTACATGGACGATGCTACTGCTCTGTCGCTGGGTAAGTCTTCCATGTGCCTTGCCCATGGACGAGCCCACTACTCAGACGACCAACAAGAATAATTGGCTCAAGATCACGGACGATCCATATGGACGAATATGAGTTGTAATTTTTTTACTATCCCATCAGTTGCCCCCTTGTCCAATGGTCGTCCAAAGATATTATTAGGATTTACTGTTTACCTTTGTGGTTCTGAGAAAAATATATATATTTTTTGCCACGTGTCACGACTTCATTGGTTGACCCATCATGTCGATTGCGTTTTTCGATGAAGCTGCCACGTGCCTTCCTCTGAATGGTCGGCGTCGCTTCGTTGACCCCATTTCTGGGCCCTATAAATAGGCGCATTCTCTCTCTTACCCCTCACATTTCTCATAATTTCCCTTCTGCCATCTCGTCCAAAAGCCTCGTCTAGCATTCCTTCCTAGTTCTCAGGTATTTTCTTTCCCTTCTTAGGTTTTCGTCTTATCTGTCTTCATTTAAGTTATGTCTTCGTCTAGTGGTAGTTTAGAGAAGGAGATAGACGAGTATCAGGACGTTTCCTCTAGAAGTGGGCGTAGTTATGAGAGTAGTGAAGGTAGTACAGCTAGTACTAATTCTTCGGACGAGCATTATTCGTCTGGAGTTCCGGGTATTCCTTTGGAGGAATTCCAGGAATTACAACGTAGGAAAGCTTCTGGATCTGGGGCTAGCTCGTCCAGACAGCCACCTAGCCCTCCTCAAGACGAGGAGGAGGAAGATATCATTTACAGTTGCATGCCTGAAGTATCGTCCATTTTAGATACTGCCAAACTAAAAACCCTTGTAGATAGGTACCAAATTCCTAAAGAGCTCAATCCTCATCTACCTATGGACGGAGAATGGTGTTGTTCTCCTTCCTCTGGTTTAGGAATATACACTTCCTACCTCTTAGCTGGCCTTAGGTTTCCTCTAAATTCTTTTTGTAGAGGTCTTCTCCATAGGTTGGGTATTGGACCTAACCAGCTCAACCCCAATGGATGGAGGACAGTAATTGCCATGCAAGTGCTATGGCGTGAGGCGTTGGAAGGGAACCGTCCTATTACAGTGGACGAGTTCCTTTACTGCTATAAGCCCTCTGAGATAAAGAAGTCTGCTGGTTTTTACCAATTCTCGTCTAGAGGCTCTTACTATAGTTTAATTAAGGGCCGTAGCTCGTCTGACAGACTTTGGAAAAAGGAATTTTTTATTATTTCTGGAAATTGGGCTGGGGACCCTGTTGATGTGGGGAATGCCCCCTTCCCACCTTTTACCAGTCCTCTAGGTCGTCTTCGTCCTGAGGGTATGTTTCTTTTCCATTTTTATTTTGTTTCTTTACGTATTTTTCCAATTTTGGTCGTCTAACCCTTCTTCTTTGTTGACGCAGCCATTGTTCGTCCACGCTTGGACAAACTTTACTTGGATCGAATTGACCAAGTACGCGCCTTCCCTGGGAGGACTTTTCACGATTTAGTGACTCTCAGTCGTCTAGCTGCGTGGGGACTTGGGCCAGAACCTACTGCCGAGAATCTTGGTCACGAGGAGACCACTCGTCGAAGTAAGCATCGTCCGTCCTTTTTCTCTTTTTTTTTTTTTTTTTTTTTTTTTTTTTTTTTTTAAATAATTTTTTTGTCGCAGGAATGGCTACGATGAGAGAAAATAGAGAAAAGAATATTACTAGTGGGGACGAGGATGTTACTGCACCTCCAGTCGTCCAGAAATCTTCCGTCCAAACTGGGAAGAGGAAATCTAAATCCATATCCAGTGCTGTGGATTTGGACGACCTCCCAAGTCGTCGAGGTCCTAAGAAGCAGAAACCTGTCAAGGCTTCTGTTCCTAAGGTTCCCAAATTCACTCCTTCGACGGTGGAGCTGGACGACCCTCCTATTGATGTAGAGCCCGTCCAAACAGTTCATCCCGTCCAGACTGATCCTACTCCCCCTCCAAACAAGATTCCTCGCAAGCCTCATCCGTCAGAGCCATCTGAGCGTCCTTCTAACCTAGTGTTGGACGAGAACCATGCATGGAGGACGTTCAAAGGAATAATCACTGACAATGAAGTCAATGAATGCTACAATATGTCAGTGAGGGAGTTTGAACGTTCTGGTATCCATGACCTTTTTAAGGTAAGTTTCATTCGTCCTTGTTTGTTTTCAGTAAGTTTTCAAAATGAAATATCTAACTTTCCCTCGTCCATACACAGGCTATGTCAAAGTTTTACACAGCAACTTGTCAGGCTAAGGAGCTTGCTTCAGAGGCCAAGACTGCCAAGGAAAAGGCTAAGGAGCTGAACAATGAAGTCCTGTTGAAGAAGGGGGAGGTACTTAGGTTGACTGAAGACTTCAATCGTCTGCAAGCAAGTGAGACGAAGCTTAAGAACGAGGTGGAAGAACTTAAAGCTGATAATATCGAAAAAGATACTCGAATCGTCCATCTTGAGGGACAAGTTTCTGGATTTGCCTCGTCCTTGGAGAAAGCACGTGAGGAAGCCATAGCAGCCTTCAAAAAGTCTGACGAGTACAAGAATCGTCTAGACAGTCACTATGCAGCTGGCTATGAGGACTTCCGTGCTGATGCCAAGGAAACATTTCCTGACTTGAACTTTGATTCTTTCAAGCTTCCACTTGCTACTGAGAGCTCCTTGCTGCAGACGAGTTCTGAGGACGTCAATATCATGGACGATGCTAACACCGAAGTGACCCAGGACGATCCCAAGTCTGGGGGCAATGCCCCCAGTGGTTTATCCAAGTAGTTTTTGTATTTTCCTTAGTTCATTTTTCATTTTTTTTTTTATTCAAGGTGCCCCTTGTTTTGGGCTTTATTGTAGTACAATTATCTCGTCTAAACTTATGGACGAGCCTTATACACAATCATATTGTAACTCAAGGGTTGTTTTGGACGTGGGTCGTCCACCCTTCTTTTTAAAATCTATGGATGTTTTCCATTTTCAGCTTTTTATAATATTTGAATGTTTGAACTTTTATGTACGAGTTTTATTTACATCGTCCATCTGTCAAATCATTTTACCTCGTCTTGAGTATATGGTGAATTTCTCCTTACATCACCGAATTTGGACAACTGATTTGGGACGATCATTTGCTCGTCCTTAACTAAATTGTCCTTAATAAAGACTCGTCCTTGTATTGGATTGTTAGGCTGGTTGGATTCGCCTATGGGCTTGAGTCCTCACAGCTTTTTTTGTTCGTCCATAGTTTAGACGACGCCTTAAGGTCTACCTTATCTTAAGCTTTAGACGAACGTACCTTGGTTTATTCTTATTACTTTATTCTTCAAGGAGAGCTTATGGACGAACTTCCCTGCGTCCAAGGATCTTGTTCGTCCTTTATCCTTTAAGGAGGGTTTATGGACGATACATCCTTGCGTCCAAGGATTTTATTCGTCCATGATTGTTAAACAATTTTTATTCGTCCATGGTTTAGACGATTCCCTGGGTTTCATCTCGTCTTAAGCTTTAGACGGACATGCCTTGGGTTTATTTTCATTGCTTTATCCTTTAAGGAAAGCTTATGGACGATACATCCTTGCGTCCAAGGATTTTATTCGTCCTTAACTGTTTGCCTTTCGCGGATCATTTCTGAATGAATTTACAACAAACGTAAGATTCCCATGCAATTACATATAGATTTAAAAATACACTATATATTTGGAAATCCAAACTATGCAAAACATTCGTCCACAGGCATGGCACATGCTTGAGAGCTAGTGCCTTTAGGGAATTAAAAATACTTAATACAACATAACTTCGTCCATGAGCAACACTAAATACTTGTACATACGAAACACATAGTAGTAGTAGTAAGCAAATATGAGAAACGACAATATGCAATGCATTACTTTAAACGTCTAAAAGGCTCGTCCGTGACAATACTCGTCCATGATCACCCTATTGATAATATCTTCTTAGGTGTTCAACATTCCAAGGGTGTTCTAGCTTCCTTCCGTCCAGGGCTTCCAAGTAGTAGGATCCTTGCCTCTTGCAGTTGATGACCCTATAAGGTCCTTCCCAATTTGGTCCAAGCTTCCCGTGGGCCGGGTTTTTGGTGGCCAAAGAAACCCTCTTTAAGACGAGATCCCCAATGTTGAAACGCCTGGGCTTCACCATGGCATCATGTTGCTTTGCCATAAGATTTTTGTACCTTGCTGTTCTCTGCTCCGCCTCCACCCTCACCTCGTCTATAAGATCGAGGTTTAGACGAAGCTGTTCTTCATTTTCCTCTTCTTGATACTTCATCACCCTGTGGTTGGTCATGTGTATTTCTGCAGGTATAACTGCTTCACTTCCATAGGCTAGTTTAAAAGGAGTCTCCCCAGTGGGGGTTCTCACTGTTGTTCTATAAGCCCACAAAACACCTGGTAATTCGTCTGGCCATACTCCTTTTGCCCCTTCAAGCCGAGTCTTGATGATTTTCAACAAGGATCGGTTTGCTACTTCTGCTTGTCCGTTGGCTTGTGGGTGGGAGGGTGAGGAGTAATGATTCTTGATTCCCAATTGCTCACAAAAATCCCTGAAAGGTGTGTTGTCAAACTGTCGTCCATTGTCAGACACTAATACCCTAGGTACCCCAAACCTGCATACAATGTTCTTCCAAACGAAGTTCTTGACATTCTGTTGTGTAATAGTTGCTAAGGGTTCAGCTTCCACCCACTTAGTGAAATAATCTATTCCCACCACTAAAAACTTCATTTGCCTAATTCCGGTTGGGAAGGGGCCCAAGATATCCAATCCCCATTGTGCAAAAGGCCAAGGGGCCATCATTGGGGTAAGATATTCTGATGGTTGTCTAGGAATATTACTGAAACGTTGACACTGATCACATACCTTGACATATGCTTTAGCATCAGCTTGAATAGTCGGCCAATAGTATCCCGCACGGACGATCTTGTGGACGAGCGATCTAGCTCCTGAGTGGTTACCGCATGCTCCTTCATGAACCTCCCTCAACACGTAGTTCGCCTCGTCCGGAGCCAAACACCTTAAGAAGGGTTGGGAGAAGCCTCTTTTGTACAACACTTCGTCCAGGAGGGTGTACCTGGCTGATCTAACTCTAAGCTTTCTAGCTTCGTCCTTCCCCTCTGGGAGCCTTCCGTCTTTCAGGTACGATACTATTGGAGTCATCCAATTTTCCTCACCTCCTATCTGCAATATTTCTGGAAAGTCTATGCTTGCCATGTATTGTATTTCATCGAACTCGTCCACTGCTTCATTCGCGGAGGCTTCCTTCGCTAGAGTATCAGCTTCCATATTCTTTTCCCTTGGGATTTGAACAAAATTTGCTTCTTTGAATTTCTTCGCAAGACGCAGCACCTTCTTTAAATACCTCTTCATTCTGTCTTCCTTGGCTTCGTATGTTCCATTTACCTGGCCTATGACTAGCTGGGAGTCTCCCAAGACGAGTATTGATTCTGCTTCTACAGATTTAGCCAACTCCAACCCCTTAAGAAGGGCTTCATACTCCACTTCATTGTTAGTTGTTTGGTACTGCAAGCGGACCTTGTGCTTTAATTTGTCTCCTTCCGGTGACTCTAGAACAACTCCTATACCTCCAGCATGCATTGTAGACGATCCATCTACATGGACAACCCATTTTTGATTATCTTCTCTCCCACCTATGTCCTCACAGCCTGGAGTAAACTCTGCTATGAAATCTGCTAAGGCTTGGGCCTTTATGGCATTTCTCGGTTGGTACCGAATGTCAAATTCGCTAAGCTCGACTGCCCATTGAATCAGTCGTCCTGCAGCTTCCATCTTGTTCATTGCCTTCTTGAGTGGATGGTCCGTCATGACATTGATGACATGAGCTTGGAAGTAATGTCTTAACTTCCTAGAAGCTATTATTAGTGCAAAAGCTAGCTTCTCTATCAGCGGGTATCTTCCTTCTGCTCCTCTAAGTGCTCGGCTTGTGTAATACACAAGCTTTTGCACCTTATCTTCTTCCCTGATCAACGCTGAACTCACGGCATGTGGGGACACTGCTAAGTACAGATACAGTTCTTCTCCTTGCACGGACGGACTTAACAATGGAGCCGTGGTGAGATATTCCTTTAGATCTTGGAAGGCCTTTTGACATTCGTCCGTCCATTCGAATGCCTTCCTGAGGACTTTGAAGAAAGGTAAACATTTGTCTGTGGCTTTCGAAACAAACCTGTTCAGAGCTGCAACTCGCCCAGTGAGGGATTGGACTTCTTTGATGTTCTTCGGCGATTCCATGCTCAGTATGGCTTGGATCTTGTCTGGATTTGCTTCAATTCCTCTTTGTGAAACCATGAATCCAAGAAACTTCCCTGACGATACCCCAAATGCACATTTACTTGGGTTCAGTTTCATCTTATATCGCCTAAGTGTCTCAAAGGTTTCCTGTAGATCGTCCAAATGGCTTCCCTCGTCTAGGCTCTTCACAAGCATATCGTCAACGTACACCTCCACATTCCGTCCTATTTGTGGACGGAACATGTGATTCACCAACCTTTGATAAGTTGCCCCTGCGTTTTTTAGACCGAAGGGCATCACCTTATAACAAAATAGACCTTGACTGGTAATGAAGGAGGTTTTTTCTTGGTCTGCCTCGTCCATCTTTATCTGATTATATCCTGAGAAGGCGTCCATGAAGCTCAACAACTGATGACCAGCTGTAGAATCCACCAGTTGGTCGATGCGTGGTAAAGGATAGCTATCCTTAGGGCAAGCCTTGTTTAAGTCAGTGAAGTCTACGCACATCCTCCACTTTCCATTTGCCTTCTTCACCATCACCACGTTGGCCAACCAATCCGGGTAATAGACTTCTCGGATAAACTCTGCTGTGGTCAATTTCTGAACCTCTTCCTTAATAGCCTTGTCTCGTTCATGAGCAAACACCCTCTTTTTCTGACGAACAGGCTTGGATGAGGGGTATACATTCAATCGATGAGTAATTACACTTGGATCGATTCCTGGCATATCATCGTGACTCCATGCAAAAACATCAATACTCTTCCTCAGGAACTGGACGAGGTCTTCTTTTGTTTTCTCTTTCATACTTGTTCCAATTCTGGTGAATTTTTCCAGATCATCTTCCTTCAAAAGAACATCTTCCAATACTTCCGTAGGCTCCGCAACAAACCTTCTTTCCTCAATACTCATTGTCTGAACCTGCTCGTCCAAAGCCATCATGGCTAAATAGCATTCTCTAGCCGCCAACTGATCTCCTTGTACTTGTCCTATCCCACACTCCGTAGGGAACTTAACCGATAAGTGGTAGGTAGACGTTACTGCCTTCCAACTGTTCAGAGTCGGTCTTCCAATAATAGCATTGTACGAGGACGAACAATCCACCACGAGGAAATTGACTTCCTTGGTTATCTGCTGGGGGTATGATCCCACCACTACAGGTAGCGTAATGGTGCCAACAGGTTGCACCTTCATTCCTCCAAACCCTATTAATGGTGAACATACTGGACGAAGTTGATCTCGTCCAAGCCTCATCTGTTGGAAGGCGGGGTAGTACAATATATCTGCTGAACTTCCATTATCCACCAACACTCTCCTGGTTGTATAATCTGCGATAAGTAAAGTTATAACAATGGCATCGTCATGCGGGTGATGGATCCTTTCAGCTTCTTCGTCGGTGAATGAGATAGTAGATTCGTCTGTCCCTCTCGTCCTTGGTGATCGTCCAGAGAGTTGGACGTTTTGCACCACTTTGAGATAAGTTTTTCTTGATTTGGAAGACTGTCCTGCTGAAGTCCCTCCTATGATAACCCTTATTTCTCCGAGCGGAGGCCGTGATGATTCTTCCATCTTTCCCTTCAATTTCTCATCTTTTTGATCTCTTCCAACGAAATGTCTTAACTTTCCTTGTCTAATAAGATTCTCAATCTGCTGCTTCAAGTCGTAACACTCGTCCGTGTCATGGCCATGATCTCTATGGAAGCGACAGTATTTATTCTTATTGCGCTTGTTAGGATCTCCTTTCATCTTCTCTGGCCATTTCAAGGAAGGATCATCCTTGATCTGCATGAGCACTTGATCGAGAGGGGCATTTAAGGATGTATAACTCTGATTCCTGACTGGGGGGCCTTGCTTCTTGTTATCTCTGTCCCTTCTATCTTCCGTCCGCCCCTTCTTTGGACGAGGACCGTGGTCAGAGTGTCGCACCTGGTTTGCTTCCATCCTTTCAGCTCTCTTCCTCTTCTTAGCTATTATTGCGTCTTCTGCATTCATAAAGTTTTGGGCTGAATGGACGAGTTCAGCCATGGATTGAGGTTCTTTCTCATAAAGCTTGTGGATGAATAGGTCTGAATTAACCCCATTGTGGAAGGCCGCCAAGAGTAGCTTGTCATCAACCTCGTCCACGGTCAGTGCTTCCCTGTTAAAACGAGAGATGAAGGAGCGCAAGCTTTCATTCTCCCCTTGTTCTATAGTCAACAGGCTGGACGAAGAACGTTTGTGTCTTTGCCCTCCAATGAAGTTATTGACGAACAACTTACTTAACTCTTCAAAAGAACTGACTGTGCTTGGAGGTATCTTGCTGAACCACACTCGCGCTGGGCCCTTAAGGGTGGTAGGGAAGGCTCTGCACATAATTTCATCTGGAACCCCTTGGAGATGCATTGTAGTCTTGAAGGTAGCGATATGATCAAAAGGATCACGCGTCCCGTCATACGAATCCAAGGAAGGCATTTTAAACTTTGGGGGCAAAGGATGACCATTGATGGAAGCCGTGAACGGGGAATCTGTTCGATGAACCAAATCTTCTATGGGATTTACCCTTCTCATGCTTTCCCTCATCTCGTTCATCACCTTTCTCATCTGATCCACCTCCTTCTCCAAGTGTGGCACCCTTCGCGAAGTGGTGCCCCTTGATTGACTTTCGGGCTCAGCGTTTCCCCCCCTGTCTTCCTGACTCTGGGCTTGTCCTTCAGCATATCCTTCACGATGCTGCCTCAGATTGATCTCCTTAGTCAACTGTTGGTTCTGACGGGTTAACTCCGCCACGGCGGCTGCCATGGATTGCATATGTTGGATGGAAGGCGGCTGTGCGACAGGCGCTGATTGGCGATCTCGATGGGGATTGCTAGAAGCATCCCTACTTTCTTGATGGCCTGGGCTAGTAGCCCTTGATCTTGTCCGAACCATACAGCCTTTGGTCGGAAAAGGATAGAAATGCAAAAACTTGAATTTTCTTCCTTCCCCACAGACGGCGCCAACTGATGCTGCACGGAATCAGTAGGCTGAATGCTTCGGCTTCGGTGGGCTACTGGTGGTTGCGAAGGCCTACAAGGATGAACACACGATCAAAGGGGACCGGTGTAGACCGGCCAAACACCTTCCGATGGCTAAGTTAGTTTCTTCCTAGAAAAGAGTTTTTCAACTTTTAGAAAGAAAGTCTCAGAAAAATACTTGCCTCATTTTGATTCAGACTGGTCCTTTATATAGAGGACCTTGGAGCGGTTATTGGCTTGGTAACTTCCCCAAGATTTGAGGAAATTCTCTTGAGTTCAGACATAACTTCCCCAACGGCTATAGGAGTTACAACCGTTGATGGAAGTTATGTACTTAAGAGGAATCCATGGCGATGAATTCGGGTTGAGTAACTGTTTCAAGGTTTTAAGATTCAAATCTTTCGTACTGAGAGTTTCTAAGTGTCATGTGGTCGTCCATGGACTTCGTCCATGGAAGACTTGGTTTTCTGACGGTGTTATGTGAGTCGTCCATGTACTTTTTCCATGGACGACCCTACTGTTCAGACTTGTGTGAATCGTCCATGTGTTATGTACATGGACGATGCTACTGCTCTGTCGCTGGGTAAGTCTTCCATGTGCCTTGCCCATGGACGAGCCCACTACTCAGACGACCAACAAGAATAATTGGCTCAAGATCACGGACGATCTATATGGACGAATATGAGTTGTAATTTTTTTACTATCCCATCAACTTGTATTTTTGTTTAATTCACTTGATTAATAAAAAAAAGTCACTTGATTATTTGAAGAAAAAAATTATATATTTAGGAATCCAAATAAAAATGCAACTTGAAAAAAATTTCATTTTACATACTTTCTTGGTCCCAATTTGTCATTCATTCAATTTTGAGATTTCTAACAATGAAGTTTCTTTTAAAAAGTCAATAAATAAATTTACTAAATACCATTTGTGGGGACAAAGGCCCAGAACCGTACATCTTGGACTGCGGGCTTGGTTCGAGGAGATTCTTGAGCCAAGCAGAGCTGCATTGATTAAATGTTCTATTTCAAAAGAGTCATACTTGGGAAACAAAAGGAATTTAATCCGAGGAGGATCTCGTCCTCGAACAAGAGGAGTATAATTCAAGTGTGTATCCCATCTATTGGAGTGACCTTCCTGGAAGCTTCGATGATAAAGATGACCTTCGTGAACTTACTGGAAAGGAAAAGATCTGAAAAGATCTGAAAAGATCTGAAGAAAGGCTGCTACCACCACATTAAATACCCTGCAGCTATTTTTCTGGCCGCATTTATGTGGAAAAGACCTCTGAACAGTGCTACCTAAACTATTACAGCTCACAGGGAAGCCAAAGAAAATGTCTGATGGGACAATTAATCATGAAACGTCTTAGATGAGTGACAATTCTTTAGCCCACTCTCTACAAATTTATTGTATTGGACTTATTGGGCTTGAGTCCTACATGTTTTGGGCTTAAGGCTACAATTTGTGACCCTACAATTGGCGCTGTCTGTGGAGAGAATTTGTGTAACAGTGAGTGCGACGTTTGACCATGGTAGGATCAGGTCCCCATCAGCAGGAGTCCAGGGGCTCCCATCAACAAGACGCCTTCCAAAACCTTGAACGTAGAAGAGATAGAGAGGGTAGCCTGCATACCACACAGACTAGCAAAAGCCACCCTCAAATAGGGAGTCACTTCCCTCAGGGGAAAAGTAACAGAGCCATGCAAAGGAAAATTGATGATTTAAAGCGGAAGCTACGCCATGCACACCGACGACGAACTCCTTCCAGTTCTGGCGTTTCCTCCAACGATGAAGAGGATATCACCTATAGACGCAGGTCTAGGACACCACCAATCGAGTCTTTTTCCTGTGTCGAGGAAAACGTTCACAAGCGGAAACGTAAAAGCCCACCTCTTAAGGGCTTGGGAAATGATGCCATGAGCAAGGCGTTGAATCAAATCTCTAGATCCCCCTTTACGCGTCGGATTGAGCGGGCAGAACTTCCTCGGTGATTCTATCAACCCACTTTCACCACTTACAATGGCCGAACGGATCCAGTAGAGCATGTAAGTCAGTTCAACCAAAAAATGGTTGTCCACTCTAAAGACGAAGCTTTGATGTGCAAGGTTTTTCCCTCTAGTTTGGGACTCGTGGCCATGAGGTGGTTCGATGGGTTGAAGGCTAACTCCATAGACTCCTTTAAGAAACTTACGCAGGCTTTTGGCTCTCGTTTTATCACATGCAGCAGGGTACCTCGTCCTTTGGACTCATTGCTGTCTCTGTCCATGCGAGAAGGGGAGACCTTGAAAACGTACTCGGACAGGTATTGGGAGATGTACAATGAAATAGATGGTGACTTTGAGGACGTGGCCATCAGTACTTTTAAAGACGGCCTGCCTACCGAGCATGGTTTAAGGAAGTCCCTCACTGGTAAACCTGTTACCAGCATACGTCAGCTTATGGATCGGATAAGTAAGTACAAGAGAGTTGAAGAAGACCAGCAGCAAGGAAAGGGTAAAGCAAAAGTTAACCCTCAGGAGCGGAGGGATTTTAGGTCGGACCGATTCAACAGCAATCGGCCTTGGAGAGAGTTCGCTGGGCAATCAGATTCTGCCAACACCCAAGTGGTCAACGCGGTATTCCGAGAACCAGTGCATCAGATTTTAGAAAAAATTAAGAATGAATCGTTCTTCAAATGGCCGAACAAAATGGCTGGGAACCCCATGAGGCATAACCAAAACTTTTATTGCTAATATCATTAAGATCAAGGACATACTACTGAAGATTGCAGGAATTTATGGGACCATTTGGACCAGTTGGTCTGAGAAGGAAGGTTAAAGGATTTGTTGCATCATTCCAGCAGCCCATCAAGACAGGCTGGGTTTGATTCTAGAAGAGGTGCTTCCTCAGGACCTCCCTTGGGAACGATAAATGTCATCTTCGCTGCTCTAGGGAGAACAGGATCCTGTCCATTCAGAGTAATGTCTGTGGCTCGGTTACTCGTCGAGGACAATAACCTGGAATAAAAAAGAACCAAGATGGAAATCCAACCAGTTCTGGGTTTTTCAATCGAAGACAAGGTCGGAACTATCCAACCCCACGACGATGACTTGGTGGTCACACTTAGGATAGGTGGTATGATGTGAAGAGGGTGCTGGTGGACCAAGGGAGTGCCGTAGAGGTTATGTATCCTGACCTGTTTAAGGGTTTGGGGTTGAAGCCCGAGGATCTAACCACCTATGATTCCCCCCTGGTAAGTTTCGAGGGAAGAACCGTTATGCCAAAATGTCAGATTAGGCTACCTGTACAGACCGGTCCTGAGGTGGTGGAGGTGGATTTCATTGTGATGGACGTTTATTCACCTTATACGGCCATCGTAGCCAGACCTTGGCTTCACACTCTGGGGGCTGTCTCCTCTACTTTGCATCAACGAGTGAAGTATCCGTTCGAGGGTCAAGTTAGAGAAATCCTCGGAAGCTAGTCCATGGCTAGACAATGCTTGGTGGTTGCCATATCTCATCAACCCAAGGTTGAATCATCGATAGCTACTGAGGGAAGTTCATAGCAATTAAAAACTCCAAAGTTGCCTATCAATGGGTAGACCGAGGAGGCAAAATGTGATGACTTAGAGAGGATCGCTATAGAGGATGATCCAGAGAAATATTTTCAGGTCGGATCTCAGTTGCCTTCTCACGAGAGGGAGGAGTTGATAGAACTTCTTAAGAAGAACGTTGATGTATTCGCCTGGAGCACTTACGAGGCCCCGGGGGTGGATCCGACCTTTATCTGTCATCACTTAAACGTTAACCCATCCATTACTCCAAAAAAACAACCACCTCGACACCCATCCAATGAGCATGCAGATGCTGTTAAGGAAGAGGTGAGGAAGTTTAAGCAAGCCGGGGCTATCAAGGAAGTGTTTTACCCTGAATAGCTGGCTAATACAGTGGTGGTAAAGAAGAAGAATGGCAAGTGGCGAGTGTGCGTGGACTTTACGGATCTAAATAAAGCCTGCCCAAAAGATCCTTTCCCCATGCCACGAATAGATCAATTGGTGGACGCGACAGTGGGTCATCCTCGGATGAGCTTCCTAGACGCCTTCCAAGGATACCACCAAATACCCTTAACCTTGGAAGACGAGGAGAGGACCGCTTTTGTCACCCTTATTGGAAACTACCATTACAAGGTGATGCCTTTTGGTCTAAAAAACGCAGGATCAACCTATCAAAGGATGATGACAAGAATGTTGGAGCCTCAATTAAGGAGAAGCATTGAGGTTTACATAGACGACATGGTGGTGAAGAGCAAGGTGGTGTCCGAGCACGTTGATGACCTTGGAAACATCTTTGAAATTTTGAGGAAATACAAGTTGTGCCTAAACGCTTCCAAGTGCTCATTTGGTGTGGGATCAGGCAAATTCCTGGGATACATGGTAACTCACAAAGGAATCGAAGTCAATCCCGATCAAATTAAGGCGATTAACAATTTACACTCTCCTCGTAATCCCAAGGAGGTCCAGAAACTTACTGGTATGACTGCCGCCTTGAGTCGGTTTATCTCTCGTTCAGCAGATAGATGCCGGCCATTTTTCCTCTTGATGAAGAAGTGGAAGGGATTCGAATGGTCCGAGGAGTGCGCTAAGGCCTTCCAGCAGCTTAAGAAGTATCTTTCTCGGCCTCCCATCATGTCCAGTCCTCAGGGGGATGAGGTTTTGTTTGCCTACATCACCGTGGCCCCTCATGCAGTAAGTCTGGTGTTAATCCGTGTTGACAGTGGCATGCAACGACCGGTTTACTATGTTAGTAAATCATTACATGAGGCCGAGGTGCGATATTTACCATTGGAGAAAGCCATCTTGGCTGTGGTACATGGTACTCGAAAGCTTCCCCACTATTTTTAGGCACACACTGTTATTGTCTTGACTTAGCTCCCGCTTAGGGTTGTACTTCGAAGTGCTGACTACACGGGCAGGATTGCTAAATGGGGTACAATTCTAGGGGTTTTTGACATCAAGTACATGCCTCGCACCTTTGTCAAGGGTCAGATCCTCGCAGACCTGGTAGCCGAATTTGCTGAAACCCCATTGGAGAATGTGCCAACACCGCAGCACATGGATGAAAAATCGGTTGACATCATCTCCCTGCAAGAACCTCTAGGCTGGAAAGTGTATGTCGATGGTGTAGCAAATCAAAGGGGCTCTGGAATGGGGCTAGTTCTAGTCTCTCCTAAACAACTCACGATAGAGAAATCATTGAGATTGGGCTTTTCGGCCACTAATAACGAGGCCGAGTACGAAGCTTTACTGGAAGGAATGTCCATGGTTCAGAGAACGGGGGGAAAAGAAGTAAAGATATTTTCAGACTCCAGATTAGTTGTTGGTCAAGTAAAGAGCGAATTAGAGGTAAGGGATGAAAGAATGCAGAAGTATTTAAGTCAAGTTAAACAGTTGTGGTCAAAATTTGAATCATTCAGTCTGCTGCACATCCCTAGAAGCAGTAATACGCATGCAGATTCCCTTGCTACACTTGCAACCTCCTCGGCACAGAACTTGCCTCGAATTATCCTCGTAGAAGACTTGTACAAGCCCACGGAGGCAGGGGGGAAGTTGGCCTAGATTTGTCAGGTCCGAGTGGAACCTAGCTGGATGGACCCCATTATATTATTTTTGAGAGAAGACCTTTTACCGGAGAGTAAATTGGAGGTTGAAAAAATACGAAGAAAAGCACCTCGCTTCTGGTTGTCCGAGGATCAAAAGTTGTACAAGCGCTCTTTTTCCGGACCATATCTACTATGTATTCACCCTGAAGCGTCAGAAGTCGTCCTAGAAGAGTTACATGAGGGGATTTGTGGGAGCCATACTGGAGGCAGGTCTTTATCTCATAGGGCCATCACGCAAGGCTACTAGTGGCCAAATATGTAAAGAGAAGCACATGAGTACGTAAAGAAGTGCGACCAATGCCAAAGATTCACACCAAACATACACCAACCAAGAGGGATCCTCAATCCGCTGACCAGCCCTTGGCCATTTGCTCAATGGGGCTTGGATATTGTCGAGCCTTTTCATAAAGTAGTAGAGAACAAGAGATATCTGCTGGTCGGCACCGACTATTTTACTAAGTGGGTTGAAGCCGAGCCTTTATCAAACATCAGAGATGTGGACGTTAAGAAATTTATTTGGAGGAGCATCGTCACTTGGTTCGGGGTCCCTCGCACTCTTATTTCGGACAATGGTCTTCAGTTTGATAGTAAGGCCTTCAGGAGATACTGCGGCGAATTGGGAATTACGAATCGATATTCCACCCCAGCTTATCCCCAGAGGAATGGGCAAGCCGAGGCCG
The DNA here is from genome assembly GCA_030021035.2 of Notholithocarpus densiflorus. Classification (NCBI taxonomy): domain Eukaryota; kingdom Viridiplantae; phylum Streptophyta; class Magnoliopsida; order Fagales; family Fagaceae; genus Notholithocarpus; species Notholithocarpus densiflorus. The sequence goes on from JARYZH020000019.1 coordinate 5,187,951, forward strand.
TTAACAAAGTCATAGTAAACAGACTGAAAAAGAGGTTAAATGATGTAAAAGGGAGATGGGTGGAAGAACTGCCGCATGTCCTGTGGGCATATCGAACCACACCTCGCAGGTCAACAGGGGAGACTCCCTTTTCAATGACTTATGGTGCCGAAGCTGTCATTCCCTTGGAAACAGGGTTTCCAACGCTAAAAAGCAATTCATTCAATTCGAATCATAATGATAATCTGCTGGAAAGAAGCTTAGATTTCGTTGAAGAAAGAAGTGAAAGTGCACTGGTCCAATTGGCGTACTACCAACACAAACTTAAGCAAAGATATGATGCAAAAGTAAGGCTAAGGCCACTAGCGCCTGGTGACTTAGTGTTGAGGAAAGTTCTGGGCACTGCAAAAAACCTAATATGGGGAAAGCTAGGGCCCAATTGGGAAGGACCATATCGCATCACATCGGAAGCAGGTATAGGGGCATATTTTTTAGAAGATTTAGACGAGTATGTAATGCCACGTCCTTAGAATGTAAACAATCTGAAAAGGTACTATTATTAATAAGAATTTTCTTTATCATTAAACTCGTGTGTTGTGTGGAGATGTGGGGATTCTCGTTGCTCTGTCTTTTATAAAGGTGTTTAAACAGAACCTTAGTCATGCCTGATGTCCTCGGATCAGATGTTTTGGGGAAATTAATACATTTATGTTTGTTATAAAGGTGTTTAAACAGAACCTTAGTCATGCCTGATGTCCTCGGACCAGATGCTTTGGGGAAATTAATACACTTATGTTTGTTATAAAGGTGTTTACACAGAACCTTAGTCATGCCTGATATCCTCAGACCAGATGCTTTGGGGAAATTAATACACTTATGTTTGTTATAAAGGTGTTTAAACAGAACCTTAGTCATGCCTGATGTCCTCGGATCAGATGCTTTGGGGAAATTAATACACTTATGTTTGTTATAAAGGTGTTTAAACAGAACCTTAGTCATGCCTGATGTCCTCGGACCAGATGCTTTGGAGAAATTAATGCGTAAAGTGTTAATAGACAACGATAGTTTATCAAAATGTTCAAACAAGTCCTAAGTCATTGCAGGGCCCTTGGATCATATACAATTGAATTAATTCCCTGGTATCTTTTATAAAGTATTAAATAAATCTTAAGTTACAATAAGTCTTTGCTGTTAGCCTTTATCGCAAAAAAGTCAGTTCCTGAAACAAGAGCATGATAAGCCCATCCGTTGCAAGTATTTTATCAAAAGTCTTAGCTTGTGGATAGTAAGTCATCCTTAATTTTTAATAAAAGAAAATGGCAAAAGTAGAAATACAAGAGGTAGGAAAGAGAAGTCTATTCTTTGATTTAAAATAAATCTATCATACATATTGGCAAAATCTACCTAAAAAAAAACTCAACGATAACAACTGAAAACAAAACAGATCCTATAACTACTTCTTCAAGGGTTGAGAAATCTTCTCTGGACCAGTGGCTTTATTCTTAGCATCCCCAACGACAGATTTTGACTCAGCTACCTTAGCTTAGGAAACGACGTCCTTTATGGTAAGGGAATCCTCGGCGGATTTATCCTTGGTCAAGGATAAGTCTTCCATACCCTTCCCAACAACTCCTTTGGAAGCCTCAGCAGTTATGGCAGAGGCATTTACGTCAGCTATTTGATCAGGAGGAGGGAGGGGTAGAGCAGCGGCCGGAGGAGGCCTGGTTGGGATATCCCTGATATGTTCAGGGAAGAACACGTTCTCAGGTTTCCTCAGCTCGGAATCAGCAGGAACCCCTGCACGATTAAGTGCTTCTACCCAAGTCTCAGTGCAATATTCCCTACACATTTCAACTACCTCCTCAGTCAGCCTCTCTTCCGTTTCTCCTACCCCACGCTCATAGGCCGCTTTCTCCGTGGACTTAGCTGCTTCCATTGCCTTTATTGCTGCCTCTTTAGCCTTCTGTAATTCAGTTTTCAAGCTTATAACGACTGCTTTCTCGGTAACCAGGTTTAGCTAGGTCATGTAGAGCTGTTTGCGCTGGTCCTCGGCCTGAGCCTTAACAATTTTTAGCCCTGCTTTGGCACTTGAGCATTCACGCTCTGAAATCTTCAGCTTCTCGGCCAGCTGTGCTTTTTCCTCTTTTAGGTTCCCGAGAGTTTTCTCAACTTCGTGCCGAGAGTGGGACTCAGCCTCATATCTGTTATGGTTATTTCGAACCCACTCTTCGGCCACATAAACTTGTTGAGTGACCTGCATAACAATAGCAAAGGGGTCACGTGTGTAACAACAAGTGTAATAATACTGATAAGATTAATAGCTTCTTAACGTTTAATTCGTAAAACAAAGTTAGCCTACTAGGGCTAGATCCCTCTTCAATGACATGAAAAGCTCGGGCTACCTAGTACGTCTGAGAGCCTCTATATCCCGTGGGAGCAGGAGGGGTTGCTCTAAAGCTTGAGCAAGATGGGCCGAGTGACTTCTCTGGGACTCCCTGATAGTGGCATCCCAGGGAATTTGGGCTCCATCTAACTCTATTCGAGGGGCCTAGGGGCGTGGTTGTCGGTGCACGTCAGCATTTTCCCTACTGTCGACAGAGCTGGCCCTATTGTCATTCAGATCTTTGGTTTTCTGTTGTTTAGGGCCCTTTGAAAGGATCACCTCACCTTTTTCTATATCCTATATTGGTCTCTTCTTCTTCAAATCCAGGAGGGCGTGTAGTTCAAGATCAGCAGGAAGAGGAGGTGGAGGTGGTAGATTGACAGGAGCCTGAGTCTGGGATGTGCCTTTCGAGGCTCCCTTTTTGCTCCTATTGGCTACTAAGCCTTTCAGGGACGGTCTTCCTTTTGAGCTCATCTCTCCTTTTTCTTCTGAACTCGTATCAACCCGGGTAATAACTAGTTCAGGATGAATAGCTGCGAAAAGTCTATCGAATTCAGCCTTAGAGTCCGAGAGCTGCACAAGCCTTTCTGGTATGTCCTCTTCTCTTTTAAAGCGAAATTGGTCTATTTCTTCTTCTAGTGACAATCGCAAGGAAGCGATCTCCTCTTCTTCTACAGCTTCTGCTCCGAGTGGGACTTGCTGCAATGGTATTACAAGTTGAGGAGGGATTTGAGGGGTTGGTCGTCTGATTGGGGGAAGATCGTCTCGGGCCAGAAAGTCTGGTTTTGACACGTCGATACGGTTAATCTGAGGATCACTAGCTCTGATGGCGTGACCGATTTCTTGAAAGATCCTTGAAATGGGATCGAAATCTAGGATCAGGTGAACGGCTCGCAGTTGTCGGTCCTCGCTCACAAAAATTTCTGATCGAAGAAGATAGTTGAGGGCCACCACGTTGGTAAAACTGAGCCAAGGAGCAATAAGCCTCCTATCTGCAGAAATAATCAAGAAGCCAGATACAGTTAGACGATTAAGGTCCATTATCAAAAGAAATTATAATGAGAAACGTGGGTGGGGGTTAGAAATCTAAATCCTATGTTAAGGGATCTAAATCTAAGGTATCCCACCTGTCTCTCTCTCTTGAGTTGGGCAGGGTCGACCATCGTGCCATGCCCCTGAAGCGATGAGGTAGTCATCTTTCATCCTTTTGTTGGACTTGGGGAGGCACGAGATGAGCCTGACAATGGACGACCTGGATTTGAGGTAAAACTCTCCGTCGGTTTGTGAGTGGCACTCGTACAAATGAACCACGTCGTGCCATGTGAGGCCCAAGTGAAGATGCCGGTTAAGAGCATCAATGCAACCTAGAATCCTAAACATATTAGGTGCATACTGATGAGGGCATAGCCTATGGTTAATAAGGTATTCTCGGGTTATCCTACCCATAGGAAGGGTCATTCCCCCTTCTATGAAGGCTATTATAGGAATGACCACTTCTCCTGCCTCTCTTGGTAGAACGATTTCTTCTAAGGAATAATATCGCAGGCCAACTGCCTGGGGTATATGGTATTTTTGCTTAAAAGCTTCTATTTTTGCGGGGGAATCTACTAAATGCTCAAATCTACCAATTTTTTACAACCTAAAACGAAGTAACTGAATTTTAAGAATAAGGAAGCAAGAACTAGCAGGCCGAGGAGAAAGGCTGAGAAGACAAATGCAAATATAGAGAGCTAAAAACTTACGGGAGCACGCACGCTAATTTCTGAAGCTTTCTAGGAAAACCTTCGAAGACTTCTTACAAGAATAGCGATAGAGATTCGGGAATTTGGAGTATTTTAGGAGAAGGAACGTTGGAGTTATCTGGAACCCTTAAAGATTTCTTTGAAGAAGAAGACAAATGATTTCCCTCAAAGCTTTATATTAAGGGAAAGAAAGAAAGAGAGGAAGTTATCCCGCTTAAAATTCTAAGGGAAATATCAGCCGTTGGATCTGTGCATCGCCGTTGGATGCAGGGGACAAGACGCCTCCTGGAGTAATTAATAACGCTTCGTGCACTCGAAACGTCAGAAGCAATTATGAAGTGTAATTAAGTTATATTCCCGCACGTGTGGGTCAAATATAAATTGTCATTATCTCTTGAAAGTCAAAACCCCATTTTTTCTCCTCGGATGGGAGGGAAAAACTAAAGTTTTGAGGGGCTATTGTAGGGACAAAGGCACATAACCATACATCTTGCGCTGCGGGCTTAGTCCGAGGAGATTCCTGGGCCAAGCAGAGCTGCATTGATTAAATGTTCTATTTCAAAAGAGTCATACTTGGGAAACAAAAGGAATTTAATCCACGGAGGATCTCGTCCTCGGACAAGAGAAGTATAATTCAAGTGTGTATCCCATCTATTGGAGTGACCTTCCTGGAAGTTCCGATGACAAAGATGGCCTTCGTGAACTTACTGGGAAGGAAAAGATCCGAAAATATCTGAAGAAAGGCTGCTATCACCACATTAAATACCCTGCAGTTACTTTTCTAGCCGTATTTATGTGGAGAAGACCTCTGAACAGTGCTACCTAAGCTATTACAGCTCACAGGAAAGCCAAAGAAGATGTCTGATGGGACAATTAATCATGAAACGTCTTAGATGAGTGACAAGTGTAAGGTTAGGATGACTAGAAGGGGACTATATAATGTAACAAACCCTCCATGAGAAGGGGACGGACTTTCAGAAAAAGAATGTGAATTATATGGTACGCAGTCTCCTCGGATTGAACCAAGAACATATTTATCCAAAGTTACCCCAATATGCCTTTCTTTTCTCTCTTAACTTTTTGTTTAGTTTTAATGAACATGTTAAACGCTGTCCATGCCATTCATACCTAATTCTTTAGCCCACTCTCTACAAATTTAATGTATTGGACTTATTGGGCTTGAGTCCTACACGTTTTGGGCTTAAGGCTACAATTTGTGACCCTACACCATTTATTTTATTTAGAAAGTCAATACCCCTCTTTTACTTAGGTTTAAATTAAGGACAGTGATTTTTGGAAACTTATACGTTTTTATGTAAAATACAGTGCATTAAATAATGTTATTTTAAAATGTACAATAAAGTAATTCTTAGGTATTTTGTACTTCTAGAGCACGGAGAGTGGTAGTCCTTCCTCTTACATTCTTGGTCGGGTCCACTCTCATGTGAGAGGAAAGACTCATATATTCGATACATGATATACCTCCCTTGTGAGAGGAGGGAGCACCATTTATCTATATTCTAAGAGCACCTAAGAATTTTCCCTCTCTCCATTCCAAATTGTTGGCCTTGCTTAGAAAATCAAATTTTGAAAGGAACATCATTTATTGCATTGTCTCTTAATTAAATAGATAAAAGTTTTTCAAAATTACCCTTAAACCTTAAACAATCTTCTCAAAACATTTTTTGTATTTTTTGGATTTTCTAAACAGGCTTATCAATATGAGATGAAGTAAGTAATTTCTTAGGTGTTGCACCTTATATTCTCTAATTAAATTTAAATACATAATTATTTTGATTAATACTATTACAATGCAACACATACATACAAATTATCTTTTTTTAAAGATTGTTAAATTCCGCTGTGTGGTTGATTGTAAATGAAATCACATAGTTAAATTTAATTGAAAAACCTTAAAAGAATTATTCTTAAACTTTTGTTTTGTCTTTTTTGTTTTTTGTTTTTTTTGGGTAAAAAAAAAAAAAAAAAATTAGGTAAGGGGAGGTTACCCCGTACCAGGGTTAGGGCAAGCTGCAAGCCTAAATGAGGACTTGCATTAGACTTATAGATCGGCCACCAAGGAGGACTGCTGGCAATGAGACTCAAACCTAGGCTTCTTGAGCAAAGCGATCGAGCTTTACCAATTGAATCAACCCTGATGGCTGGTTTTGTCCTTTCATCTATCATTGAACAGATCGGTGAGAATCAAAAGAATGCGAATAAACCAAAAAGAGGGTGGATTTTAAAAGATGGTGCCGCCGGGCAAATAAGACAATAAATCATGCGCTTATGACAGGGTGAGAATCTAGATTAGTATCTACAGTAAATCGTTACGCCCAAAAAAGGAAAATGAACGCAGTCGGCCTAAATTTTAATTTTCCATCTAAACAATGCGGTATGAATCATTAAGTTAAGTTTTTCTCTTAGATTTGAAGACTTTTACCATAATTTAATCGGTTGATTATCACTTTTATTAGTCTGACTTTCTAACTATTGGTTGTATATCATTGTCACTACTGTAGTGTTATCCACACAAAAAAAAAACAATACTCTTTCTTTGTACTTTTTCAAGGTTCGTTTGGCAAATATCAACTTGCATATGTTCTTTATTTCGGTTATGCCCTTGTGTTAACGAAAAAACAAAGGAAAATTCGCTCGTGCTTAACGTGCAGCTACGTGATTTGCTACCACGTTATGGTTGTTTTGAGTACAAACAAGCATAGTGTTGGAATGCTCATCAGAATGTATTTTGGCGTTGTTTAGGCTAATTTAAACAAAATGAAAAAAGCGAAAAAAAAAGAATGTATTTTAGCGTTGTTTAGGCTAATTTAAACAAAAGGAAAAAGAACAAAATAAAAGATACCAAGTTTAAATTAGCATTGTGGGCGGACAAAAACTGGTCCCTGTAGACCTCCACCGATCACAACTAGCAAGTCTCACACAATCTATTTATAATTGAATGACTGGAAATAAATACTTTACAATGGGAAGCTCAAACAATTGGTTTTACTGACTAAGAACATGTTAACATGGTATTACAAGTATTACATCTTGGTTCCTCACTTATCCCCGTGGTACTATACATTCTCTCTCTTTCTCCTAGGTTGTCTAACTTCTTTTTTCTCCCCAGCCCCCCAAAAAGAACCTCCTCAATTCAGTTTCTTCCTCCTTATTTATAGGCACACTTCTCATTCTTATTCCTACAGCTGTCCTGTTGCCAGCTAAACACTCAGGGATATTTTTTCTTACTTTATCGGTTTCCTCCCCTCCCTTATCCTTGAGCTCTGTCTTCTAGGGGGATATTTTCTCTGTTCAAGCTGTCTTAGATGTAATTAATGCGGTAGAGGTTAGGTGAGAACTCCCAAATTGATGTAGAGGTAAAAATCTTCAACCTTCTTATGTGTTCTGTAAGTTTCCCGTGATATTAGGCACTGTCTGGGAGCTACATGCGGATTATTCGTGCACCTTACTTCTAGTAAGATTTGTCCCTCACCTTCACCACGGGAGCCTTTTTCCCGTGATGTTTTCCTTTCTCGAATATGGGAAATGGTTCATCTTCATCTATCTCACAACCCGTTGCCCTCTGGGATTCCTTCAAGCATATAGGCTTGGGCCAGTTTGTTCCCGCGGCCCAGTCAATTATTGGGCCTAAGGCCTGGACGAGGATTCTTTCGCTCCCCACAATAGCCCCTCATGATCTCCACGTCATTATCATTGAAGTGGGGATCGTGGTTCAAGAAAAAATAGTACAATCATTTACTGACATTCATGAAAAGTGGCGGCGTCAGGCAATTAATGCTGCGGACACGCTTGAGTTTCCTGCCCCACGATCATTAGCACGCATCAGCAATGGACGGTTAGATGGGGATTTTGGAAAATGGAAAAATGGGCAGGAAAGGAAGGGTTTCTATCCGTCCCTTCCTCTCCCCTATCTCCCTCTATATAAGGAACTCAGACCTCCAAAGTAGGTTTCTTCTTTATTGGTCTACCACCAGAAACACCAAAAAAGCTAAAACCTCCCTCAACTACCTCTTTCTCCGACGACCTTTAGGTGACCTCCAGTGCATCTTTGCTTTCTTGTTCTGTTGTAAGTGCATCTCCTCCTTTTTCTTGCGAATTTAGCTTCACCTCATCAACTTCTTTCCTAGCTTTTTCTGTTTCCTCCTCTTTTCATTTCAACCCATATCGTAGAGCTTTTTTTAGTCTATGAGGAAGTTTAAGCCTATGGTTGATACTCCTAAGAGTCTAAGAGAGTTTAGAAGGAAGTACAACTTCCCCGAGGATGTTGAAGTGAGGTAATGCCCGGAATTCGAGGCAATACTCTCTAGGGGGAGGGTAGAGTGGAAATACCACTCGTTGCTATTGTAGAAGGGGGAGTTAGGATTCCTATGAGTGACCTGCTCACCAATGTTCTGCATCACTTTAAGGTTTGCCCCGACCAATGTACCCCCAATGTATTTAGGATTGTCAGTAGTGTAGATACCCTTAATAAGAAGCTCTAATTGAAGCTTACCGAGCACGATATCAACTATATTTATAGTTTTCAAGATATTAAACCTCCGGGTTTTACTTTAAGATTCAGCATAGGGAGGTGAGGCTTATCTCAAGCCTTCCAGATTCTGACAAGGAAATAGAAGGGGACTACTTGGTTGTCTCGGGGAACTGGTACCCTAAAGGAATCCATTGCCCCACTAGTGCGGGTAAAGCAGGTGGGTATACTTAATAGGTTTTGCCTTTAACTAACTTACTATTATTATTTCGTCTTTTTCTCTTGAGTTGTCTTTCATTTTCTACATGACTAACCTTTGCTTGCTTCTTTTTTAGAGAATCACGCCTTCAAGAAGAAGAGGCAACTAATCAACTCCACGAATTTGAACAGGTTGCTGAGATCTCCAATTTACCCCCACATCAACGGTCAGCTCCGTGGAACTTACTTGATACTCGGCTACTCCCCCGTGTATCGAAGATTCCAAGCCGCGGGAAAGGCCATTACTTCAAAGCATCCACTGCTTCCATACATAGATGTTCGTTGCAAGGGATACATCTTGTCCCCTTCTGAATGTGCCCGCCAAGAAGAAGGAAGGTATTGAAGCAACTCTCGCCCCCCCCTTTCACTCCCAAAGATTTAGGAGTAACCATTGCTGCTTCTACCCCTGCTGACCATCCTCGACATCAGCGAAAGAAGAAGACATGCAATGTTTTAATCCGCAGTCCTTCGTTGCCCCGAGAAGGACTTGATACCCAAGCTGCTATCCCCCTAAAAGACTCCCCAACCGAGATGATGTTCCAACGAAGTGGGGTTACTCTTGCACAACTTTTGGCCACTCCAATTGTGCCCAGAACTCAAACTCCTCCTACTCTAGCTGCCAATACTCCCATGGCCATTCAAATGGCTCCCGTCACTACAACAGCTGCAACTCCTGCTCAAGAGACTAGGGCTAGTCGGAAACGTCCTAAGGGAGCAGGCCAATCCTCTACAGCTCTTGATTCCGAAAACTCCCCCCCCCCCCCGACCTAGGGGACTCTCAAGTTGGTGCCACAGGGGCTCCTGCTTATGTCCACACCTTTATGGTGGACGGGGTTCCTCTCCCTGAAATGGATAAGGTTAGGCCCTAGAGAGAAGGTCACGGGAGCAAGGTGGCTGAGAATGTTGGTGAAGCTCTCTTACTTCTAGTTGACATGAACCATTAGGCTAAGTGGGATGATGAATCCCTTTTGCTCAACATGAAGAGGGAATCCATCATGGTAACAAATTTTTCCTTGCCTCCTTATTTCTCTTTTCACTTCTTCTTTATTATTTCATTCAAATTTTTTTTTTAACACTACCTTTGTTATATGGCAGGGATATCAATGTTCCGTGGTGATCGAAGAGAGGTACCAAGCTGCCAAGGCTAGAGCCGAGGAGCTGAGTAATGACAACAAGGATCTTTTAAGGAAGATCTCGGATGTTATGAACAAAGTTTCTGAGTCTGAAAGGCTGTGGCTTGAAGCCGAGGAGAACACCAAAGCCATTACTGAGAGGGCTGAGGCTTTGGAGAAGGAGTTGCAGGAGGCCAGGACTGCTCTCGCGGGGAAAGATGCTGAGCTGGAAAGCTGTCATAGCTGATGATGCCAAAATTCAAGATGCCTACTACCAAGGCCAGTACGACTGCATCGCCACTGTAAAGCTCAAGGTGCAGCAGAACCTTCGAGTCTACTTTACCAAAGGGTGAATTGTAGTTTTGGACAAGCTAGAAGTGGAGGCTGCATCTCCCTTGAGGTTAGAGCATAATGTTCCTATCCCCGAAGAGCTAGTCATTATTCCCAAACTCGAGATTTAGGCCATTATCAACGACGAATCCCCCGTCCACGAGGTTGAAAGAACTGGCCCTATTGCAATCTTGGGAGGAGAGATAACTAGCTTCGCGGTAGTGTCCTCCACTGACGAGCCACCACAAGTCGAATTACCTTCCAACTTATATTGCTTTAGGGGATCTTATTTTGTACTTAATTACTTTTCATGGTTTATTTATTTATTTTTTTAATGTTTGAAACTTTTATCTATGAAAGTATTTCTAAGTTTTTGCATCTAATTATGCTTTATACTTCTATCTCCCGAGTTGGTTAGACACATGGTGATTATTTATGGTTTTTCTCGCGGAGAAAATGTCGTTAGCTTTCAGTTATATTAATAATTTGCTAAGTTTTGATAATATTTGATAGTTGACTATTAGATCAAACTTAAAGCAATAACCTTAGCTAATCACTTACCCGGGATACTTGCTCTGTGGAACTCATCCCTTACGCACTATTAAGTCTCATCCATGCCTTTCACTAGTGTCCATATGTACAAACTAAATAAAGTAACAGTTTGAATCCCATTCATTGCATAGATGAAGTCCATTACCACGGAGCTTGTTTTTCTTCTTATGTAAGGTCTTTACCTAGCTTTTTGTTAGTGACTATGGAGTCATACTAAGGTAGAAAACTCAGTTCATAACTCATCCGAGGCAAAGACAAGGTCTAGTACCTCGGGGTTTACTCTCAATAAAGTTTTAATTTCATTTTTGGTTAGTGACCCTAAAGTCAGCCTAAGGCAGAGAACTCAGCTTAAAACCCACCCGAGGCAAAGACAGGGTCTAGTACCATGGGGTTTACTTTCAATAAAGTTTTAATTTTGCTTTTTGTTAGTGACCCTGAAGTCAGGCTAAGGCAGAGAACTCAGCTTAAAACCCACCCGAGGCAAAGACAGGGTCTAGTACCACGGGTTTACTTTCAATAAAGTTTTAATTTTGCTTTCGGTTAGTGACCCTAAAGTCAGGCTAAGGCAGAGAACTCAGCTTAAAACCCACCTGAGGTAAAGACAGGGTCTAGTACCATGGGGTTTACTTTCAATAAAGTTTTAATTTTGTTTTATGTTAGTGACCTTGAAGTCAGGCTAAGGCAGAGAACTTAGCTTAAAACCCACCCGAGGCAAAGACAGGGTCTAGTATCACGAGATTTACTTTTTCCATGTAATCTTAGTGTTCCGAGTCATGCCATCATAGAACTCACTGCTATTCACTGAACTCAGACAAAATAGTAGCATGATTAATTCACATCTTCTTACATAATAATCAAATGTAATACTTCTTCAAATTAAAAACATTCCACGGCCTTGCTATAGGTCTCTCATCTAAGTCTTCTAGCCGATAGGCTCCAATCCCTGCGATGGATGTAACCTTACAAGGCCATTCCCAGGTTGGACCTAGCTTTCCTACAGCAGGATCTCGGGTATTTCCCAAAAATTTTCTGTGAACCAAGTCCCCTGGAATAAACTCTCTATTCTTGATACCCTTGTTGTACCCTCGGCTAATCCTTTGTTGATAGTTAGCCAACTTTGTTGAAGCAACATCGCGATTCTCTTCTATTAGGTCCAGATGCTTGTAGAGTAGTTGATCATTTTTCTCCAATTCAAACATGTCTGTCCTAGAAGTTGGCAACCCTGTTTCCACGGGTATTACAGCTTCTGCCTCGTACGTCATTAAGAAGGGATTTTCTCCTGTGGAGCGTCGTGGAGTAGTCCAATATGCCCATAGCACGTTCGGTAGCTCTTCCGCCCATCATTCCTTTGAATCGTCAAACCTTTTCTTCAACCCATCCACGATAGACTTATTAGTTGCTTCAGCTTAACCATTGCTTTGAGGATAAGCCGGGGTAGAATACTTGTTGGTTATTCCTAATTCCATGCGATACCGCCGAAAAGCCTTGCTATCAAACTGTAGTCCATTGTTTGATATGAGAACCCTTGGCACACTAAACCGCGTCACAATATTCTTCCACACAAACCTCTTAACATTTGTGTCTCAGATGTTGGCAAGGGGCTCTGCTTCCACCCATTTGGTGAAATAATCCGTCGCTACCAGCAGCCATCTTCTACTACCTATTGCCTTTGGAAAATGTCCCACTATGTCTAGTCCTTATTAGGCAAATGGCCACGAGCTGGATATAGGATTAAGAAGACCTCCTGGCTGATGAATGCCAGGAGCAAACCTTTGGCACTGATCACATTTCTTAGAGAACTCCATTGCTTGCTTTTGCATGTTTGACCACCAATACCCCTGAGTAAGGGCTCGGTAAGCCAATGACCTTCCTCCCGTAAGACTTCCACATATTCCTTCATATAATTCCTCTAGAAGCACTTCAACTACCTCGAGGTCCACGCACAACAAATAGGGACCCGAGTATGACCTTTTATATAACTTCCCTTCTTTAGACACCCAATACTGTGGAGCCTTATGTCTAATCCACTCAACCTCTTTCCTATCCTCGGGCAGAGTCCCGTTTCGGAGGTTGGCAATAATTGGATCTGTCCAACTTATGGATGGCTGGATACTTAAGATTAAGTCCTTACTTGAGGGAATAACGCTTGAGAAGGGTAAAAGCTCAACTGACACGATCCTCGGAAGAGGATCTGCCACCAAGGAAGATAAATAGCCAGAGAATCAGTATGATTGTTGTTGCCCCTAGAGATTTGCAAGATCTCCACCTTCTTAAATTGAGATTTTAATATCCCAACATCTTTTAAGTAATTCATCATCCTTTGATCCTTATCTTCAAACTCTCCAAAGATTTGACTAACAACCAGCCATGAATCACAGTGTACCTGCACTCTTTTTGCCCCTACTTGTTTTGACATCCTAAGCCCCACAAGGAGAGCTTTATACTCTGCTTCGTTATTTGACGTCGGGAAGCCCAGCCTGAATGACTTTTCCACCTTGATTCCTTTCAGGGAGATCAATATGATACCCACTCCTACTCCTCGGCAATTCGATGCCCCATCTACGTACACTTGCCATATTCTTTCCCGTGGTTCTGATATCTTGTTTCCCTCTGAAAGCTCACTAAATGTGTAAAACACTTGTGAATGTTTAGAGCCCCAAATTCAAAATTATCAACACAAGCTTATATTCAAACAATATATGTGCGGAATGATAAGTATAAACTATACCCAAACATGCAAACTACTCTAAGCCATAATTTAATCACAACACAGCAGTAATTAAAAGCAAAGAGTAAGGGATAGAGAGAAGCAAACACAAGATAACATAGGCATGTGTTATCGAAGAGGAAACCGAAGAACTCAGCGAAAAACCTCTCCGCCGCCCTCCAAGCGGTAAAATGATCCACTAGAAAATCAGTTGGGATACATGAATAGCAATAGACCCTCCAAGCCTAATCTACCCGATGCACCTAAGCCCTCCAAACTTCTTTCTCCAACAGAGTTACGCCTAACCTTGTCTTCTCTAGCTTACCGGATCCCGCAATTAGCCTATTGCATCAACCAAAATTAACTGGTTCTCTCTTGAACTGCTTCCTAAACACTAATAACCTTCTCACTGCTCTGAATGCGGTGAGGTAAGGGTTTGGCTTAAGATTCTCTCAAGGGTATGACAATGGAGAGGGTGAAAGTAGAGGAATTTGGAGAATCAAATGTATAAGATTGTGAATGAATCAATCTTGTTGTTCTCTAGGTTTTATCTCTTAAAATTCTCTCTAGAAGCTCTCTATATTTCGTGGGTATAAGGGTATTTATAGTAGGGTATGATGTTGGTGTTTATGCCCTAAAATCCAATTTATTGGCATGTCATAAATAATTAAATTGTTTAATTATATGAGACTATTTATAAATGAACTAATGGGACATTATCTTAGTCCAAGAGATGCATAGTATGTGATTTATGTGAAAAGTCATAGAAAGATATAAATCACAAGTTCTTTGTAAACTCAAAATTTTAGTTCGTAGTCGGTGATGAAATTGGGCATTTCATCTGCGAAGACTATAACATATCAACTAAGATGATTTGTCTTGATCATGGAAGTGGAGACTTCTAGTTGATATGTTGATATGTTTTAAGAGTTAAGACATATTGAACTAGACCGCTATGAGATTTATTATTCTCCTAACGACTATCAAATGAATAATAAATCTCACGACTTCTATTTACATCAACTCTAAATCCTGAAAGAATAATGAACCTGATCATGAGATGTATGTTACTTTGATATATCAGGAGTGAGATCTATTAGTTACGGTCAAAACCTCAGTATGTTAGGCAGTCGCATTTAGTGTTGATGAAACATATATTCTCAAGATGGAATTTATAACCTCTTAACGGAGATATAAAATATTCCCTTGAGATAAGTTTAATGGGTTTGGTTATTCAGAGTGTTGGGCTCAACCACTTTAGTAAGGAGTTACTAAAGTATATATTTATGAAATTGGAGTTCATAAATATATGATGAATAACATAAACGATTAAACCGGGTACTCAAGGATTAAGATGTAGTAATCTTCAAAGTGACAGTCAAAATTCATAACTTTGTATTACTACAAATATTTTGATGAAGGGGTTGCATGTATAATAAAGTCTTGAGATATAATTTGTTAATAAGACCTAGAGTGCAATTATATTCTTATAGTGGTATTGAATATAATTAATGGTAATTTTGGACTTGTCAAGAGTTGAAAGAAAAGCCCAATGCCCATTAGAGCTAGAGTCTTATTTGTTCCCTTTGGTCCCATTTCAAGCCATAAACTAAAGCCCAATTGGGTAGGCCCAAAAGGCTAACCCAATTAGATAATCAGTTTTTATTTAATAAGATTTATTAAATAAAGGAACTACCAAGGTAGTTCGTATGTACGTATGATGAAAAGAAAATAAAACAGTTTTTCTCTACAAGGAGAAGAAGAATGATTTTTCTTTGAGAATCAATGTACAAAATGACTGATTGAGAGACCACACTTCTTGGGCACCATGTGGAATTAAGATGAAGATTAAAGGTATTCTCAAGTATTGGTTTTGAATTTCACTGCATCAAGGTACGCTTCCTATTTTTTGTTCTAGAATTCAAGATTACATGTTATCTCTCATGAATGAAGTAGATCCGTGATTGTTGCTTCCGTTGTGTGTTTTGTATGAGATACAAAACCAGATTTTCCAACAAATGGTATCAGAGCGGTCTTCAATATCATGCTTGTATAACATGTGATTGAGTTTTAGAATCAAAGAAAATAGTTTTCTTGATGATTTAATTTTCTGCAGTAAAATTTATGCATATTTTTTGTTATCAATGGATCCATGTGTCGTGTTCTTAAATGAAAGACATGTTTTGAGTTTTAAGAATATGAATGTTATTGAATTGCTTCGTTTGTTGGCAATTGGGCTTAGTTGTTGAATTTTATTCAATGACTATTGTTTATGAATTTATGTTTTGAAAATTTTGCAGTAATTTTTCTACATATTATAGTTTTTGAAACTATTGTTTGATTAAAACTGATTTTGATGTTATAATGTTGTTTAAGTTTGATTTTAACCATGTAAAATTGAATTTTAACACTTTAACATCAATGAAATTCAAGTTTTAATCTTAATCTCATCGCTTTTTGATCATTAAGAATGTGTTTTGTTCATTGGAAACGTAAAAAACGGTTAAAAGAAAAATGGCTGTTTTTGGGCATTTTTGCGACTGGCGAGTCGCGAGATGAGTCGCGAGAGCTTCTGGATGAACTCACGACTGGGGTCTCGCGACTGGGCGAGTCGCCAAAACAAGTAGCCAAAACTCGCGACTTGAGTCTCGCGACTGGGCGAGTCGCCAAAACGAGTAGCCAAAACTCGCTACTCGCGTGAGTAGCCAGAATGAGTAGCCAAAAATTCTGACACCTATTTATTGAATTTTCACTTGTTTTTGACTAAGTGTTAAAACTTTGATTAAAAGCAAAGCTATGTGATTAATTTTACAGTCCTTAAAAGTTAAGGACATTTATTAATCATTATCTAACTAAAAGACCTAATGAGATCAAAGAGGTTTGTTAAATAGAACTCTTAGTACTAAATCATTTTATGATTAAAAGTCCTTAATTTATTTTAATTAGAGGTTTTTAATGAGATTAAAATTCTAATTAAATTTATTTAGTTTCTAATGAGATTAGAATACTTTATCTAGTAAATTAAGGATAGAGTTCTATATAACTAATTTTTGATTCATTAGTGTTTAAGGAATCCTAAATAGTTTAGGACTTTCATTTTAGTTAGTGATTCTAATGAGATTAGAGTTTTCAACAAGTGCAAGGTTATTAGTTGTGATGGGATCACAATTATTTAAAGAAAAACCCAAATAATGAGTGGGAGTGCTGAAATAACCCTTTTGTTAAGTTTATTGTAATGTGAATAGATACCTTGTCTTGACTTCAAGTCTTGCATTACATGCGGAGGGTATTTACTTCACGGATTACAAGGTTAAACTTATTTGTGATTGCGCGAATGTTCGTTATGCTATTGTGACATGACTTAGTTACATCACATTGAATTTAAAGAATTAAACACATTTAATGTGTAGGGTTAAAATTGTGATTAGATCACAATGATTTCAAGACAATCCACTTGTATTAAAATTTCTAGTGGGAGAAGGATACAAGGGTTGAATTTCATGGCCTCCATTGTCGGTTCATAGTGGTGTGGGGTAAACATCTCGTCTTGGCCTCGAGCCTTGCATTCCATGCAGAGGATGTTTATTTCATGGTACTACAAGATTGAACTTCCCGGTTTATAGTGGTGTAGGCAAGCACCTCATCTTGGCCTCGAGCCTTGCGTTCCGTGCGGAGGGTGTTTTGCATCATGGTACTACAAGATTAAACCTTACAAAGGTAGAGTTATGTGGCTACACATGGTTCTAGGCAATGGTGTACACTGGACTAAGTTTGATAGTATCCTCTATGCTGAGTTCTTGCTATTATTACTTAGAGGCTAAAGGAAAAGCGGTAATTTTTTTTTTTTGTTTGGTAAGAGTTACCATGATAGCATTAATAATGAGAATAATTCTCGCCTGATCATAGTGATTGGTATTCACTCTATGCTGAGGAATATTAATTGCGGGATTAGGTTGTCGTTGCACCTAGTATAGTATGTTTTTTGGGTTCCATATTATATGGTTATGGATGCAAAATGATAATGTCCTAGTATTTAAGTTCATGGTCTCAAAATAAAGTTGTCATAAATTTTTTCCTCTAGCTACTATTTTAATTGAATCACATTAACTAAGAAATAATTTTGGACATGGTGCTTAAAGGAACTGAAGTACATATTTATGTTTTGATTCAGCATTGTCATAATTTCCTATACATGATGCATTGATGGAAGATAAGCTTATGATATGATCATAGTCTCCATTGAAATACTATAATGTTACATTGGCTTCTATCTCAATTGTACTATAGCATGAGATGCAAGAGTTAGTACAAGACTTAGACTTTATATTAAGTCTAAATGAGATGTTTGGTATGAATCATATTGAGTACTAAGAAATGCTTAAGGAGTTCCAATTCTATATCATTTTATGAAAATGTTTTAATTTTAAAATGAATTGGAATTCTTGGATGTAGAGATTAATTGTTAGTCTCATATGGATATGAACCACAAGTCCTTGTTAGAATCATTTGATCAATTCAGATTGTTTTGAAACTAAATTATTTTTATGTTACTTGAATTGATGAGTGAGTTCTACGCAACGAAAGACATCCTAAAAGCTAAGGTTAGGATCAATATGATTTAATTCAAATTCTTAGCCTAAACCGAAAGGTAAGGGTGGTAAGAAGAGGAATTATAATACCAAACAGTTGGACAAGTTAGTTGCCCTAATAGTTGCCAAAAGGAAATTAGACTCAAAAGAATGACCAAGAGGAAAGTATTTTTGTTTTGGCAAAGCTAAGCATTGTCCATGATTGTCTTCTAGATGGAAATTTACATGTTTTACTTTTTAAAGAGAAAGTTTTCATCCTTTGATAATGTATGTTTTGGCACTTATGTCTAGATCTTATTAATCTAAATGTTATTCAAGATTGGTGAAAGATGGGCATTTAGAACCATTATTTTATTATATTCCCATTCTATGAATTCTATTTAGAGGCTAATAAAATCTAAGTTTCCTTTTCGTAAAGGAATGAAGTTCCAATGACTTGTTAGTGCATACATAAAGGAGGAATAGGGCTCTTTTAAAGGTAGATTATTCTAGAAGAAAAATGTCAGAATTTGTTGTAGGACAACTATAAAATACATTTGAAAATGAGATGGTTGTATTAGATACACCACAAGACATTATTCTATAGATAACTATTACACCGGTACAATATCATAGTGGGAGGATTACCAAATAAATTCATACTTTTGGAATAAACTTTTGTAGTTATTCCACAAGGATATGAATTTGATCCTCGGTCCTACGTAAAGGCAATAGATGATATGAATATGGATTACTGGATCAAGGTTATGTGAATAGAATTATATTCTATTTAAAGTTTAGAACTTGTAGAGGCGCCTAATGGCATTAAACCTATTATTTTCAAATAGGTCTACAAGTAAATGAGATTGATAGATTTGAAGGTGTAAACCTTCAAAGTCAAGACTAGTGGTGAAAAGATTTATTCAGAAAGAAATGGTTTAATTATGAAAAGATTTTTTCACCAATAGTCAAGTTTGACTCTATCTAGATTCTCTTATTCATTGTATTTCATTTGGATGAAATATGTCAATGAATATCAAGAAAGCTTCTTTTAGTAGCAATCTTGAGGAAGATATCTATATGATGTAGATAGACTTGATCATAGCAAAAAACCAGTAGTGTTTAATATGCAAGTTGCTTAAAGTTCATTTATGGACTAATGCAAGCATCTAGGTCATAAAATATCATATTTGATCAAGCAATCAAATTGTTTGATTTTGATCAAGTATTAAAAGGCCTTATGTGTGTAAAAGCTATATAGAATAATAAATTTCTTAATGTATGTTGATGACATTCTAATCATTTAGAATGATGTAGAGTTATTGTTATCAATGGAGTTTTTTGTTGTCTAGTTCAGTTTGATATAAAGTACTTGGGAAAGATTGGTCACATCCTAAGAATTAAACTTTGTTAAAATTCAGAAATTAGGATGTTGGGTCTATCTTAAACTACTTAAATAGATTAGATTCTAGCCAAGTATAGCATGTAATACTTAAAGAAAGGATTCTTTCCTTTTAAGTTTGAAGTTCCTTTATATAGGACTATAGTCCCAAGACATATAAAAGGAAGAGCATATTAAGACGGTTCCTTATATCAAATCGATAGGAAGCCTTTATGCTATGCTAAATACTAGGCTAAATATCTATTTTGCGGTGGACATAGTAAGCAAATATCAATTGAATCAAAGATCACTCAATTTAGTGGGAGTAAAACATATACTCAAATATCTTAGGAGAATGAGGGATTATATGTTTATCCACAAAAGTGAGATTTTGATAGTTACTAGATGTACAAATACTGACTTGTAGTTTGATTGTGATTCATGAAGTTGGACTTCAAGAAATGTGTTCATCCTAGGTGGTGAACATACACATTAAGCGTAAGTATTTTCTCATTAGAGAGATTTGAGTATGTGAGATATAGTAGTAGAAAAGATAATTTATGAAATAAATATGACTGAAACTTATTTCCAAACCTTGCCTTAGAGTGACTATGAATTACTCTAAAGGGAGATAAGTGTCAGATATATGGTAAATTGTCTTTGAGGGCAAGTGGGAGATTGTTGGGGTTTATGCCCTAAAATCCAATTTATTAGCATGTCATAAATAATTAAATTATTTAATTATATGAGACTATTTATAAATGAACTAATGGGACATTATCTTAGTCTATAAGATGCATAGTATGTGATTTATATGAAAAGTCACAGAAATATATAAATTACAGGTTTTTTGTAAATTTAGAATTTTAGTTCGTAGTCAGCGGTGAAAGTGGGCATTTCATTTGCGAAGACTGTAACATATCAACTAAGATGATTTGTCTTGATTATGCAAGTGGAGACTTCTAGTTGATATGTTGATATGTTTTAAGAGTTAAGACATATTGAACTGGACTGCTGTGAGATTTATTATTCTCCTAACGACTGTCAAATGAATAATAAATCTCACGACTTCTATTTACATCAACTCTAAATTCTAAGAGAATAATGGACCTGATCATGAGATGTAGGTTGCTTTGATATATCAGGAGTGAGATCTATTAGTTACGGTCAAAATCTCAGTATGTTAGGCAGCTGCATTTAGTGTTGATGGAACATATATTCTCAAGATGGAATTCATAATCTCTTAACGGAGATATAAAATATACCCTTGAAATAAGTTTAATGGGTTTGGTTATTCAGAGTGTTGGGCCCAACCACTTTAGTAAGGAGTTATTAAAGTATATATTTATGAAATTGGAGTTCATAAATATATGATGAATAATATAAAAGATTAAACCGGGTACTTAAGGATTAAGATGTAGTAATCTTCTAAGTGACAGTCAAAATTCATGACTTTGTATTACTACGAATATTTTGATGAAGGGGTTGCATGTATAATAAAGTCTTGGGATATAATTTATTAATAAGACCTAGAGTGCAATTATATTTTTATAGTGGTATTGAATATAATTAATGATAACTTTGGACTTGTCAAGAGTTGAAAGAAAAGTCCAAGGCCCATTGGAGCTAGAGTCTTATTTGTTCCCTTTGGTCTCATCTCAAGCCACAAACTAAAGCCCAATTGGGTAGGCCCAAAAGGCTAATCCAATTAGATAATCAGTTTTTATTTAATAAGATTTATTAAATAAATGAACTACCAAGGTAGTTCGTATGTACGTATGATGAAAAGAAAATAAAACAGTTTTTCTCTACAAGGAGAAGAAGAATGATTTTTCTTTGAGAATCAATGTACAAAAGGACTGATTGAAGATTAAAGGTATTCTCAAGTATTGGTTTTGAATTTCACTGCATCAAGGTACGCTTTCTATTTTTTGTTCTAGAATTCAAGGTTACATGTTATCCCTCATGAATGAAGTAGATCCGTGATTGTTGCTTCTGCTGTGTGTTTTTTATGAGATGCAAAACTAGATTTTCCAACATATGAGAAGGAATGTGAAAAGTCATTTTTCTACAAAACATGGTGCACTAGCAAGTAACTCTCAACTGGGATGAGTCGTGAGTTCTAGTCGCCAGATAATAGAACGGCCATACTGTACTTTTTGTCCTGTAGTGATCTAGTTGTCCTAACCCTTCAACTTCTTGCATGCTCCACACGTGTGACAAATTCTGGCGAATCACCACTTGCGAGCCAGTCGCGAGGTCCAGTCACGAAATGCTCTTTAATGCACACTCTTGATCAATTCTTCTCACTGTCTCACACACATTCCTTAAATTATTCCCACCTAAATGCAGGGTTTCTAAATGCTGAATTACAAGCAAATTTGGCACGAAATAAAGCCAACACATAGTTGAATAAATTCAATCTTACAATTGTTGGGATTAGTGCCCTTAAATCCTATTGTATGATGCTATGTATGATATTATGTATGACTTTATATTGTGTTTAATAAAATCGTTTTATTTTTATCTAAAATAATGGTAACATGAATATTCGGACATTATCATATAGTCCATGAGATGCATAGTATGTGATTTATGTGAAAAGTCACAGAAGATATAAATCACAAGTTCTTTGTAAACTCAGAATTGTAGTTCGTAGACGGTGATGAAATTGGGCATTTTCATCTACGAATACTATAACATATCAACTAAGATGATTTGTCTTGATCACGGAAGTGGAGACTTCTAGTTGATATGTTGATATGTTTTAAGAGTTAAGACATATTGAACTAGACCGCTGTGAGATTTATTATTCTCCTAACGACTGTCAATTGAATAATAAATCTCACGACTTCTATCTACATGAACTCTTAATCCTGAGAGAATAATGGACTTGATCATGAAGTGTAGGTTGCTTTGATATATCAGGAGTGAGATCTAATGTAACGATCAAAACCTCAGTATGTTGGGCAACCACATTTAGTGTTGATGGAACATATATTCTCAAGATGAAATTCATAGTCTCTTAACAGAGATATAAAATATTCACTGAGATAAGTTTAATGGGTTTGTTATTTAGAGATTTAGGCCTAACCACTTTAGTAAGACTAAAGTATATATTTATGAAATTAGATTTCATAAATATATGGTGAATAAATTAAAAAGATTAAATCGGGTACTCAAGGATGAAGATGTAGTAATTCACAAAGTGACAATCTCCATTCATGACTTTGTGTTACTACGAATATTTTATGAAGGGGTTGTATGTACAATAAAGTTTTAAGATATAATTTATTAATAAGGCCTAGAGTGTAATTATATTTATATAGTAGTATTAAATATAATTAATGGTAACTTTGGACTTGTCAAGA
Source organism: Notholithocarpus densiflorus (assembly GCA_030021035.2). Taxonomy (NCBI): domain Eukaryota; kingdom Viridiplantae; phylum Streptophyta; class Magnoliopsida; order Fagales; family Fagaceae; genus Notholithocarpus; species Notholithocarpus densiflorus. Next base: position 5,210,823 of record JARYZH020000019.1, read on the forward strand.
GTTGACAGAAAAGCTCAAGGCCCATTAGAGCTAGTGTCTTATTTGTTCCCTTTTGGTCCTACTCCAAGTCACATACTAAAGTCCAATTGTAAAGGCCCAATGGCTAGCCCAATTAGATAATTAGTTATATTGAGAGAAACATACAGAATTTTGTAAGAACATGAATTGGTATGTATATGAGTGTTAGACACTCTTTCATTCTCTTTAGAACACATACACATAACTGATTGAGAGACCACGCATCTTGGGCATCAAGTGGAATTGAAGTGAAGATTGAAAGTGTTCCCAAGTACATCTGATCTTTGGTTTTGAATTTCACCGCATCAAGGTACACTTTCTTGTTCTTTAATTCTGAAATTTACATAACACATGTTATCTATTGCAAATGAAGTAGATCCGTTTATTTTTCCACTACGCATACATGCATATTTCCATCAAATGGTATCAGAGCGGTCTTCATTTCGAATCTGTATAACATGTTTTGTGAGTTTTGGAATTAGAGATAATAGTTTCATGATGTTAGAAGATTATATATGCATTTAATTTTCTGCATGGTTGTTGAAACTATGATTTGATGAAAACTGATATTGATGTTATGATGTTGTTTAAATTTGAATTTAAGTATGTTAAATTGAACTTTAAGGCTATAACATCAATGGAATTCAGTTTTGATATCAAATTCTATCTATCATGTTCATATGATGTTTATATATTCATGAAAACCGTTGAAAAACTGTTCAGAGTTTCCCTTCAAAAACTGAAAACACGGGTTTTTCGCGGGTTAGCTTCCCGCGAAGTTACTTGCGAAAAATGCGTTTGAAGCACAAAACTTTTCGCGGGTAAGCCTTACTCGTGAAACAGTTGCGAGACAGTAGCGAAAGTTTCTGTCTGAATTTTGTATTTTCACAAAACTTTTCGTGGGTAAGCTTTACTAGCGAAACAGTAGCGAGACAGTAGCAAAAGTTTCTGTCTAATTTTGTGTTTTCACTATTTCATTTTCGCGGGAAGAGCTTAGTCGCGAGATACTTGCGAAAATGCCACTGAAGAGAATTTTGAATTTTTTCTATATGTTTTCAAATGTTTAAAGTGCAAGGCTGTGTGTAATTAGATTATGCATGTTTTAAAACTAAAAACCTTTCTTTTAAAATATATAGTGGGAGAGAGATACAAGGGTTGGATCTCATGGCCTCCATTGTCAGTTTATAGTATTATGATTACGCACCTTGCCTTGGCGTATATGCCTTGCTCCCTGCGGAGGGTGTTTAATTCATGGAACTACAGATTAAACTTCTTAATGATGGATGATATGTGTTTTTACATTAAGAACGACCACGCTTCCGTGGAGTTACTTGGTGATTCACATTGATTCTAGGCAATGGTGTACACTAGACTAAGTATAATGTTAACCTCCCTTCGGAGCTATGTCATTATTACATAGAGGCTAAAGGAAAAGCGGCAAATTATTTTTATTTGGTAAGAGTTACCATGATAGCATTAATAATGAGAATAATTTTCGCCTGATCATAGTGATTGGTATGACCTCGCTTCCGAGGAATATTATTTGCAGGATTGGGTTGTCGTTGCATATATTATATTATGGTTTTATTAAGGTTCCATACTATAGGTTTATATGCTAAATTGATAATGTCCAGTTTATTTATTATATTCATGTTTATTGTTTTCAGATTTGAACATGGCATCATTTAGCCCACTTGTAACTATTCTTAATCAAAACAAACTGACTGGATCTAACTATATTGATTGGAAAAGAAATTTGGACATTGTTCTTACTGCTGAAGAGCACAAATATGTGCTTACTAAACCGTGTCCTAACTTTCCTTCATTAGATGCTCCTCTTGAGGAAAAACAACGATATGATCGTTGGCAGAAATCTAATGAGATGGCCAAGTGCTACATCCTAGCATCTATCTCAAATATTCTACAGCATTAAATGCAGGATGTAGAACTAGCTTCAGACATTATGCAAAGTCTAAAGGAGATGTTTGGTAAGCAAGGCCGTTCTGCAAGGCAAGAGACCATGAGGCAAATTTATAATACCAAAATGGCTGAAGGTAGTTCAGTAAGGGAGCATTGTCTTACAATGATCTCTAATCTGAATACATTGGAAGTTTTAGGTGCCGATATTGATGGAGAATCCCAAGTGGATATGATACTCCAGTCACTACTAGAATCATTCAAGGAATTCAAACTTAACTATAATATGAACAAAAAGATTTATACTTTGTCTAAATTAATGAATGAGTTGGTAGTGGCGGAAGGCATCCTTGGTACTTCTAATGTTGAAGCCAATATTGGTGAAGCTTCTACTTCTCAACTTAAGTCGAAAGGCAAGGGTAAGAAGAAGAAGAAGAAGGACTTCACCAAGTAAGAGGGTAAACAAATTGCCTTAGGGGTTGCTGACAAAGGAAAGAAGCTCAAAGTAAAATGTTTCCATTGTGGTGAGAAAGGACATTGGAAGAGGAATTGTCCAAAATTCAGGGCTGCCAACAATAAAGGTATGAAAAGTATATTCCTTCTAGAAATATGTTTGGTACAGAATCCCACGGATTCCTGGTGTGTGGATTCAGGTTGTACTAATCATATCTGCAATTCCTTACAGGGGTTCTAGGAGACCAGAAAGCTTAAAGAAAGGGAGCTGTTTCTTACTTTGGCTGATGGGAGCAGGATTCCGGTTGTAGCTGTTGGTGTTTATAATTTATATTTTGAATCTAGAGTTTTAATATTGAAAGACTATTTGTATGTACCTAATGTTCGTAGGAATTTAATTTCTGCTACTTACTTAGGTAAAAATGGATATTGTGTTATCCTAAAAGACAATATTGTAATAAAGAAGGATAAAATGTTTATCTGTTCAGACAATATTGTAGATGGTCTTTATATTTTAACTCCTGATAAACATGAATTAGATAATAACTTTCATGTGAAATCATTAAAGAGAAAGTTTTCTTCTACTAGTGATACATATCTTTGGCACTTGCATTTGGGTCATATTAATTCAAATAGAATTCAAAGACTGATCAAAGATGGACTCTTAGAGCCCCTGGATTTTGATGAATTTTCAGTTTGTGAATCTTGTTTAGAAGGTAAAATGACCAAACGACCTTTTAATGCAAAAGGTAGAAGAGCCCAAGATTTGCTAGAGCTAGCGTATTCAGATGTATGTGGTCCTATGTCAACCCAAGCAAAAGGAGGTTATGAGTATTTCATCACTTTTACCGATGATTACTCAAGATATAGTTATGTGTACCTAATGAAACGGAAGTCCGAAACCTTTGAAAAGTTCAAAGAGTTTAGGGCTAAAGTTGAGAATCAATTAGGTAAACGCATAAAAGCCATTCGATCTGATTGTGGTGGTGAATACCTTTTTGGGGATTTCAAGGATTATTTAACCCAAAATGGGATTGTATCCCAATTAACTGCACCTGGAACTCCCCAATAGAACGGTGTAGCAGAAAGAAGGAACAGGACTCTTTTAGAAATGGTTAGGTCCATGATGAGTTACTCTACTTTACCGATTTCCTTTTGGGGTTACGCCTTAAACACAGCAATACATCTTTTGAATTTAGTTCCATCAAAATCTGTTCCCAAAACACCCATGGAATTGTGGAGTGGGCATAAGCCTAGTACGAAATATCTCCACATTTGGGGTTGTCCTGCACAGGTGTTAAAAGGGAAGCATGATAAATTGGAACCAAAATCAGAAGTATGTTTGCTTGTGGGTTATCCAAAAGAAACTAGGGGTTATTTGTTCTATAGTCGTAAAGATAACAAAGTTTTTGTTAGTACAAATGCTAGATTCTTGGAAAATGACTATATGAATAATTTCACTCCTAGAAGTAGAGTTGTGTTGGCTGAAATGAATGAATCTGTAAATAAACAACCAATGGATGAAATTAGAGATGATGTTGCTGTATTAGATACACCACAAGATACTACTCATGAGATGTCTAGTACACAAGTGCCTCGTCGTAGTGGGAGAATTGTTCAACCTCCTATAAGATTCATAGGTTTAGGAGAAACTTATGAAGCTATCTCAGAAGAGGCTGAATCGGATCCTTACACTTATGAAGAGGCAAAGAATGATATAGATGCACATCATTGGGTCCAAGCTATGAAATCTGAATTAGATTCCATGTATTCCAATCAAGTTTGGGATCTTGTAAAGGCGCCTAACGGCATTAAACCTGTTGGTTGTAAATGGGTTTACAAGAGGAAGAGAGGGATAGATGGAAAGATTAAAACCTTTAAAGCAAGGCTAGTGGCGAAAGGGTATACTCAAAAAGAAGGTATTGATTATGAGGAAACCTTTTCACCAATAGCAATGCTTAAATCTATCAGAATTCTCTTATCCATTGCTGCTCATTATGATTATGAGATTTGGCAAATGGATGTCAAGACTGCATTTCTAAATGGCAAGAAGAAATCTATATGATGCAACCGGAAGGTTTCATAGCAAAGGACCAAGAGCATATGGTATACAAGTTGAAAAGGTCTATTTATGGACTTAAGCAAGCATCTAGGTCATGGAACATCAGATTTGATTAAGCAATCAAATCATTTGGTTTTAAACAAAATCTTGATGAACCATGTGTGTACAAAAGACATCAAGATAAAGTAGTAATGTTCCTAGTGCTTTATGTTGATGACATTCTACTCATTGGGAATGATGTAGGGGTAATGTCATCAGTAAAGGTTTGGTTGTTAAGCCAATTTGATATGATGGACTTGGGTGAGGCTAACTTTATTCTAGGGATCAAGCTTTGGCAAGATCGCAAGAATAAGATGTTAGGCTTATCACAAGCTGGGTATATAGATAAGGTTCTAGAATGGTTTAGCATGCAAAATTCCAAGAAAGGATTACTTCCTTTCAAACATGGAGTTCCTCTGTCTGATGACCAAAGGCCTAAGACTCAAGAGGAAGAAGATATGATGATACAAGTTCCTTATACTTTTGCAGTAGGATGTCTCATGTATGCCATGCTTTGTATTAGACCAGATATCTGTTATTCAGTAGGCATAGTCAGCCGATATCAATCAAATCCAGGACCAAAACATCGGCAAGCTGTAAAGCATATTCTCAAGTATCTAGGGAGAACGAGAGATTATATGCTTGTTTACCATAGTGAGGATTTGATTCCTATTGGCTATACAGATTCAGACTTTCAATCGGATCTAGATTTCAAAAAGTCCACATCAGGATGTGTATTCACCTTGGGAGGTGGAGCCATAACATGGAGGAGTGTCAAGCAATCTTGTATTGCAGACTCCACCATGGAAGCAGAATATGTTGCTGCTTGTGAAGCAGCAAAAGAAGCTGTATGGCTCAAGAAATTCCTTTCTAACCTTGGTGTAGTAAGAATGGAGCAAGCTCCTATTACTTTGTTTTGCGACAATAGTGGAGCAGTTGCACAATCAAAAGATCCAAGAAATCACAAGAAAGGAAAGCACATTGAAAGAAAGTTTCACATCATTCGAGATATTGTTGCTCGTGAAGATGTGGTGGTAGCAAAGATTGAAAGTGCAAATAATCTAGCAGATCCATTTACCAAAGCCTTACCTTAAAAGACTTTTGAGTCACATTTGGAGGGAATAGGAGTTAGATTAATGCACAATAGTTTTTAGAGCAAGTGGGAGATTGTTGGGATTAGTGCCCTTAAATCCTATTGTATGATGCTATGTATGATATTATGTACGACATTATGTATGACTTAATATTGTGTTTAATAAAGTCATTTTATTATTATCTAAAATAATGGTAACATGAATATTCGGACATTATCATATAGTCCATGAGATGCATAGTATGTGATTTATGTGAAAAGTCATGGAAGATATAAATCACAAGTTCTTTGTAAACTCAGAATTGTAGTTCGTATTCGGTGATGAAATTGGGCATTTCATCTGCGAAGACTATAACATATCAACTAAGATGATTTGTCTTGATCATGGAAGTAGAGACTTCTAGTTGATATGTTGATATGTTTCAAGAGTTAAGATATATTGAACTGGACCGCTGTGAGATTTATTATTCTCCTAACGACTGTCAATTGAATAATAAATCTCATGACTTCTATCTACATGAACTCTTAATCCTAAGAGAATAATGGATCTGATCATGAAGTGTAGGTTGCTTTGATATATCAGGAGTGAGATCTAGTGTAACGGTCAAAATCTCAGTATGTTGGGCAACCACATTTAGTGTTAATGGAACATATATTCTCAAGATGGAATTCATAGTCTCTTAACGGAGATATAAAATATTCCCTTGAGATAAGTTTAATGGGTTTGTTATTCAGAGAGTTAGGCCTAACCACTTTAGTAAGACTAAAGTATATATTTATGAAATTAGATTTCATAAATATATGGTGAATAACTTAAAAGGATTAAACCGGGTACTCAAGGATTAAGATGTAGTAATTCACAAAGTGGCAGTCTTCATTCATGACTTTGTGTTACTACGAATATTTTATGAACGGGTTGCATGTACAATAAAGTCTTGGGATATAATTTATTAATAAGGCCTAGAGTGCAATTATATTTATATAGTTGTATTAAATATAATTAATGGTAACTTTGGACTTGTCAAGAGTTGACAGAAAAGCCCAAGACCCATTGGAGCTAGTGTCTTATTTGTTCCCTTTTGGTCCCACTCCAAGCCACATACTAAAGCTTAATTGGAAAGGCCCAATGGCTAACCCAATTAAATAATCAGTTATATTGAGAGAAACATACAGAATTTTGTAAGAACTTGAATTGGTATATATATGAGTGTTAGACACTCTTTCATTCTCTTTAGAACACATACACATAACTGATTGAGAGACCACACATCTTGGGCATCAAGTGGAATTGGAGTGAAGATTGAAAGTGTTCCCAAGTACATCTGATCTTCGGTTTTGAATTTCACCGCATCGAGGTACACTCTCTTGTTCTTTAATTCTGAAATTTACATAGCACATGTTATCTATTGCGAATGAAGTAGATCTGTTAATTTTTCCGTTGCGCATACATGCATATTTCCATCAACAATCTCCCCCTTTGGCTATTCCGTGACAAAATCCTAAAACAGACTCTAGACTTAAAAATGTTAGTTGGGAACAGTTGCCAAAACTCACTCACACCTAATTCTAGAATTGTGAAGCTCTTGAACCATACAAACAAGTTTCCTGAAAACAATATCACAAAATGCACTTATTAAGTTCATTGTAAGCGGAAATCTTAGAAAGCATATGGTGCAAGCACAATACGATCAAGCAAAGTACAAATATGACAATTAAGCATAACTTGACCATACAAGAACAATCACTATAAATAGTGACTACAATGAACATTCACACGGTGAATGAACATCCGGACATGCAAGCTAATAAGCTCAATGCAAAGTATCATTTGCATGTCCAACACTCAATCGATGGAGGAACACTAAAGCAATTGCATCAAGGATACACGATCCAACTAGGGCACAAGAGTACTAAAGTAAATGCAAAACATTAACTAAAAGTACTAAGCTACATAAGCAAAGGTACAAAATAAAGCATAGTTTAAATAGCTAAAACATCCAAGTATCCATAACATAAAATATCCAAGCATTTTAAAAACCAAAGTACTAAAACCATAGAGTACTAGAATAAGTGCTATGAAAAACCATAAAAACTATGAAAACCATAAGAGCTATAAAAACTATAAAATGTCTTCTCCCCCTCAAGATAAGCTCCCCCTCAAGAGCTACCCTAATATCACTCCCATTTTTTACCGGAATGGCCAAAGGGCTAAGGCTGGTGAGTGAAGCTATCAAATTTGGCTGCCAACAACGTGATTTGGTCTTGGATAGCTGCAAGGCTATTGGAGTGCTTAGTTTGTACATCTCTTAGACCATCAATCCTCTCAAGAATGATCTGAAAAGTGTCTGGAGGCACTGATGAAGACGATGATGCTTAGGATTGTTTGAAAGTTGATGGAAAAAGGTGTAGTAATGAGGCTTATGTGCTGTGGAGCCTCCACACCATTTTCATGAAGAATCCTCATTATGAGACTCGGGACAACAAACTTGGACCTTGAGGTTGTCTTTGTGGCTTCGGCAATGATGGAGTATAAGTGCGCTCCAATGTCAATGTAGATTCTCTCACGAAGCTCTATGAGGAAGATGGCTTTCGCATTGTTGATAGTGGTCAACTTCCTTACCAGATACAAGTTGAACATCATGATGTAGGCGAGGCATCTCAAATCCGGAGGAAAGGAGGTTGTGTTGAGGCTCTTCCTTCCCTATAGCCACCAATACGGAGTTGTACTGATTCTAAAGAGACCATTCTGCCTTTGAACGGTTTTATATCAAACTCGAGCTCCTCGGAGATTTTTAGCTAATTTGACCAAGTTTGACTCGAAGTCGATCTTAGGTGGGTTCAAAAACCTTGATTTTGATTCGGCTATCGAAACGGGTTGAAACCAATGCCAATGTGAATATTATTCAATTTTTGTTCCAATGACTGTTCATGGGTCAAAATTGGAGTTAAAATGGTTGAGATATTGAGAAAACCATGAAAAGCGCATTAGCAGGCTTCCTAAGGTCATAACTTTTGATCCAACCGTTGGATTTTTAATTTTTTGAGATGATTTGCATACTAGTTAGGGGGAGGAACTTGAGATGATTTGCATTTGGTTTTATTTTATGTTAATTTTTTTTTTTTTGGGTTGTTTTTAGTGATTTTTGTTTTTGTTTTTGTTTTTAGTCCAATTTTCAAAAAAAAAAAAAAAAAAAAAAAAGAAGAAGAAGAAGAAGGAAGTGTTGCTTTAGCAAGAGTTTTAAGTCAAAGTTCTTTATGCTACTTCTATCTGAAGAATTCTACTGTTTTCCATGCTTAAATAGTATGCACATGCACTTTAGCCACATGAACATGTTTCTTGGTTGAGAGATAGAGATGACTTTGAAAATCTTGAAAATAAAATGTAGAGACTATAACCTAAGTGAGTTCTTGAGCCATTCATTTTTTTAGAGGATTATTTTCTTTTGACCTCATTTTTCATTTAGAAGCACATAACTTTGTTGCTGTTTAGTCTCATTATTCTTTGATTTGGTTGAATGCGAAGAATTCATCAAATTTTATGCCACACCTAAATATGTTAAAGTCATGGATTTTGAAGAACTATCCCAATCCTTAAGAGATGATTTTAGGCCATCTTTGTTAATTTTGAGCCTTTATTATTTTCTTTCTTGATACATTACTGCTAGTCACCCATTTGAGCCTATTATTTTAGCTGTTCTTTCTCAAACCCTTTCCTAAGGTGTTCCAAGGATGAATGCAATCAAATTATCTTATTACGATAAATTTGTGGTGAAATAGTTGGAAGAAAAGGAGGACTCATTCAAAAAAAAAAAAGGGAATGTGAAAGAGGAAGAAATAGAGAATGAATTTGTTGATGAAATTTTGAAGAAAAAAAAAAAGAAAAAAAAGTGAAAGTGCGATATTGAAGAAACTTGAGAGAATAAATTAATTGGCATATATTCAAAAGAAGTTGTCTTTCTAATTATTCTTGGGAACACCTTTTTTTTTTACCTATACCCTTTGTTCTAAATTCCTCCTCTTTACCCTGCATTACGTCCCAATGAAAGTCCTATTTGATCTTAAGGAAGGTATGGTTTGGATCTTGACATGACTAATCAATGTGTGTGGTGTAATAATCTTAGTGTTTGGCATCCTTTCACGAGACTATAAATATCCTTTATTTTTCTTCACCGTTCTTCATCTTATTTATATGTGAGATATTAGTCTTTGTTCTATATTATTCTGCTCACATATGTTTGAGAGTGTTACACCCTTTTGAGAGTGTTACACCCTTTTCAGAGTGATTTTATTTTGTTGAGCGTTAACAACTGTGAGATTTGAGTTGAAGCATAACTTTGGATAGAAATTCAAGCCATATTTTATCTTAAAACTAAGTTTGTGTTTGTGTTGGCTAAACTATTCACACACTAAGTATTGATGGCATGTGGAATATCTTTGGTGGTTGTTAGTGTTTTGACCTTTGATTAACTATTTCTACTAAAGTAATATTTTTTTTGTTATTTTGTGTCTTTGTCTCGAGTTGCTTAAATTGCTAGGGACTAGCAATGAGCTGGTTAGGGAGTGTGATAATAGCTTAATTTTGAACATTTATATCATTATTATAAAGCATTATCATACTTATTTTGAGTTAATTCATGCATTTTATAATTGGTTTTGGAATAATGCTGAATAATCAATTTTGTGCTTAATTGAATTTTAATGCATGAATTTGTCTTTTGTAGGATAATGAAATAAATAAGTGGATTTGTGCAAAGAAGAAAGCTAATGGACTTTAATTTTACAAGGGCCATAATGAAGTCAAAGAGGGCTAATCCAATTAAATTCAAGTCCAATTGGAGACAGGAATCAAAGGAAATTTGCACCTAATCCAAGTCCAATTCGGATTAGGATTCCAGCTTGTGCACCAGTTAGTATTTGGAGCATAACTTTCGGCTCAGACGTCCAATCGGGATGATTCAAGTTGGGCTAGAAAGCAACTTGAAGGGCTACAACTTTTTAGTTTACCAAAAATCTTAATTCTGAATTTAAATGGGCCACAAACGTCGGTTAAGTGAAGCCTAAAAACCTGGGATTTTCTCCAAACGGGAATTCAACTTGTAATAGGATTCCTTGACCTATTTAAAGGCTCTTTAGGGAAAAATTTAGGGAGAGCTGCTTTAGAACATAATTTAGGTTTTCTTAAAGTTTCTTTACAATTTTTAGAGTTCTATTTATGTTATGGCTTGCTAGAAGCCTTGCTAAGGCAAGGGGTGAAACCCAACCGTTTATTGGTATGTTCTTAACAATTATTTATTGGTTTTAATGCTTATGTTTTTATGTTTTGATTGTTTTACTTATCTAGAAAAGTTTTTAGTTTCGTATAATCCTTTGATTTATCATAGACTCCGGGCACGTTAAATGCTTAGTATTCCCTGCGAACTAATTCACTAGTTTTGTTTTGCCTAAAATCAATCAATTGCATGAAACTACCTTAGACAATTAATTCTTGAGTTTTTATTGTTAAATAATCCGACTAAGATCATCCTTCATATGAATTTTAGTTGAGTTATAAAATAAATATTGTTAAGACTACCAATAGATTTGTTGTGTGTGGATCCCTAAATCTTAGCGCCTTAATATATTGTTATTTTCACTCAATTTAAATTACTTTCACTAAACTATTAAAAATCTCTTCAATTAAACTTTATTATTTAGTTTTATTCTCTTGTGGTTTGCTAATCAATTCCCTTTTCCCTGTGGATTCGACCTCAGATTTACCGAGTTATTACTTCTTGATAATCCTGCACTTGGGAGCATTATTTAAGTCGCAGCACCTACTTTCTCGTTTGTTTATGCATCTTGCTTGTCTTATCTCCTGCCATTTGCTATGCTTGCCATGTCTATCATATTTATCTGTTTATGCCCCTTTCATATGCTTTCTATATCTTTTCTTTCCATTGCTTGTCTGCTGGTTTCTTGTCTATGCCTTTGCATGTACGCACGTGGAGCGAGGACACATGGAGCTAGGGCACAGTCTCCCAGGCACAAGTAAAAAGGGCGAGGATGCAAGCATGCAAGTCGGGCCAAGCAGTTGCAGCCAGTAGGTTTAGGGTTTAGCTTTTTCCCTTTTAGTTATGTACTCTTTTAAACCCCCTCCTTCCTTCTCCCTTTCTCCCTTAGATGGTCTGTACTAGGTATACCATGCTTTGTACCATTCGTCCTCATCTCTTGAGTATGGCGACCCCTGTTTATTTTCCTGCACTTATATTTTGAGCCATGCTCTAAGGATGTAGGCATTTACTTTCTTGTTATGTGTGCTTGCATTGTGCATGATGTATGTATATATATACCTACTCGCCCCCCTCTAGTGTGATCGTCACAATTCGTGTCACCTAAGGCAAGCGATGCCTAGTTTCCGTCGCAAAAGTAAGGTGACATGTCGCTGGATTTTTGCCACGAAAATCTGGTACTTGGCTTGAATGCCATAGGAAAGCATAGATTAGGACCATACCCTTTCAAAAGCCAAACCTCAAAGCCCCCATGCATGCAAAGCCCCGAAAGCCAATGCCAAAATCATGTTTTACTGCCAATCTCCAAAAATTAAGGTTTTATAAAAACAAAGGACTGTCCTTGGGACAGGTGTTGTGGGGTGCCTAACACCTTCCCCATACGTAACCAAACTTCCGGACCTAAAAATCAAGATTTTTTGCCATCCATGTTAGATTAGGAAAAATGACCTTATTCTTAACCTAAGATCGGTAATAAAATCAACTAGAAGCAAGTGACCAATCACACCTTAGAAAAACCCAATGATTGGTGGCGACTCCACTCACCTTTGGTAATCACCTAAAATTTGGCCTAGATTCCTACCATAACGCCAAAGGTGGACCTACCTTCCTCCACTGAGAGAGAGAGAGAGCACCTGAAGCTCCGCGCGAACCTTACACATTCATCGAGAGGGGCCTCCAACGGGCCCCGCACGCGTGAGCTGTTGCCACGGTGGGTGGTCGAACGAAGGCCCACAATGGTGGCAGTTTTTTCGCTGCCAAGATCGAGGCCGGGCGTTGACAGACTGTCGACTCCACTGGGGATCGATGAGAGTTTAGCCTTTAGAGCTTTTGGTAAAACCATAATCTTTGGACATTGGCTTTCAAAAACACAGAAATTGGCATTGGCCTCCGGGGCTTTCCTTTTGAAAAAGGCTTCTACTATCCTAGTAGAACCGTTTTCAAAAGAACAAAAAATCTTTTTCCAAAAACCCCTTTCCAAAAGGGAGGCTTTGAGGTATCATCACATGGGGCTTTACCGCTTTTCTCAAATGCTTTACTGCTTTCCTCACATGCTTTACAGCTTTCTTCACATGCTTTATAGCTTTCCCTCACATGCAAACATAGGGTAGCAAAATTTAATTTCCGCATCACCTTTATTTGCTTTCCATATATATATATATATATATCTGCTGTGCTTTGAAAAAGTCTTTCCCCTTCATTAAGGATTACATGACATTTACACCCTTTTTAAGCCGGACCCGGGCTTCGCACTGCTGGTGTAGTCACATCTCTTTGGGGATTTCATCACCCCATCTGCAGATGCCCAGACACAAACATTGGCAGTGTTACTCATAGTTAGTTCGGAGCTGATGTTGTAGGCACTTTTGGGTCCATAGATGGACAGAAGTTGCTGAAAAGGCCCCCTTGATCCTTCTTACCCCATAACTTCTATGAAGGGAGGGGTATGGCAATTGAGTACCCTAGGACAGGAACCACCTACCAGTTAAGCCTTTGCATACAGTTGCCCTAGTTATGTCAAACTCGTGAGGACTAGATCAAGCCAGAGCCCATCAGGACTAGGTGAAACCTAAAGAGTGAACATCCAAGCCTAGGAAAGGATACCCTTCTAGGATTAGAGGTCAGGGGAAATTGTCTTGTAATAGGTGCGCCCTTTTTGCTGGCGCCAAATAAATTGTGCTCTAATTCAGGTTCTCTCTATCCTGTTTGCACATCATCCATGATTAAACCCATAGGAAAAGCAACCCAATTGCTTATACATGTTAGACCATACCCTATCTCCAAGGGTTTATAACCCTACAAAGGCACTCATGCATACACTAATTGGTTCCGTCACCTAATTGTGCAAAGATAAAATTTGTGGCAAGTAACTAAAACTCCGTTCAGGAAGAGATGCTGCCAAAAAACTGTAAAGAATCCCAAGCATCAAGAGTTCAAGAGTTCTTCTAGGGAAGATCCAAAGAGACTGTCTAGAAGCTTAAGAGATCACAAGATGTCAAAGTGGCCAAGAGGGTCCAAGATCTAAATTACCAAGAGGCCCATGATGTCCAAATGGTTAAGAGATTTGAATTGCCAAGATGTTAAGATTGTGAAAGGTCCTAGATGTCAAGAATTCGAAGGCTCCCCCAAGAGATCCAAAGGTCCAAGAGATCCATACTGTCCAAGTTATCAAGAGATCCAAGTGTCCAAGAGCTTCCCCGAGAAGTCCACATTGTCAAAAGATGAGCTTTCCTCATAGTTGTATTTCTTGTATAAGGCCCATTAATGGAGCCAATGAACCCAGCATTGTAAAAGCAAATTTTGTACAAACATGTAATTAAAGGAAGGGTCCTACCTACGTTGTTAAGCATGTCATGAAAGTTCCGGTTACTTGCCAATCTTGTGCATTAATCTTGCATCATAGTAGAAACTCACCATGATAAATACCCAATCAAGGGTGCAAAGCCAAATTTTTTTGGAAAATGGTAGGTGCATGTTAAAAAGCAAGAGCATAAACTAACTTGATTTTGGTGTTGTGTTTCCACTTTGTCAAATGCACCCCGTCTCTTTCATCCCCCACTTTCTCAGGATCAAAAGATTGCTAAAAAGAAACAGGCTAAGCTACCACCACACTGTGATCCCATCCTCACTGGGTCTCGCGCAAGAGAGATGTCTACTAGTGGACCTTCAGCTCCCAAAGTGAGTCCTGCCGAGTTCGCTCAGATGAAAGAGAAAATGTCAGAATTGATGTGCATGGAACAACAGCTTAAAGGAAGTGATGCCAAGGTCGAAGAAGGAGATGTCCATGTGATGGCTAAAGAGAGGGGGGTACAATTAGCTAAGTCGTTACTTTTCCGAAGGGCCAAAGGAAATTCGCATCTCATGGGGAATCTAGGGAAGAAGTCGAAGAAGTCCCACCACTTCCCCATGTCGGTTATCGAGTTATACTCCTCTTTGTTAAATGAGGGTTTAATCGCTCCAATCGTCCCTAAGTCGGTCAGCAATCTTCCAGAAGGTTACAACCCCTCAAAGACTTGTAAGTTTCACTATGATGCTCTAGGGAATTCGACAGAAGAATGTCGCCTATTAAGGCATAAGATCCAAAGCCTGATTGATAGCGGTGCCATAATATTTGAGGGTGCTATGCAGTCCAAAGTTGCCACTACGACGACCTTTGATGCTCAGGGTGAGGAAGTAAAGGCAATAATGAGAGAGATGGGTGACCGTCTTGATCTAGAAGATCAGCATGGATACTCGGATAGCCTATTTGTGGCTCTAGTGGATCTAGGATACATATGCCCAAAGGAATTGAAAGAGCAAGGAATTACGGGTGAGACTTGTAAATACCATCCAGGCGCACAAGGACACTCATTAGAAGATTATGACGAGTTCAACAAAGAGGTCCAGAGCCTAATTGACCAAGGAATTATTCAGTGGGGAAAATCAGAAGAAGTTGAGTGTTGTATGGCCTCTAATGAGCAGCTTACACTTGCCGGGTTGAATGCAAGGATTGAGCATTTGGAAAATTAGCAGGATAGACTTCTTCACCTTGTGCATCGGCTGATTGAGATTCGTATTGACACCTTAATGAGTGACCTGACCTGTAGAGTCGATGTTATGGATGCCTTGGCACCTATGGGACATGCCAATGAAAGATCATATGTTGAAAAGAGATCTAAGGGATCTCGATGGCAAAAGAGTGACGTGGCTTCCATAATCCGGACTCCTCAAGGAAAAAGCCAACCAAGGTAAAGCCAATCCAAGCAAAATGATAACGCTCTTGCGAGGCAAATGGTACCTGCCCAACAAGTCCAAGAGGCACTGGAAAAGTTTCCTCCCCTTCCTATGCCGATTTCGAAATTATATCATATACTGTTAAAAGAACGTCTAGTGGCCCCAATTTTGTCGAGACGTATAATCAATTCCCCTTTGGGTGAGTCTGGCCTGCTCAAGACATGTGAGCACCACTGTGGTAGCCCGAGACATAGCCTAGAAGAGTGTAAGTCCCTTAGGGGGACGATCCAAGGCCTGATCGACAGTAACATCATTCAATTTGAAAATGCCACAATAACCGATTCATCTCCAACGAGCTGTGAGGGTCAGATTAATGTGTTGATCAAGAACAAAGGTCAAGGGGGCTCACTCATTACAGGCCTCCCTACGGCTCCATATCCTCATAGAGTACAGTACCCTTCTCTGTTACTGAACAAAGGCAATCTAGGGAGTGACATTTCCCAATCAAGTGGCACAACTGCCTTGGACCTTTTGCCAGTCCCGTTATCCATGCTATAGCCAATACTGTTAAAAGCGAAGTTAGTAGAATTAATGGCATCTGAGATCCAACCCAAACTTGCATCAGAGACTTACATTTTTGAAAGTCATTGCGGCTATCATGGGGCAATGGTTGGCCACTCCACTGACATGTGCGAGCTACTCAAGCAGAAGGTTCAAGGTCTTATCAAAGGCAGCTGGTTAGAGCCCGAAGTGCATATGTCCACATCAACCGGAGAACTAGATATTCAGATGGTTCTTACCAGGAAATCAAGATCCAGAATTGCTCCTCGAAAGCTTGAGCTTATACGCCCGAGCATATGGACAGCCAAGCCATGTTTCTCAAGAGCGCACCCGACTTGAAGCAGCGCCAAGTTGGCCATATGCTGTGGAAGGAGTCCCTAATCCCAAACATCATCTCACTATCTTTATGTTTTTGTTATTCTCGCATTTCCTGTTTCCTTTATGCTATTATGTTTGAACATGAGAAAATTTAAATTTAGTTTGTAATTAAGCTTTGAGACTCTTCCTGAGCCTTAAGCACACTACCTGAGCGCAATGCGCGATGATGATCCTTTTCATTAGTATAATGTTTTGTTATGCTAGGGTTTGTTTTTCTTGGACGTTTTCTAACCTCCCTTCTTTGTTTCCATGGTTGACTCAATAAGGTAAAATATGGAAAGTCCCAGCATCTCTACGCGAGCATTACCAAAATCTTAAGGACGTGATCCAAATTTAATCCCAAGCACAAAATAATGAACGGACGATAGCTTCAAGATTCCGGTCTTGGTGGGAGACACATGGATTTAGCTGTTCTCATTATGATACTAGATTTTTAGTGGTCTCATTCCTATAAGACCACTAAAAATCCATCTTGTGCGACCTCCACATTCTCCATGAAGACTAACCATTGCAAGCCTAGGAGCATAATTTCACTGAAAATCAGAGTTGATCGGTACAGTTTGCAAGCTCCTTTGTCAAGGCATCTCAAAAGGGTGAAAAGTACCCAACATCTCTCAAGCAAGATCAAACAACTCAAGCATCAGCTTGCCTTAGTAGGCTTTTTCTTTGAGTCTTCCACAGAAAAATCTTCTTTGGCCTTTAGGTAATCTAGGTGTTTCCTTCAGATATTCCCCTAAGACAAAATCTTCTTTTTTGGTGGATTAGGGAGTTCCATCAGATTCCCCTCAGAAAAGAATCTTCTTTTACCTCCGGGTAGTCTAGATGGTTCCTTCGAGTCTTCCTAAAAAAAAAAAAAAAAAAAAAAAAAAAAAAAATCCTATCTTTCTCCAAGTATTCTGGGATGTCTTTGGGTACCTTGATATGTGAATCCTCACACCCTTCAGTTGAAAATCTCACCAAGTTGTGGAAGTGATCAAGAGACCATGGAAAACGCCAAACTGGGGCAGTTTTTTTTTTCCCACGGTCTCACCCCTTCGAATGGACTTCTTTTCAATAGCCTTAACAACATCTTGAACCTTAGTAAGGACCATAGTCGCAATTTCTTTGCAAGACCATCAGAAGAACTTTTAGCTTTCTCGAAGCATTCCTTGGAAGCCTGACTTCTGCATTGACAATAGAAAAAGGCGAACCAAGCCTATATTCAGGGAGAATCATGAACTATCTCTAGTTTTATCAGATCTTGCCATGAGCAAAGCATTCATTTAACTTGGACCATGTCCTTCTCAAGAACATTCAAACAATATTGGGACCGCCTCAGTCAAGGTGATTCAGTTGACAAATCTCAGGTCCATGAGAAACTAGCTTCGGTTACTTCAGTAATACAATGTCAGAACTTGCTTGTAATAAGTGCCTACATGTGAACCATGGAGGAAGAGTAAAAGGATTAAATTTGGTCGAATGAGAGCTAAAATGCTTCCAATTTTATCGGGTTTTGTCATAGCCGGGACATGTCACTAACTCCCTTCAATCAATTTCCTTTTCAGGGACATGCTTTAATCAAGCCAAAGAGACTTCATTCACATTGCATTCTTCAATGAATAGTGATGACCAAACATCTAAGCATTTGTGATAGAACCATTCACCAGCTTAACATTTGGGCGACAGTGCCCCATAAAAATTTCAGAGAATTGCATTAACATCCCTTCTTGTTGTACTCATATTGCCTTGACAAGTCATTTCGACGATTGACATGAAAATGAAGTTTGTTACTTGTGCTAGCCTGGAATCAATCACCTAAGGCTTCTTTACAAGGGGAAGACCACCATCTCCTAAGTGGATCTTTGCGAAAGCTTTTGGATGTTGGGAATGCCATCCATTGGAAACATTGGAACCCAAGTTCGACCTTGTCACTCATCCCAGTATTATCTCAACAAAACCTTCTCCCATCTCGGTTGGCTTAGGTTTGTTGTAATCTTGTACACATTTTTCAAAAAAGAAAAAGAGATTTTTCAAAATGAGATCAAAGCATAAATGTTCAAATCAAAACATCAAATCATTAAAATCTGTGTTTTAAAGCACATGCATCTTCTTAGAGCGGCAAGTCAATGCCAAAAACCCTTTTATGGGAAAAGAGTTGTTTGAGTGAAGTGGTTGTCCTTTACTAGGGATAAGGGGCATGTGATCCCCAAATAGTCACCTCATGATATCCCATCTCAAAAACTCCATATTCCTGAAACCTTCACCACTTTTACAAAGTGCATATTTAATTCTTGATAATCAACCCCCGTTGGGGAGGTCCTACCCAAGATTGGTGTGGACCCTGAGTTAGTGAATGACCATATGTTCAAGTTTCATTGACCAACTGATTAGATTTGAAATGATGGAGGCATTTTTTTCAGCTATCCAAACAGTTATATCACTTGATAGCCCTTTTGAGCCAGAAAGAAAATGTTTTTCAAAAATCACCCAAATATATGATTTGGCACATAAGCTCCTAAGGCTAAGAAGTAAGCGTTCAAGATGACAGAGAAAGGCATTCATTTCACTGCCGTCCCACTTGCAGAGAAATATCCCTTGTTAGCCTAATTGAGCCTGTTGAATTCTTTTCTTAATTTAACCCAGCCAAGGATTACCCCCCACACTAAGGCGGGTTAGATGGTTACAAGGACCTTATGCTAGGTGACTTCCAATATTTGAGTCCAACAAATGAGTCTCTAATTGAAAGAAAAATGAGAAAAGAGCCCAAATCAAATGATAAAAGTCATGGGCAATCAAGTCAGATAAAGCCCCAAAAATGAAATGGGCAAAATTCAAGAAATGGACTCGAAATAAGGATATAGCAGAGCATGAGAGGCAACCAAAATGCTTTTGATGAAGTGTAATCCTTGACTTTAGGAAACCCTTCAAAGAATTTCACGGCCAAAATATCCTCCTGTGAGCCTAGGAAACCCATATCCTTACATTACGGTCCTAAGAAAGTGTTGGGGTTTATGCCCTAAAATCCAATTTATTGGCATGTCATAAATAATTAAATTGTTTAATTATATGAGACTATCTATAAATGAACTAATAGGATATTATCTTAGTCCATAAGATGCATAGTATGTGATTTATGTGATTTAGTCACAGAAGATATAAATCACAAGTTCTTTGTAAACTCAGAATTTTAGTTCGTAGTCGGTGATGAAATTGGGCGTTTCATCTGCGAAGACTATAACATATCAACTACGATGATTTGTCTTGATCATGGAAGTGGAGACTTCTAGTTGATATGTTGATATGTTTTAAGAATTAAGACATATTGAACTGGACCGCTGTGAGATTTATTATTCTCCTAACGACTGTCAAATGAATGATAAATCTCACAACTTCTATTTATATCAACTCTAAATCCTGAGAGAATAATGGACCTGATCATAAGGTGTAGGTTGCTTTGATATATCAGGAGTGGGATCTATAAGTTACGGTCAAAACCTTAGTATGTTGGGCAGCTGCATTTAATGTTGATGGAACATATATTCTCAAGATAGAATTCATAGTCTCTTAACGAAGATATAAAATATTCCCTTGAGATAAGTTTAATGGGTTTGGTTATTCAGAGTGTTGGGCCCAACCACTTTAGTAAAGAGTTACTAAAGTATATATATTTATGAAATTGGATTTCATAAATATATATTGAATAACATAAAGGATTAAACCGGGTACTCAAGGATTAAGATGTAGTAATCTATAAAGTGGCAGTCAACATTCATGACTTTGTATTACTACGAATATTTTAATGAAGGGGCTGCATGTATAATAAAGTCTTGGGATATAATTTATAGATAAGGCCTAGAGTGCAACTATATTTATATAGTGGTATTAAATATAGTTAATGGTAACTTTGGACTTGTCAAGAGTTGACAGAAAAGTCCAAGGCCCATTGGAGCTAGTGTCTTATTGGTTCCTTTGGGTCCCACTCCAAGCCACATACTAGAGCCCAATTGGAATGACCCAAAAGACTAGCCCAATTAGATAATCAGTTGTATATAAGGAAAGAAACATACAGAATTTTATTAAGGCTTTTTCATGAGACTTTTCATTAAGTCTTTTCATGAGAGTTCTCATAAGGGAATGAAATGGTTTTTATGTGAGTGTTGGACACTCTTTATTCTCTCCTTGGAAACTGATTGAGAGATCACACATCTTGGGCATTAAGTGGAATTGGAGTGCAGATTAAAAGTCTTCCCAAGAACTTCTGATCTTCGGTTTTGAATTTCACCACACCAAGGTACGCATTCTTGTTCTCAAATTCTGAAACTTACATAGTACATGTTATCAATTGCGAATGAAGTAGATCCATTCATTTTTTCGCTGCGTATGTTTTGTATGCGATACAAACATGCATTTTTCCTACAGAAAGTCCATCTTGATTGAGGGTGACTACTTAGTCTATGGAGCTTATGCCAAATAATCACCCACATTTGAAAGTTTTGAGCCTGATATCCTTCATTTCAAGCACCCACTCAACCCCAAGGCCACATTACAACCTAATGAAAGACCTCACTGATCATTGAGGATTGGTTGGTCGTGGCACATTGAACATTTGGTCAATCATCGATGACAAAATCATCCGCTTATGCCAAGGCGTCATGCCTCAAAAAAGGTAGGGTCCTCTCCTAACCCACCCGAAGGGTTCAAAATGGCCAAATACATCATTCATGTTTTCCCTACATAGCTTAAAAAGGGACACCCATGCATTTGGTAAACACAAGCACTTTGCTCAAGAAATCCTTGCTTGCAAGCATGTTCCCTATCCAAGGTAAATGATAGCCATCGAGCTCATACACTCACAAACCACATAGGAAACATGGCCTTAACGAGCCCCTCTTGTGGTACATGCATTTAAACAGATTTTCATGATTATGAATGAATTTCCAAAATTTCTGAACCGGGTTTTGAAAACCAATTGAAACAGAAGGGAAAAATAATGACCCTCAAAGATTTCAAATCTTCCAAACTTTTTAAGTCCAAAAACAAATCCTTGAGGGTTATTCGTTTATTCCCTAGGAATTTCTAGAAAAATGAGGTTTCAAGATTACAACAGCTTATGCAAGCCTCCCTTCGTCATTACCAGGAATCTTCAAAAAGACCTGAACCCCAAAAGATTCAAATGCTCAACCCCAGGTTTTGAAATACCGTTTGAGCATCACTCCCCTAAACACTTTTCAAGCCTCTCAAACTCATCTCAACAGAGGATGTCTAAGTCATTGCTTCAGACCTGACCCCCAATGCCCAAGGGTTGGCCCCAGTCTCAATCCTGATACTAGGGCTGTTTTATTTCTGACATTTTCAAACCATAGATGGTATTCCCTTTACCCAGTGCAATTCATGATGTCTGCTAGGAGAAGGAGGAATCTCTCCCCCTGAGAGCCTGAGTAGGTGCCCAGCATGCACAATTTAGCAAAACCACATAGAACTTAGCATCAAGGCAATTCTTGTCTAAGCTATGACCAAGAGTGTCAGCATTTCCAAGAGGGGACCTTCCCCAAAATTCGAATCTAGAATTCAACAAATCAAGGAACCCGTTGCGGTATAATTGTCCGGTACGAGCTCAAACTTATGTCAAGTCGGTCTGCCGATTTAGAACCACGCAAAATCCTATACCGGGGCAGTTTATTTCCCGTGGTCCAGCCCATTTTGTGGTAATCAGTATGCAAGAATGGGTCCGTCCCACCTGATAGTCCAATAATGTATTGACCCATTATGATAAATTAACCAATTAATTAGCCAAGTGAATTAATTAAGTTAATTAACATGCAATACGCGTGGTAGCACAAACAAATCATCAACTAACTTAATATGCAGCGGAAAATAAATTGACACGGTGATTTGTTTACGAATGGGGAAAACCTACACGACAAAAACCTCACCAGGTGATTTTAAGGTCACCACTCCCGAGAATCCACTATTATCACAACAAGCGGTTACAAGTAAAAGAATCCCAGTACCTTATACCAATTTACAGTTGAACTCTTACCCTAATACCCAATTGGACTTGTTCTGTAGTGACAATCTCTCATTTCAATGCACGGCTCCCAGTACGTGACTAACCAATTTGATGCGCGGATCCCAGTACGCGGCTTACACACCAATTGGAGAAGGATGTTGGTTGCAAAGTTCTTCAGTTCATCAACACGATGAAGATCACGAAGTTCCTTGGTTACAAAACCCTACGGTGTACAAACACAGCAGCTTCTTGAAGAGAAAGATGAACTAGGGCATATGTCTCAGGTTCACAATATGCTTGTAAAAACTTTTGCATCAAGTTGCACTCACTTGCATCAGCTGTGACGGCCCTTAAAACAATCCTTATATATGTTTAGGGTTGTAAGAAAAAAAAGTCCAAACATCTATATACGTAGGTATTTCAATTCTCTTTGCATAGAATGTGCCATTTGACAAACCTCATACTTTTTCACATGAGGTCTTTGCTTCTATAAATTTATATATATATATATATATATATCAATTGATTGATTATCATACATAGGTTAATTTTCAATTAAGTCTATTACCGTCACTTTTGTATAATACAAACGATACCTATCTCATCTTAATTGATAACTGAAGTGAGTCCAAGCTAAACGTCTCCATAAACATGATCCAAAAAAAAAAAAAAACCTATGGGGGAAAAGACCAATAAAAAAATATATATTTTAGGGAAGAGCTCTTAAAGATTGACAAATGGGTCGGAGAATGGTTGATCCATTTGAAGACTTGAAATAAGACTTCCAACTTTCCGTCGGGTCAAGAAAATACGAAATTGAAAAATTATAGGGAAGACCGACCATCCTCAATAAGTTTTGGTCAATTGAGCACTCGAGCTAACTCATTAGTTTGTAAATGCTAAGGCAGAAAGAGAATAGATTTAATTCCTCCAAATTGATATCCCCTCCCATCATACAGTCCCGTGAGAATCATGGAAGCCACTACTCAACTGAGTTAAAAGTATTGACAAGTTGAGCTTATGATAGTTCCTTAGAAAGTAGTGCTAAGGGAGTTATTATGAGAGATTGTACGCAATTACTTCAAGTCTAAGTCAATCATTAGCTTAAGCTTTAGCTATCAAAAGATTCAAAACAGATCAACTATTCATTCTTGAAAACGATAATGATTTTTTTTTTGGGGAGAAAAAAACTCCTTATTAATTAAACTGATTGGGGGGTCATCTCCTAATCTTATCATTAGGAGATTAGTTATAAAGGATATGTCTAGAGATAAAATTCTTGTTAACAGGCTTACGCGGTGGCAACGGCTCACCTAATTAGCCTGAAAAGCAAAATAAAATTGTAAAAGACTGTCCCTGTCAATTTGGCCACGACAATGATTATTATTATTATTATTATTTTTTTATAATTCAATAGTTACAACATGAGAGATGGGGCTTTTGAATCATAGATGGATCCGTTAAAAATATTAGAATATACGGAACCAGTTGAGTTATAAAGCTTTTCGCTCTATAAAATAATTACTTGGGTATCCTTTTGAGGAAAAAAATTGCGATGAATTACTATATGCCATGTCAAGTTCAAGTAGACTCAAATGATGTGGGAACTTATCTTGATCACTTTTATTTTACTCATCAGTTGCTTTCGTATTTGGCATTCCAGGCGGAACAAAATTAACAGATTAGTAACAAGGATTTTTTTTTTTTTGTTTTTGGTTGAGAAAAAGTAACAAGGAATTGGTGTGTCATGAATGATGCATGAATGATATTTCCAAAAGTTTAAATCTGAAAACTAACTATCGCTTTTACCAAAAAAAATAATAATAAATAATAATAAATTTAAAAAATCTGATAAATGTCTTGACGCAAATTACCAAACACCATAATATTAAATTCCATTGTTTGTGGTGAAGGACAGAGTATGAACATTTGGTCGTCTGTTTTATTTAATTTTCTTGCCATATCTATAAGCTAAATTGTGCTAAGAAACTTCTTTTCTTGGCATGTGGTATATTTTTAGGTGAATTTTTTTAGTTGAATTTTTTAGTACTCAGTTGTGGAAAACTAAAATAATAAGTTGAGGCATCATATAATTTTTCATAACTTTTTTGACGAAAATACACTTTTAGTCTCTACATTTTAGGCCGATTCTCGATTTGGTCCCTAAATTGATTTTACTCTTAGGTCAATTTCTGATTTTAGAAAATTGATTCTATTTTGGTTCCTGCCGTTAACCCAGTAACAGAAAAATCAGACGTGGCAGACGGAGTGCATTGTTGGCATGTTAGATGCTGACGTGACTAATAAAATAATAATAAAATATTTTATTTGACATTTTTTAAATGCCACATCAGCATTTTCTGAATTAAAAAATCCACGTTAGTATTTTCTAAATAAAAAAATAAAAATAATTTTTATTTTTCAATTTTAATTTAATTCAAAAAAAATAAAAAACGAAAATAAAAAATTATTTTTCAGTTTTAAGGATTGAGAAAAAAATTTATAGCAACTTTCTCAAATATTCTTGAACTTTCTTGGCAAACAAACACATCACAAAATTTAAATATATCAATTTTTAGACACAAAATTAAAATAAATAAAAAAACATTTGAAAACCCCCACAAACCCAAAACAAAATCCAAACTCACAAATGATTTATAACTCTCTTGAGCTCTCTCTCTCTCTTCAAAAGGAAGTTCAGATCTCTCTCTCTAACTCACCCTCTCTCTTTTCCTCTTTTACTGGTGGTGGTGGTGGAGTCATCCCACGATGAAGAGATGAAGGAGTAGCGGCAGACGGTGTTGTAGTCATCCCGCGCCTCTGCTGGGTGGGAGCCGAGTCGTGCTCACCGACATTGAGACTCTCTTTCCTAGGCTCATAAACAACGTTGAAGCCAATAGGCTTGGAGATTGAGTCGAAGTGAGGCAACTCGTTTGGGGATCGGATGAATCTTCCAGCAAGTTTGATGGGTTCAACTTCAATTGGTGGTGGTGGGTTGTTTTTCTCTTAATCTCTGACTTTCTCTCTCTCTAAACCCGACTCTCTCTCTTGATTGTTTGATAAGTGGTGTGGTGATGGGTTTGATTGTTTGATCGGTGGAGGTGGTGGCTGGATTTTTCTGTCTTTCCGTGGGGGTTGGTCGTTCGTTGGTTTTGTATTTATGTTTGTTTCATAAGAAAATTTCTAGGTTTGGGTGGAAAGAAAATTTTTGGATTTGGGTGACAATTTATGGGTTTGATCGGTGGAGGTGGTGGCTGGGTTTGTGTTTATGTTTGTTTGTTAAATGTGAGTTATTTTAGTGTTTGGTTTGAAAGAAAATCTTGATTTTTAGTGGAAAATGTTGATGATTGTTCAAGGAAAATTTATAAGGTTGGTTGGGTTTGTTGTTATTGTGAGCCAAATTGGCTGGGTTTGTGTGTGTGTATGTTTGTTTCATAACAAAATTTTCGATTTTAGGTGGAAAGAAAATGTTGTGATGAAAATCTTAGGCATCGACTTTTTAGATGTGAATTTTTTTAGTGTTTGGTTTGAAAGAAATTTTTTGGGAAAGATGTTGAATGCCCAGATATTTTTTGTGTTCTTAAGTTCTTGTGATCTAGGTTCATGTTTTTGAGTTCTTGTGATTGGGTTTATGTTTTTGTGTATTCATGTTCAAATATCAATCTATGTATTTTTATGTTTTTAATTTTGTTTTTAATTTTTTAATTTTGTTAAAATTGATATATATTTATATTTTAAATCAAACAATGACGTGGCATGTTGATGTGGTTTACTATTATTATTATTTTATTAGACACGTCAGCATATAACATGCCAACAGTGCACTCCGTCTGCCACGTCTAATTTTTTTGTTACTGGGTTGATGGCAAGGACCAAAACAAAACCGATTTTCTGAAATCAGTGACTAACATAGGAGCAAAATCAATTTAGGGATCAAATCGAAAATCGGCCCAAAATGTAGGGATCAAAAGTGTATTTTTGCCAACTTTTTTTTTACTTGGCAAAGTGATTAAAGTGGTACTAGACAATTACTTTTTTTTTTTTTTTGTTGAGAAAAAAGGTAAGTGAAATATTTGTGAGGGGTCCGAGGACCGAGGAGGATTGGATTAGGGAGTAGATTGCTTAGTCCAAATCCAAAGAGATAGATGTGCTCCGAGGGTATCACCCACCTGAAGATGGAAGCAAAATCAAGACAATTGGCGTCTTGTGATGTTCTAGGGTAAGGAGAAGGGGTAGCAACGAAGGCAAGGAAGAGAGGAGGAAGTTTCCTAGAAGGAACACTTTCCTCCTTCGCATTGAATGCTCTGCACCAACCTTATCAGCTGTATTAATGAAAAAATGACCCCTAAACAGTAACTTCACAGCTAGCAGTCCTTTCCACCACTTTCAGCAAAGTTTTGATGGGACAAGTATCCTTAGGAACGCTTGGAGGCATACAGAAGGAGGGCCAGGATGCAAAGAAGGGGGATATAAAAGGAAGGGAGTCTCCTAGAAATAAGGATGGACATTTTTTTTATGAAATAGAAAAACGAGAAAGTGAACAGTGCATTATCTGGTATAGAACTTAAACATTATATATAAGAAACTAATCCTCGGACCTGCCCGAGGAGAGCTTTTCTTCTCATTCTCTACTTATGTTATTCATTTCTGTTATCCTAGGCTCTTCGGTCTTATAGACTTGAACCTTGTTTAGAATTGCACTTGAAATATTTTCCCACTCTCTAAAGAAATTCTATTATTTGGGCTTAGTTTGAAGGATAAGGTACCACCGTTCTTAGTGGGCTTGGGCCTTTATTTTCTGAGTACTTATAGTATTATTAAAATAATTAAGATAATTCGGATTAACCACTTTAATAAATGGATTTTACTAATATCTGTCCTTATGGTATATATTAGTGCATTATTTTAGAAATTGTTTTACAGGAAAATGGAAAAGTGACTTACTTTTTTGAAAGTTTTTTCAATTTTCTATAAAAATTTTCCTAAAATGAATAATTGATGTATGCACTAAGGGGATTTTTTTTATAGGGGCAGCTTAGTAATTTTGATATTGGGGTTAGCAATATATATATACCTTATGGCAAAAACCCTAGCCACCGTAAAAACACATTTGTGGTCTTATAGATTAGAAGTGGAAGTCTTATAGATTAGAAAGGCTAGGGAGAAGGCTGTGTAGGTTTATTAAAAAAAAAAAAAAAAGAAGCTTGATTTTCTATTCGTTTAAGAAGTAGAAATCGTATTGGTTAAGCTTTACCACATTAGGGTGTCTGTGGAAATATTTTACAATTGGAGATAAAATTTTAGAGGGAAGTTTTTAGTTCTTATAAGCATGTAATGTAAAAAAACTTCCTCCTAATTGGTTTTATTTTGCTTATATTACTGTATTTTAGCTGTAAAATATTTTTTTACAATTGTTTTAGCTACATTGATTTAAAGTAAAGAATAAAGAACCATCATAAATGTTTTTGATTACTATATATATGATTTATATATGTATTTTGAATGGGATAAATATTTATTTGAACTATGATTTTGAACAATCTGACTATACTTTGACTCTGATACCCAATCAATGAGGGTTATTCATTGGTACCAAAACTAGCTTTATCTAGGGCATCACGAGCCTATCGTGTTTCTGGACCCAACTAATGGGGGATATACATTAGTACGGAACTAGTTTTATATGAATCTGATTCCTAGTCACAGGGATATAGCGTGACCATAGTTATATATATATATACACAAACAAATAAAACATTGTTAAGAATATGAATATGTTTGAACTTATGAATTATTTTAAGTCTATGAAACTTCTTATGTTTTTGGAACCCATTGTAAATTATAGCTTTTGATATATGGAAAATTGATTATCTTCTAATCAATCTATGATATATTTTTAAGAATAAAATATTTGACCAATGTACAATTTACAATTTTACTGATCTATTTGCTTGATCCAACTTTTTAGGACTTCAGTTACTTATTGAGTTGTCAACTCAGGCCCCTTTTCCCCTCCAGTTTCAGATTATAAAGAATAGCAAGTTTTGGTACTTTTACTGAAGTTGTACGCATGAAAGGAGATTAGGAATTTTTGAAATAAGATGATCTTGTAATAATTAGTATATCTTTTGTTTAACGGTCATGAGGTTTGGATTGTTGTTCTATTGGTACTTTGGAGATCTTCTGACAATTGCATTATTGAGAATATTTTTGGATTTATTGATGAAATTTTCTTTGAGGATAATCTTTTTAGTTGTTAAGGAGACCTTGCACACTTGTAGGGTGAAAACTTTATAAGCGTGTGGCCATTGTCACGTGCCTATCTTTATGGTTGGGTTCAGGGCATGACAATTTTATGGTATCAGAGCCAGGTTTGATCTATGGGGATTCTCACAAGTCTAATTACTGAATGATAGTTAGGATATGTCCTATTCAAAATTTGGTGTGCTTGATCATTATTAGGGAATTGGCAATTGCAGAACAATTTAGGGGTTAGGGTTTGATGTTAGAGCTATGATTCCTCGATTTTAGTTTATATGGAGTTAAGGAATTGACAAAAAAATTTGTGGTGTGAAGGAAAATCAATTTGTGGTTATTGCAATTCACATTATATTATATGTTTTGATATAAATTTTGAGGTTGTTTAAAGAATTTAGTTACGATATCGGTGAATTTCCTTGGATTCTAATGTCAAGGACTGACTTTCTTTTGGATCATTATTCTTTAGGGTTGATTTGCATAGATTACATAGCCTAATTTTTGGGTAGGATAGTCCTTAAATGTTTTTGAGACATGTTTGTTCCTTAGAAGTTTGAGGTCCTTCTTTTGGACTTGGAAGATTGTTTAATATTATGGGGAATAAATTTTGATGCTAGAATGTAATTCATTGATTTTAGTTGATAAGAGTTAATGGATTTACTAAATAGAACTTGAAGTGTGTAGGAAGCAGTGTTTATGATATTATAAAATTGGATTAGTGAACCATATTTTGATTGGATATTGATGGATTTGGGTGGCAAGAGAGTATATTTTGAAAGACTAATATAGTTTGAATTATAGTCAATTATAGTACACTTTGTTTTATATTGGCGGATGGTTAATGATTATAATGTTGCATTGTACTTTAAGTTCTAGGCTGCTGGGACAACATTATCTGCAAGATAAAAAAGAAAAAAATGAAAGAAAGAAGGGGGTTTGAGATATTTCATGAACTGTTCCTTTCTAGAGGATGTACACTTAGAGATTATGATTTCATAGTAACTAGTATATTTATGAGGAGCTCAACTCTTCAATGAGTTCAGACCATGCATTATCTGGAAGTTAAAGATTAATAAAAATTTTACTTAATTGCGAAGGTGATTTAATTATATGATTAAGATAGACATTCTATCTTAACCAAACCCTTAACAAATTCTGAAAGAAGTTAGGGGTAAAAGTTGTGTTATTGAAGCTCAAACCATTCGCAAACGATTCAATTTAGAATATTAGTACCCATGCCACGGGTGGAAATTAGGCTTTGGTGGGTCATTTGAAAGTTATGGACTATGAAGTTAAGTTGGGTATGGAAGGTGGGTATTTGGAATAAGGCAGTCATTTGAAAGTTACACAGGCTAATTGGGCGGAACTGATTTAAGTTATGAGCAGCTTGGACCTTAGGAATGAGAGTTATAA
The DNA here is from genome assembly GCA_030021035.2 of Notholithocarpus densiflorus. Classification (NCBI taxonomy): domain Eukaryota; kingdom Viridiplantae; phylum Streptophyta; class Magnoliopsida; order Fagales; family Fagaceae; genus Notholithocarpus; species Notholithocarpus densiflorus. The sequence continues at coordinate 5,240,984 of JARYZH020000019.1, forward strand.
AGGTGCTGTTAATAAGCTACTTAATTGGACATCCTTTACTAAGGAAACTTTGAACAGCCGTTGACCAATGATGTTCGTAGAACAGTCCTGGCATTCCATCCGGGGCCTTCCTAATTTCTTCTTCTGTTGGAACTCTAATAAGCTCTTCATTCTCATGTTCAAGAATAGGAACTTGGGGAGAAAACATGTGATGTGTGGGTAGTGCACTAGTTAGTTAGTGGGTACATGGTGTACGTTTTTAGACCCCTTAAAACACAACCAGATTGACCTAGTTAATTAGTCAAGTGATTACTTAATCAAATTATTCAAATCTAGATTAACACAAATATATCATATCATTGTAAAGTGCGGAAAATAAATAACACAACGATATGATAACCCAAGAAAACCAAATCGGTACAAAACTTGGGGAGTATTTAACCCAACTATCCTCAAGGTAAAACAGATCCACTATGAAAGAATTGAAGTTTACACAATAGCGACTTAGACCACTAACATCCTATTGCTACCTCGAGTAGGAAACTTACTACCACGATTACGTGACTGCTTCGAGTCCACGGACTACTTCTTTCTTGGATACACAGCAACCACAAGTACACCACTTGTGTTTTCTTTAAGCTCTTTATGCAGCAACTGAAGCGATCACCAAGATACAATCTAAGAAAAATAAATTACATTGCTTTATTTCCTAGTTACATTCTAAGAAATGTAAAATTACATGTAAAATAGCAAAGTCTAGAACCCTTGATCTTGGTTCGGAGGCTAATTTACAAGATGGGAAGGGATTAAGCACCCATCTTGCCCGGTAAAACCGGTCTCCTAGGTTAAGGTGGCCAATGTCATGTCATGTCAAACAAATACAAAGAATATGTTATATAAACATGTAATTTGCAAGAATTGTAAACAAATATATATTGGGGGAATTTGACACAAAGAGAAACAAAAAATGAAACTTGTTAGATAACAATTTTAATGTAAAAAGAAAATGAAGGTCATGGCATGTTCATCCAAGAGATCAATATAAACAAAGAATTCCTAGCCTAGACATGTTCATCTAAGCATGTGAAGGAAAAACAAAGTTGTCATGTTATTTGTCATCAACATAATTGCAAAGAGAAACAAATAAAAATAAAACCTTTAAGCATATTTGATCATCCAAGCAATTATGAAAAGAAGTAAAGAAAAATCCCTTAGATATGTTTATCTAGAGAAAATCAAAATACTTTGACATGTTTGTTCAAGCATTTTTTTAAAAAAAAAAGTAAAATAACTACCTAGACATGTTCATCTAAATATTCAAGAAAAATTTGTGTTTTAACCTAGAAGTGTTCATCTAAGCATTCAAGAGAAAATTGTGTATTACCTAGAAATGTTTGTCTAAGCATGTAAGAGAAAATCAATAAGACATATAGGCATGTTCATCCAAGCATAGCACAAAAGAAGTGAATAATGATTTGTAAGCATTTATTCTAGCATGTATATAAAAAATTAAAAAACACAATTAACTACTTACCAGCATAAATTAAAAAGGGGAAGTGATCACTTAAAGGGCTAGGGAGAAAGCAAGGAAGTACTAAACTACAACCAAAGTAGGAACAATGGTTGCTCAACAGCTTTTCTTTTCTGCTTTCTCACTAGCTCTTTAGAGAGAATTTCGGGGTCCAGAAATGGAAGAGGTCTTCTCTATTTATAGGGGAAGGGATGGCTTAGCTTTAAAGCTAAGTTATTAGCTTTCTTCTGAAGCTAAGGGAGGAGATAACCTGTTTAAATGAGCTGGAACGGATTTGGTGTTTGATCCCCATTCAAATTTCGAAATGATGCTGCACCTGCTTCATATTTTGGCTCTAATTTTCCGTTCAAAATTCCAATTGATTCAAGATGGGTTTTTTTTTGAAATGAAATTCAATTATCTACAACTTTTTCAGAAATAGAGAAAGACAAATTTCAACGTTATCCATGCCAAAAATGTGTTCCAAATTGCTGCTGAAAATAGTAACGTCCTTTAAGCATTTTTGAATTTTTTCCCAGGATGTCTATTTTTCTTTATCCAATTTATTTTTCAAAAATCTTTCTTCTGAAGCAAAGTCTATTAGATAGGCTTGAAAAAATTTGATGTTGATTCTCATTTGAAATTTTGAGAGAAAATTGAAGATAATGCTGAATTTGTATTATCTTCTGCACCTGTTTCGTATTTTGGAAATAACTTGCTGCTCAAAATTCCAATTGATTCGGGATTGATGTTTTTTTTAAAAGGAAATTCAATTCTCTACAACTTTTATAGAAATAGAGAAATCCAAATTTCAACGTTTTTCAAGCCAAAAATGCGATTCAAGTTGCTGCTGAAGATAATTACGTTCTTGTGCATTTTTTGAATTTTTCCTATCTCCAAAATTTTTCAAAAGAGCAGATAAGATGCCCTAAAGGAAAACATTTTTTTTTCTTCTTAAAAAAAAATGAAATAAAAATGAAATCCAATCAAAAATCACACTTAATTAATTTTAAATTAATTCTTGTGGGAACCAATCAAAATTAAGTGTTTAAGATAAGACGTGATCGGGCCCATCGTGTAGGTGAGCCATGATCGTCGAAAATTGTTTGTATGACAACTTTCGATCAAGTGGTCTGATCAAAACCCATGACATACCATTATGATTGTTAGAGCATCAAGATTTGTTTTGTATCACAAATTTGAAGATCTACCGGTTGGTTAAATGCAAGTTGTAAAATTGGGTGTCTACAGCATGCGTGCACATATGCGTGTGTCTGTGGCTTTTATTTTCCAAAAATAGCTTATTTAGTTCATAAAAGAGTTATATTTTCCAAAAACACTTTCATCAAGTTAATTTCAATTTGATTATGTACTAAACCAACCTTGGGTTTTAGAATTCCAACATCATTGAGGAATGGGGGCCCAAGTCGTAAGGGGTACAAAATGTGGTGTCTATGACTTCCAAGAATCCACTAATGAAGAACAAGTGGTTACAAGTATAAGGAATCTTACCACTACCCTAGACTATCCCAAAATATCAACCTAGAGTTGAAGCTTTACTCCAATCTCCAATTGGACTTGATTTTGTAGAGATTTCTTCCTATATGCACGAATCCCAGTATGTGTTTGACTTTCCAGCAACTGATGTTTGTTGTTGGATGCAAAGTTCTTTTCTTCAAAGCACGTTGAAGATCTGGAAGCATTTGGTTACAAAACCCTAAGGTGTACAAGAACGCAGTAGCTTCTCACAGATTATATGAGTTCTCTAATTTGAGTCTCGTTACTTTTCTTCACTTGTTTCTTGGTTCAATCTTCGTGCCTTTAATGATACTACTTGTTTCGTCTTATCAACACACTTTTTGATATCCTAAACACATCTTAGATTTATCCAATTACAAGTAAAATGCATTTTGTCAAAAGATATGATAATACATAGAAAACATGACCCTACCAATCTCCTTCTATGGCAATCTGTGAAAAAACCACAAAAACAATTATGAGAGAAAATTAACTTTAACTTAACAATCTCCCCAATCGATTTACATAGAAAGTACATAAGTCTAACTAATACTATGAGCTTTTGAAAAACTTTGCGAAAAGAGAGATCATCATATGAAAGACTTGCAACCTGTCTTAACTAAAACACTAAACAAGATCCATCAAGGCATTAAGTGTGAAATAGAGACAAGTTATACAAACTAAGAAACATGTGTATAAAGTAAGAAAAGAAACAACACATGTGAGATAAAGAGTAAAACACATACATTATCATCATCATCATCATATATATATATATATATATATATATATCAATAAACCACAATGTATATAAAAAGGTTACAAAACCAATAAGTACAAGTAACGAGTAAATAATACATCAAAATCCTCACTACATCCCTCAAACTCTCCCCCCATCAACAAGTCTAGCTCTCCCCCTAGCAACTAGCTCTCTCATAACCAAAACTACTCCTCCATTTTTGTCATGAGTGACAAAGGGTGAATCCCTAAGAGGGTGCCATCTCATCATCATAGTCCAATCTAGAGGCATCATCATCATCATTATCATCATCTCCACTAGCAGAAGAAGTGGTCGAAGTCTCACACTTTGGAGAGGGAAAAAATCCACTAAGGCGAGAATGACGACAAGCTATCTAACCAATCTGAGTGTTCATCTGACATATCTCATCAGCAAGACGGTCTAGATGATCACCATAAGAGGCATGAATGTCTCGAATGTCGCCAATATCACCCCGAATGAGATGAAGTTGATCAAGGGATGGCAACAAGAGAGGCCTCTACTCCAGAAGATGATGAAAATGGTGGAGTAGATGAAGAGGGGGGGACGAGAAATGTAGGCAACATCCTCTGTAGCACAGAACTCAGCCTCTTCCTGGTGAACGAGAGTAGACTCTTATTGAGGATGCTTGGCCTTGGCCACAAGTTATGCAGATCTTCTAACCAGAGATTCCTTACTAATAGCACCCATAATATGGAATGGAGGAAAAGAAGGAATATGAATATGTGCATGCATAAGAATACTTGTGATAGCTGAGGGAAAGATGAGTTTATCACGTGTAGCTATCTCTTGATAGATATCAAAAATGAATATTATCATGTGAAAGGGAAAGTCTATAGATAGACCTTCCAAGAGAGAGAAAAGAAAACAAGCACGAGGCTCAGTGATAGAGTTATAGTGAGAATAAGGAGTAAGAAAAAAAGTCATCACCATTTTAAAAATCCGTGGACTCTTAGCAAAATCATGGGTGACAAAGTTAAGAGTGTCTCCCCAAGACATAGGGCGCTCACAGAAGTGAGATGCAAGCTCATCTCTAGATAGAGCTCTGAGCACAAGAGACCCAAAATAGTCAGGATCAACCACCCTAGGAATGTGGAGTACTTCAGAAATTAGCTCCAGAGTAACAATGATACGTGTACCTCGAAATACAGTCGTAAACCAAGTAACAGAGGTATCGATAGTATGTATGTTGGAGTAGAACTCCTGTATAAATACGCTGAGACATTTGGCGTGTATTTCACAGAGAAATTCCTAACCACGTGATCTAAATGATCAGGGCAGAAGAGTATCTGAAAAATCAGATACGATAACTTGTCGTTTAGCATGAATCGATTGGCTAGAAAAGTTCTCTTCAAAATCTCGTGTCACGAAATCGTTCATGAGAGAGAAGAGAAGAAGTAGAAGAGGAACCACATCTAGAGATAGGGGTTTTAGACAGGATAGATTTTCTAACTTTAGGTGACATAGTAAGGAACACTAAGGTAGAAAAGAAACACACACACACACACTTAGAAGTAAGAAAAGAAGAAAGAACAATGCAAGGAAATGCATAAGCACGTGACGTGTGAATTTAAGAACATCATGGGCAAAAACCCAATCCAAACTACATCACTCACAAGTTTAATAGGCGATGATAGAAGTATACTACTGTATGTCGGAAGCAAATTTTTGATGATCATGTTGATTTAGTCTTTCTCATTGGGCCTATTGACCATCTTGGAGGCCTTCCCCTTCCACTTTGTCATGTACTCGGAAAAGGTCTCTCTAACCCTTTGCTTAGTGGTCACTAATTCTATTAAAGTCATGTCAATCATGGTGTTAAAGATGAATTGATCCATAAATAATAGGCCAAAAACGTATTGACCCCTTGTGATGAATTAATTGATTAATTAGCCAAGTTTATTAATTAATCAAATTAACATGCAAATGCGTGGTAGCACAAACAAATCACCAATTAAACTAAGTGCAGCGGAAATTAAATTGACACGATGATTTGTTTACGAATGGGAAAAAACTACACGGAAAAAACCCCACCAGGTGATTTTCAGGTCACCACTCCTGAAATTCCACTATTATCACAACAAGCGGTTACAAGTAAAGGAATCCCAGTACCTTCTACCAACCTACAGTTGAACCCTTACCCCAATACCCAATTGGACTTGTTCTGTAGTGACAATTTCCCTTTTTGATGCATGGCTCCCAGTACGTGACTAACCAATTGCATGGATCCCAGTACGCGACTTCAATCACCAACTAGAGAAGGTTGTTGGCTGCAAAGTTCTTCAGTTCATCCCAACGATGAAGATCAAGAAGATGCTTGGTCATAAAACCCTACGGTGTACAAACACAGCAACTTCTTCACAAGAGAGATGAACTAGGGCAAATTCTGTCTCCAGTCACAATTTGTTTGAACAAACTTTGCTCAACACTTGTGCAACTTTTGTCCACTTTGATGGCCCTTAAAATAATCGTTTTATATGTCTAGGGTTGTGAGAAAAGAAAGCCTAAACACATAATCACAGATTAGAGTCAAAACAGAACTGAAAATCTGTTTTTCATAAACCTCGACAGATGCCTATTTGTCGAGATGCTGTCGAGCAGCTATCAAGCCATGGGGCTGGAACAGCTTCTTAAGCTTGATAGATACTAGCTGTCGAGCTTTAATGACAGGCACTTCTTCAGCTTGTTTCTTGGACAGACTCGCATGGCTTCAACACTTGATCTTGAAACAAAGTCTCTTGAAGTATTAAACACATCCTAGATTTACCCAAATACAAGTAAAGTGCATTTTGTCAAAGGATTAGCCAATTACATAAAGTAGTGACATATGTTCCTAACAAGTGAATCACATATGTCCTAACAAGTGAATCACATATGTCCTAACAATCTCCCCCTTTGGCAATCCGTGACAAAACCACAACAAACAAATAAACATATGAAAGAAGTTATAAATCACTCAACTCATATTCACTTGTTGAATACAATAAAATCTATCATAACACAAACTCTTGAAAAACTTTGTAAGAAGAGAATTTATGGCAAGTAGACTTTGACAACCTGTATTTCTAAAACACTTTAAACAAAACTCATTAAGGCATCTTTGTGTGAAACAGAAATAATAGATTGCATACAAGTAATAAGAAGCATGTGCATAAAGAGAGAAAAGAAACAACACATGTAAGAGTAGGTGAAAAAAACATACATCAACATATAAAGAAGATAAGTACAATATATGTCAATAATGGTCACAAGACCTAAGGTACAATAATAAATGTATCTAAAAAGGAGAAAAGAAAAAGATACAAATAATCCTCACTACATCCCTCAGATATCAACATTCCCCCTAACAAAAAGGTACTATACTAACTCTCCCCTTAAGAAAGACTACTCTCATATCCAAAACTACTCCCCCTTTTTGTCACGAGTGACAAAGGGTAAAAGTGTCAAGTAGACATCTCATCGATAGAGCTAGCATCTCCATCATCATCATCATCATCAGAAGCATCATCGTCATCACCATCATCATCAACCTCAGCCTCAGAATCAGAAGCCACTAGAGGAGGTGGAGGAGAAGCCTCAGGTGTGAAGCCACCCATGATCGCCTGACGCTGTGCAATACGACCAACACGAACGTTCACCTGATATAGCTCTGTAGAGAGAGTATTAAGGCGAGCATCCATACGCTGAAGCTGCGTCATGATGTCTCCTAGAGTCACATCGCCCGTAGAAGAGGAGGGAGCGAATGTGGATGGAGCATATCAGGATAGAGCCGAACGGGAGGGAGGAGTTGCTGACCCAGACTGCCTCGACCTAAACTGCGCCTCGCTACGTTTAACGGTAGCGGCGTCTATGGCACACATGAAAGTGAAATGGTCGGACGCTGGAAAGGGAATAGAAAAATGGCGTAAGATCCTCGTGATAGCGGAAGAAAAGATGAGCTTATCACGGGACGCCGAATCCCTATGGACATCTATGATAGAAAGAATAAAGTGAGAAGGGAAATCTATAGTGAGATGCTCAAGAAGGGACAACAAAAATCGAGCACGAGACTCTGTGATAGAGTTATAGTGAGAAAGAGGGTGAAGAACAAATGTCATAACCATGTTAAAAAATCGAGGGCCTTTTGCAAAGTCCGTACAGTAAATGAACTGACGCTCAACCCAAACAGAAGGGCACTCACAAAAAGTAGATTTGAGCTCATCCTTGGACACAGTCCTCAGACGCTCACAACCAGGATAGTCAGGAAGCACTATCCTAGGGACACGGAGCACATTGGATACCAACTCCGGTGTGACAACAATGCGCGTACCTCGAACGCGAGTATGAAAGAGAGGTACTGAAGAATCAAATCCATGCATGTTGGAGTAAAACTCCTGAACAACACGGATGGACATGTGACCGAGACGTCACATAGTGACTCCCAACCCCGACTGTGAATGACATCGGGTAGGTCAGTGTCGGCGAAGTACACTAAAATGACTCGGCATTCAAAATGAATGCCTCGTCGAGAAAAGTTCTTCGAGAAAGCCTTTTAGGCATCCTCATCACAGAACCGAATATGAGATGAAGTAGGATCAGAGGAAGAAAATGCCCCAGAACGAAAAGAGTTCCAAGATGGAGCAGACTTACGTTTTGGTGCCATAGACACGACTAACGTAAACAGAAAAGAGAGAGAGAGAGAGACAATCAGAAAAGTCCCAAGCAGTTCAAATATAGCAAGTATATTGAAAAGAGAGTACGAACGCATTGGAGATGCATGAACATATGACATGCAATATAAAAACATCATGGGCTCAACCCAATCCAATCCTACCAGCACACAATCAATTTGCACACATCTAAATGCATGATAATAATATTATAATGCACATGAGATGCAATGCATGAAGTTTTAAGCTCATTTAAGCAAAAACCCATCCCAAAATTTCAACAAAAACTCAACAATTTTGAAAACCCTAAAATTTTTCAAAATCACTAAAACCTAGGTTTCAAAACACTTGAACTTTTGAGTGACTTGGTAGCTGTGTGATGGCGAGGCGTACGACGTGGCTGCTATTTAACCTTAAGATGGAATATAAGCCTGGAATGCGGCTGTTAGTTTACCCACTATAGATCAGGAACTTGAAATTTTCAATGACTTAGTAGCTGTGTGATGGCGAGGCGTATGACGCGGCCGCTATTTAACCTAAAGATGAAACGTGAGCCTTGGGCGCGGCCACTAGTTTACCTAGTGTAGATTAGGAACTTGAACTTTTTAGTGATTTAGCAGCTATATGATGGCGAGGCGTATGGCGCGGCCTCTATTTAACCTTAAGATGGAATGTAAGCCTAGAACGCGGCTGCTAGTTTACCTACTGTAGATCAGGAACTTAAACTTTTGAGAGAACTGGTTGCTGTGTGATGGCGAGGCATACGACGCGGCAGCTATTTAACCTCAAGATGGAACGTGAGCCTAGGGTGCGGCCACTAGTTTACCCATTGTAGATCAGGAACTTGAACTTTTTAGTGACTTGGTAGCTATGTGATGGCTAGCCGTACGGCGTGGCCGCTATTTAACCTCAAGATGGAATGTAAGCCTAGAACGCGGCTGCTAGTTTACCCACTGTAGATCAGGAACTTGAACTTTTGAGTGACTTGGTAGCTGTGTGATGGCGAGGCGTACGGCGCGGCCGCTATTTAACCTCAAGGTGGAATGTAAGCCTAGAACGCGGCCGCTAGTTTACCCACTGTAGATCAGGAACTTCAACTTTTGAGTGACTTGGTAATAATGGGCCAGGGCCCGTTTTGCTATGCTCAGGCCCGTGGAGTAGTGGGGTTAGAGAGTTTGGACTGGCCTATTATCCCAATGGGATTATGTCGCCGGCCTGCTTGTGCGCAAGCCTGACATTCCCAATATGTAGATCAGGTAGGGAGAGTTATGGCAGACTGGGCATCTCAAAAATTACATACATAAGTGGCCTTTAGAATCTTCATCGTCTGAAGACTCATCTGTGTCACTGCACTTGGCCATCAATGCCATGCTCTTTCCCTTACTAGTATTCCCTATCCTTGTCAAACCCAACTCATAGGTATGCAGGATTGCCAACCAGCTCTGTCAAATGAATTTTATCAGTATCCTTTGATTCCTCAATCGCGGTGATCTTGGCATGAAATATCTCGAATAGAGATCTGAGCACCTTTCTAACAATCTTTGGTTTGGGAATGGTTTCCCCAAGATTAAAGGCTGAGTTCACTATGTCCTTGAGCTTGGCATAGAACTCATCGAATAACTCATCCTCCTCCATCTCAATCTCTTCAAAGCTTGTAGTAAGCCTCTGAAGCTTCAAATCCTTGACAGCCTTAGTTCCTTCATAGGTTGTCTAGAGGATGGTCCATGCTTCCTTAGCAGTTTCAATAGAGGATATCTTCTTGAACTCCTCATTCGTGACCGCACTGAATATAGAATTCAATGCCCTGCTGTTGAAGTTAGCCGCCTTGATTATAGCATCATCCCAATCGGCCGGCACTTCCTTTGGCTTGGTCCAGCCTATCTCCACAGCTTGCCACACTTTCTCATCTAATGACTACAAGAAAGCTTTCATGTGTACTTTCCAGTATGCATAGTTAATGCCATCAAATAAAGGAGGTATAATAAGAAACTGTCCTCTATCCATGACAAACAGGGGTCAATGGATCACACAACAAAGATTAAGACCTAATCAGAGTGTGCCCATTCTGATACCACTTAATAGGCCAAGAATGTATTGACCCTTCGTGATGAATTAACCAATTAATTAGCCAAGTTAATTAATTAATTCAATAAGCATGCAATAGGCGTGGAAGCACAAACAAATCACCAACTAAGTTAATATGCATTGGAAAATAAATTGACACGGTGATTTGTTTACGAATGGGGAAAACCTACACAGCAAAAACTCCACCGGGTGATTTTAAGGTCACCACTCCCGAGAATTCATTATTATCCAACAAGTGGTTACAAGTAAAGGAATCCCGGTACCTTATACCAACCTACAATTGAACTCTTATCCCAATACCCAATTGGACTTGTTCTGTAGTGACAATCTCTCATTTCAATGCACGGCTCCTAGTACGTGACTAACCAATTCGATGTGCGGATCCCAGTACGCGGCTTACACACCAACTTGAGAAGGATGTTGGCTGCAAAGTTCTTCAGTTCATCAACACGATGAAGATCACGAAGCTCCTTGGTTACAAAACCCTACGGTGTACAAACACAGCAGCTTCTTGAAGAGGAAGATGAACTAGGGCATATGTCTCTGGTTCACAATATGCTTGTGAAAAACTTTTACATCAAGTTGCACCCCTTTGCATCAGCTGTGACGGCCCTTAAAACAATCCTTATATATGTGTTAGGGTTGTGAGAAAAGAAAGCCCAAACATCTATACATGGATTGGATGAAAATCAGAACTGAAAATCTAATTTTCTTAAATCTTGATAGATACCCTATCTATCGAGCAGTTGTCGAGCATCGGGCTTAAATAACCTTTTAAACCTCGATAGATACTAGCTACCGAGCTAACTGTCGAACTTTAAAAATCCAGCACTTCTTCACTTGATTCTTGGACAGACTTGCATGGCTTTAACACTTGAACTTGAAACCTTATTCCTTGAAGCATTAAACACATCCTAGATCTACCCAATTACAAGTAAAGTGCGTTTTGTCAAAGGATTAGCCAATTTTATATTGACATATGTTCCTAACATGATTCACATATGTCCTAACACATGTTTTCATAACATCTTGCATTGTAGCACTCGTTTATATTTCTTAAAATTAAAAAATCTCCCCACGCATATGAGTGTGTGTGAACCTAACTATACGTGTATGCGTTTCACGCGCATATGTATGAATGTACATTTATGTGCATGCATGCATGCTCGTGTGAAAACATGCAAGTATGTTTATGTTTACATATCTACTTATGCACGTGAACAAAAATACTTTCCAGGATCATCATAGCATAAATGATAAAAACACAAAAAAAGATATATATATATATAAATATAAATGCCAAAAATATAATAATAATGATAAATTCGAGCCTTGTTTCCTAGATGCTTTGCTACTAACATATTTGCAGAAAAAAAAAAAAAAAAAAAATTTTCTTCGTGCCAAAGAATGTCAAAGCACTCAAAGTTCCATTTTAGGTAAAAATGACCAAAATGCCCCTAGTCAACCTAGGGTAGACCAAAGGTCAAAATTGGTCAAAGTCATCCCAAAACAACATTTTTCATGTTTTTACATCAAACCCGAGGTTATCAAAGATTTTTGTTAACTTTGACCAAGTTTGACCCGAGTTTAACTCCAGAAAGCGACCTAAAAACCTAATTTTGATCCGACTGTCAAAATGGGTATGAACCAATGTCATTACGAAGATTATTAAATTCCCTTTCCAACGACTATTCATGGGTCGAAATCGAAATTAAAATAGTTAAGATATCTTGAAAATTGTGTTGGGCGTGTCAGCTCACTTCTCGAGGCCATTACTTTTGATTCCACCATTGATTTTCAATTTCTTTAGTGTTCTGGAAACTAGACATCTATACCGTTCCAAGGACACCAATATCATCTCAACCATAGTCCGAGAAGGCCTCCAAATATGCAATCGAAGTTAGACAAGAAAAAGAAAAAATTGCTAACGTCAACGTACCTGACCTTGGGCACCCTAAAGGGCCACCGAGCCTTAGGAACAATGCCAAGCAGTATAAACACCCTCAGACCACCCAAGATTTTAGAAAAAAATGAATTTTGGGCATTTTGGAGCATTTTCTGGGCAGTTTCTCTCTCTCTCTCTCTCTTTCTCTCTAAATCCTATCCAAAACACACACAAAAACCTTTCATTTCTCATTTCTCCCATCAATCAAGAGGTAGTGTTCTTGCTCTCATCTTCCTCTCTTTAGTCTTTGTACCTTGGATTTGAGGTTTAGGGGTGTAGATGTAGCTTTTTAGCTACTATCTACGCCCATTTAATTTTTATAGTTGTTTTTTGCTTTCTTTTATTTTCCTAGCATGTTTTTTGTTTTATCTTGTTTCCTAGCATGTTTTATTGCTTTCCTAGTATGTTTACTTGCTTTCTTAACATGTTTTACTGCTTTGATGTTGTTGGCCTAGCCTTCTTAGGCAAGGATATGTCTAATTTTCGTGCTTCTGCTCTTTGCCATGTTTATGTGCTTCTTGCGATATTTATCCGTGTTAGATCTACGTGTTCATGTGCTTAAAACTTTGTTTGGATGCTATGCCTAGTGCTTTATATATTTATATCTCTTGTGTATGCCTTTTCTTGTGCTTTGGCTTTTGGGGAGGGTGTACATCTAGATTTAGTAATCTAGGCCTATATCCATACACCCATGTTTTTTCAATGAAGGGTTTGGATTAGTTCCTCTTTGCATGGCGTTTAAGGATTCATTTGTCATTCTTCATTCGTCACAACACTGAACAAGGCGTTCAAGGCTTTACTATTAAAGTTAGCAGCCTTGATCTTATCATCATCCCATGATGTAGGAGGCTCAACAGGTTTTGTCCATCCCACTCAAATAGCTAGCTAGACTTTTTCATCTACAGACTGCAAAAAAGCTCTCATACGTATTTTCCAGTATGCATAGTTAGTTCTATAAAAAAAAGGAGGAATAATCAACAATTGTCTACAATCCAAGCCAGCAAGGACCAATGGATCACACAATAGAGATTAAAACATAATCAGAGTGTGCCCGCTCTGATATCACTTGTTGGATTATAAATCGACCTTGGTTAATTAATTCAATTACCGAAGTTGATTAATTAGGTCAAATTACATGCAAATCGTGGAGACACACATAAATTACCAATTAAACTAAAGTGCAGATGAAATTAAATTGACACAGTGATTTGTTGATTAATGGAAAAAACCTCTCACAAAGCAAAAACCCCACCGGGTGATTTTCAAGTCACCACTCCCAAGAATCCATTAATCAAGAACAAGCAGTTACAAGTATAAGGAATTTTACCACTATCCTAGATTATCCCAAAATATCAACCTACAGTTGAACCTTTATTTCAGTCCCCAATTGGACTTGATCTTGTAGAGACTTCTTTCTATATGCATGGATCCCAGTACGTGTCTAACTTCCCAACAACTTATGTTTGTTGTTAGATGCAAAGTTCTTCACTTCAAAGCATGCTGAAGATCTGGAAGCACTTGGTTACAAAACCCTAAGGTGTACAAGAATGTAGTAGCTTCTTACAGAGTATATGAGTTCATTAATCTGAGTCTTTATGTCTTTTATTACTTTAAAATAAAGCTTTTATATGCTCTAGAAGTTTAGTGAACAAAACCCTAGCAATCGAAGTCATCATGGGCCGAAATTCTGATCTGAGAATTCTGAATCTGCGTAACTCGATAGATCGAGAGGTGTTGAGCTTGTGTCAAGAATTACTCATTAAGTCTCGACAGATGCTAATGTCGATCTTGTGTCGAGATTCAATACATATATATATATATTTTTTTTTTTCACTTGTTTCTTGGTTCAATCTTTATGTTTTTAATGATATCACTTATTTTGTCTTATCAACACACTTCTTGATATCCTAAACATATCTTAAATTTACTCAATTAAGTAAAATGCATTTTGTTAAAAGATATGCTAATACATAGAAAATATAACCCTAACACAAAGTGTCAAATTTCAAACCACAAGTAAGTAACTTTAATTTCGGCCAACCATGAGTGGATAAGCTGTAATTTACCCTTATTTATTTTTAATTGATCTCATTTCTAAATTGTTTGTAATAAATTGATGAATGCAGCAGAGTTCCACATCAAATGTTCAGCAGACAGTATTGGTAAAAGAGACCCATGAATTAATGTCTGATTGGTCCAAGTACATTATTCTCCGGGTAATTCTAAGCGTGCGTTACTAGCAAGGATTAGGAAAAGTTTGTCAAGGACATTTTAAACTTCACAGAAATCCCTTCTCTTGGAAACTCCTGATGCAGTCATCAAACATTCGATCATGGGTCTTGAATGAAGGAAATCCCAATTGAGCAATCTTAGTGGTGTCCATGGTATGTGGGTTGTTGTCTCCTTTCTCGTTGCCACACCTACAATGCCATTACAATATTACTTAAAGCAACGCAAAGTTTTAAAATTCCTAAAACTATAGAGGAAGCCTTCTGATGATTCTGCAGAATGTTTTATCAAGCTAAACATAATAAAGTCATTAAGAATTTATGACATTGTTTCACTCACTTGTTTTCAAATGGGTAGGAAGGATATTTGGCCCTGAGAATCTCAATTATTTGGCTCCAGTGAGCTACTGAGCCGGAACATATAAGCCTGCCAGATGCCTTCTTTTCCTCCATAGCTAATATGTGAGCGGCTATGACATCGTCTATGTGCACGAATCCAATCGTTAGATTTGGATATTCGCCTCTGGTACCTAACAAAAAGCTTCTGGAACTTAATTCGTAGGTTAAAAAGGATGTTGAACTTAAGAAAAACTAATCTGATTTGTATTTTTTTTTTTTTTTTTTTTTTTTAAGAAGGATATAAAAATAAATAATAAAAAAACCTGATAGCGGTATGTAGCATTGATTCAATTATGAAAATTACATATTAACATCTTTATCATATTAATAATCTTGGGTGGAATTGGCCAAATCCAACATACTATTTTTTCCTTCGTTTCTTCTTATGCAGAGGACCATTTTTACCATGTAGCATCAAATGCATGCAAGAAATTTAGGTATGGATTAAAATCAATTTTGAAGTACTTTTTTCACTTGAAGAGCCAAAACAAATGTAACTTTTTCTTTCTAATAATGCTTTAAAATTTGGAAAAATTACACTTTACCACCCTAAACGTTTTTAATGTACTTTTTACACCCTAAACCATGATCTTTGTTACACTTTGCACCCAGATGTTAAGTTTACTATTAACTTGGATGAAAAAATATGGCACTACATAAAAAGACCTAATTGCTCATCTTCTCAATGTTTTAAAAACAAAATATAAATTATAATTTATCACCCTAAATTATACTCCTTATTACACTTTGCAACCTAAACTTTGAATTTTCATCTAAGTTAATAGCAAACTTAACAGTAGGGTACAAAGTGTAACATGAGTCGTAGTTTAGAGTGCAAAACGTGCATTCGAAAAGTTTAGGATGCAAAGTGTAACATGAGGTATAGTTTAGAGTTATAAAGTGTAATTTCTCTTAAAACTTGAAAGTATTCTGAATTTTCTTTAACAATGTCTTTGTGATCTACTTGCTTTTCATCCATCATGCCTTGTTGTGAGTGATGAGGATTGAACTAGTTGTACAAAACAACTTAAATTGATCATTAACATCTATTAATATTGGAACATATTAATGGTAGTGAAACTCAACCTTTAATAATGGCCAATATCATGAATAGGGTACTGGTTGGTTGTGGTGTAAGCAAGGGACCAACCACGAAAGATGGATTCACCACTACTAGATCCGTCCCACTCTCCTTAGCAATCCTCCATGCTTCTTTCTCTGCCAAAGTCTTTGCATATGCATACCATAGCTGCAGGACAGCAAGACTTTACTCTAGAATGCATGCAACAGAAAAATAACTTGCAGTTTACATTTCACATTCAAAACAAAAGCTTTGTGGCTCTATATATGATGCAGCAGGAAGTGTAAGTGTTAGTAATTACGTTGTAGCGTTTGCAGTAGTCGGGATCACTCCAATGTGACTCATTCAGAGGAGAAACCTGCTGGACATCATCACGGTATCTTATTGAAGAACAGGAAGAGGTGAGCACTACTCGTTTCACACTCGCTTTTGAGCAGGAGCTCAACACATTCAAGGTGCCCTTTATGCATGGATCTATCATAGTTGCCTACATAAATATCAGTGGCATTTATAAAATTCTGCATTGTATTAATATTTCATTCAAAAAGAATCAAGAAACCAAGGACATTAATGACTGGACATTGACCATCATTGTACATTGGGAGGATTATAATGCGCAATTTTTCTTTGGGATTTTATTCTCTCATATCACGTTTTTGACCTTAGTTATTTCACTTTCAGTTTCATTTGTTAAAATGTGAATATTCTCACATCAATTATAAATATTTGTGTGACAGTTTATATAGACTAGTGTAAATCGATATTTACCCTGTTTCTTTTGGGATCAGTGCGTTTGCCGCTGATTTTTATTTTTTCTTTTTCTTTTACACTAGCCTACATCACTCTTTTATCAAATGAATTGATGTCACTGATGGTAAAATAAAACCGTAAAGGAATCAATATAGTCAGATTATAGTCACTAAGTTGGAAAATTGAGGAAATTTAGGGCTCGTTAGCCCATTTCAAGTAACTTTTTGAACATTTTAAACACACTTACGTACATTTTCACACACTTTTTCACTCATATACATATCAAAAACACCTAAACAACGTTACTTAAACTTCTCTGCCAAACACCCGTTTATTCTTGGTCAACCCAATATATTAACACTTCCAAGTGCATATGACAATTTAGTTGGAAAACTGGTATACTGCATAACATAATTAATAATTTTGCCTGAATGTTGTCGTCATATGGAACAAGCACCGGTGATGCAACATGAAAGACCCCATCAACGCCTTGTAGTACCTCATCAAAGCTTCCTTCTATCCTCAAATCCGCTTTCATGATCTTAAGCCTTTCCTTAGCTCCATTGAACTCCAAGAGAAAACCAACTTTTCCCACATCCCCTGTCAAATAAAGAAGGAAAAAAAATGGTACAACTTTGGAATAGTTATACTATGATTTGTTGTTTTAGCGGACAATCTTGAAGAAAATGGTACCAGTACAACAAAAGATCTAGCATATGTTGACACATACCAGGGTCCCGCACTGTGGTTCTGACAGTATGCCCCTTTTCTAGCAAGTTCTTCACTAGGTAAGCGGCTATGAACCCTGTTCCTCCTGTTACACAATACTCTACCATCTCTCTCTTTCTCTGAGTCTTGGTGCGTCTGTTTACTCTCACGAATCGTTATTATATAGTTGTGATTCAGATGGGTTTAACAAATAGCAATACAAAGACTAGTCTTTTTTTTTTTTATTGCTAAAAAGTATAGGCAAGCCACGCATCATGAATTTCACTTAAATTAATATTACTTTTGTGTAATAGTTGGGTGGAGAAAACATGTGATGTGAGTAGATGATTCACTTGATCCATAAGGTGGTATTATTGTATGGGAACACGGTAGGTTCATTCAATCGTTGTTCGTCTATTCCACAAGGACTAGGTGATCATGGAGAAAAGCTCCAATTGATTTTTTTTTTTTTTTTTTTTTTTGGCTCTCAAAACATATCCACGAAGTCAGAGAAAGAGTTGATTGGGAAATCAGAGTTTCATATCTCTTGAATCGCACAGCAATCCCAAATGTGTTTAAATTTAATTAAATAATTTAATAAACTGTACTTAAATATTTTATCTACGTTGTCAAATTTGTATATTTCATAATAATTAAAGTTCATTAATAACCAAGGGGTTAGCTGAGTAGATTAAGTTCTTGGTCTCAAGCTGTTTAACTGGGCTCGACTAGATGTGCTCTCCTCAGTTCGAGTCTTGCTACCTACACTTTGAAAAGAATTTTTTGAGCCAGCGCTTTACCTTTTCGTAAGTCCACTCAGCGCGAACAGTGATTAGTATCTAATTGAAAGCATTGAGAATACACTAGACTATGCGAGAAAAAAAAAAAAAAAATCATTAATAAAAAACTCAAGAAAATGATCATTTTCTCTAGCATTGTGCATAATTGGTACTCATGAATTGCAAGTGCAGTGTGTTGACACTATACTTGGCATCCGGGCCTGTCCTGTATTAAAATTTAAATTTTGATGCCAGTGCTTTGGACAGTGATGTAACAAGTCTGACACGACACCAGCCGAGGCGGGATTCACATCCCGTGCAATACCTAGGGTATTGCACGGGGTGCAATAGCTCAAATCCTAACCTTCCATTCAATCTAATAGCTCTAAAATAACTCCACGTCATCGATCCGCGTCACTTAGAAAAAAAATCTAATTCACTCTCATTCCTTCTTGCTCTCTCTTTTTTCTTTTCCTGTTTATACCTTTCTCTCTCCAACTCTTCACTCCTCATAGTCCTCTCCTCTGTTCTCTCTAGTTTTCAAAAAATCCCGATGTAGCTGTTGCCGCTTCTGCTCTTGCGCCAAACCACCGTCATCGTACGACCAAGTCTCGAACCAGCCACCATTGCGCCACCCACCGGCCAGCGTTTCTCTCCTCCAACGATCTATCAACCCCTGCTACGCCTTTGCCGGCTCCACTGCTTAGCATCTCCAATCTGTACCGCCAACCCAATCACTTCCCAGTAAGTTCTCTCTCTCTCTGACTTTTCATTGGGAACACGAAAGAAAATAAATTGACATTGGAATTTTTTTGAATTTTTTTTAGTTAGTTTTGAGATTAAGGATTGAAATTAGATGGTGGGTTTTTTTGGCTGTGGGATTTATGGGTTCTTTTAATCTGGGTCTTATTTTTTTTTTTTTTTTGTTGTAAAGTTGTGATTTTTTTTAAAAAAAAAAAAAAAAAATTTCATTCTCATGGTGGTGATTTGTACCAAGACCCAAGAAATTGTTGATGGGTATATTGTTTTGCTCAGTATTATGGGTTGGATTATTTATCTATTTTTGTTTAAGTTTCACTTGTTGGTTTTTCTATTTGATGGTGTGGGTTAGGATGGAAAAAAAATGAAGAATTTAGTCTGTAGTTGATGTCACTGGTAATACCAATTAGAAAATTTTGTTTTGATTTTCTACATGTTGCTCTCATAGTTTCTTCAAGAGAAGATCACTGTAATTTGAGTGTTTGGGTTCTTGGTTTTCCTTTGAACAACTAGTCTTCTGAGTTTTCTTATTAATTTCACCCATTAATTTGTTAATAGTTCTATCATTTTTACTAACTCCTAATAACACTCAAATTCAATCTAATGAGGAAGGCTTCATATATGTGCAAGCATCACACTTGGTTTTGATTTTGCCAAGGATGTGCTCATAGACAAGGCTGTTTCTTCTATTATTTCTGTTCAACTACCTGATATTGTAAAGTTTGTGAAAACCCCATTTGTTGGCAAAGAGGATATTTTTCTTCCAAATATTAGAATTTATCATCTTAATATTGCCTCCTTAGTTCTTTAGATGTTAATAATGGAGAGATGTGCATTGTCTTAGTTGCTTCGGGTGCCACTACAAATTTGAGCATGAGTTGGCAGTTTTCTTACATCACTTGGTTGGTTCAAATTGCAATTACAAATGATGGGGGTGCATTTGTTCAAGTATACAGCAACTAGGCTAATTTTTGCTCTAATTGCAGTAAATTATAGATAAATTTTTGAATTATGGTAGATGTAGTTTTTCTTCTGTTGGGTTGTCTTTGTCTTGGAAATTTCTGTCTGTTTTTAGCCAAGCTTGAAATAAGGGTTGTTCTGATTTCAAAAGGTGTGGGCTGTTATTGTTGTTATTGTTGAAATAAGTCATTTTCATTGTGATTTCTGCTTTTAACAGGAGATTGCTATGATGGAGGAAGAATTAAAGATAAAGACTGAGATTATCAAGAAGCAGGAGAGGCTGATCCAAGGATGGAGAAAAGAGCTGAAAGACCAATTGGACAAGCACAATGCCGAGTTGGAGAGGGTATAGAGTGTGGTTTTTGAGCAATAAGCTTGTAGTGATTCTTCCAATTGGTGGCTAACTTTTCTTGGTGCATCATGCTCCTGGCACTTCTGATGGCATTTTTTAAAAGCTCTTGTTGCCTGTGTAGCTTGTAAATGTGAATTAGAAACATTTCTTGAATCCCTAACAATTTTAAACTCGAACTGTTGCAAGCTATAGCGTTCTATGCAGCGCAATGTATGTGATTTGCCTTTAATGAGCAAAAAAGTGAACGGTCATCTTTAAAGACTGATTTTCCTAACATTCTTCATTAAACATTGGCCAATTGACAATTTCAATTGGCACCTCTTGGAGTTTCCATCGCCTCCTTTCTCCTTTGTATATATTGAAAAAAAACAATCAACAACAAAATTTGCTAATCCAGTTCTATTTTAGTATACCAGTGCAGAATGAAATGCCATGTCAACAGTACCATAAGCAGACCTGGCTGGTAAATTGCACTGCTGTGCAAGCCGGGGGGCAATAATTTTGAGATCTCTTGAGGCACAATTTTGGCTTTATAAGTTTGTGGAATACGCGGAAGGCAATATAGGATAAGCCTTGCAGTTTGCCACCATTTCTACACGCCAGTACAGATTTTCAATATATGGTTAAAAGTTTAAACCATCATCGTGTTCCAAACAGCTGAGATGTCACTAAATTTCAAGGCACTTGAGAGGCACAACGGAAATGAAACTTAAAGGGGGCTGATAACTCAAAAAGGAGTCAGATAAGCTACTTAATTCTTTTTCAAAGGGGTAGAACAACAATGAAAAGATTACAATTACAATGATACACGATCACTTCTAAAGGCTACTTTTGAAAAATGAGAATGTAACAAAGATAACTAGCAAATGAGAAGATATCACATCTAATTCAATAGGTAATAACCGAGTTGAAAATGCCTTTCAGCCTTCCCCCATGTGGATAGAAAAGGTAAAACCTAATTTGTCTATTTCTATGCATATGTGATCAACATTGGATTCTGTTGGGTTATCTTGAAACCTTGGAGTGCCTGCATCGCAGCTGTTGATTGCATCTCATCTGTATACTCCACAAAGGCAATTCCTGGCTTTGTTTCCACCATTCTAACTTCCTTAAAACCATGACATTGGTGGAAGAGCATTTGCAGCATCATAGGAGTTGTCTCATGGGGAAGATTCTGCACAAACAGTATGTTGTTTGGTGGAGCAGGTGCCTCTGGTACCAAAGACTTTACACCACCCGGATAGGGTATTTGAGAGAGCTGCACCATTTTTGAGAGAGAGTGAGAGAAAGCAACATGATAAGGATTGAATTACAAAATATAAAGTATTGACACACCTATACGAAAGCATATAGAGCACAAGGGATTAAGAAAACTGACTAAAAC
The DNA here is from genome assembly GCA_030021035.2 of Notholithocarpus densiflorus. Taxonomy (NCBI): domain Eukaryota; kingdom Viridiplantae; phylum Streptophyta; class Magnoliopsida; order Fagales; family Fagaceae; genus Notholithocarpus; species Notholithocarpus densiflorus. The sequence goes on from JARYZH020000019.1 coordinate 5,262,848, forward strand.
ATGAAACCACATTTCTAATGAACTTAGAAGTGGTCCCAAAAAAGAAAGCATGCTTACTGGAGGCGCAACTCCATAAGCTCCAGCATAAGCAGGATTCAGACCCAATCCAGCTTGAGCATCATGTTGTTCTTTTTTCTTCTTTCCTGCAACAATAAGGAAACATGTAAATCTCAATAAAACAAAAAACAAGTTAAAAGAAAACTAGGTGTAGGCCATACATTTGCCACTCTAGCTAAAAGAAACAAACAAGGGAGTGTCCAGTACTTCTTATATACTCCAAGATAAGCATCCAATACTTAAAATTTTATTTTAAAAATAAAAATTTTAATGTTCCTGAACATGTGGAATAACTTCTTGCATCGTCCTGAACATGTAACATTAGGACATGACCTTCAGTTTAAAGGAACATAATTACAAGTTAAAGCATGGGAAAGGTTTAAAACATATGTTCTGACCAATGTACAAAGAAGGGATGCTTGTCTGATTAATATAAAACAATAAGTTATTATGTTAAGCATTGTATCAATGTCCTAGTTCATCCTACTTATGGAATTTTCACATCAAAATATCTATATCATACTGAATCCAAATCCTGAATCCACATCAATGCTTCATAGTCAACACTTGATTTACCCTTAGAACCATGACAAAAACTTCAAAAAACTGCCAAATAATATATAGTGAAAAACTACATACAACAACAATAACAACAAAAGAGCTTAGTCCTAAAAATCAGAGAGAGACAATAACAAAATTTTCTAATTGGTATTACCAGTGACAACCCTTATTTCAACAATAACAACATTTATTATTTTCTAATTGGTATTACCAGTGACATCAACTACAGACTAAATTCTTCATTTTTTTTCCATCCTAACCCACACCATCAAATAGAAAAACCAACAAGTGAAACTTAAACAAAAATAGATAAATAATCCAACCCATAATACCGAGCAAAACAATATACCCATCAACAATTTCTTGGGTCTTGGTACAAATCACCACCATGAGAATGAAATTTTTTTTTTTTTTTTTTTTTATAAAAAAAATCACAACTTTACAAAAAAAAAAAAAAAAAAACAAGACCCAGATTAAAAGAACCCATAAATCCCACAGCCAAAAAAACCCACCATCTAATTTCAATCCTTAATCTCAAAACTAACTAAAAAAAAATTCAAAAAAATTCCAATGTCAATTTATTTTCTTTCGTGTTCCCAATGAAAAGTCAGAGAGAGAGAGAACTTACTGGGAAGTGATTAGGCTGGCGGTACAGATTGGAGATGCTAAGCAGTGGAGCCGGCAAAGGCGTAGCAGGGGTTGATAGATTGTTGGAGGAGAGAAACGCTGGCCGGTGGGTGGCGCAATGGTGGCTGGTTCGAGACTTGGTCGTACGATGACGGTGGTTTGGCGCAAGAGCAGAAGCGGCAACAGCTACATCGGGATTTTTTGAAAACTAGAGAGAACAGAGGAGAGGACTATGAGGAGTGAAGAGTTGGAGAGAGAAAGGTATGAACAGGAAAAGAAAAAAGAGAGAGCAAGAAAGAATGAGAGTGAATTAGATTTTTTTTCTAAGTGACGCGGATCGATGACGTGGAGTTATTTTAGAGCTATTAGATTGAATGGAAGGTTAGGATTTGAGCTATTGCACCCCGTGCAATACCCTAGGTATTGCACGGGATGTGAATCCGCCGAGGCGCATCTATTCTATTGCTATTTGCTGATTGAAAACCACAGGTTAAATTTTAATTTTTTAAGCAAAAGGGAAAATGACAAAAATATATGGCTGTTTTTAGTTTATCTAGGCAAAATTGTTTTTTTTTTTTTTTTGTAAAAAAAATTGTTATTAGTTTATTTAGTTAGAGAGATCGAAAAACTGGAAGATAGAAAATAAGGAGAAAACAGAAAAGTGAGAAGATTGAAAAGAGTTTAATTTCTCTTATTTGTATTTGGTTGGAAATGTAAAAAAATGGACGGATAAAAAACTCATTTGTTTAGTTGAAAAGAAAAGTGAAAGAATAGAAAATATAGTCGGTATAAAATTACTCTCATACCCTATTACACAATATAAGAAATTGTTTCCTTGCCATCATTAAAAACAAACTTATTATTAATTAAATTTTTTTTAAAAATATATTCTCTAAAATTGTACACATCATTAATATTATAATTTTATTTTATTTTTCTTTGTTTTAGAGGTGTATTCCAAAAAAAGAAAGAAAAAAAAAATGCAAAAGCCACCAAGGACCCCACCGTTGATCAAAAAAGGAAAAAAAATAAAAAGAAAGCAAAATCCACTATATAATTAAAACGTTGGAAAAAAAAAAAAAAAAAAAAAAGCAACGTAAACTTTAGAGCTTGAAGCTTGAAAAAAAAGGCAACATAAACTCAGAGCTTGAAAAAAAAAATAACAAGGAAAAGTGAAAAACGTAACTCAATGCACAGAGGGGCAAATTTGGTTTTTGCTAGAACTAATGTTTTCTCTCCATTTTAAAAAGAAATTTTTTTTAGGGGCCTGAGGAGAAAACACCTAAGCCCCACCACAAAATTTTTCACTCCTCCCAATTTTCTTTTTCTCCACTTTTCTCTCCTAAATTTTCTATCCTCCCTAAAATCATTCTAAACAAGCACACCCTTAAGTTAAGTGATTCCAAACTAACAATAATGTCACAAATTGCTTTAACGATATACATTATTTAAAAAAAAAAAGAAGAAGTGATTCTTAAAATAATGGTGTGCTTAGTAAATGTCATAATTAAATCTAGTTTTACCTCTGGGACCAACATTGTAATTAAAATAATGGTGATTTGAGTAAATGTCACAAATTGCTTATTCTAGTTTTATTGGGCAAATTACAACTTACTCAACTGTGATTTGACCGAAATTTAAATTGTTTACCTATGGTTTGAAATTTGAAACTTTACCCACTTGAGGTTAGCTCGGTTAGAGTTCTGTAAACCACCTCTATTAAAAATAAGGCTACATATGTAATTTTGCTCCACTTTTATGTCTCTCTCCCAAAAACAAAAAGCACATACAAAAACAAGACAAGATAGAATAAAAAAGGGAGGGTTTTGTAAAAATTAAGAATCATCATAATCTCTTTTCTTCCACATCCCATTCATCAAAGCTCTAGCCAAAAGAACTTCTTTCTTTATATTTTTCTCAAGTTTACTTCTATTAGACCCCTAATCAAGCAGGTTAATATCATTTCCACTTAATTAACTGATCCTCTTTCAGCCTATTTGATTGAAATAATGAATCACATTTGAAAGGTTTTCTACTCTAGCAGTAATTGTAGTGAATATTTTGTTTAGCATTTATTTCATGTCTGAAAGGGAGAAGATTTAAACGTTCTTTGAATTAATATGCAATCCTTGGAGTGTGTGCGAGTTGGCAATAAGAGCATTGTTATCACCGCCAATTTTTTGGAAATGGCTTATGGGTTTGTTCCATTGATCTTTTCATCTCTCTTGATATAGTTGGGTTTAGAGATCTTTTGGGACCTGGATGTGTCTAGGAATTCCTTAAGTTACAACATATTGAGTAATATCCCTAGAGATGAATCTTTCTACAAGCACTATATGTCCACTGCCAAGCCTTCGATTCCAAATTAAAAAACAAACAAATAAATGCACACAAAACCCACCAAACAAAGGGGAGATAAAGTCTATGTGAGTTAAGAGAGAGACCAATACCATATTTTTATTGCTAAGTGCTTAGATTTATTGTTTGATTTTGTTGTTTGATTTGTTATGATTTTGTAATTGTTGTTAGGAGTTTTGAATATAGGTTCCAAATATTATTTTTTACAAAACCCACCATTTTTGGTCTTGTTTTGTCTTGTTTTTGTATGTGTTTTATGTTTTGGGAGGAAAGAGACATAAAAGTAGAGCAAAATTATATATTTAGCCCTATTTTTATCAAATGTGGGTTACAAAATTCTAACTGAGCTAACTTCAGGTAGGTAAAGTGTCAAATTTTAAACCACAAGTTGGCAACTTAAATTTCGGTCAAACCACATGTGGATAAGTTGTAATTTATTCTTAATTTCTATTGTATACTATGTTGTAAAGAATAAGCATCTATGTTTTTAAGAGTGTATGTTTTAATGATTTAAATTATTTGGCAAGCAAATTTTTTTAAAAATAGGGCATAAACATAGTTTCATTTGGATTGTATCAATATAATTGTATTAAAGTTAAATTGGTTCCAAATCTACTCTCTTTTTTTTATTATAGAAAAATGCTGATCATTACATTAAAGAAAAGCCATATCAGCTTAGTGTATAGCTAAAAGAAGTAGTGGAACATCTTCCATCCACACTAGAGAACCTATGACATATTAGCATGTCTAATAAGGTTATAAGTTACGGAGTTTCCTTGGAGAAGAATATGAGAAAAATTAAGAAAGCTAAAGGATGTTGCAAAAAATTAAACATCAGCAATTAAGTGGCCATAAAGGGCAAAGGAATTTTCTTCAGTTTTTAGAGAGGAGATGATAGTCTCTAAGTCTCCTTCCAAAATAGCATTCGATATACCTATGTCCCTAGCAGGCTCAATGGCTTTTGCTATCATCAGAGCTTCAACCTCTGACACTGAGAATGGATAATGTCACAGAAGCCTAAAGAAAGCACACATGGTACTCTTTTGATGGAATAGAGACTAAACTGTTAGTTTCTGGTAGTAAATCTCGAAACCATAAGGGGTTTCCCTGAATCCACAAGGAGAAGAAAATTGGAATCCCCTAGAGAAATAATTTGACAAAAAGTCTATGTTTATTTGAATGTTCAATTAGTGTGTAAAACACCTTGAACGTTTAGACCTCCAAATTACAAATTAACAATTCAAGCTTATTATCAAACAATGTATGTGCGGAATATGAAAATAAACTAAACCAAAATTGATAAAACAATATAAACCAAATAAAATCACACCCACAGCAGAAATTAAATGGAAAAGATAAATGGAAGAGAGATGCAAACACAAAGACAACATAGCAATGTATTATCGAAGAGGAAACCGAAGTTCTCGGTGTAAAACCTCTCCGCCGCCCTCCAAGCAGTCAATAATCCACTAGAGAATCAAGTTGGGATAAATGAACAGCAGAAGACCCTCCAAGCCTAATCTACCCAGTGTACCTAAGCCCTCCAAGCTTCTTGCTCCAACGAGGTTACGTTGAACCTTTGTCTTCTCTAGCTTACCGAATTCCGCTATAGCCCATAGCATCAACCAATATCAATTGGTCCATTCCTAACTACTTCCCAAGCACCAAATAGCCTCCTCACAGATATGGGTATGGTGAGAAAAGGTTTTGGCTAATGTACATCTCAAGGATGTAACAATGGAGAGGGTGAGAGTAGAGAAGTTTGGAGAAACAAAGATGAAGATTGTGGATGAGTCAATCTTGTTTTTCTCTAGGGTTTCTCTCTCAAAATTCTCTCTAGAATCTCTCTACAATACGTGGGTATAAGGGGTATTTATACTGGTGTGTGTTTGAAATGCGAAAGGTCAGTTTTTCCCAAACAAAGTGTTCTGGCGACTTGGCCTTGTGACTGGACTGAGTCGCGAGTTCAAGTCGTGAGCTAACTACCTGGCCAGCCTGGGACTTTTTGTCCTGTAGTGCAATAGCTGGCGTGACTCTTCAGCTCCTCTGCATGCTTCACACGTGTGCCTGCTTTGGCGACTTGCCAGCCGCAAGCCAGCTGTGAGATCCAGTCGTGAGTCCCTAGTTTGCACACTTCTGAGCTTTTCTTCACACTCTCTCACACACTACCCTTACACGATTCCCACCTAAATACAGGGTTTCTAAATGTTGAATTACAAGCAAATTTAGCATGGAATAAAACCAACAGAATGGTTGATTAAATTTAACCTTACATTATTGATAATAGTCTGATTTTCCTCTAACGGCTACAAAACATATAAATACTGAGAAAAACGTCTAAAACCCTAATTCACACTAATTAAGTGATTAGGCGACGATCATGGCATTCATCGTGAGTTTGGATCAGAATGTCGTTTCCTTTCAACTTGCCAAATTTTATGCAATTTCAATACTGTCAACCCAATGGCCTCTACTGGCACCCCCATTTGATCTTATGTTGTGACTTCCAATGCCCTTGCTGCTCTAGGATGGCATGTGTTATCTATTCTACATCAATGGAAGAGCAAAATTTTAGGATAGGGATGCAACTACCATACCCCATTCATCTTGGACAACTACTCTAATGCCTGCACGACCTATGTCCCTAAATACTACACCATCAATGTTTACAAAATCTACTTAAAGATGATGAGTTTATAATTTCTTGTTCATATCTTTTACCCCACAATAAAATTTTGAGAATGATGATGCACAAAATCGCCAGTGAGTTGATCGTCCACACGCGCCAGTTAGGGTACCTAAAGAACAAGAGAACAAAGAACCAACAGACAACACCAGTGGGATGCCAGCCAAAGACCCTCCGAAGGGTAAGTTAGTAATAGAAGAATCTCTAAGAACTCAATAGTGTGAGAGTTAGAAAATTTTATGTACCTTAAGGAAGAGGAGGTTTGGTGTTTATCCAAAAGGGTTCATGGCCGATGGGTCCCATTGAGTGAGGCATTTATCCTGAGGGGTCAAAGAGCCAAAAATTCTTTCAGACGAAAATACCCCTATCAGCTACCCCCTACTCCGTTGTTCGTCGGGATGGCCAACGGACCATGGAGTGTATCGAGATATTTATGGTCATTAATTGTCTTGTCTTGGGGTTCATGCCATTTACTTTTTCTTTTGCCGGTACTCACTCGTCGTCCGTCTCCTCAATGAACCGTCGGTTCCCATTTTTCATCGCTCACATCTCCATCATTGCTATCACGTCAGTCTTCTTTTCTGATCTACTTATTTTACTTTTTATTTTAATAAGTAGTCATCGGTTCTATGTTTGAGAGACAAGTGAGTAGAATCTTAGTTTCCATTCGTTGTTGTAGGTGTGGAAATGTTGGGAAGTAATGAAGCGACGAGTGAACATTCATCGCCAGTTCGTTTGGAATCAAGTGACGATAAGGCCTACCCATCGGGTTACAAATCTGTGTTGGACGACTAGTCTAGCTCTGAGAGGGAGTCGTTGGCAGATTCACCCTTTGAGGAAGAGGGGTTACCAGTCCGTTAAGGCGAGGCTATAGGAAAATTGTCATTCCCTGAATTTGGTCGGTAAACGATTTTTTTGTAAGCATGACAAAGGAGGTTTTTGACAGATTTCACCCTTGTTTCCAGATTCCTGACGATGTCCTTATTGGGAAGGCTGATAAGGGGAAAAATGTTACATAGAGGAATCATATAAAGTTAGTTTTTATAAGGCAACCTTCATTGCTGGGCTAAGGTTGCCTTTTAGCCATCTCTATCGTCGGTTAGCAGATCATTTGGGTGTATCCGTCATCAAGATGGCCCCCAACACTTGGAGAATATTTATAGGTGCTGAAATGTTACGGGGCCAGTTGAGTGGGGGCTGTTGGGCCTTATCTCTTGAAGAGTTTTTGTATTGTTACAAGCCCTAAGAGATCTTGGCATCGAAGGCTTTTTATAACTTCCTGAGTTGACGGGCATCTTTGAGGCTGGTATCTGACATGTTGATTCCAACTGTCAGTGGAAGAGTAGATTTTCCTTTGTCTAGGGGGTTAATTGGATATGTAGACCCGACAAGTGGGAAAGCATAGGTGAGGCTTATGACCATGCTTGGGGGATTATGGATAAGTTCAGTGAGTCGTCGGTTACCCAATTGCTTGCTACCCTATCTTAACTGTTAAGACATATGTGATTCATTGTTAGGAACATATGTCAATATAGAATTGGCTAATCTTTTGACAAAACGCACTTTACTTGTAATTGGATAGATCTAGGATGTGTTTAATGCTTCAAGGAACAAGGTTTCAAGATCAAGTGTTAAAGCCATGCAAATCTGTCAAAGAAACAAGTGAAGAAGTGATGGATTTTAAAACTCGACAACTAGTATCTATCGAGGTTTAAAAGGTTGCTAAAACCCGATGCTCGACAGCTTCTCGACAAATAAGCTATCTATCGAGGTTTTTGAAATTCGGTTTTTCATAGCTGATTTCACTCCAATTCGTGAATAGATGTTTGGGCTTTCTTTTCTCACAACCCTAAACATATATAAGGATTGTTTTAAGGGCCGTCACAGCTGATGCAACTGAATGCAAAAGTTTTTCACAAGCATATTGTGAACCGGAGACATATGCCTAAGTTAATCTTCCTATTCAAGAAGCTGCTATGTTTGTATACTGTAGGATTTCGTAACCAAAGAGTTTTGTAATCTTCATCGTGTGATGAACTGAAGAACTTTGCAGCCAACATCTTTCTCAAGTTGGTAAGTAAGCTGCGTACTAGGATCCGCGCATCGAATTGGTTAGTCACGTACTGGGAGCCGTGCATTAAAAGGAGAGATTGTCACTACAGAACAAGTCTAATTGGGTATTGGGGTAAGGGTTCAACTGTTGATTGGTATAAGGTACTGGGATTTCTTTATTTGTAACCGCTTGTTGTGATAATAGTGAATTCTCGGGAGTGGTGACCTTAAAATCACCCAGTGGGGTTTTTGCCGTATAGGTTTTTCCCATTTGTAAACAAATCACCGTGTCAATTTATTTTCCGCTGCACTTTAACTTAGTTGGTGATTTGTTTGTGCTACCACACATATTGCATGCTAATTGAATTAATTAATTAACTTGGCTAATTAATTTGTTAATTCATCACAAGGGGTCAATACATTCTTGGCCTATCATTAACCGTCAGTTTTGCTATATTATTTCTAAATTAACTCGGTATATCTTTTTTTGCATCCTAAGCTCGCCTGACGATTATTCTTGAGTAAAAGGACTTTCTTAATCGGGTTTTACCATCTACTGTGACAGTACTAGTGCCATCAACATCTCTAAGAATCTAGTTCAACATTCTCGAACTAAACACATAAAGATTCAACATCACTTCATTCGGGAGCCTTTCGAAGATGGTACTCTCACTCTTGAGTTCATTCACATTGATGATCAGAAGGCTGATTTGTTCACCAAACCTCTTGATAGCAAACGGTTTGAATTCCTTTGCCAAAACATTGGTGTTATCTCCATGGATTGATCTCCTCTTCTTCTCCTCCTTCCTCATGCATTTGCATCTAGTTTTATGCTTTGCTTTGTTTAACATGTTTTTGTTTGTTTATTTTTTAGTTTTGCTTTATTTTGTTTTTCATAAAAAAAAAAAAAAATTTGAAAAAAAAAAAATACAAAAACATTGTGTGTTTGTGTACATTAGTACTTGTGTACCTTGGATGGCCATTGAAACAAAATTTTCTAAACTTTGTATCGTTTGTAGCTTAGATGAGCATCTCTATGCATAACTAAGCAAGTGAGCTTTGTGGCTCGTATTTGTAATGAGTACGATTAAGTAATCTCTTGTACTTAACACTCGTGTCACTCGTTTTGACGGAAGGACTAGAAAATCCTAAGAGAAATGTATAAATAACCATCTCACCACTGTTGCCCGCCAATCATGAAATGACATTTGTATGCTTCAGCATAGCAAAAGTGGAATGTCAAATGCTTAACATCATTGGCTATTTTTTTTCTATCTCTTATATGCCCATGCATGGTTTGCTTAAAAGAAAAAAATATGCAAAGAAAAAATAAAAAGCAAAAAGAATCAAAATACTTTATATATGATTGCAAACGTGTCTTCTAGAAGATGTAGGAGTTATAGGATGTACCTTGAAGGTGATAGTCCCCATCAAACAGTTATAATTGTGTGTGAGTTAAGGTGATTTTCTCATATCTCAAATTGTCATAACACGTAGATACTTATGCAATCTTGCGATGTTTTTCACACACAACACGCAATATTCTTTGCTACTTTTGATACATGTGCAGATACAATGTGATTTGGTCATCACAAGGAATACATGTGTTAATGTATGCTCACTAAACTGTCTTAACTTGTTTTTGAAATATAAAATTGGTTAGACTTGTTGTGTGTGTGTGTGTGTGTTTTGGATCTATATGCTTGACTTTTTTTCTTGATGAAAGATGATTTCTGAGAGCTTAAAATGTTAGTTGGATCTTTGGTTAAGTAGCATGTTTGATTGCATTCATGTCTATGTTTTTCTCTTCTTTGAAAAACTGTTTTAAGCAATCTTGACAGTTGCTGGACACCTCTCAACAACTAGGCTATCTATCGAGCCCTTTCAGCTTCTTTTTATCGCATTCTCGATAGCTTCTCGACAACTACTCGATCCATCGAGGAAGTTTCTGGATACTTGATAGATGCTCGATAGCTTCTCGATCCATTAAGCCCCTTTTGCTGTGGACACCTCTCGACAGATCTTATCTCTTCACCTCCCAAACACTTCTCTCTCACTCCAAACTTCATTCCCAAGTGATTTTTGGCCTAGAGCTAGCTCTTCTTCATTGGTAAGGGTCCTTAATCCTTCATTCTTCATGCATTTCATGCATTAGACCTAGGTTTTTGGGTTTTTGAAAATGTTTTGGGGTTTTTTCAAAATTGATGAAGTTTTGGTGAAAATTTTGGGTTGGGTTATGTTTAAATGATCCTAAATGTTCATGCATTGCATCACATTTGCATTATAACTATATTTTCATGCATTATAGATGTGTGCTATATATGTTGAATTGTTGTGTGCTGTTAGGTTTGGATTAGGCTGAGCCATGATGTTTTTAAGTTTGCATGTCACATGCTTATGCATTTTCCGTGCATACGTACATTCATTTATCTTTATTTTGATATTGATCTGTGTTGGTGCTTTTCTGCGTGTTTCTTTCTCTCTCTTTCTTTCGGTTAGTTGCTCTATGACACCTAAACAAAAATCCACTTCGTCCTGGAACCCTTTACATTCTGGGGCATCTTCTTCACTTTCTGACTCCACTCCTTCTCACGTACGGTTCCATGATGATAAAGCCCGTAAGGACTTTTCGGAGAGCTTTTCTCGACGAGGCATTCATTCGGAATGCCAAGTCATTCTATCAGATTTTTTCGATACTGACCTTCCCACTGTCATTTACAGTCGGGGTTGGGAGTCACTATGTAGCATCCCGATCACTTATCCCTCCATGATCATACAGGAGTTTTACTCCAACATGCATGAATTCAGTACCTCATTTTGTCACTCGTGTTCGAGGTACGTGCATTGTAGTTACTCCGGATATTGTATCCAAGGTACTACATGTTCCTAGGGTAGCGCATCCTGACTACCCTGGCTGCGATCGTCTGAGAACTGTGTCCAAAAATGAACTCTTGTCTCTATTTTGTGAGACACCTTCATCTTGGGGTGACCGTCAAAACACCCCTTGCTCAGGCTTTGCAAAAGGTCCGAGATTCCTTAACATGGTGATGACATTCATTCTTCATCCTTTGTCTCACTATAACTTTATCACAGAGTCTCGTGCTCGATTTTTGGTATCCCTCTTAAAGGATATTTTTATTGACTTCCCTTCTCACTTTATTCTATCCTTTATAGATGTCTATAAGGATATGGTAACTCGTGATAAACTCATTTTTCATTCCACTATCGGCTTCTTCGCCATTTTTCATTCTCCTTTCTTGAGTCTCCTCATTTTATGGTTATGAGTGCCATAGACGCTGCTACCGTTAGACGGAGCGAGGCCCAGCTTCGACTGAGGCGGCCCCAGACTGAGACGGCGACTCCTTCAGCTTCTTTCGCTCCATCCACCTCTGCTCCTTCATCTTCTGTGGGTGGAGTGACTCTTGAGGCTGTTAAGGACATATTTTTATGTAATTGGCATATTTTTTGACAAAACGCACTTTACTTATATTTAGGTAAATCTAAGTAGGTTCAAGATAATCATTACAAGTGGTTAAATTGAAGACATGAAGATTACTCAAGAACTGCTCAAGAAAAGTGCAATATGCAGGTCTCGATACCTCCTCGACAGAAGCTCGATCTGTCGAGATTCATTAAAGCTCGACACATGTCTCGATCTATCGAGCTTACGGGATTTAAACTATAGCCAGCAACGTTTTTATTCTTATAGGTTTGTATAATCCTTATAGGACTAGAAAAACCCAAGGTTTGTGGGTTTGTATAATCCTTATTGGACTAGGAAAGCCCAAGGTTTGTGTAAACCTATTTGGAATAGGAGAGCCCATTAAGCTCCTATGTAAAGGAGGTGGAAGAAGAAAAACCTAACCCTAGAGAGCTTCATAAGGTTTTCTTTTTGGAAACCCTAGAGAGCTTCATATTGCTGCATTTCTTGTACGCCTTTGGGTTCTGTAACCAAGCAAAGTCTCTTGCACCAACATTGAAGATCTTATTGGTGTATCTATGTGAAGCTGTTGCAAACCAACTACAACAATCAAAGGGTTGATGTGGAGCTAGTCACGTACTTGGATTTGTGCAAAGGAGTAAGCCGCGTACTGGGATCCGCGCATCAGATTGGTTAGTCACGTACTGGGAGCCGTGCATTAAAAGGAGAGATTGTCACTACAGAACAAGTCCAATTGAGTATTAGGGTAAGGGTTCAACTGTAGGTTGGTATAAGGTACTGGGATTCCTTTACTTGTAACCGCTTGTTTTAAAAATAGTGGATTCTCGAGAGTGGTGACCTTAAATTTACCTGGTGGAGTTTTGCCTCAATGGTTTTCCCCATTCGTAAACAAATCATTCGTGTCAAATTTATTTTCCGCTGCATTTAACTTAGTTGGTGATTTGTTTGTGCTACCATGCTTATTGCATGTAATTGAATCTAATTAATTCACTTGGCTAATTAATTGGTTAATTCATCACAAGGGGTCAATACATTCTTGGCTTATCAGAGGCCATCATGGCACAACTTGTGCACATGGATGCTCGCCTTGACACACTCAGTAATGAGTTGTGTCAGGTGAACACCCGTGTTGGTCGTATTGCACGACGATAGGCTGCCATAGGTGGTTTCACTGCTTATACCTCTCCATCTCCACCGACTTTAGAGGATGAGAATGATGATGGCTCCAGCAGTGATGATGCTGATGAGGACGATGGTGCTAGCTCGCCCAGTGATGATGAGATGTCTACTTGATGTACTTACCCTTTGTCACTCGTGACAAAAGGGGGAGTAGTTTTGATATGAGAGTAGTCATATACATAGGGGGAGAGTTAGCATAGGAGATTTTTGTGATAGGGGGAGTGTTTATACTATGAGGGAGGTAGTGAGGTTTTTATGTATTTTTCTTTTCTTTCTTTTACATTTACCTCATGTATATTGGTCTTGTGACCATTTGATATACATTGTACTTATATTTGGGTTTATATATGTTGATGTATGTTATTCACCTATCTTTACATGTGTTGTTTCTTTTTCTCTCTTTATGCACATGCGTCTTATATATTGTATGCAATCTTTTATTTCTGTTTCACACTAAGATGCCGTGATGAATTTTTTTCAAAGTGTTTCAGAAATACAGGTTGTCAAAGTCTTCTTACCATAAACTCTCTACTTGCAAAGTTTTTTAACAGTTTGTGTTATGATAGATTTTATTGTATTCAACAAGTGAGTATGAGTTGAGTGATTTATGACTTCTCTCATATGTTCATTTGTTTGTTGTGGTTTTGTCATGGATTGCCAAAGGGGGAGATTGTTAAGACATATGTGATTCATTGTTAGGAACATATGTCAATATAGAATTGACTAATCCTTTGACAAAATGCATTTTACTTGTAATTGGGTAGATCTAGGATGTGTTTAATGCTTCAAGAAACAAGGTTTCAAGATCAAGTGTTAAAGCCATGCAAATCTGTCAAAGAAACAAGTGAAGAAGTGCTGGATTTTAAAGCTCGACAGTTAGTATCTATCAAGATTTAAAAGGCTGCTGAAGCCCAATGCTCGACAGCTTCTCGATAGATAAGCTATCTATCGAGGTTTATGAATTCAGTTTTTCATAGCTGATTTCACTCCAATCCGTGAATAGATGTTTGGGCTTTCTTTTCTCACAACCCTAAACATATATAAGGATTTTTTTAAGGGCCGTCACAGCTGATGCAACTGAATGCAAAAGTTTTTCACAAGCATATTGTGAACTAGATACATATGCCCTAGTTCATCTTCCTATTCAAGAAGTTGCTGTGTTTGTACACCATAGGGTTTTGTAACTAAGGAGCTTCGTGATCTTCATCGTGTGACGAATTGAAGAACTTTGTAACCAACATCTTTCTCAAGTTGGTGAGTAAGCCGCGTACTGGGATCCGCGCATCGAATTGGTTAGTCACGTACTCGGAGCCGTGTATTAAAAGGAGAGATTGTCACTACAGAATAAGTCCAATTGGGTATTGGGGTAGGGGTTCAACTGTAGGTTAGTATAAGGTACTGGGATTCCTTTACTTGTAACCGCTTGTTGTGATAATAGTGAATTCTCGGGAGTGGTGACCTTAAAATCACCCGGTGGGGTTTTTGCCGTGTAGGTTTTTTCCATTCGTAAACAAATCACCGTGTCAATTTATTTTCCGCTGCACTTTAACTTAGTTGGTGATTTGTTTGTGCTACCACACGTATTGCATGCTAATTGAATTAATTAATTAACTTGCCTAATTAATTTGTTAATTCATCACAAGGGATCAATACATTCTTGGCCTATCATTAACCGTCGGTTTTGCTATATTATTTCTAAATTAACTCGGAATATCTCGTTTTGCATCCTAAGCTCGCCTGACAATTATTCCGGAGCAAAAGGACTTTCTTAACCGGGTTCTAGCGATCCCTTTTGAATAGATGTCGTGGAAAGCTCTTGGTATCGTAGACACTCTCCACGCTTTTTGTGGTGGACCCGTACCTACCCTAGAAGCCCAACGACTTGATTCCTTCTCTAGAATTCATAGGTTTTCCTTCTGTCGGTTCTTTATTTAGAAGTTCAGCGTAGAAATTTAACTTCTTTTTCCTGTCGATGTTTAGGTTTTAGAGATGGAGGCTGGGAAGAAGAAGCAGGCTAAGATCAGGAAAGCCGTTGCTTTCTGCACCCACAGTCTAGGGGGTCGTCAGTTCCTCTTGTGAAGGTTGGACAGAAAAGGAAACAACCGACGGATGTGAGCCCATTTAGGAAAAAGGTCCAAGGTCCTTATGACTGTCCAGATCAAGTGGAGTTGGTCCAAAACGTGCTTAAGCCTCCTCGCCATGGTGTAAGCAAAGGTTAGATGACCTCTTAGGGTCCTCCTATCCATCCTTCTATCCCTCTGCTAGTGAGGAGTAAGGAGTTTGCAGTGGACACAGCCCACTTACTCGTCCGGGATGCTAACCTTGACAAGTGCTCAGAACATGAAACTGAGGCCCTGGGAGATTCGGGCCTCTTTAATATGATGAAAGTGAGTTGTAGATTCTTTCTTTGCCTTTCATTTGTTTGGGCATGTAGACTATTATCAAGCTATAACTTTTTTGCCCTTCTGTTTCCAGGCCTTGGTGAGGATGAAGGCCTTCCAAATTAGGTTCCCTGCGAAGGAGGCATCGGTTATGTGCCTAGGGACCCATCTGGGGGCTGAAGAAGACAAGGTTAAGGGTTACAAAGAGGTTTTCTGTCTCTTGAACACTGAGCTTAAAGAATAGAAAGAGAAGGCGAGCTAGTTGGAAGAGAGCGCCCGTTGGGTTGATGAGGTGACGAAAACGAACTTTAACTTGACGACCAAGTTGATAGCTCTTTGCGAGCACATGGACAAGGTCAGGGCCGAAGCTATCATGGGGTTTTAGGTGTCCCAACCCTACTACAATGAGTTGGAGATCCAGTATGGCAACGACTTTGAGGACTTCCGTAAGCATGCCACTATTCTTTTTCCTAGAATGGATTTTTCTTAAGTCCAAATCAGTACCTCAGTCCCAATGACCCTTGGTGGTGGTGATGTGACCGTTGATAATGAGCTGGGGGAGGGTGAAGCTGACGGTCAAGAGGAAAGAGAGGCCGACGGTCTAGAGGGAAAGGAAGCTAACAGGCAAACTGTTGATGAAGGCCATACTATGACCGATGCTCCTCCTACCTGATTATTTTGTAATCCTAAGATTTTATTTCTCTTATTTATTTATTTTTTTTTATGTAATTCGGAAACAATCTGGGTGCCTTATTTTTGGCACAATGTCAGGCTTGGATATATATATATATATATATATTTAGGCTGATTTCCCCTTTTTCATATATCCCTTAGATATACTGTTTATATTTGTTGAATGTGTGACATATCCATCAGTTTTGAATGCCTTCTGATAAGCCAAGAATGTATTGACACCTTTGGTAAATTAATCAATTAATTAGCCAAGTTAATTAATTAGATTCAATTACATGCAATAAGCGTGGTAGCATAAACAAATCACCAACTAAGTTAAATGTAGTGTAAAATAAAATTGACATAGGTGATTTGTTTATAAATGGGGAAAACCATCGAGGCAAAACTCCACTGGGTGAATTTAAGGTCACCACTCCCGAGAACCCACTATTATCAAAACAAGCAGTTACAAGTAAAGGAATCCTAGTACCTTTTACCAACCTACAGTTGAACCCTTACCCCAATACCCAATTGGACTTATAATGTAGTGACAATCTCTCATTTCAATGCACGGCTTCAAGTACGTGACTAACCAATCAATGCACGGATCCAAGTACGTACTAACACACCAACTTGAGAAAGATGTTGGCTGCAAAGTTCTTCAGTTCATCCATACAATGAAGATCAAGAAGCTCCTTGGTCACAAAACCCTACGCCATACAAACGCAGCAGTTTTTTCAAGAGAAAGATGAACTAGGGCAAATTGTCTCCAGTCACAATATGCATGAAAAACCTTTTCATCCAGTTGCATCAAGTGAGACGGCCCTTAAAACAATCCTTATATATGTCTAGGGTTGTGAGAAAAGAAAACCTAAATACGTATCTTGGATATGCATGAAAAACAAATCAAGAAATTTGAATTTTTAATTTTCGATAAATAGGGTATCTGTTGAGTAGCTGTCGAGCATCGGGTTAAAATTTCCTTTTAAATCTCGATAGATACAATCTGTCGAGCTATCTGTCGTGATTTAAAATACAACACTTTTTCACTTGTTTCTTGAACAGATTTGCATAACTTTAACTCTTGACTTGAACAACATGTTTCTTGAAGACTTAAACCATCCTAGATCTACCCAATTACAAGTAAAGTGCGTTTTGTCAAAGGATTAGCCAATTCTAAATGACATATGTTCTTAACATGTTCCACATATGTCCTAACAATCTCTCCATTTGGCAATCTGTGACAAAAACCACAACAAACAAACGAAATATGAGAAAAGTCATAAATCACTTAACTCATACTCACTTGTTGAATATAATAAAATCTACCCTAACACAAACTCTTGAAAACTTTGCAAGAAGAGAGTTCATGGCATGAAAGATTTTGACAACCTTTCTTTCTAAAACACTTTAAACAAAACTCATTAAGGCATCTTAGTGTGAAACAAAAATAAAAGATTGCATACATAAATAAGAAGCATGTGTATAAAGAGAGAAAAAAAACAACACATGGAGAGATAAGTGAAAAATGTAATAACAACCTCATCGAATACATATAGATCAAATGAATACAAGGTTTGCTATCACTAAGTGGTCACAAGACTAATGTACAAGAGATAAAGTACCTAAAGGATAAAGAAAAGAAAAAATACAAAAGTCATCACTACATCATCCCTCATAAAAAAAATAAAATAAAATAAAATCTCCCCCTAACAAAAATGTCATATACTAACTCTCCCCCTAAGTATATGACTACTCTTATACCCAAAACTATGCCCCCTTTATGTCACGAATGACAAAAGGCAAGTCACTGAGAAATAGTCATCTCCTCATCATCGGAAGAGCTAGCACCATCATCCTCATCAGCATCATCATCACTGGAGCCATCATCATCGCCCTCATCCTCTGAAGCTTATGGATATGGAGATGGAGACGCGGTGAAACCACCCATAACGGCCTGTTGTCGTGTGGTACGACCAACATGGGTGTTCACTTGACATAACTCATCACTGAGAGTGTCAAGGCGAGCATCCATGCGATCAAGTTGAGCCATGATGGCCTCAAAAGCCACACCACCCGCAGAAGAAAAAGGAGCGGAGGTGGATGGAGTGAAAGAGGCTAGAGGAGTCGCCGTCTCGGTCTATGGCCCCGGGATGTGTAGCACATCGGAGATAAGCTCCGTTGCAAGAAGAGAGTTCATGGCATGGATGATTTTGACAACCTGTCTTTCTGAAAAACTTTAAACAAAACTCATCAAGGCATTTTAGTGTGAAATAGAAATAAAAGATTGCATACATAAATAAGAAACATGTGTATAAAGAGAGAAAAAAAACAACACATGGAGAGACAGGTGAAAAATGTAATAACAACCTCATTGAATATATATAGATCAAATGAATACAAGGTTTGCTATCATTAAGTGGTCACAAGACCAATGTACAAGAGACAAAGTATCCAAAGGATAAAGAAAAGAAAAAATACAAAAGTCCTCACTGCATCCCTCATAAACCAAACAAAACTCTCCCTAACAAAAATGTCCTATACTAACTTTCCCCTTAAGTATATGACTACTCTTATACCTAAAACTATGCCCCATTTTTGTCACAATGACAAAGGGCAAGTCACTGAGAAATAGTCATCCCCTCATCATCGGAAGAGCTAGCACCATCATCCTCATCAGCATCATCATCATTGAAGCCATCATCATCGCCCTCATCCTCTGAAGCCTATGGAGATGGAGATAGAGACGTGGTGAAACCACCCATAACAGCCTGTCGTCGTGTGATACGACCAACACGGGTGTTCACCTGACATAACTCATCACTGAGAGTGTCAAGGCGAGCATCCATGCGCTCAAGTTGAGCCATGATGGCCTCAAGAGCCACACCACCCATGGAAGAAGAAGGAACGGAGGTGGATGGACTGAAAGAGGCTAAAGGAGTCACCGTCTCAGTCCGTGGCCTCGGGATGTGTAGCACATCGGAGATAAGCTTCGTTGTAAGAAGAGAGTTCATGGCACGGAAGATTTTGACAACCTGTCTTTCTGAAACACTTTAAACAAAACTCATCAAGGCATCTTAGTTTGAAACAGAAATAAAAGATTGCATACATAAATAAGAAGCATGTGTATAAAGAGAGAAAAGAAACAACACATGGAGAGATAGGTGAAAAATGTAATAACAACCTCATCGAATATATATAGATCAAATGAATACAAGGTTTGCTATCACTAAGTGGTCACAAGACCAATGTACAAGAGACAAGTATATAAAGGATAAAGAAAAGAAAAAATACCAAAGTCCTCACTACATCCCTCATAAAAAAAAAAATTAAAAAAAATAAAAAAAATAAAAAAAAAACTCCCTCTAACAAAAATGTCCTATACCAACTCTCCCCCTAAGTATATGACTACTCTCATACCCAAAACTATGCCCCCTTTTCGTCATGAATGACAAAGGGCAAGTCACTGAGAAATAGTCATCTCCTCATCATCGAAAGAGATAGCACCATCATCCTCATTAGCATCATCTGTTGGGGTTTATGCCCTAAAATCTAATTTATTGGCATGTTATAAATAATTAAATTGTTTAATTATACGAGACTATTTATTAATGAACTAATGGGACATTATCTTAGTCCATGAGATGCATAGTATGTGATTTATGTGAAAAGTCATAGAAGATATAAATCACAAGTTCTTTGTAAACTCAGAATTTTAGTTCTTAGTTGGTGATAAAATTGGGCATTTCATCTACGAAGACTATAACATATCAACTAAGATGATTTGTCTTGATCATGGAAGTGGAGACTTCTAGTTGATATGTTGATATGTTTTAAGAGTTAAGACATATTGAATTGGACTGTTGTAAGATTTATTTTTCTCCTAACGACTGTCAAATGAATAATAAATCTCACGACTTTTATTTATATCAACTCTAAATCCTGAGAGAATAATGGACCTGATCATGAGGTGTAGGTTGCTTTGATATATCAGGAGTGAGATCTATAAGACACGATCAAAACCTCAGTATGTTAGGCAGCCGCATTTAGTGTTGATGAAACATATATTCTCAAGATGGAATTCATAATCTCTTAACAGAGTTATAAAATATTCCCTTGAGATAAGTTTAATGAGTTTGGTTATTCAAAGTGTTGGGCCCAACCACTTTAGTAAGGAGTTACTAAAATATATATTTATGAAATTGGATTTCATAAATATATAATGAATAACATAAAGGATTAAATTGGGTACTCAATGATTAAGATGTAGTAATCTTCAAAATGGCAGTCAACATTCATGACTTTATATTACTACGAATATTTTAATGAAGGAGTTGTATGTATAACAAAGTCTTGGGATATAATTTATTAATAAGGTTTAGATTGCAATTATATTCTTATAGTGGTATTGAATATAATTAATGGTAACTTTGGACTTGTCAAGAGTTGATAGAAAAGCCCATCTCAAGCCACAAACTAAAGCCCAATTGGGTAAGCCCAAAAGGCTAACCCAATTAGATAATCAGTTTTTATTTAATAAGAGTTATTAAATAAAGTAACTACTAATGTAGTTAGTATGTACGTATGATAAAAAGAAAAGAAAACAGTTTTTCTCTACAAGGAGAAGAAGAAGGATTTTTCTTTGAGAATCAATGTACAAAAGGACTGATTAAGAGACCACACTTCTTGGGCATCATGTGGAATTGAGATGAAGATTAAAGGTATTCTCAAGTCTTGGTTTTGAAGCATCAAGGTACGCTTTCTATTATTTGTTCTAGAATTCAAGGTTACTTGTTATCTTTCATGAATGAAGTAGATCCGTGTTTGTTGCTTCTGCTGTGTTTTGTATGAGCCATCATCATCGCCCTCATCCTTTGAAGCTTGTGGAGATGGAGATGGAGATGTGGTGAAACCACCAATGACAGCCTGTCGTCGTGTGATACGACCAACACGGGTGTTCACCTGACATAACTCATTACTGAGAGTGTCAAGGCGAGCATCCATGCGCTCAAACTGAGCCATGATGTCCTCGAGAGTCATACCACCCGCGGAAGAAGAAGGAGCGAAGGTGGATGGAGTGAAAGAGGCTAGAGGAGTTGCCATCTTGGTCCGTGGTCTCGGGATGTGTAGCACATCTGAGATAAGCTCTGGTGTGACTACAATACGTATACCTCAAACAGAAGTGAGAGAACGAGGTATGGAACAATCAAATCCGTGCATATTGGAGTAAAACTCCTGTATGATTACGAAGGGACAACTGACCGGGATATCACAAAGGGATTCCCAACCCCTACTGTGAATGATAGTGGGTAGATCAGTATTGGAGAAATCCGAAAGGATAACTTGGCGTTTTGAATAAATGCCACGTTTAGAAAAGTTCTCCGAAAAGTCTTGACAGGCTTTATCATCATGGAAACTGACATGAGAGGGTGTAGGATCAAAAGAAGAGGATGCCCTGAAATGAAGAGGGTTCCAGGATAGAGTGGATTTACACTTGGGTGTCATGCATAGACTATCCGAAAGAAAAAGAGAGAGAGAGACAAGCAGAAAAGTACCAATCAACAATAATATCAAAAAAGAAGGAAAAGAATGATACATATGCATGAAAAGTGCATGAACATGTGACATGCAACAATAAAAATATCATGGGCTCAGCCCATTCCAAACCTACCAGCACACAAGGTTCCAACAAAGAAATCACAGATCTATAATGCATGAAACATTGTGAAAATGCAAAAAATGATGCAATGCATGATCATATAGGATCATTTAAACATAGCCCAACCCAAAAATTTCACAAATAACTCAACAATTTTGAAAAACCCCAAAAAATTTTAAAAATCCAAAAACCTAGGTCAAAATGAATGAAATGCATGATAAAAGAGAGAAAAGAAATCATACCAGAGAAGGAAATCAAGATTTGGGCCGAAAAACAAGTGGGGAAGGTGAAGGGGTTGAGGGAAAAGTGTTTGGGAGAGAAAAGAGAGAGTTTTTGTCTAGAGAGATTGGAGAGAAATGAGAAAAAAAATTGTGCTGAAGCTATATATAGAAACACGAATCTCGATGGATCGAGGAGCTATCGAGCACTAATTCTCGACAGATATATCTGTTGAGGTGCTATCGAGCATCTGTCAATGGCAAAGAAACCTTGATGAATCGAACAGCTGTTGAGAAGCTATCGAGCAGACAGAAACTTTCTCGATGGATCGAGAATTTGTCGAGAAGCTATCGAGACAAATTCTAGAAAGTTTCGATGGATCGAAAATACGATAAGATCTATCAAGAAAAGAAATCCAAGGGTCTCAATAGATAGCTATCTGTCGAGAGCTGTCGAGATGGGCAAAAACAGTTTTTCAAAGAAGAGAAAAACATAGACATGAATGCAATCAAGCATGTTACCCAATCAAAGATTCAAACAACATATTAAGCTCTCAAAATCATCTCTCAACAAGAAAGATGTCAAGCATTTAGATCCAAAACACACGCACACACTAAACAAGTCTAACCAATTTTATGTTTCAAAAACAAGTCAAGACAGTTTAGTGAGCATACATTAACACATGTATAAATTGTGATAGCCAAATCACATTGTACCTGCATATGTATCAAAAGTAGCAAAGAATTTGCTTGTTGTGTGTGAAAACATTGCAAGATTGCATGAGAGTCTACATGTTATGACGATTTGAGATATGAGAAAATCAATTTAACTCACACACAATCATAACTGCTTGATAGGGACTATCACCTTTGAGGTACATCCTATAACTTCCACATCTCCTAGAAACACGCTTGCAACCATATTTAAAGTACTTTGATTCTTTTTGCTTTTGTTTTTTCTTTGCATATATATTTTTTTGAGCATATCATGCATGGGCATATAAGAGATAGAAGAAATACCCAATTATGTTAAGCTTTTGACATTGCAATTTTGTTACGCCAAAGCATATAGATGTCATATCATGATTGGTGGGCTTTAGTGGTGAGATGGTTATTTATGCCATTCTTTTAGAATTTTTTAGTCATTCTCGTCAAAAAGAGTAATATGAGTGTTAAGTACAAGAGATTACTTAATCTTACTCATCACAAACACGAGCCATAAAGCTCACTTGCTTAGTTGTGCATAGAGATGCTCATCTAAGCTACAAAATATACAAATTTTAGAAAACTTTGTTTCAATGGCCATCAAAGGTACACAAGTACCAATGTACACAAAGCACACACTATTTTTTTTGTATTTTTCTGATTTTTCATTTTTTTTAATTTTTATGAAAAACAAAATAAAGCAAAACTAAAAAAAAACAAACAAAAACATGTTAAACAAAGCATAGCATAAAACTAGACTAACTCAAAAACAAGAAAGCAAAACACACAAGTAATGCAACCAAAAAAAAAAAAAAAAAGAAAGGGGGAGAGAGAAAAAGTGACTAAATCACTTTGAGCCTCTTTCCTTCCACATCTTGGAAGAACCTTTCCGTCGAGTGAACTTTTGATTCGGCGGAGAAAGATGAAGAATTGAAACAGTTCAAGTTCGAAAGGAACATGAGGGCGTTAAGAAGATCCCCAAGAGGAGCAAAAGAGGATGGAAACTGATTCTGGTTTCCAGATGAGATCATACTGTTGTTTTGTTGAGTGGCTAACCACTTGTAGCAATTAGCTCGAGTATGTCCAAAAGCTCCACAATGATGACAGAGATGCTGCTTCTTTTGTTTAGACTTTTGGTTGCTATCCTTCTTAGTCCTAGGGTTTTTAGTCTCTTGCTTTTCAAGCTTAGAGGGTGCCCCTAAGATAGATTTACCATTGTCTGTGTTCTCACTAGCTAAAACAGTTTTCACATCATTACTTTCAGATTCAACATTATTAGCAGATGGAACAAACACAGTAATACTAGAAAAAGCAATATTAGGAGAAGAGAAGTCATACCCCAAACCGGTTTGATCAGAAGCAGATTTCTAAAAGCTGAGCATCTTATCAAGTTTTGCACTGGAAGTACTTTCCAATTGAGCTTTGACTTGGAATAGTTCCGCTTCAAGCCTTTTGGTCTTCTCAGCCAAGAAATTATTTTCAAACCGCAAAGCTCCAATGGTCTGATTAGCTTCATTAACCTTTGTGGAGAGCTCTTCTCGGTCAAGTTCCACATCACTCAGCTTCTTGGTGGCCAGCCTGTATAGTTTCTCATGCTTCTCAAAGAGAGGTCGTACGGAGGAACGATTGCTTAGTGACCAGCTTATGCCCTCCAAGTACCCAAGCAGGAACTAGCCATAGTGCTATGTCAATAAGATCAAGGAAAGACTAGGACAAGTAATTACAAGAGTGCATTTGTAAGGTTCCTTCAGGGATGAGGACACCAGCTCCTCCAACTTCGATCGTTATTGAAGAGATTATAGAATCACCTCTGGATTCAGGAGTGTCAGCTCCAAAGAAGGGACAAGCCATGCCAGCAATTGAGGGTTTTTCTCCTTTGATCTTATCCTTGCCTTTGATTGCCGAGCCATCTCCAAGATTTGTCCAGAAGGGAACCTTTGTAGTTCCCGCCATTCGAGGTTTTGGTCCTTTAGTTCTACCAAAGCCTAACCAGGGAATCTCTAGAGCTTCTGGCCCAAAAGCTTTAGAAGTTGCTTTGCCCAGTCCAGTCATCATTGGTCTAAAGATGTTCTCCCTGGCGCCAAATCTACAGACTTAAGAAGGCGTGGTCATCCATATGCCGAAGCCATTCCCTTACAAAGATAGTCATCGTGTCCCATGGAAGTACAATGTGACCTTGATTTCCACCCAAACTGGAAAGGAAAAGGTTTGCTTTAATGTCTCTTTAGGTCTATCCAAACTTACCAGGAATGGTTAATATTATACTCTTGAGGAACTAGAAAAGAGAAGGAAAGAGATTGGCAAGGGCACAGCCGAGCCAATCAGGAATAGGGTCACCACTGAGGAAGCTGAGGAATTCCTGAAAGCCATTCGAAAGGCCGATTATAGTGTGATTCAGCAGTTGAACAAATCTCCAACTCAGATTTCTATTTTAGCCCTATTGCTATCTGCTGAGGTTCATCATAAGGCTCTATTAAAGGTATTAAAGGAAATGCATGTTCCTACCGGTATTATAGACTCCTCCTTCGAGGGTTTGGTATCATTGGTGTTGGCCACCAACCAAGATTTCTTTTCAGGTGATGAGTTGCCTCCGGAAGGAAGAGATCATACTTTGGCCATGCATATTGTGGTTAAGTCTGAAGACATGATTGTCGTAAGGGTATTAATCGACAATGGATCAGCCCTGAATGTCTGCCTAATGGCCACTCTTGAGTGCCTGAAAGTGGATATGTCTCTTATTTAGCCTAGCACCTTGATCATCAGAGCCTTGGACGGCACGCATTGCGAAGTGCAAGGCAAAATTGAGCTAATGATTGAGATCGGCCTAAGATCCTTCATGGTCAACTTCCAAGTCATTAAAGTGGACTCTCCATACAATATGCTTTTAGGGAGGCCTTGGTTGTATATAGCAGGTGTGGTCCCGTCTACCCTCCATCAGAGACTCAATTTCATCTCCGAGAATCAGTTGATCACCATTATGGCTGAAAAGCCCATGACTATCTTCCAGGAGATGTCTATTCCCTACATCAATGGTAATGCTTTTCTTGAATCGTCTTTCCATAGCTTCGAGCTAGTTTCCATGATTCACAATGCTTTAAAGCCTGATTCTGGCTGGCCCGCAGCAGTTTTGATGGCCACTAAGGAAATGCTCAAGTTTGGGTACAAATTAGGCCAAGGCTTCAGAGCTGTAGGACGTGGGAGCTCTACTCTCATTGAACTCTTAGATAACAAAGGAAGATTTGGTTTGGGGTATGAACCCACTCATGAAGAACTCTTTCAAGATTTTAGAGAAAAGAAGAGGAAATGTGCCACTTCAGGGATGCCTATTCCCCATATTAGGACCACTTTTTCAGCTCCAACCGAGGTTATTATGCCAGAATCTTTCAAGGAATTAAAAGACGAGGAGCCTGATCTAGCTTGCATTATTCGGCTTTGTCCTGAGAAGATCTCCGTGAATGCTATCACATCTTCCGAAGATAATCCGACTTCTACTATCCGACTAGGGATACTAGGCGATGTTAGGATTAGTGTCCTTAAATCTTATTGTATGATGCTATGTATGATATTATGTATGACATTATGTATGACTTAATATTGTGTTTAATAAAGTTGTCTTATTATTATCTAAAATAATGGTAACATGAATATCCGGATATTATCATATAGTCCATGAGATGCATAGTATGTGATTTATATGAAAAGTCACAGAAGATATAAATCACAAGTTCTTTGTAAACTCAGAATTGTAGTTCGTAGTCGGTGATGAAATTGGGCGTTTCATCTACGAAGACCATAACATATCAACTAAGATGATTTGTCTTGATCATGGAAGTGGAGACTTCTAGTTGATATGTTGATATGTTTTAAGAGTTAAGACATATTGAACTGGACCGCTATGAGATTTATTATTCTCCTAACGACTGTCAATTGAATAATAAATCTCACGACTTTTATTAACATGAACTCTTAATCCTGAGAGAATAATGAACCTGATCATGAAGTGTAGGTTGCTTTGATATATTAGGAGTGAGATCTAAAGTAACGGTTAAAACCTCAGTATGTTGGGCAGCCACTTTTAGTGTTGATGGAACATATATTCTAAAGATGGAATTCATAGTCTCTTAACGAAGATACAAAATATTCCTTTGAGATAAGTTTGATGGGTTTGTTATTCAGAATGTTAGGCCTAACTACTTTAGTAAATAGTTACTAAAGTATATATTTATGAAATTGGATTTCATAAATATATGATGAATATCTTAAAGGATTAAATCGGGTACTCAAGGATTAAGATGTAGTAATCTACAAAGTGGCAGTCTACATTAATGACTTTGTATTACTACAAATATTTTTAATGAAGGGGTTACATGTACAATAAAGTCTTGGTATATAATTTATTAATAAGGCCTAGAGTGCAATTATATTTATATAGTGGTATTAAATATAATTAATGGTAACTTTGGACTTATCAAGAGTTAACAGAAAAGCTCAAGGCCCATTGGAACTAGTGTCTTATTTGTTCCTTTTTGGTCCCACTCCAAGCCATATACTAAAGCCCAATTGGAAAGACCCAAAAGGCTAGCCCAATTAGATAATCAATTATAAGGGGAGAAACATACAAAATTTTGTGATACACTACAAGGACATGAAATGGTTTGTATGTGAGTGGAAGAAACTCTTTCATTCTCTCTTGAACATACACATATAACTGATTGAGAGACCACACATCTTGGGTATCAAGTGGAATTGGAGTAAAGATTAAAAGTATTCTCAAGAACTTCTGATCTTTGGTTTTGAATTTCACCGCACCAAGGTACACTCTCTTATTTTTGAATTCTGAAACTTACATAGTGCATGTTATCAATTGCGAATGAAGTAGATCCGTTAATTTTCCGCTGTATACATTCATATTTCCATCAAATGGTATTAGAGCGGTCTTCAATTTCGAATTTGTATAACATGTTTTGTGAGTTTTGGAATTAGAGATAATAGTTTCATGTTGTTAGAAGATTATATATGTATTTAATTTTCTGTATGGTTGTTGAAACTATGATTTGATGAAAACTGATATTGATGTTATGATGTTGTTTAAATTTGAATTCAAGTATGTTGAATTGAACTTTAAGGCTATAGCATTAATGGAATTCAGTTTTGATATCAAATTCTATCTATCATGTTCATATGGTGTTTGTTTATTCATGAAAACCGTTGAAAACTGTTCAGATCTTCCCTGAAAAAAAATTGAAAACATGAGTTTTTCGCGGGTTAGCTTCTCGCAAAGTTACTCGTGAAAAATGCTTCTGAAGCACAAAAACTTTCGCGGGTAAGTTTTACTAGCGAAATAGTCGCGAGACAGTAGCGAAAGTTTCTGTCTGATTTTTGTGTTTTTCACAAAACTTTTCACGGGTAAGCTTTACTCGCGAAACAATTGCGAGACAGTAGCGAAAGTTTCTGTCTGGATTTTTGTGTTTTCACTTTTTTGCCTTAACTCATTTTCGCGGGAAGCGCTTAGTCGCGAGATTCTCGCGAAAATGCCACTGAAGGGAATTTTGAATTTTTCTATGTGTTTTCAAATGTTTAAAGTGCAAGGCTATGTGTAATTAGATTATGCATGTTTTATAATAAAAAACCTTTATTCTAAAACATCTAGTGGGAGAGAGATTCAAGGGTTGGATCTCATGGCCTCCATTGTCGGTTCATAGTAGTATGAAATATATACTTTGTCTTTGCTTCGAGCTTAGCATTCCATGCAGAGAGTATTTATTTCATGGTCCTACAAGATTGAATTACTTGGTTTATAGTGGTTTGATCAAACACCTTGTCTTAGCTTCGAGCTTTGCATTCCATGTGGTGGGTGTTTTGTATCATGGTACTACAAGATAAGCCTGTTAAGGGGATGAAATGTGGCTACATATGATTCTAGACAATGGTATACACTAGACTAAATACTATAGTATCCTCTATGCTGAGTTCTTACTATTATTACTTAGAGGCCAAATGTATAACGGCATATTATTAATGTTTGATAAGAGTTATCATGATAGCACTAATAATGAGAATAGTTCTCAATCAATCATAGTATTTAATATTCACTTTATGCTGAGGGATATTGAATATGGGATGGATTGTCGTTGCATATATTATATTATGGTTTTATTAAGGTTCCATACTATATGTTTATATGCTAAATTGATAATGTCCAGTTTACTTATTATATTCATGTTTATTATTTCAGATTTGTCATGGCATCATTTAGCCCACTTGTTACTATTCTTAATAAAAACAAACTGACTGGATCCAACTATGTTAACTGGAAAAGAAATTTGGACATTGTTCTTACTGCTGAAGAGCACAAATATGTGCTTACTAAACCATGTCCTAGCTTTCCTTCATTAGATGCTCCTCCTAAGGAAAAACAACGATATGATCGTTGGCAGAAATCTAATGAGATGGCCAAGTGCTACATCCTAGCATCTATCTCAAATGTTCTACATCATCAAATGCAAGATGTAGAACTAGCTTCGGACATTATGCTAAGTTTGAAGAAGATGTTTGGTGAGCAAGGCCGTTTTGCAAGGCAAGAAACCATGAGGTAAATTTACAATACCAAAATGACTGATAGCAGTTCAGTGAGGGAGCATTGTCTTACAATGATCTCTAACCTGAATACACTAGAAGTTTTAGGTGCCAAGTGGATATGATACTCCAGTCACTACCGGAATCATTCAAGGAATTCAGACTCAATTATAATATGAACAAAAAGATTTATTCTTTGTCTGAATTAATAAATAAGTTGGTAGCAGCGGAAGACATTCTTGGTACTTCTAGTGTTGATACCAATATGGCTGAAGCTTCTACTTCTCAAACTAAGTCAAAAGGCATGGGTAAGAAAAAGAAGAAGAATGACTTCACCAAGCAAAAGGGTAAGCAAATTGCCTTAGGGGTTGCCGATAAAGGAAAGAAGATCAAAGGAAAATGTTTCATTGTGGTGAGAAAAGACATTGGAAGAGGAATTGTCCAAAATTCAGAGCTGCCAATAATAAGGGTATGAGTAGTTCATTCCTCCTTGAAATATGATTAGTACAAAATCCCACGGATTCTTGGTGTGTGGATTCAGGCTGTACTAATCATATTTGCAATTCTTTGTAGGGGTTCCAGGAGACCAGAAAGCTTAATGAAGGAGAATTGTTTCTTACTTTGGCTAATGGGAGCAGGATTCCAATTGTAGTTGTTGGTGTTTTTAATTTATGTTTTGAGTCTAGAGTTCTAATATTGAAAGATTGTCTGTATGTACCTAATGTTCGTAGGAATTTAATTTCTCCAACTTATTTAGGTAAACATGGATATTGTGTTATCCTTAAAGACAATGTTGTAATAAAGAAGGGTAAAGTGTTTATCTGTTCTAGCAATATTGTGAATGGTCTTTATATTTTAACTCCTGATAAGCATGAATTATATAATTTTGAATTAGATAATAACTCTCATGTAAAATCATTAAAGAAAAAGTTTCCTTCTACTAGTGATGCATATCTTTGGCACTTGCGTTTGGGTCATATTAATTCAAACAGGATTCAAAAACTTGTCAAAGATGGACTCTTAGAGCCATTAGATTTTGAAGAATTTCCAGTTTGTGAATCTTGTTTGTTAGGTAAAATGACCAAACAACCTTTTAATGCAAAAGGTAGAAGAGCACAAGATTTGCTAAAACTAGTACATTCAGATGCATGTGGTCCTATGTCAATCCAGGCAAGAGGTGGCTATGAGTATTTCATTACTTTCACTGATGATTACTCTAGATTTGGTTATGTGTACCTAATGAAATGGAAGTCTGAAGCCTTTGAAAAATTCAAAGAGTTTAGGGCTGAAGTTGAGAATCAATTGGGTAAATGCATAAAGGCCATTCAATCTGATTATGGTGGTGAATACCTTCTTGGGGATTTTAAGGATTACTTAACTGAAAATGGAATTGTATCCCAATTGACTGCACTTGGAACTCCACAACAAAATGGTGTAATGGAAAGAAGGAATAAGACTCTTTTAGATATGGTTAGGTCCATGATGAGTTATTCAACTCTACCAATTTCTTTTTGGAGATATGCCTTGAATACTGCAATGTATCTTCTGAATTTAGTACCTTCAAAGTCTGTTCCTAAAACACCTATGAAGTTGTGGAATGGGCATAAGCCTAGTATGAGACATTTCCATATTTGGGGTTGTCCAGCACATGTGTTAAAAGGAAAGTCTGTCAAGTTACAGCCTAAAACAGAAGTGGTTTTCTTTGTAGGGTATCCAAAGGGAACTGTTGGGGGTTTGTTTTATAGTTATAAAGATAATAAAGTGTTTGTTAGCACAAATGCCAAATTCTTAGAAAATAACTATATGAATAATTATACTCCTAGAAGTAGAGTTGTGTTGGCTGAAATGAATGAACCTGTAATTGAACAACCAATGGATGAAACTAGAGATGATGTGGCTGTATTAGATACATCACAAGATATCACTCATTAGATGACTAGTACATAGGTGCCTCGTTGTAGTGGGAGAATTGTTCAGCCTCCTATAAGATTTATAGGTTTGGGAGAAACTTATGAAGTTATCTCAGAAGAGGCTGAATCGAATTCCTACACTTATGAAGAGGCAATGAATGATATAGATGCACATCATTGGGTTAAAGCTATGAAATCTGAATTAGATTCTATGTATTCCAATCAAGTTTGGGATCTTGTAAAGGCGCCTAACGGCATTAAACCTGTTGGTTGCAAATGGGTTTACAAGAGGAAGAGAGGGATAGATGGAAAGGTTGAAACCTTTAAAGTAAGGCTAGTGGCGAAAGGGTATACTAAAAAAGAAGGCATTGATTATGAGGAAACCTTTTCACCAGTAGCAATGCTTAAATCTATCAGAATTCTCTTATCCATTGCTGCTCATTATGATTATGAGATTTGGCAAATGGATGTCAAGACTGCATTTCTTAATGGCAATCTTGAAGAAGAAATCTATATAATGCTACCGAAAGGTTTCATAGCTAAGAACCAAGAGTATATGGTATGCAAGTTGAAAAGGTCCATTTATGGACTTAAGCAAGCATCTAGGTCATGGAACATAAGATTTGATCAAGCAATCAAATCATTTGGTTTTGAACAAAATCTTGATGAATCATGTGTGTACAAAAGACATCAAGACAAAGTAGTAATGTTCCTAGTGCTTTATGTTGATGATATTCTACTCATAGGAAATGATGTAGGAGTGATGTCATCAGTGAAGGTTTGGTTGTCAAGCCAATTTGATATGAAAGACTTGGGTGAGGCTAACTTTATTCTAGGGATCAAGCTTTGGCGAGATCGCAAAAATAAGATGTTAGGCTTATCACAAGCTGGATATATAGATAAGGTCTTAGAACGGTTTAGCATGCAAAACTCCAAGAAATGATTACTTCCTTTCAGACATGGAGTTCCTCTGTCTGATGATCAAAGGCCTAAGACTCAAGAGGAAGAAAATATGATGAGACAAGTCCCTTATGCTTCTACAGTAGGAAGTCTCATGTATGCCATGCTTTGTACTAGACCAGATATCTGTTATTCAGTTGGTATGGTCAGCCGATAACAATCGAATCCAGGACCAAAACATTGGCAAGCTGTAAAGCATATTCTCAAGTATCTACGGAGAATGAAAGATTATATGCTTGTTTACCGGTGTGAGGATTTGATTCCCATTGGCTATACAAATTCAGACTTTCAATCAGATCTAGATTTTAGAAAGTCCATTTCAGGATGTGTATTCACCTTGGGAGGTGGAGCCATTAGTTGGAGGAGTGTTAAGCAATCATGTATTGTGGACTCTACCATGGAAGCTGAATATGTCGCTGCCTGTGAAGCAGCAAAAGAAGCTGTTTGGCTCAAGAAATTCCTTTCTGACCTTGGTGTAGTGAGAATGGAACAGGTTCCCATCACATTGTTTTGCGACAATAGTGGAGCGGTTGTACAATCCAAAGATCCAAGGAATCATAAGAAAGGAAAGAACATTAAGAGAAAATATCACATCATTCGAGACATCATTGCTCGTGGAGATGTAGTAGTTGCAAAGATTGAAAGTGCAAATAATCTAGTAGATCCCTTTACCAAAACCTTGTTTCAAAGGACTTTCGAGTCACATTTGGAGGGAATGAGAGTTAGATCAATGCACAAAAGTCTTTAGGGCAAGTTGGGAGATTGTTAGGATTAGTGCCCTTAAATCCTATTGTATGATGCTATGTATGATATTATGTATGACATTATGTATGACTTAATATTGTGTTTAATAAAGTTGTTTTATTATTATCTAAAATAATGGTAACATGAATATCCAAACATTATCATATAGTCCATGAGATGCATAGTATGCGATTTATGTGAGAAGTCACAGAAGATATAAATCACAAGTTCTTTGTAAACTTAGAATTGTAGTTCGTAGTCGGTGATGAAATTGGGCGTTTCATCTGCGAAGACTATAACATATCAACTAAGATGATTTGTCTTGATCATGGAAGTGGAGACTTTTAGTTGATATGTTGATATGTTTTAAGAGTTAAGACATATTGAACTGGACCGCTGTGAGATTTATTATTCTCCTAACGACTGTCAATTGAATAATAAATCTCACGACTTCTATTAACATGAACTCTTAATCCTGAGAGAATAATGGACCTGATCATGAAGTGTAGGTTGCTTTGATATATCAGGCGTGAGATCTAAAGTAACGGTCAAAACCTCCAATATGTTGGGCAGCCACTTTTAGTGTTAATGGAACATATATTCTCAAGATGGAATTCATAGTCTCTTAACGGAGATACAAAATATTCCCTTGAGATAAGTTTAATGGGTTTGTTATTCAGAATGTTAGGCCTAACTACTTTAGTAAATAGTTACTAAAGTATATATTTATAAAATTGGAATTCATAAATATATGATGAATAACTTAAAGGATTAAACCGGGTACTTAAGGATTAAGATGTAGTAATTTACAAAGTGGCAGTCTACATTAATGACTTTGTATTACTACGAATATTTTTAATGAAGGGGTTACATGTACAATAAAGTCTTGGGAAATAATTTATTAATAAGGCCTAGAGTGCAATTATATTTATATAGTGGTATTAAATATAATTAATGGTAACTTTGGACTTGTCAAGAATTGACAGAAAAGCCCAAGGCCCATTGGAGCTAGTGTCTTATTTGTTCCCTTTTGGTCCCACTCCAAGCCACATACTAAAGCCCAATTGGAAAGACCTAAAAGGCTAGCCCAATTAGATAATCAGTTATAAGGGGAGAAACATACAGAATTTTGTGATACACTACAAGGACATGAAATGGTTTGTATGTGAGTGGAAGACACTCTTTCATTCTCTCTTGAACATACACATATAACTGATTGAGAGACCACACATCTTGGGCATTAAGTGGAATTGGAGTGAAGATTAAAAGTATTCTCAAGAACTTCTGATCTTTGGTTTTGAATTTCACCGCACCAAGGTACACTCTCTTATTCTTGAATTCTGAAACTTACATAGTGCATGTTATCAATTGCGAATGAAGTAGATCCGTTAATTTTCCGCTGCGTACATTCATATTTCCATCGACGATAGGCCTTCGGACCATTGAACCTTGCTTTGTGGTTGCATCGACTGAGTAAGGATTATTCCATCATCGAGTGATTGGGCCTCCCAATCACCTAAGAGGGTTGGAATAGCATATTTAGTTTGTTTTGCATGCTTATATCATTTCCTGCTTTATTTGTATTCCCTATTCATTTCCCCAGTTTGTTTTTCCAGAAAAAAAAAAAAAAAAAAAAAAAAAAAAAAGTATTTCCCTTTTATCATTATCAAGCATGAACTTTGTTATCCCCCTACCCATAATCCATTAATGAAATATTTAGCGTATTATTCAGGAAAATTCTTGCATCTATCTTTATTTGCTTTCCTATGAATATGTGTGTGTAAATTATCTTATGTTTCTCTGTATATGTTCCGCTTTATAGGATCTATTCTGATTCCTAAGTGGGTACATCATCCCTATGCCATAACGAGGGTGTCGATGATGTGAATGAGACAATAGATTTTGATCATGATGTTGAAGGATTGGAAAAGGTCCTGAATGTTGATATCGTATTTTGTCTGCCTCGATTTGCGTGCCAAACCCCGAAAAATTCAAAAATATTATTTTCTCTCCATGGGGCCGTGAGAACATCTAGAATGACGTGGCGCAACCTGTTCAGACACTAAAGCACTCAAAGTGCCTCTTTTAGCCAAAATGCCCCTAGTCAACCCTGGGTTGACCAAAGGTCAAACGAGGTCAAAACCCTCACAAAAACAACACTTTTCATAGTTTTATATCAAATTCAAGCTTCTCGGAGATTTTTGGCAACTTTGACCAAGTTTGACCAAGCTTGACCCGTAGTTGACTCCCAACGGGCCCAGAAATCCTAATTTTGATCTGGCTGTCAGAATGGGTTGAAACTAATGCCATTGCGAATATTATCAAATTCTCATTCCAATGACTATTCATGGGTCAAAATCGGAGTTAGAACGGCTGAGATATCGTGAAAACCAAGATAATGCACTAATTAATGCACCGCTAACTTCCGGGAGCCATAACTTTTGATCCAACCGTTGGATTTTCAAGCTCCATACCATTTTAGAAACTAGAAGTCAAGATATTTCCAGGGGTGTTAAGATCAACCCCATCCAGGACCATTTGAAGGTGGCTGCCCTTGAAGGGCCGCTTTTTCGTAATCCGTGCCAGGGCTATAAAAGGCCCCTAGGCACCCTCCAGACTAAAAAAAAAGGGAGACTCCCTGGCTGCCTACTCTCTACTTGGACGATTTTTGAGCTTTTCTCCTCTCTTCCAAACCCAAAAAACTCATCAAAACCTCTTGATTCTTCTCTTCACCAAAAATACAAGGTAGTGTTCATACCCTTCATCTTCCTCTCTTTGGTTCTACACCTTGGATTTGGGGTTTAGGGGTGTGGATGTAGCTTTTTAGATACTATCCACACCCGTAACTTTATAAATCTTTTTCTAGCATTTATCTTGTTCTTTTTGCTTGAATTCTAGCCAAAATCTCCTTGCTTTTTATGACTTGTGCCATTTCAAGCTTCGATTTACATCCTTAAATGCTTATATGTTTAGATCTACATATTTTATGCTTTATGCCATGTTTTCCTATGCTTTGTTCCTCTTTTTGTTCTAGGATGATATTAGGGTTACATGCTCACATGCTTGTATGATGTTGTTGGCTATGCCTTGCTTGGATCTATGTGTCTATGTGTTTATTTCCATGCTATATGGTTAGATTCTTGTCTTCACATGCTTATATGCTCGGATCCATGTTCTTCCATGTCTATGTGTTAGGTTTCTACATGTTTACATGCGTGTTTCTATGCCTATATGTCTAGATCTATGTTTTCATATGCCTATGTACTTTGATCTATGTTCTCTACATGCTTTATGCACTCATCTATGTGCTTGCGTGCTTCATGCCATGTTTATGTACTTAGGCCTAGACCTTGTTTGTCATGCCATGTGCTATTGTAGCCCTTTTGTTCATTTTATTGCATTTTCTTATGTTTTGGCCTAATGGTTAGGACTCGATCTAGACCCTATGATCTTTGTCATTGTCCATACACCAAGGCCCACATAAAAGGGTTTGGATCACCCTATTTGCATGTCTATGCTTGCTTGCTTCTATGCTTTATGCTCTGTGTTAGCCTCTCTAGTTCTAGGCTTTGCCATGTTTGGCGCCCTCTGTGGGCCTAACCATTTGGGAGGCATCTCCGGATGCCGGGTTGCTCCTTGCGTACCCTTCCCTTTTCCGCTCCGCACAATGTTATGCTTACCATGCTTGTTTGTGCCACCTGTTGGCTTTCTATGCATCTTTACACGCTTGCTTACATGTTCATGCATGAGTTTTGCTTGCTAGTGTGTCATCCATGCTTTAACACAATGAAGTTGTGGACATTCGATCCAAACATACATTTGTCCCTCGCAGACACCACCTTTTATTTGCTTTCTTGCTTATTTGCCTTCTCGCTTGTTTACTTGCTTTCTTGTTTCTTCGCTTGCCATGTCTATCATGCTTATTTGCTTTATACCTCTTTTATATTCTCTTTGCATCTTTACCATCCATTGCTTTTCTGCTAGTTCTTGTCTTTGTCTTTGCATGTAAACACATGGAGCAAGGACACGGTCTCCCAGGCACAAGCAAAAAGGGCGAAGACGCAAGCATGTAGATATAAGCCAAGCGGCAATGTTCAGTAGTTTTAGGGGTCTAGCCTCTCCTATTTGGTTATGTACTCTTTTAAAACCCCTTCCTTCCTCCTTCCTTTCTCTTTTAGATGGGTTGTATTAGGTATATCATGCCATGTACCATTCATTCTCATCTCTAGAGTATGGAGACCCTTGTTTACTTTCCTGCACCTATATTTTGGGCCATGCTCTAAGGATGTAGGCATTTACTTTCCTGCTCTGTGTGCTAGCATTGTGCATGATGTATGTATATATATACCTGCTCGCCCCTTTCGATGTGATTGTCACAGTCCATGTCACCTAAGGCAAAGCGATGACTAATTTCCACCTCGAAAGTAAGGTGACATGTCGCCGAATTTTCACCGTGGAAATCTGGTACTTTTCCCGAATGCCTTAGGAAAGCATAGATTGGGACCACACCCATTCAAAAGCCAAACCTCAAAGCCCCATGCATACAAAGCCCCGAAAGCCAATGCCAAAATCATGTTTTTACTACTAATCTCCGAAAATTAAGGTTTTATTAAAACAAAGGACTGTCCTTGGATAGGCGTTGTGGGGTACCTAACACCTTCCCCACACGTAACCAAACTTCTGGACTCAAGAATCAAGATTTGTTGCCATCCACATTAGATTTGGAAAAATGCCATTTTTCTTAGCCTAGGATCAGTAATAAAATCAATTAGAAATAGGTGATCAATCACACCTTATAAAAACCCAATGATTGGTGGCGACTTCACTTACCTTTGGTAATTCCCTTAAAATTTGGCCAAGATTCCTGCCACACCCCTAAAGGTAGACCTACATTCCTCCACTGAAAGAGAGAGCAC
This sequence comes from Notholithocarpus densiflorus, assembly GCA_030021035.2. Lineage (NCBI taxonomy): Eukaryota > Viridiplantae > Streptophyta > Magnoliopsida > Fagales > Fagaceae > Notholithocarpus > Notholithocarpus densiflorus. The sequence continues at coordinate 5,300,551 of JARYZH020000019.1, forward strand.
CCGAAGCTCCGCGTGGACCACATGCACTAATCAATCGAGAGGGGCCTCCAACGGGCCCTGTGCGCGTGGGAGCCTCACAACAGCGGGTGGTCGAACAAAGGCCCATGACGGTAGTTTTCCACTCCGATCGAGGCCGGGCGTTGACAGACTGGCAACTCCATTGGGGATCGATGAGAGTTTAGCCTTTAGAGCTTTTGAAAAAACCATAATCTTTGGACATTGGCTTTCAAAAACACAGAAATTGGCATTGGCCTCCGGGGCTTTCCTTTTGAAAAAGGCTTCTACTATATCCTAGTAGACTATCTTCAAAAGAGCAAAAATGTTTTCCAAAAAGGGGTGTGAGGTATTTTCATGGGGCTTTACAGCTTTTCTCACATGCTTTACCATTTTCTTCACATGATTTATCACTTTCCTCACATGCTTTATAGCTTTCCTTCACATGCAAACATAGGGTAGCAAAACTTAATTTCGGGTGCACCTTTATCTGCTTTCATATATGTATTTACTGTGTTTGGAAAAGCCTTTCCCCTCCATTAAGGATTGCATGACATATACACCATTTTTGAGCCGAACCCGAGCTCCGCACTGCTGGCATAGTCACATCTCTTTGGGGATTTCATCACCCCATTTGCAGATGCCCAGACACAAACATAAGCAGTGTTACCCATAGTTAGATCTAGGGTTGACTTTGTAGGCACTTCTAGGTCCATGGGTGGATAGGAGTAGCTAAAAAGACCCCCTCGATCCTTCCTGCCCCACAACTTCCATGAAGGGAGGGGTGTGGCGATTGAGTCCCCTTAGGATAGGAACAATCTACCAGTTAAGCCTTTGCATATAGTTGGACTAGTTATGTCAAGGCCGTGAGGACTTGATTAAGCCCAGAGCCCATGAGGATTAGGAAAAGCCCAAAGAGTGAACATCCAAACCTAGGAAAAGCCCAAAGAAGACACAAGCCCATAAAGGGCGATGTTCAATAGATTAGAAGGCCTAGCCTCCTTGAGTGGTTATATCTTTCCCTCTTTCTCTTAGCCTCTTTTCTAGAGCATGTATTAGGGTTCCCCCTCTCCTTGTACCCCTTATCTTTCTTACTTCTTGCTTGGGCCACATTCCCTAGGTATGGAAATGTCTATTTTGCATTTCCTGTACCTTGCTAGGCCATACCCTTGGAACATTGGCAAAGTCTGTTTTACTTTCCTGCTCTGTGTGATAGCATTATGCATGATGCATGTATATATATATGCCTGCATGTGTGTGGGTGATCGTGCACTTTGTATGATGGACTCTCGTGACTACGTGAGTGATCCTCTCTAGCCATGAGCACTCTTGACCTTGTGGCATGAGTATATGCTCAAGGCATTTCTACAGGTGCATTATCATGTCATACTACGTGCATAGTCACTGCAGTGTGACCGTCCCAATCCATGTCACCAAGTGACATCGGTTTCCCTGTGTATGCGACATGTATCAATGTGCTTAATGCTTTGAAGGGCTTCGGCACGTCCTAGCACGAGCATGTTGTAACGCACCGTATACACAGGCATGAAACCCTGCCGGTACGCCATAGCGCACCAAACGCGAAACTCTGCCGGACTTTCGCTGTGAAAATGGGGCATCCCCATTGCCATATTCTCAAGCTGAAAGCTTGGTGAGAATGGTGTTTTGTGTGCTATGACGCACCTGAGGCAAAGCACTGCTGAATTTTCGCCACGAAAATAAGGAAAAATGCTACTGGATTTTTGCCGTAGAAATTTGGCAACGATTCCAAACAAACTACCGAATCCAAAGCTCAAAGCCCAATTTGCTTAAAGCCCCAAGGCTAATGCCAATAGCTCATTTTCAACTACCAATGTCCTTAAATTATGATTTTACCAAAACAAAGGACTATCTATGGACAAGCGTTGTGGGGTGCCTAACACCTTCCTCACACGTAATCAGACTTCTGAACTCAAAAATCAAGATTTTTTACCCATCCACATTAGATTAGGAAAAATGACATTTTTCTTAGCCTAGGATTGGTAATAAAATCAAATAGAGTCTGGTGACCAATCACACCTTAGAAAAACCCAATAATTGGTGGCGACTTCACTTACCCTTGGTAATTTCCATAAAATAGACTCATATTCCAGTCACACGCCCGAGGCACAACCTTCCTCCACATCACCCGAGCTCTCGAGCCTATATGCTCCAAGCGCGCGCGAGCGTCGCTGTGATGGGTGGTCGAACTGCTGTGAGGCATCGACAATTGCTTTATACTTCAAAACTATAATCACTTCATTTCATCCATTTGAATTCAAAAATTTAACTTTCTCATTGGAGATTGGGAAGTTATAATCTTACACTACCAAATGGCCTAGTCATTTGCTTGGGTTTCTCTTTTGCTCTTATCTTTAAATTTTTGCTATGTATGGACATTCCAAACTGAGTCTAGCAATGGCATTGGCTTAAGCTGTGGTAGATATTGAAAAAGTTACAAAGAGCTGAGTCTTGTCAGTTTCTTCAAGTTCGTAATATAATCAACAAAACTTTTCATGTAGTAGAAGATTATATTACAAAAATTTCTGCTAATAAAAATTAATTGTGGTGGACCTTGATCCAAGCCCAATTATCTTTCAGATATGTGGTCCATACAGTTTTAAATGGACTTAAAGAACAATTAAAATTTAGTTTGAATTCTTTATTGTTTTCCACTATATATATATATATATATATATAAAAGAAACTTGCATATGTCAAAATTTAAAAACAAATTGGTATTTTTTCTCAAATAGGGTATAAATTTTGACTTTTATGTCGCCTTTTGCCCTTAACTAAACATGCTTAGAGCATTCATGCCAAAGGTGTGAAAATTGCTATATTATTATTTTAGCACCAAAACCACCCCCCCCCCCCCAAAAAAAAAAAAAAAAAAAAAAAAAAAAACCCTCTTTATTAAGGTTGTCAAACCTAAAATTTTTTAACAACTTACTACTGTAAGTTGCTACATTTTTTTATTAATTTTTTTCTTTCTCTCTCTCACATACCTCTCACCTCTTTTCTCTCTTCTCTTTCCCGTACTTCAGGCTCTACTCTTTTCTCTCTTCTTTCTCCTCTCTCACTTCTCTTTCTCGTTTCACATGGTGGCTTCAGCTCCATGCCACCAGCTCCGGCCCTTAAGCATCGGCGTTGACATTTTAGATTCATGGGTTTGGGTTACGGGTTTTGTGATTTATGGTTTGTTGGGTTTTGGTATGGTGGGTGGGTTTTTGTTGGTTGTGTATGGATGGTAGGTTTGTGGTGGTTGTGGTATGGGTGGTGGGTTTTTGGTGGGTGGTTGGTTTGTGCTCATTGTTGGTAGTGTTTGAGTTTTGGGCATGGTGGCTATTGGTATTGTGGTGGCTATTGGTATTGTGGTGGCTGTTAGGTGTGATTGGGTTTTTGGTGTGGTGGATGTTGGGTGTGATGGCTATTGGTAGTTTGGGTTTTAGGTGTGATGGTTATTGATAGTTTGGGTTTTATGTGGGATGAGTGGGGTTTTTGGTGTGATGGCTATTATTTTGCTTTTTGTTATACTAATGGTAGTGGTTGGCGGTGCGTGGGATTGTTGGGTTGAGAAGAGAGAGAGACAGAGAGAGAAAAGATAATAGAGGAATAATAATAAAAAATATATAAAAAAGGAATAAAAAATAATAAATAAAGTGGTAAAACAAATAGAAGTTTCGATGTTGGGTGTATTGTAAAGTGAGGTGTTAAAATAGATAATGTAGGTTTTTGAATTGTTGAAAACTAAAATTTTTAAGAACTTTGATGTGAACACTCTTATAGCATAATCTTGTCTTATTGATTTTTAAGATAGCATGGCATTCCCTACCCTATATGCGATGGTTTTATTAACTTGCTTGCCGATCAAAAATATTGCTATATGATCTATGGTTCCGCTCCATTAAAATCGTGAATCGTATCATAAATCAATTTTTGATTTTTCTGTATCGTGTATTGTATCAAATCGTGTATCGTAAGTTACACAAACACTGATTACAATTGTCAAATAATTATAGATATACATATATAAAATGTATATTCATTATAAATTTGAAATATATTAAACTCATGACTAATTTAATCATTACTTATGTAATAAAAATTAACAAAGCTAACTAAATAAATCAAATTAACTTATATTTATAACATGCACATTCAAATTGATTAAACTCAAAAGTAATACATGATATATGAACCAAAATAATGATATCTTTTCATCATCTTGGCTAATCAACTGATGGAAATATGAAAGTACGCAGCGGAAAAATTAACGGATCTACTTCATTCGCAATTGATAACATGCACTATGTAAATTTCAGAATTCAAGAATAAGAGAGTGTACCTTGGTGTGGTGAATTTCAAAACAAAGATTGTAAGCACTTGGGAATACTTCTAATCTTCACTCCAATTCCACTAACGCCCAAGATGTGTGGTCTCTCAATCAGTTAAATGGAATGTTCAAGAGAGAGTTCAAGAGTGTCCAACACTCACACATACACCATTTCATGTAAAAGGTTCTCTACAAAATTTTGTATGTTTCTCTCCTTATAACTGATTATCTAATTGGGCTAGCCTTTTGGGTCTTTCCAATTGGGCTCTAGTATGTGGCTTAGAGTGGGACCAAAAGGGACCAATAAGACACTAGCTCCAATGGGCCTTGGGCTTTTCTGTCAACTCTTGACAAGTCCAAAGTTACCATTAACTATATTTAATACCACTATATAAATATAGTTGCACTCTAGGCCTTATCTATAAATTATATCCCAAGACTTTATTGTGCATGCAACCCCTTCATAAAATATTCGTAGTAACACAAAGTCATGAATGTAGACTGCCACTTTGTAAATTACTACATCTTAATCCTTTTATGTTATTTACCATATATTTATGAAATCCAATTTCATAAATATATACTTTAGTCATACTAAAGTAGTTAGGTCTAACTCTCTGAATAATAAACCCATTAAACTTATCTCAAGAGAATATTTTGTATCTCCGTTAAGAGACTATGAATTTCATTTTGAGAATATATGTTCCATCAACACTAAATGTGACTACCTAACATACTGAGGTTTTGACCGTTACTTTAGATCTCACTCCTGATATATCAAAGCAACCTACACTTCATGATTAGGTCCATTATCCTCTTAGGATTAAGAGTTCATGCAAATACAAGTCGTGAGATTTATTATTCATTTGACAGTCGTTAGGAAAATAATAAATCATACAGCGGTCCAGTTCAATATGTCTTAACTCTTAAAACATATCAACATATCAACTAGAAGTCTCCACTTTCATGATCAAGATAAATCATCGTAACTGATATGTTATAGTCTTCGTAATTGATATGTTATATGCTTTCCTTTCTTATGATTCCTTGGATCTTTTGATTGTGCAACTGCTCCACTATTGTCGCAAAACAAAGTAATGGAAGCTTGCTCCATTCTTACTACACCAAGGTCAGATTGCTTGACACTCCTCCATGTTATGGCTCCACCTCCCAAGGTGAATACACATCCTGATGTGGACTTCCTGAAATCTAGATCCGATTGAAAGTCTGAATCTGTATAGCCAACATGTATTAAATCCTCACAACGATAAACAAGCATATAATTTCTCGTTCTCCGTAGATACTTGAGAATATGCTTTACAGCTTGCCAATGTTTTGGTCTTAGATTTGATTGATATTGGCTGACCATGCCAACTAAATAACAGATATCTGGTCTAGTACAAAGCATGACATACATGAGACTTTCTACTGCTGAAGCATAAGGAACTTGTCTCATTATATCTACTTCCTCTTGAGTCTTAGGCCTTTGGTCATTAGACAGAGGAAATCCATGTCTGAAAGGAAGTAATCATTTCTTGGAGTTTTGCATGCTAAACCGTTCTAGAACCTTATCTGTATATCCAGCTTGTGATATGCCTAACATCTTATTCTTTCGATCTCGCCAAAGCTTGATCCTTAGAATAAAGTTAGAATAAAGTTAGCCTTACCCAAATCCTTCATATCAAATTGGCTTGACAGCCAAAAATTTACTGATAACATCACCCCTACATCATTTCCAATGAATAAAATATCATCAACATAAAGCACTAGGAACATTACTACTTTATCTTGATGTCTTTTGTACACACATGGTTCATCAAGATTTTGTTCAAAACCAAATGACTTGATTGCTTGATCAAATCTGATGTTCCATGACCTAGATGCTTGCTTAAGTCCATAAATGGACATTTTCAACTTGCATACCATATGCTCTTGGTTCTTTGCTACGAAACCTACCAGTTGCATCATATAGATTTCTTCTTCAAGATTGCCATTGAGAAATGCAGTCTTGACATCCATATGCAAAATCTCATAATCATAATGAGCAGCAATGGATAAGAGAATTCTGATAGATTTAAGCATTGCTACTGGTGAAAAGGTTTCCTCATAATCAATACCTTCTTTTTTAGTATACCCTTTCGCCACTAGCCTTGCTTTAAAGGTCTCAACCTTTTCATCTATCCCTCTCTTCCTCTTGTAAACCCATTTGCAACCAACAGGTTTAATGCCGTTAGGCGCCTTTACAAGATCCCAAACTTGATTGGAATACATGGAATCTAATTCAGATTTCATAGCTTGGACCCAATGATGTGCATCTATATCATTCATTGCTTCATCATAAGTGTAAGGATCCGATTCAGCCTCTTCTGAGATAACTTCATAAGTTTCTCCCAAACTTATGAATCTTATAGGAGGCCGAACAATTCTCCCACTACGACGAGGCACCTGTTTACTAGACATCTCTTAAGTAATATCTTGTGGTGTATCTAATACAACCACATCATCCCTAGTTTCATCCATTGGCTGTTCATTTACAGGTTCATTCATTTCAGTCAACACAACTCTACTTCTAGGAGTAAAATTATTCATATAGTCATTTTCCAAGAATTTAGCATTTGTACTAACAAAAACTTTGTTATCTTTACGACTATAGAATAAATAACCCCTAGTTTCTTTTGGATAACCTACAAGCAAACGCACTTCTGATTTTGGTTCCAATTTATCAGGCTTCCCTTTTAACACATGTGCAGGACAACCCCAAATGTGGAGATATTTCATACTAGGCTTATGCCCACTCCACAATTCCATGGGTGTTTTGGGAACAGATTTTGATGGAACTAAATTCAAAAGATGTGTTGCTGTATTTAAGGCATAACCCCAGAAAGAAATCGGTAAAGTTGAGTAACTCATCATAGACCTAACCATTTTTAAAAGAGTCCTATTCCTTCTTTCTGCTACACCATTCTGTTGGGGAGTTCCAGGTGCAGCCAATTGGGATACAATCCCATTTTGAATTAAGTAATCCTTGAAATCCCCAAGAAGGTATTCGCCACCTCGATCAGATCGAATGGCCTTTATGTGTTTACCTAATTGCTTCTCAACTTTAGCCTTAAACTCTTTGAACTTTTCAAAAGCTTCGGATTTCCTTTCATTAGGTACACATAACCATATCTTGAGTAATCATCAGTAAAAGTGATGAAATACTCATAACCTCCTTTTGCTTGGGTTGACATAGGACCACATACATCAGAATGCACTAGCTCTAGCAAATCTTGTGCTCTCCAACCTTTTGCATTAAAAGGTCGTTTTGTCATTTTACCTTCCAAACAAGATTCACAAACTGGAAATTCATCAAAGTCCATGGGCTCTAAGAGTCCATCTTTGATCAGTCTTTGAATTATGTTTGAATTAATATGACCTAAACGCAAGTGCCAAAGATATGCATCACTAGTAGAAGGAAACTTTCTCTCTAATGATTTTACATGAGAGTTATTATCTAATTTAGAATTATATAATTCATGCTTATTAAGAGTTAAAATATAAAGACCATCTACAATATTGCCAGAACAGATAAACACTTTATCCTTCTTTATTACAACATTGTCTTTTAGGATAACACAATATCCATGTTTACCTAAGTAAGTAGCAGAAATTAAATTTCTACGAACATTAGGTACATACAAACAGTCTTCCAATATTAAAACTCTACATTTAAAACATAAATTATAAACACCAACAGCTACAACCGGAATCCTGCTTCCATCAGCCAAAGTAAGAAACAACTCCCTTTCTTTAAGCTTTCTAGTCTCCTGGAACCCCTGCAAGGAATTGCAGATATGAGTAGTACATCCTGAATCCACACACCAGGAATCCGTGGGATTCTGTACCAAACATATTTCAAGAAGGAATGAACTTTTCATACCTTTATTGGCAGCCTTAAATTTTGGACAATTCCTCTTCCAATGTCATTTCTCACCACAATGGAAACATTTTCCTTTGAGCTTCTTTCCTTTATCAGCAACCCCTAAGGAAATTTGTTTACCCTCTTGCTTGGTGAAGTCCTTCTTCTTCTTGTTCTTACCCTTGCCTTTCGACTTAGGTTGAGAAGTAGAAGCTTCACCAATATTGGCTTCAACATTAGAAGTACCAAGGATGCCTTCCGCCGCTACCAACTCATTCATTAATTCAAACAATATATAAATCTTTTTGTTCATATTATAGTTAAGTTTGAATTCCTTGAATGATTCTGGTAGTGACTGGAGTATCATATCCACTTGGGATTCTCCATCAATATCAGCACCTAAAACTTCCAATGTATTCAGATTAGAGATCATTGTAAGACAATGCTCCCTTACTGAACTACCTTCAACCATTTTGGTATTATAAATTTGCCTCATGGTCTCTTGCCTTACAGAACGGCCTTGCTCACCAAACATCTCCTTCAGACTTAACATAATGTCTGAAGCTAGTTCTACATCCTGCATTTGATGCTGTAGAACATTTAAGATAGATGCTAGGATGTAGCACTTGGCCATCTCATTAGATTTCTGCCAACGATCATATCGTTATTTTTCCTCAGGAGGAGCATCTAATGAAGGAAAGCTAGGACATTGTTTAGTAAGCACATATTTGTGCTCTTCAGCAGTAAGAACAATATCCAAATTTCTTTTCCAGTTAACATAGTTGGATCCAGTCAGTTTGTTTTGATTAAGAATAGTTACAAGTGGGCTAAATGATGCTATGTTCAAATCTGAAAACAATAAACATGAATATAATAAGTAAACTGGACATTATCAATTTAGCATATAAACATATAGTATGGAACCTTAATAAAACCATAATATAATATATGCAACGACAACCCAATTCCGCAATTAATATTCCTCGAAAGCGAGGTCATACCAATCACTATGATCAGGCGAGAATTATTCTCATTATTAATGCTATCATGGTAACTCTTACCAAACAAAAATAATTTGCCGTTTTTCCTTCAGCCTCTAAGTAATAATGACATAGCTCCGAAGGGAGGATAACATTATACTTAGTCTAGTGTATACCATTGCCTAGAATTAATGTGAATCACCAAGTAACTCCACGGAAGCGTGGTCGTTCTCAATGTAAAAACACACTTCATCCATCATTAAGAAGTTTAACCTGTAGTACCATGAATTAAACACCCTCCGAAGGGAGCAAGGCATGTATGCCAAGGCGAGGTGCTTAATCACACTACTATAAACCGACAATGGAGGCCGTGAGATCCAACCCTTGTATCTCTCTCCCACTAGATGTTTTAAAAGAAAGGTTTTTAATTCTAAAATATGCATAATCTAATTACACATAGTCTTACTCCTTTTACATGTGAAAACACTTAGAAAAATTTCTGGTTTTCTTAATTTCGATTGATCGAATGTGTCCCTCGATAGATCGAAAAAATTAAGAAATTCGAAGTCTTATCACTGTTTCATTCGATCGATCGAAGGTGATTTTCAATCGATTGAAAATCATGAAACTTGAATTTCCAGAAATTTTCCCACGCAGTTTTCTACTGTTTTTCTTTAACAAACAACTTACATATGAGCATGATAGTCAGAGAATGATATCAAAACTGAAATTCATTGATGCTATAGCCTTAAAGATCAATTTAACATACTTAAATTCAAATTTAAACAATATCATAACATCAATATCAGTTTTATCGTATCATAGTTTCAACAACCATGCAGAAAATTAAATGTGTAATCTTCTAACAACATGAAACTATGACTTCTAATTCCATAATTCACAAAAAAATTTTATAAAATTTGAAATTAAAGACCACTCTGATACCATTTGATGGAAATATGAAAGTGCGCAGCGGAAAAATTAACGGATCTACTTCATTCGCAATTGATAACATGCACTATGTAAATTTCAGAATTCAAGAATAAGAGAATGTACCTTGGTGTGGTGAATTTCAAAACAAAGATTGTAAGCACTTGGGAATACTTCTAATCTTCGCTCCAATTCCACTAACGCCCAAGATGTGTGGTCTCTCAATCAGTTATATGGAATGTTCAAGAGAGAGTTCAAGAGTGTCCAACACTCACACATACACCATTTCATGTAAAAGGTTCTCTACAAAATTCTGTATGTTTCTCTCCTTATAACTAATTATCTAATTGGGCTAGCCTTTTGGGCCTTTCTAATTAGGCTCTAGTATGTGGCTTGGAGTGGGACCAAAAGGGACCAATAAGACACTAGCTCCAATGGGCCTTGGGCTTTTCTGTCAATTCTTGACAAGTCCAAAGTTACCATTAACTATATTTAATACCACTATATAAATGTAGTTGCACTCTAGGCCTTATCTATAAATTATATCCCAAGACTTTATTGTGCATGCAACCCCTTCATAAAATATTCGTAGAAACACAAAGTCATGAATGTAGACTGCCACTTTGTAAATTACTACATCTTAATCCTTGAGTACCCGGTTTAATCCTTGTATGTTATTCACCATATATTTATGAAATCCAATTTCATAAATATATACTTTAGTCTTACTAAAGTGGTTAGGCCTAAATCTCTGAATAACAAACCCATTAAACTTATCTCAAGAGAATATTTTGTATCTCCGTTAAGAAACTATGAATTCCATCTTGAGAATATATGTTTCATCAACACTAAATGTGGCTACCCAACATACGAGGTTTTGACCGTTACTTTAGATCTCACTCCTGATATATCAAAGCAACCTACACTTCACGATCAGGTCCATTATCCTCTCAGGAGATTTATTATTCATTTGACAGTCGTTAAGAGAATAATAAATCTCATAGCGGTCCAGTTCAATATGTCTTAACTCTTAAAACATATCAACATATCAACTAGAAGTCTCCACTTCCATGATCAAGACAAATCATCGTAATTTATATGTTATAGTCTTCGCAGATGAAACGCCCAATTTCATCACCGACTACGAACTACAATTCTGAGTTTACAAAGAACTTGTGACTTATATCTTCTGTGACTAAATCACATAAATCACATACTATGCATCTCATGGACTATATGATAATGTCCGAATATTCATGTTACCATTATTTCAGACAATAATAAAACAACATTATTAAACACAATATTAAGTCACACATAATGTCATACTTAATATTATACATAGCATTATATAATAGGATTTAAGGGCACTTATCCTAACATCAACTACATCTAAGTCAATGTTATCATCATGTTCAGCATCTTCTAAAATTATTTTTTCATAGACATTTTCTTTGTTATTATCAAAATTTACTCTTTTTTTGTTTTTTTATTCTAATAATTTTTTCTTGGTATTCTAGCTTTTTAGACTCATAATAATAATAACAAAATAAAAAATAATTATATATTCATTTAATACATTGTGGGAGGGGGAGGCTTAAAGAAGGAATATTACCAACTAGGTTCAACCCGAGGAGCAGTTGGACTCGACTACTCATCAGCTCAGGCCCAACATAATAAGGATAATCTGAATAATGAAATCGAGGAAGTTGGCCCACCTGAAGAGCCTGAGGAGCATAAACTCCTCGGGAGATTGTAGACAAACCATCAAGGCCAAAAAACTGAAGATCAAGGAAGGTAGTAGAAACGTGCAAGGAAAGAGAGGAGGAAGCTTCTGGATAAAGCACCCATCACCTCAACATTTAATGCACTGTACTAACTCAGCCTGCTGCATTAATGGCAGAATGACCCCTGAATAGTGTCCCCACACCTTGCATCCTACTCTACCACCACCAGCAAATTAACGATGGGACAAGTATCCAAGGAATGATCAATGGCCTTCCAAGTGGAAGGCATGGATGCAATCTTTGTAGCTATATATAGTAAGAAAAATCCTCCTAGAGGGGGATCAAGCAACGAAGAGAGAAAGAAAGAGAGAGAAAAGGAGAGAGGAAATAAGAACTATGTAATCGAGAGGTGTATAATCTTAAGAACAATTGTTCCTTGGTCAGCCGGAGGAAAAGCGTGAATAAGAATCCTTGCTTTCTCTTTCTATCAATCTCTTCTTAAACTCATGACTTAGATAGTTCCTTTTCTTTAAATCACCAATTGATGCTATTAAGGCTCGAAGGTTTGGCCTTAACAATCCACCTTTACAAATTAATTGCATCGGGCTTACTTTTTAGCCCATTCCTATTGGACACGATTCTTGTTTTGCCCACTACAATTGGCACCGTCTGTGGGAAAGTCACCCAAAATCCTTATTTGTAGTTCTGTGTGATTAAGAAACTGCAAACTCAAGGAGAAGTGGAACTATAGCTTAGAGCGAAGGACAAGAATTTGTAGGATCCAGGCATAGGGATGAGTTTGTGAACCTTGAGCGTAGAAGGGACTGTGAAATAGCCCAATCTCCTAGCATAAGGGCCACATCCGTTCATTCGGACCACATAAGTCGGAGCCATTCTCGCTCTACAAAGCACGCTTCATGTGACTGGGAGATGCGTAATCTCAAGATGAGAAGTTGGCCATCTATGGCGGTGACTTTGCCAAACAGTGCATATAAGGGAGCACAGAACACCTTCGCTAGGTCCGAGCTCTAGCTTGGAGGAAGAGTGAAATTATAGATGAAGAACTAGGAGCCCTTGAAGTAGTACCTATAAAGCATCCTCTCTCCTGTGGAGGGAAGAAAGGCGTCCTCGCCGAAGGGACAAAACACCCCACTCAGGAAATTTGGGGGAAGATGCCATGAGTAGGTGATGGAAATATGCATGTACACAGTGAAAAATTAATGGATCTACTTCATTCGCAATTGATAACATGCACCATGTAAATTTCATAATATAAGAACAAGAGAGTGTACCTTGATGTGGTGAATTTCAAAACCGAAGATCAGAAATTCTTGAGAACACTTTTAATCTTCACTCAAATTCCACTTGTGCCCAAGATGTGTGGTCTCTCAATCAGTTTATATGGATTTGTTCAAGGGAGAATTCAAAAGTGTCCAACACTCACATACAAACCATTTTATGTTCTTACAAAATTCTGTATGTTTCTCTCCTTATAAGTGATTATCTAATTGGGCTAGCCTTTTGGGCCTTTCCAATTGGGCTCTAGTATGTGGCTTGGAGTGGGACCAAAAGGGACCAATAAGACACTAGCTCCAATGGGCCTTGGGATTTTCTGTCAACTCTTGACAAGTCCAAAGTTACCATTAACTATATTTAATACCACTATATAAATATAGTTACACTCTAGGCCTTATCTATAAATTATATCCCAAGACTTTATTGTGCATGCAACCCCTTCATAAAATATTTATAGTAATACAAACTCATTAATGTTGACTGCCACTTTGTAGATTACTACTTCTTAATCCTTGAATACCCGGTTTAATTCTTTATGTTATTCATCATATATTTATGAAATCCAATTTCATAAATATATACTTTAGTAACTATTTACTAAAGTAGTTAGGCCTAACATTCTGAATAACAAACCTATTAAACTTATCTCAAAGGAATATTTTGTATCTCCATTAAGAGACTATGAATTCCATCTTGAGAATATATGTTCCATCAATACTAAATGTGACTGCCCAATATACTGAGGTTTTGACCATTATTTTAGATCTCACTCTTGAAATATCAAAGTAACCTACACTTTATGATCAAATCCATTATTCTCTCAGGATTAAGAGTTCATGTAAATAGAAGTCGTGAGATTTATTATTCAATTGACAGTCGTTAGGAGAATAATAAATCTCACAGTGGTCCAGTTCAATATATCTTAACTCTTAAAACATATCAACATATCAACTAGAAATCTCTACTTCCATGATAAAGAGAAATCATCTTAGTTGATATGTTATAGTTTTCGCAGATGAAATGCCTAATTTCATCACCGACTACGAACTAAAATTCTGAGTTTACAAAGAACTTATAATTTGTATCTTCTGTGATTAAATTACAAAATCACATACTATGCAAAGAACTTATAATGTCCGAATATTCATGTTACCATTATTTTAGATAATAATAAAACAACTTTATTAAACACAATATTAAGTCATACATAATGTCATACTTAATATCATACATAGCATCATACAATAGGATTTAAGGGCACTAATCCTAACAATCTCCCACTTGCCCTAAATACTATTGTGCACTAATCTAACTCCCATTCTCTCCAAATGTGACTCGAAAGTCCTTTGAGGCAAGGCTTTGGTAAATGGATCTGCTAGATTATTTGCACTTTCAATCTTTGCTACCACCACATCTCCATGAGAAACAATATCTCGAATGATGTGGTACTTCCTCTCAATGTGCTTTCTTTTCTTGTGATTCCTTGGATCTTTAGATTGTGCAATTGCTCCACTATTGTCACAAAACAATGTAATTAAAATTTGCTCCATTCTCATTACACCAAGGTCAGAAAGGAATTTCTTGAGCTAGACAACTTCTTTTACTGCTTTAGAAGCAGCAACATACTCTGCCTCCATGGTGGAGTCTGCAATACAAGATTGCTTAATACTCCTCCGACATATGGCTCCACCTCCTAAGGTGAAAACACATCCTGGTGTGGACTTTCTAAAATCTAGATCCGATTGAAAATCTAAATCTATATAGCCAATGGGAATCAAATCCTCACACCGATAAACAAGCATATAATCTCTCGTTCTCTGTAGATACTTGAGAATATACTTTACAGCTTGACAATGTTTTGGTTTTGGATTTGATTGATATCGGCTGACCATGCCAACTGAATAACAGATATCTGGTCTAGTACAAAGCATGGCATAAATGAGACTTCTCACTGTAGAAGCATAAGGAACTTGTCTCATTATATCTACTTCCTCTTGAGTCTTAGGCCTTTGGTCATCAGACAGAGGAACTCCATGTCTGAAAGGAAGCAATCTTTTCTTTGAGTTTTGCATGCTAAACCGTTCTAGAACTTTATCTATATATCCAGCTTGTAATAAGCCTAACATTTCATTCTTACGATCTCGCCAAAGCTTGATACCTAGAATAAAGTTAGCCTCACTCAAGTCCTTCATATCAAATTGGCTTGACAACTAAACCTTTACCGATGACATTACCCCTACATCATTTCCAATGAGTAGAATATCATCAACATAAAGCACTAAGACCATTACTACTTTATCTTGATGTCTTTTGTACACACATGGTTCATCAAGATTTTGTTCAAAAACAAATGACTTGATTGCTTGATCAAATCTAATGTTCCATGACCTAGATGCTTGCTTAAGTCCATAAATAAACCATTTCAACTTGCATACCATATGCTTTTGGTTCTTTGCTACAAAACCTTCCGGTTGCAACATATAGATTTCTTCTTCAAGATTGCCATTGAGAAATGTAGTCTTGACATCTATTTGCCAAATCTCATAATCATAATGAGCAGCAATGGATAAGAGAATTCTGATAGATTTAAGCATTGCTACTGGTGAAAAGGTTTCCTCATAATCAATACCTTCTTTTTTAGTATACCTTTTCGCCACTAGCCTTGCTTTAAAGGTTTCAACCTTTTCATCTATCCCTCTCTTTCTCTTGTAAACCCATTTGCAACCAACAGGTTTAATGTCGTTAGGCGCCTTTACAAGATCCCAAACATGATTGGAATACATTGAATCTAATTCAGATTTCATAGCTTGGACCTAATGATGTGCATCTATATCATTCATTGCCTCTTCATAAGTGTAGGGATCCGATTCAGCCTCTTCTGAAATAGCTTCATAAGTTTCTCCCAAACCTATAAATCTTATAAGAGGTCGAACAATTCTCCCACTATGACAAGGCACCTGTGTACAAGACATCTCATCAGTAGTATCTTGTGGTGTATCTAATACAGCCACATCATCCCTAGTTTCATCCATTGGTTGTTCAATTACAGGTTCATTCATTTCAGCCAATACAACTCTACTTCTAGGAGTATAATTATTCACAGTCATTTTCCAAGAATTTGGCATTTGTGCTAACAAACACTCTATTATCTTTATGATTATAGAATAAACTTCCAACAGTTCCTTTTGGATACCCTACAAATAAAAGCACTTCTGTTTTAGGCTGTAACTTGTCAGACTTTCCTTTTAACACATGTGCTGGACAACCCCAAATATGGAGATGTCTCATACCAGGCTTACGCCCATTCCACAACTCTACAGGTGTTTTAGGAATAGACTTCGAAGGTACTAAATTCAGAAGATACATTGCAGTATTCAAGGCATATCCCTAAAAAGAAATTGGTAGAGTTGAATAACTCATCATGGACCTAATCATATCTAAAAGTGTCCTATTCCTTCTTTCCGTTACACCATTTTGTTGTGGAGTTCCAGGTGTAGTCAATTGGGATACAACCCCATTTTCAGTTAAGTAATCCTTAAAATCCCTAAGAAGAAATTCGCCACCACGATCAGATCGAATGACCTTTATGCGTTTACCCAATTGATTCTCAACTTTAGCCTTAAACTCTTTGAACTTTTCAAAGGCTTCGGACTTCCGTTTCATTAGGTACACATAACCAAATCTAGAGTAATCATCAGTGAATGTAATGAAATACTCATAGCCACCTCTTGCCTGGATTGACATAGGACCACATACATCTAAATGTACTAATTCTGGCAAATCTTGGGCTCTCTTACCTTTTGCATGTGAGTGTTGGACACTTTCTTATTCTCTTCGTGGAAACTGATTGAGAGACCACACTTCTTGGGCATCAAGTGGAATTGGAGTGAAGATTAAAACTGTTCCCAAGTACTTCTAATATTTTGTTTTGAATTTCACCATATCAAGGTATGCTTTCTTATTCTTAAATTCTGAAACTTACATAGTACATGTTATCAATTGCGAATGAAGTAGATCCGTCAATTTTCCATTGCGTATGTTTTGTATGCGATACAAACATGTATTTTTCCAATAGGTATATTTTCAAAACACACAGAAAACCCATGGGATCTAGCTCCAATGGGTTTTGGGCCTTTATGTCAACTTGACAAGCCCAAAATTACCATTAATTATATTTAATACCACTATATAAATATAATTGCACTCTAAGCCTTATTAATAAATTATATCTCAAGACTTTGTTATACATACAACCCCTTCAATAAAATATTCATAGTAATACAAAGTCATGAATGTTGATTGCCACTTTGAAGATTACTACATCTTAATCCTTGAGTACCTGGTTTAATAATTTAAGTTATTCATCATATATTTATGAAATCCAATTTCATAAATATATACTTTAGTAACTTCTTACTAAAGTGGTTAGGCCTAACACTCTGAATAACCAAACCAATTAAACTTATCTCAAGTGAATATTTTATATCTCCGTTTAGAGATTATGAATTCCATCTTGAGAATATATGTTCCTTCAACATTAAATGTGACTACCCAACATACTGAGATTTTGATCGTGACTTTAGATTTCACTCCTGATATATCAAAGTAACCTACACTTCATGATCAAGTTCATTATTCTCTCAGGATTGAGAGTCCATGTAAATAGAAGTCGTGAGATTTATTATTCATTTGACAGTCGTTAGTAGAATAATAAATCTCACAGTGGTCCAGTTCAATATGTCTTAACATTTAAACATATCAACATATCAACTATAAGTCTCCACTTCCATGATCAAGACAAATCATCTTAGTTGATATGTTATAGTTTTCGCAGATGAAATGCCTAATTTCATCACCGACTACGAACTAAAATTCTGAGTTTACAAAGAACTTATAATTTGTATCTTCTGTGATTAAATTACAAAATCACATACTATGCATCTCATGGACTATATGATAATGTCCAAATATTCATGTTACCATAATTTTAGATAATAATAAAACAAATTTATTAATCACAACATAATATCATACATAATGTCATACATAGCATCATACAATAGGATTTAAAGGGCACATATCCTAACAATCTCCCACTTGCCCTAAAGACTATTGTGCACTAATCTAACTCCCATTCCCTCCAAATGTGACTCAAAAGTCCTTTGGGGCAAGGCTTTGGTAAAGGGATCTGCTAGATTATTTGCACTATCAATATTTGCTACTACTACATCTCCACGAGCAACAATGTCTCAAATGATGTGGTACTTTCTTTCAATATTCTTTCCTTTCTTGTGATTTCTTGGATCCTTGGATTATGCAACCGCTCTACTATTGTCACAGAAAAATGTGATAGGAACTTGCTCCATTCTCACAACACCAAGATTAGAAAGGAATTTCTTGAGCCAAACAGCTTCCTTTG
This sequence comes from Notholithocarpus densiflorus, assembly GCA_030021035.2. Lineage (NCBI taxonomy): Eukaryota > Viridiplantae > Streptophyta > Magnoliopsida > Fagales > Fagaceae > Notholithocarpus > Notholithocarpus densiflorus. The sequence continues at coordinate 5,319,152 of JARYZH020000019.1, forward strand.
CTGCTTCACAAGCAGCAACATATTCAGCTTCCATGGTGGAGTCGACAATACAATATTGCTTAACACTCCAACTTCTGGCTCCACCTCCCAAGATGAACACACAACCTAAAGTGGACTTTTTGAAATCAAGATCTGATTGAAAATCTGAATTTGTATAACCAATAGGAATTAAATCCTTACTATGGTAAACAAGCATATAATCTCTTGTTCTCCTTAGATACTTGAGAATATGCTTTACAGCTTGTCAATGTTTAAGTCCTGGATTTGATTGATATCAGCTGACCATGCCAACTGAATAACAGATATCTGGCCTAGTACATAGCATGGCATACATGAGACTTCCCACTACAGAAGCATAAGAAACTTGTCTTGTCATATTTTCTTCCTCAAGAGTCTTAGGCATTTGGTCATCAGACAGAGGAACTCCATGTCTGAAAGGAAGTAATCCTTTCTTGGAGTTTTACATGCTAAACCATTCTAGAACCTTTTCTATATATCTAGCTTGTGACAAGCCTAACATTCTATTCTTTCGATCTCGCCAAAGCTTGATCCCTAGAATATAGTTAGCTTTGCCTAAGTCCTTCACATCAAATTGGCTTGACAACCAAATCTTTACTGATGACATTACCCCTACATCATTTCCAATGAGTAGAATATCATCAACATAAAGCACTAGGAACATTACTACTTTATCTCGATGTCTTTTGTACACACATGGTTCATCTAGATTTTGTTCAAAACCAAATGACTTGATTGCTTGATCAAATCTGATGTTCCATGATCTAGATGCTTGCTTAAGTCCATAAATGGACATTTTCAACTTGCATACCATATGCTCTTGGTTCTTTGCTACGAAACCTTCCGATTGCATCATATAGATTTCTTCTTCAAGATTGCCATTAAAAAATGCAGTCTTGACATCCATTTGCTAAATCTCATAATCATAATGAGCAGTAATGGATAAGAGAATTCTGATAGATTTAAGCATTGCTACTGGTGAAAAGGTTTCTTCATAATCAATACCTTCTTTTTGTGTATACCCTTTCACCACTAGCTTTGCTTTAAAGGTTTCAACCTTTTTATCTATCCCTCTCTTCCTCTTGTAAACCTATTTGCAATCAACAAGTTTAATGCCGTTAGGCGCCTTTACAAGATCCCAAACTTGATTGGAATACATTGAATCCAATTCAGATTTCATAGCTTTGACCCAATGATGTGCATCTATATCTTCGTTGCCTCTTCATAAGTGTAGGGATCAGATTCAGCCTCTTCTGAGATAGCTTCATAAGTTTTTCCCAGACCTATAAATCTTACTGGTGGCCGAACAATTATCCCACTACGACAAGGCACCTGTGTACTAGTCGTCTCATGAGTAGAATCTTGTGGTGTATCTAATACAACCACATCATCCCTAGTTTCATTCATTGGTTGTTCAACTACAGGTTCATCTATTTCAGTCAAGACAACTTTACTTCTAGAATTAAAATTATTCACAAAATCATTTTCCAAAAATTTGGCATTGGTGCTAACAAACACTTTGTTATCTTTATGATTATAGAATAAATAACCCTTAGTTTCCTTTGAATACCTTAAAAACATGCATACTTCTGTTTTTGCTTCCAACTTATCAGACTTCCCTTTCAACACATGTGCTGGACATCTCCAAATGTGGAGGTATTTCATACTAGGCTTGCGCCCACTCCACAATTCCTTAGGTGTGTTGGGAATTGATTTTGATGGAACTAAATTTAAAATATGCATTGTAGTTCTTAATGCATATCCCCAAATGGAAATTGGTAAAGTTGAATAACTCATCACGGACCTAACCATTTCTAAAACTGTCTTGTTCCTTTTCTCTGCTACACCATTTTGTTGAGGAGTTCCAGGTATAGTCAATTGGGATACAATCCCATTTTGAGTTAAGTAATCCTTGAAATCCCCAAGAAGGTATTCGCCACCTCGATTAGATCGAATGGTCTTTATGCGTTTACCCAATTAATTCTCAACTTCAGCCCTAAACTCTTTAAACTTTTCAAAGGTTTCAGACTTCCATCTCATTAGGTACACATAACCATATCTTGAGTAATCATTCGTAAAAGTGATCAAGTACTCATAACCTCCTTTTGCTTGGGTTGACATAGGACCACATACATCCGTATGAACTAATTCAAGCAACTCTTAGGCTCTTCTACCTTTTGCATTAAAAGGTCTTTTGGTCATTTTGCCCTCCAAACAAGATTCACAAACTGAAAATCCATCAAAGTCCAATGGCTCTAAGAGTCCATCTTTGATTAGTCTTTGAATTCTGTTTGAATTAATATGACCCAAACGCAAGTGCCAAAGATATGCATCATTAGTAAAAGGAAACTTTCTTTTTAATGATTTTACATGAGAATTATTATCTAATTCAGAATTGTATAATTCATGCTCATCAGGAGTTAAAATATAAAGACCATCAACAATATTGCTGATGGAAATACGAATGTACGCAGCGAAAAATTAACGGATCTACTTCATTCGCAATTGATAAAATGTGTTATGTAAGTTTCAGAATTCAAGAATGAGAGAGTGTACCTGTTAGGATTAGTACCCTTAAATCCTATTGTATGATGCTATGTATGATATTAAGTATGACATTATGTATGACTTAATATTGTGTTTAATAAAGTTGTTTTATTATTATCTAAAATAATGATAACATGAATATTCGGAAATTATCATATAGTCCATGAGATGCATAGTATGTGATTTATGTAAAAAGTCACAGAAGATATAAATCATAGGTTCTTTGTAAACTCAGAATTGTAGTTCGTAGTCGGTGATGAAATTGGGTGTTTCATCTGCGAAGACTATAACATATCAACTAAGATGATTTGTCTTGATCATGGAAGTGGAGACTTCTAGTTGATATGTTGATATGTTTTAAGAGTTAAGACATATTGAACTGGACCGCTGTGAGATTTATTATTCTCCTAATGACTGTCAATTGAATAATAAATCTCACGACTTCTATTTACATGAATTCTTAATCCTGAGAGAATAATGGACCTGATCATGAAGTGTAGGTTGCTTTGATATATCAGGAGTGAGATCTAAAGTAACGGTCAAAACCTCAGTATGCTGGGCAGCCACATTTAGTTTTGATGGAACATATATTCTCAAGATCAAATTCATAGTCTCTTAACAGAGACACAAAATATTCCATTGAGATAAGTTTAATGGGTTTGTTATTCAGAATGTTAGGCCTAACTACTTTAGTAAATAGTTACTAAAGTATATATTTATGGAATTGGATTTCATAAATATATGATGAATAACATAAAGGATTAAACCAGGTGCTCAAAGATTAAGATGCAGTATTCTACAAAGTGGCAGTCTACATTCATGAGTTTGTGTTACTACGAATATTTTATGAAGGGGTTGCATGTACAATAAAGTCTTGGGATATAATTTGTTAATAAGGCCTAGAGTGCAATTATATTTATATAGTGATATTAAATATAATTAATGGTAACTTTGGACTTGTCAAGAGTTGACAGAAAAGCCCAAGGCCCATTGGAGGTAGTGTCTTATTTGTTCTCTTTTGGTCCCACTCCAAGCCACATACTAAAGCCCAATTGGAAAGGACCAAAAGGCTAGCCCAATTAGATAATCAGTTATAAGGAGAGAAACATACAAAATTTTGTAAGAACATGAAATGGTTTGTATGTGAGTGTTGGACACTCTTGAATTCTCCCTTGAACAAATTCATATAAATTGATTGAGAGACCACACATCTTGGGCACAAGTGGAATTGGAGTGAAGATTAAAAGTGTTCTCAAGAACTTCTGATCTTCGGTTTTGAAATTCACCACACCAAGGTACACTCTCTTGTTCTTATATTCTGAAATTTACATGGTGCATGTTATCAATTGCGAATGAAGTAGATCTATTAATTTTTCGCTGTGTACATGCATATTTCCATCAAATGGTATCAGAGCAGTCTTCAATTTCGAATCTGTATAACATGTTTTATGAGTTTTGGAATTAGAGATAATAGTTTCATGTTGTTAGAAGATTATGCATTTAATTTTCTGCATGGTTGTTGAAATTATGTTTTGATAAAAACTGATATTGGTGTTATGATGTTGTTTAAATTTAACTATGTTTTGATATTGGTGTTTAAATTTTCGAATGAAGTAGATCTGTTAATTTTTCGCTGCGTACATACATATTTCCATCAAATGGTATCAGAGCGGTCTTCAATTTCGAATCTGTATAACATGTTTTGTGAGTTTTGGAATTAGAGATAATAGTTTCATGTTGTTAGAAGATTATGTATTTAATTTTCTACATGGTTGTTGAAACTATGTTTTGATAAAAACTTATATTGGTGTTATGATATTGTTTAAATTTAACTATGTTTTGATATTGGTGTTATGATGTTGTTTAAATTTAACTATGTTTTGATAAAAACTGATATTGGTGTTTAAATTTTCTGCATGGTTGTTAAAACTATGTTCTGTGATGTTTTGATAGAAACTATGTTAAATTGAACTTTAATGCTATAACATCAATGGAATTCAGTTTTGATATCATTCTTTATCTATCATGTTCATATGATGGTTGTTTGTTCAAGAAAAACCGTAGAAAACTGCCTTAGAAAATTTCTGAAAATTCGAGTTTCACGAGTTTCGATCTGTCGAAAATCACTTTCAATCGATCGAGTGAAACATTGACCAATCCTTTTTAATCGATTGATATTCGATTGCTAGTCGATCGATCGAATTTGCTTTTCGATCAATCGAGAGGCGATCGAGTATCGATCGAACCAGGCTGATGGTCAAGTTCAACTTTTTTAATTTTTTCGACTGATCAAGGGGCACATTCGATCGATCGAAAGAAGGAAATTCAGAATTTTTTCTAAGTGTTTTCACATGTATAGAGAGCAAGGCTATGTGTAATTAGATTATGCATGTTTCAAAATTAAAAACCTTTCTTTTAAAACATCTAGTGGGAGAGAGATACAAGGGTTAGATCTCACGGCCTCCATTGTTGGTTTATAGTAGTGTGAAATATATACTTTGATTTTGCCTCGAGCTTAGCATTTCATGCGGAGAGTATTTATTTCACGGTCCTACAAGATTGAATTTCTTGTTTTATAATGGTTTGATCAAACACCTTGTCTTAGCTTCGAGCTTTGCATTCCATGCAGAAGGTGTTTTGTATCATGGTACTACAAAATAAGCCTGTTAAGGGGATGAAATGTGGCTACACATGATTTTAGACAATGGTATACACTAGACTAAGTATTATAGTATCCTCTATGCTGAGTTCTTACTATCATTATTTAGAGGCCAAATATATAGCGGCATATTATTAGTGTTTGATAATAGTTATCATGATAACACTAATAATAAGAATAGTTCTCAATCAATCATAGTATTTAATGTTCACTTTATGTTGAGGGATATTGAGTATGAGATTGGGTTATCGTTGCATATATTATATTATAGTTTTATTAAGGTTCCATACTATATGTTTATATGTTAAATTGATAATGTCCAGTTTACTTATTATATTCATGTTTATTGTTTTCAGATTTGAACATGGCATCACTTAGCCCACTTGTTACTATTCTTAATCAAAACAAACTGACTAGATCCAACTATATTGATTGGAAAAGAAATTTGGACATAGTTCTCATAGCTGAAGAGCACAAATACGTGCTTACTAAACCATGTCCCAACGTTCCTTCATTAGATGCTCCTCTTGAGGAAAAACAACGATATGATCGTTGGCAAAAATCGAATGAGATGGCCAAGTGCTACATCCTAGCATCTATCTCAAATGTTCTACAGCATCAAATGCAGGATGTAGAACTAGCTACAGACATTATGCTAAGTCTGAAGGAGATGTTTGGTGAGCAAAGTCGTTTTGCAAGGCAAGAAACCATGAGGTAAATTTATAATACCAAAATGGCTGAAGGCAGTTCAGTGAGAGAGCATTGTCTTACATTGATCTCTAATCTAAATACATTGGAAGTTTTAGGTGTCGATATTGATGGAGAATCCCAAGTGGATATGATACTCTAGCCACTACTAGAATCATTCAAGGAATTCAAACTTAACTATAATATGAACAAAAAGATTTATACATTGTCTGAATTAATGAATGAGTTGGTAGTGGCAGAAGGCATCCTTGGTACTTCTAATGTTGAAGCCAATGTTGGTGAAGCTTCTACTTCTCAACCTAAGTCGAAAGGCAAGGGTAAGAAGAAGAAGAAGAAGGACTTCACCAAGAAAGAGGGTAAACAAATTGCCTTAGGGGTTGCTGACAAAGGAAAGATGATCAAAGGGAAATGTTTCCATTGTGGTGAGAAAGGACATTGGAAGAGGAATTGTCCAAAATTCAGAGCTGCCAATATTAACGGTATGAATAGTTCATTCCTCCTTGAAATATGTTTAGTACAAAATCTCATAGATTTCTGGTGTGTGGATTCAGGCTGTACTAATCATATCTGCAATTCATTGCAGGGGTTCCAAGAGACCAGAAAGCTTAATGAAGGGGAATTATTTCTTACTTTGGCTGATGGGAGTAGGATTCTGGTCGTAGCTGTTGGTGTTTATAATCTATGTTTTGAGTCTAGAGTTTTAATATTGGAAGACTGTTTGTATGTACCTAATGTTCGTAGGAATTTAATTTCTGCAACTTATTTAGGTAAACATGGATATTGTGTTATCCTTAAAGACAATGTTGTAATAAAGAAGGGTAAAATGTTTATCTGTTCTGGCAATAATGTTGATGGTCTTTATATTTTAACTCCTGATAAGCATGAATTATATAATTCTGAATTAGATAATGGCTCTCATGTAAAATCATTAAAGAGAAAGTTTCCTTCTACTAGTAATGCATATCTTTGGCATTTACGTTTGGGTCATATTAATTCAAATAGGATTCAAAGACTGATCAAAGATGGTCTCTTAGAGCCCATGGACTTTGATGAATTTCCAGTTTGTGAATCTTGTTTGGAAGGTAAAATGACCAGACAACCTTTTAATGCAAAAGGTAGGAGAGCCCAAGATTTGCTAGAATTAGTACATTCAGATGTATGTGGTCCTATGTCAATCCAGGCAAGAGGTGGCTATGAGTATTTCATTACATTCACTGATGATTACTCTAGATTTGGTTATGTGTACCTAATGAAATGGAATTTTGAAGCCTTTGAAAAGTTCAAAGAGTTTAGAGCTGAAGTTGAGAATTAATTGGGTAAATGCATAAAGGTCATTCGATAACCATTATTTTTTATAATAATAAAACAACTTTATTAATCACAGTATTAAGTCATACATTAAGTTATACATAACATCATACAATAGGATTTAAGGGCACTAATCCTAACAATTACTAGAACAGATAAACACTTTATCCTTCTTTATTAGAACATTGTCTTTGAAGATAACATAATATCCATGTCTACCTCAATAAGTTGCAGAAATTAAATTCATACGAATATTAGGTACATACAAACAGTTTTTCAAAATTAAAACTCTAGAACCAAAACACAAATTAAACACTCCAACAGCTACAACTGGAATTATGCTCCCATCGGCCAAAGTAAGAAACATTTCCCCTTCATTCAGCTTTCTGGTCTCCTAGAATCCCTGCAAAAAATTGCAGATATGATTAGTACAACTTGAATCCACACACTAGGAATCCATGGGATTTTGTACTAAACATGTTTCAAGAAGGAATGAACTTTTCATACCCTTATTCTTGGCAGCTCTGAATTTTGGACAATTCCTCTTCCAATTACCTTTCTTGCAACAATGGAAACACTTTCCTTTGGCGTAGTCCTTTTTCTTTCCCTTGTTGTCAACTCCTAAGGCAATTTGTTTACAATCTTGCTTGGTGAAGTCCTTCTTATTCTTCTTTTTACATTTGCCTTTCAACTTAGGTTGAGAAGAAGAAGCTTCAACCATATTAAAATCAACACTGGATGTGCCAAGAATGTCTTCCACCGCAACCAATTCATTCATTAATTCAGACAATGTATAAATCTTTTTGCTCATGTTATAATTAATTTTGAATTCCTTGAATGATTTCGGTAGTGATTGGAGTATCATATCCGCTTGGGATTCTCCATCAATATCGGCACCTAAAACCTCCAGTGTATTCAGATGAGAGATCATCCTAAGACAATGCTTCCTTACTGAAGTACCTTCAGACTTAGCATTATGTTTGTAGCTAGTTCTACATCCTGCATTTGACGCTATAGAACATTTGAGACAGATGCTAGTATATAGCACTTGGCCAACTCATTAGATTTCTACCAACGATCATATCGCTGTTTTTCCTTAGGAGGAGCATCTAATGATGGGACGTTAGGACAGGGTTTATAAAGCACAAATAATATGCCGTATTAACTTTAGCCTCTAAGTAAATAATGACATAGCTCCTTTGGGAGGTTAACATTACACTTAGTCTAGTGTACACCATTATCTAGAATCATGTGTAGCCACATTTCCTCTCTTCTATAGTGTTTAAACTTGTAGTACCATGAAACAAAACATCCTCCTTTGGGATCGCAAGGCATATACGCCAAGACGAGGTGCTTGTTCACACTACTTTAAACTGGTTAGTTCAATCTTGCAGTACTGTGAAGTAAACACTCTCCTTTGGAATTGCAAGGCATATACGCCAAGACGAGGTGCTTACCCACACTACTCTGAACCAATAATGGAGGCCGTGAGATCCAACCCTTGTATCTCTCTCCCACTAGATATTTTAAAAGAAAGGTTTTTAATTAGAAATCATGTGTAATCTCATCACACATAGCCTTGCACTTCATCTATGCTTTAACACTTAGTGAAATTTCAAAAACAGTTCATTCGATCGATCGAAATGTTCAACAAATTCATTTCGCAGTTTCTGGATGACTCGATCGACTCTCGATTCCTATTCGATTGATCGAAAGGCAAATTCGATCGATTGAAAGGAATTCTCGATCGGTCGAAAAATTGAAGAAATTCATCACAAAGTCTCGAGTTGACTCGATCAATTCTCGATTCCTATTCGATTGATTGAAAATAACATTCGATTGATCGAAGGGAATTCTCGATTGGTCAAAACTTGTGAAACTAAAATTTTTTCAAATTTTTCTGGTAACCGTTTTTGTCGTTTCACTTGAACAAAACACAATTTCTTGAGATCAAAACTGAATTTCATTGATGCTATAGTCTTAAAGTTCAATCTAACATACGTAATATCAAACTTAAACAACATCATAACATCAATAACAGTTTTTATTAGACAATAATTTCAACAACCATGCAGAAAATTGATTGTAGAATCATCTAACATCATGAAATTACTATCTTTGATTCCAAAACTCACAAAACATGTTATACAAATTCGAATTGAAGACCGCTTTGATACCAACTATAGGGAAAACATAGTTTGTATCGCATACAAAATATTCGCACCTGAAAATTAACGGATATACTTCATTCGCAATTGATAACATGTACTATGTAGGTTTCAGAATTTAAGAACAAGAGAGCGTACCTTGGTAAGGTGAAATTTAAAACCAAAGATTAAAAGTATTTGGGAATACTTTTAATCTTCACTCCAATTCCACTTATTCCCAAGAAGTGTGGTCTCTCAATCAGTTTATACATGTGTTCAAGGGAGAATAAGAGAGTGGCTTATACTTACATACACACCATTTTCATACATTTGAAAATTATGTATGTTTCTTTCCTTATATACAACTGATTATCTAATTGAGCTAGCCTTTTGGGCCATTCCAATTGGGCTTTAGTATGTGGCTTGTAGTGGGACTAAAAGGGACAAATAAGACACTAGCTCGAATGGGTTTTGAGCCTTTTTATTAACTCTTGACAAGCCCAAAATTACCATTAATTATATTTAATACCACTATATAAATATAATTGCACTGTAGACCTTATTAATAAATGATATCCCAAGACTTTATTATACATACAACCCCTTCATTAAAATATTCATAGTAATACAAAGTCATGAATGTTGACTACCACTTTGAAGATTACTATATCTTAGTTCTTGAGTACCCGGTTTAATCCTTTAAGTTATTCATCATATATTTATGAAATCCAATTTCATAAATATATACTTTAGTAACTTCTTACTAAAGTGGTTAGGCCTAACACTTTGAATAACCAAACTCACTTAACTCATCATCATCTTCATCTTAATCTTTGCTTTCATCTTCATCTTCAAAGTCATCAATCTCTTCCTCTATCCCCTCAAGTGCAAAGTTTCTACTCTTTCCACCTTTTCCCATTAAACCTAATCCCATCTCATAGGTTTGAAGGTTCCTTACAAATTCAGTCAAAGGAATTTGATCAATGTCCTTCACTTCTTCAATGGCATGGAATCTTTAAGGTAAGTACCTAAGGATTTTCCTAACAATTTTGGATTCTACTATAGATTCTCCAAGGTTGAAGGCAGAATTTACAATATCCTTGAGTTTAGCATAGAACTTATCAAAGGTCTCATCTTCCTCCATCGATATTTCTTCAAAACTACTAGTGAGTTTTTGATGCTTCATAGTCTTTACTGCCTTGGTACCTTCATAGGTGGTCTCAAGAATGGTCCATGTTTCCTTGGCAACTTCTGTGGATGATGTTTTCTTGAATTCCTCATTGGTCACCCCACAAAACAAAGCATTCAAAGCCCTAGTGTTAAAATTTGCCACTTTGATTGTTACTTCATCCCAATCCACCAGCGCTTCCTTTGGCTTAATCCAGCCAACTTCAACAGCTTGCCATACTTTTTCACCTAGAGCCTGTAAAAAAGCTTTTATACGAACTTTATAGTACACATAATTAGTGCCATCAAATAAAGGAGGAATCAAAAGAGATTGTCCACGATTCATGACAATGGGGGTCAAGGATCACACTCAGAAAATTAATCCAATCAGAGTGTACCCGCTTTGATACCACTTGTTGAGAAATTTAGACCCTGGTTGATAGAATTAACAAGTTTTAAACCCAAATTGTTAATTAAATTTATTATGAATAAACCTTGTTAAAACAAACAAACATTAATATCATGTTAATATCATGCGCAGTGGAATAGTAAATAAAACAAGATATGATGACCTAGGAAAACCAATGAAATAAACTAGTTTTACAGTAAAAAACCTGGGGGGAAACCTTCCCAAAAAACAATTCACTATAATAAAGAGAAGTTTTAGATCTAGTACAAAACCTTTTTTCCTAAACTCTACAATTCTCGTAAATGAACTTACAGTAGAAATCTTCTACCGCTTCAGAACCTCTGAACTCTTCAATAAATGAACGCCACCCTTTTGCACGAATCCCAGTACGTGACTAACCAATGATGCACAGATCCAGTACATGACTAACTCCAGTAACTTGAAGAAGGTTGTTGGCTACAAAGTTCTTCACCTCATCAACAATGAAGATCAAGAAGCACATGTTTACAAAACCCTAAGGTGCAAAGACGCAGTAGCTTCTTTCAGAGAGTATAAGGCACTAGGTCACTTTCTACATGTGTTCTCTGTGTATGGTCACTCAATACTTATGTGATGGCCTTTAAAATAAGCCTTATATATGTCTAGGGTTGTAAGAAAAGAAATCCTACACAAATATGTCAGTATGAGCCAAAAATTAGATCTGGAAATTCTGATTTCGTAGATCTCGACAAATTTAGCTTCTGTTGAGCTTCTGTCGAGCTTTCTTCATTAAGTCTCGATAGATACTGATTTTGTCAAGTTTTTGTCGAGCTTCTGTTGAGATTTAATGAACATCTTTTCTTCACTTGTTTCTTGGTCCAATCCTCATGCCTTTAATACTTGGCTTGAACAACATGTTTCTTAAAGTACTAAATCCATCCTAGATCTACCCAATTACAAGTAAAGTGCATTTTGTCAAAAGATTAGACAATTACATAAAATATGTCCTTAACATTTAAGTTTGATATTAAGTATGTTAAATTGAACTTTAAGGCTATAGCATCAATGAAATTCAGTTTTGATCTCAATCTCATTTTAATGTGATCAAGAAACTATGTTTTGTTCAAGTGAAACGTCAAAAAACGGTTACTAGAAAAATTTGAAAAAATTCAGTTTCACGAGTTTCAATTGATCGAGAATCACCTTCGATCAATCGAATGTTCTTTTTCGATCGATCGAATGGCGATCGAGAATCGATCGAGTCAACCAGAGACTTTGTGATGAATTCCTTCAATTTTTCGACCGATCAAGAATTCCTTTCGATCGATCGAATGTTCCTTTTCGATCGATCGAATAGGAATCAAGAGTCAATCGAGTCATCTAGAAACTTCGAAATGAATTTGTTGAACATTTTAATCAATCGAGAAATACCTTCGATAGATCGAATGAACTGTTTTTTGAAATTTCACTAAGTGTTAAAACATAGATAAAGTGCAAGGCTATGTGTGATGAGATTATGCATGATTTCTAATTAAAAACCTTTCTTTTAAAATATCTAGTGGGAGAGAGATACAAGGGTTGGATCTCACGGACTCCATTATCGGTTCATAGTAGTTTGGGTAAGCACCTCGTCTTGGCGTATATGCCTCGCGATCCTAAAGGAGGGTGCTTACTTCAGAATGCTACAATATTGAGCTTATCCATTTAAAGTAGTGTGAACAAGCACCTTGTCTTGGCGTATATGCCTCGTGATCCCAAAGGAAGGTGTTTTGTTTCATGGTACTATAAGTTTAAACACTATAAGGGAGATGAAATGTGGCTACACATGATTCTAGATAATGGTGTACACTAGACTAAGTGTAATGTTAACCTCCCAAAGGAGCTATATCATTATTTACTTAGAGGCTAAAGTTAATACGGCATATTATTAGTGTTTGATAAGAGTTATCATGATAGCACTAATAATGAGAAAATTTCTCAATCAATCATGATGTTTATAATATACTTGCTATCAAGGAATTATAAACATGGATTGGGTTGTCATTACATATATTATATTATGGTTTTATTAAGGTTCCATACTATATGCTTATATTCTAAATTGATAATGTCCAGTTTACTTATTATATTCAAGTTTATTGTTTTCAAATTTAATCATGGCATCTTTTAGCCCACTTGTTGCTATTCTTAATCAAAACAAACTGATTGCATCCAACTATGTTGACTGGAAAAGAAGCTTGGACATTGTTCTCACTGCTGAAGAGCACAAGTATGTGCTTAGTCAACCTTGTCCTAACTTTCCATCATTAGATGCTCCTCCTAAGAAAAAATAGCAATATGATCGTTGGCAGAAATCTAATGAGATGGCCAAGTGCTATATCCTAGCATCTCTCTTAAATGTTCTACAGCATCAAATGCAGGATGTAGAACTTGCTTCAGACATAATGTTAAGTCTGAAGGAGATGTTTAGTAAGCAAGGCCGTTCTGCAAGGCAAGAAACTATGAGACAAATTTATAATACCAAAATGGCTGAAGGCACTTTAGTAAAGGAGCATTATCTTAGGATGATTTCTCATCTGAATTCACTAGAGGTTTTAGGTGCCAATATTGATGGAGAATCCCAAGCGGATATGATACTTTAGTCACTACCAGAATCATTTAAGAAATTTAGACTTAATTATAACATGAACAAAAAGATTTATACATTATCTGAATTAATGAATGAATTGGTGGTGGCGGAAGCCATTCTTGGTACATCCAGTGTTAATGCTAATATGGCTGAAGCTTTTACTTCTCAACCTAAGTCGAAAGGCAAGGGTAAAAAGAAGAAGAATAAGGACTTCACCAAGCAAGATGGTAAACAAATTGCCTTAGGAGTTGCCAACAAGGGAAAGAAGAAGGACTACGCCAAAGGAAAGTATTTCCATTGTGGCGAGAAAGGTCATTGGAAGAGGAATTGTCCAAAATTCAGAGCTGCCAATAATAAGGGTATGAAAAGTTTATTCCTTCTTGAAATATGTTCAGTACAAAATCCCACAGATTCTTGGTGTGTGGATTCAGGTTGTACTAATCACATCTGCAATACTTTGCAGGGGTTCAGGAGACTAGAAAGTTGAATGAAAGGGAACTGTTTCTTACTTTGGCTGATGGGAGCAGAATTCTAGTTGTAGTTGTTGGAGTGTTTAATTTGTGTTTTGGTTCTAGAGTTTTAATATTGAAAGATTGTTTGTATGTACCTAATGTTCGTAGGAATTTAATATCTGCAACTTATTTAGGTAAACATGGATATTGTGTTATCCTGAAAGACAATGTTGTAATAAAGAAGGATAAAGTGTTTATTTGTTCTGGTAATATTGTTGATGGTCTTTATATTTTAACTCCTGATAAGCATGAATTATACAATTCTAAATTAGATAATAACTCTCATGTAAAATCATTAAAGAGAAAGTTTCCTTCTACTAATGATGCATATCTTTGGCACTTGCGTTTGGGTCATATTAATTCAAACAAAATTCAAAGATTGATCAAAGATGGCCTCTTAGAGCCATTGGATTTTGATGGATTTCCAGTTTGTGAATCTTATTTGGAGGACAAAATGACCAAACAATCTTTTAATGCAAAAGGTAGAAGGGCCCAAGAATTGCTTGAATTAGTTCATACGGATGTATGTGGTCCTATGTCAACCCAAGCAAAAGGAGGTTATGAGTACTTCATCACTTTTACGAATGATTACTCAATATATAGTTATGTATACCTAATGAGACGGAAGTCCGAAGCATTTGAAAAGTTTAAAGAGTTTAGGGCTGAAGTTGAGAATCAATTAGGTAAACACATAAAGGCCATTCGAACTGATCGAGGTGGCGAATACCTTATTGGGGATTTCAAGGATTACTTAACTGAAAATGGGATTGTATCCCAATTGATTGCACCTAGAACTCCTCAATAAAATGGGGTAGTAGAGAGAAGAAACAGGACTCTTTTAGAAATGGTTAGGTCCATGATGAGTTATTCAACTTTACCAATTTCCTTTTGGGGATATGCACTAAAAACTTCAATGCATATTTTAAATTTAGCTCCATCAAAATCAATTCCCAACACACCTAAGGAATTGTGGAGTGGGCGCAAGCCTAGTATGAAATATCTCCACATTTGGGATGTCTAGCACATGTGTTGAAAGGGCTATCTAATAAGTTGGAAGCAAAAATAAAAGCATGCATGTTTTTAGGGTATTCAAAGGAAACCAAGGGTTATTTATTCTATAATCATAAAGATAACAAAGTGTTTGTTAGCACCAACGCCAAATTTTTGGAAGATGATTATGTGAATAATTTTAATCCTAGAAGTAAAGTTGTCTTGGCTGAATTAGATGAACCTATAATTGAACAACCAATGGATGAAACTAGGGATGATGTGGCTGTATTAGATACACCACAAGATTCTACTCATGAGATGACTAGTACACAGGTGCCTCGTCGTAGTGGGAGGATTATAAGGCCACCTGTAAGATTTATAGGTTTGGGAGAAACTTAAGAAGCTATCTTAGAAGAGGCTGAATCTGATCCTTACACTTATGAAGAGGCAATGAAAGATATAGATGCACATCATTGGGTCAAAGCTATGAAATTTGAATTAGATTCAATGTTTTCCAATCAGTTTGGGATCTTGTAAAGGCGCCTTATGGCATTAAACCTGTTGGTTGCAAATGGGTTTATAAGAGGAAGAGAGGGATTGATGGAAAGGTTGAAACCTTTAAAGCAAGGTTAGTGGCGAAAGGGTATACACAAAAATAAGGTATTAATTTTGAAGAAACCTTTTCACCAGTAACAATGCTTAAATCTATCAGAATTCTCTTATCCATTGCTGCTCATTATGATTATGAAATTTGTCAAATAGATGTCAAGACTGCATTTCTTAATGGCAATCTTGAAGAAGAAATCTATATGATGCAATCAGAAGGTTTCATAGCAAAGAACCAAGAGTATATGATATATAAGTTAAAGAGGTTCATTTATGGAACATCACATTTGATCAAGCAATCAAGTCATTTGGTTTTGAACAAAATCTTAATGAACCATGTGTGTACAAAAGACATCAAGATAAAGTAGTAATGTTCCTAGTGCTTTGGTTGTCAAGCCAATTTGATATGAAGGATTTGGGTGAAGCTAACTTTATTCTAGGGATCAAGCTTTGGCGAGATCGCAAGAATATAATGTTAGGTTTGTCACAAGCTAGATATATAGATAAGGTTCTAGAATGATTTAGCATGCAAAACTCCAAGAAAGGATTGCTTCCTTTCAGACATGGAGTTCCTCTAACTGATGACCAAAGGCCTAAGACTCTTGAGGAAGAAAATATGATGAGACAAATTCCCTATGCTTTTGCAGTGGGAAGTCTCATGTATGCCATGCTTTGTACTAGACTAGATATCTGTTATTCAGTTGGCACGGTCAGCCGATATCAATCAAATCTAGGACTTAAACATTGGCAAGCTGTAAAGCATATTCTCAAGTATCTAAGGAGAATGAGGGATTATATGCTTGTTTACCATAGTGAGGATTTGATTCCCATTAGTTATACAGATTCAGATTTTCTGTCAGATCCTGATTTCAGAAAATCCACTTCAGGTTGTGTGTACACCTTAGGAGTTGGAGCCATAAGTTGGAGGAGTGTTAAGCAATCTTGTATTGCTGACTCTACCGTGGAGGCTGAATATGTTGCTGCTTGTGAAGCAACAAAGGAAGTTGTTTGGCTTAAGAAATTCCTTTTTGATCTTGGTGTTGTGAGAATGGAGCAAGTTACTATCACATTGTTTTGCGACAATAGTGGAGCGATTGCACAATCCAAAGATCCAAGGAATCACAAGAAAGGAAAGCACATTGAAAGAAAGTACCACATCATTTGAGACATTGCTGCTCGAGGAGATGTAGTAGTAGCAAAGATTAATAGTGCAAATAATCTAGTAAATCCCTTTACCAAAGCCTTGCCCCAAAGGACTTTTGAGTCACATTTGGAGGGAAAGGGAGTTAGATTAGTTCACAATAGTCTTTTAGGGCAAGTGGGAGATTGTTAGGATATGTGCCCTTTAAATCCTATTGTATGATGTTATGTATTACATTATGTACGACATTATGTCGTGATTAATAAAGTTGTTTAATTATTATCTAAAATAATTGTAACATGAATATTTGGACATTATCATATAGTCCATGAGATGCATAGTATGTGATTTGTGTGATTTAGTCACAAAAGTTATAAATCACAAGTTCTTTGTAAACTCAGAATTTTAGTTCGTAGTCGGTGATGAAATTGGGCATTTCATCTACGAAGACTATAACATATCAACTAAGATGATTTGTCTTGATCATGGAAGTGGAGACTTCTAGTTGATATGTTGATATGTTTTAAGTGTTAAGACATATTGAACTAGACTGCTGTGAGATTTATTATTCTACTAACGATTGTCAAATGAATAATAAATCTCATGACTTCTATTTACATCAATTCTTAATCCTGAGAGAATAATGAACCTGATCATGAAGTGTAGGGTTGTTTTGATATATCAGGATTGAGATCTAAAGTCACAATCAAAACCTCAGTATGTTGGGCAGCCACATTTAGTGCTGAAGGAACATATTCTCAAGATGGAATTCATAATCTCTTAACAGAGATATAAAATATTCCCTTGAGATAAGTTTAATGGGTTTGGTTATTCAGAGTATTATGCCTAACCACTTTAGTAAGGAGTTACTAAAATATATATTTATGAAATTGGATTTTATAAATATATAATGTATAACTTGAAGGATTAAACTGGGTACTTAAGGATTAAGATGTAGTAATCTTCAAAGTGGCAATCATCATTCATGACTTTGTATTATTACAAATATCTTAATGAAGGGGTTGTATGTATAATAAAGTCTTAGGATATAATTTATTAATAAGGCCTAGAGTGAAATTATATTTATATAGTGGTATTAAATATAATTAATGGTAATTTTGGGCTTCTCAATAGTTGACAGAAAGGCCCAAAACCCATTGGAACTAGTGTCTTATTTGTCCCTTTTGGTCCCACTCCAAGCCATATACTAAAGCCCAATTTGAATGGCCTAAAAGGCTAGCCTAATTAGATAATCAGTTATATATAAAGAGAGAAACATATAGAATTTAGTAGTAGTATGAAATGGTGTGTATGTGAGTGTAGGCCACTCGCTTATTCTCCCTTGAACACATACATATAAACTGATTGAGAGACCACACTTTTTGGGCATAAGTGGAATTGGAGTGAAGATTAAAAGTGTTCTCAAGTACTTCTAATCTTTGGTTTTGAATTTCACCACACCAAGGTACGCTCTTTTGTTCTTAAATTCTGAAATTTACATAGTACATGTTATCAATTGCGAATGAAGTAGATTCGTTAATTTTCCACTGCGTATGTTTTGTATGCGATACAAACCATGTTTTTCCAACAAATATATCAAGTGTTAGAGAAAATTAAGCACAAGCCCTACTTCAAATGGCCAAATAAGATGGGTGGAGACCTAACTAAAAGAAATCAGAATTTGTATTGTCATTACCATTAGGATCAAGGTCATACGACCGAGGAATGTAGAACTTTGCAAGCTTTTCTTGATCAGTTGATTAAAGATGGTAAGTTGAAGCAATTTTTGCAGTAGCCAGATAGTCAGGGAAATCGGCTCGCGACAGGACCACAAAGAAGTGGAGCACCTCGATCATCTCTGGGAATAATAAATGACATTTTTACAACCCCGAGAAGAGAATCTCACCTAGTTAGTGGAGTAATATTGGTGTCACCACAAATGGCAGGATCTGAAGAGGAGGCACCATGTAAGAGGGCCAGTGTTTCAGAGCAACCTATCATAGGATTTTTCGAGGAAGACGAGTTGGGAACAATTCAACCACACGATGACGCCTTGGTGGTAACCTTGCAGATAGCAGGGTTCGATGTCAAGAAAGTAATGGTTGACCAAGGCAGTGGGGCGGAGATCATGTACCCTGACTTGTTTAAAGGCCTAGGACTCAAACTTAAGGATTTGGACCAGTATGATGCTCCGTTGATTGGATTCAATGGAAACACTACTATTCCAAAGGGGATGATTTGATTACCAATACAGACTGGGGATAAGGTGGTAAGTGTGAATTTTATAGTAATAGATGTTTTTTCGCCATATACCGCCATCTTGGCCAGACCGTGGATACATGCCATAGGGGCGGTCTCATCAACGTTGCATGTTAATGAGGGGGTGGCCAAGTTGGTGGGATGCTAGTCGGTGGCTAGGCAATGTATGGCGGTGGCAATTGATCATCGTGTTGCTCAAATTGGCTCTTCGGAAGTGGCGCTGACGTTATAGCAATCACAGCTTGGGCAGGCTACCCCTTCGGAGAGTCCAGTATCTTTTGAGGAGTTAGAAAGGGTCATCATTGGCGAGGATGCAAATATATACTTTCAAGTTGGGATTCAACTCCCAGTGAAGGATAAAAAGCAGCTAGTGGACTTTTGAAGGGTAATTTGGATGTTTTTGCATGGAGTGCTTGCGAAGCACCCAAGGTTGATCCTGAGTTTATCTACCACCACTTGAATGTTAACCCCAAAGTTACCTCGAAGAAACAACTACCTTGGCGTTCATCTAAAGAACATGCTGAGGCTGTAAAAGATGAGGTCTGTAAGCTTAAACGGGCTCGGGCAATTAAAGAGGTTTTCTACCCAGAATGACTAGCTAATACTGTGGTGGTAAGGAAAAAATCGGGGAAGTGGAGAATGTGCGTGGATTTTACAGATCTTAATAAAGCCTATCCAAAGGATCCATTTCTAGTCCTGAGAATAGATCAATTAGTTGATGCAATGTATGGACACCCAGGATGAGTTTCCTAGATGCTTTTTAAGGCTACTATCAAATCCCGTTGGCGTTGCCTGACCAAGAGAAAATAGCCTTCCTTACCTCGATAGGAAATTATCACTACAAAGTAATGTCATTTGGACTAAAGAATGCAGGGTCCACATATCAAAGAACGGTGACTAGAATGTTTGAGAGCTAGTTGGGAAAGAATGTGGAGGCGTACATCGATGATATGGTAGTTAAGAGTAAAGAAGAATCCGGGCATCTGTTTGATCTTGGTGAAGTTTTTGCAATTATAAGAAAGCATAAGTTGAGCTTAAATGCTTCTAAGTGTTCTTTTGGAGTAGGGTCTGGAAAGTTTTTAGGCTACATGATCTTCTATTGAGGGATTGAAGTTAATCCCGACCAGATTAAGGCTATCCACGGGTTGCATCCTCCTCAAAATCCAAAGGAAGTTCAGCGTCTTAGTGGAATGACAGCAGCTTTGAACTGTTTCATATCAAGGTCCGCAAAGCAGTGTAGACCGTCCTTCTAGCTATTTTATAAATGGAAGGATTTTTCTTGGTCCGAGGAATGTGATAAGGCTTTTGAGGAATTGAGGGCGTATTTATCTCATCCACCAGTCTTGTCTAGGCCAGAGAAAGAAGAGGTTTTGTATGCATATGTGGTTGTTGCCTAACACGCAGTGAGTTTGGTTTTGATACGGGTGGATGAAGGAGTTTAGAAACCGGTGTATTATGTTAGTAAATCCCTCTAAGAGGCTGAGGTCAGGTATCTCCCTTTGGAGAAGGCAATTCTTGCTATCATCCATGCCACCAAGAAGTTGCCTCACTATTTCCAAGCCTACACCGTGATCGTCCTGACCCAGTTGCCCTTGCAAGCATTGCTTTGAAGGTCAGATTATACAAAAAGAGTGGCAAAATGGGGAACTATGTTCGGTTCGTTTGATATTAAGTATTTTCCTCGAACAGTTATGAAAGGCCAGATTTTGGCAGATTTGTTAGCAGAATTTACTGAGGAGTTAGGTGATTCTGAGGAGGGTGTTGGGGTTTATGCCCTAAAATCCAATTTATTGGCATGTCATAAATAATTAAATTGTTTAATTATGTGAGACTATCTATAAATGAACTAATGGGACATTATCTTAGTCCATGAGATGCATAGGTATGTGATTTATGTGAAAAGTCACAGAAGATATAGATCACAAGTTCTTTGTAAACTCAGAATTTTAGTTCGTAGTTGGTGATGAAATTGGGCGTTTCATCTGCGAAGACTATAACATATCAACTAAGATGATTTGTCTTGATCATGGAAGTGGAGACTTCTAGTTGGTATGTTGATATGTTTTAAGAGTTAAAACATATTGAACTGGATTGCTATGAGATTTATTATTCTCCTAACGACTGTCAAATGAATAATAAATCTCATGACTTCTATTTACATCAACTCTGAATCATGAAAAAATAATGGACCTGATCATGAAGTGTAGGTTGCTTTGATATATCAGGAGTGAGATCTATAAATCGCGGTAAAAACCTCAGTATGTTGGGCAGCCGCATTATTGTTGATGGAACATATATTCTCAAGATGGAATTCATAATCTCTTAACGGAGATATAAAATATTCCCTTGAGATAAATTTAATGGGTTTGGTTATTCAGAGTGTTGGGCCCAACCACTTTAGTAAGGAGTTACTAAAGTATATATTTATGAAATTGGATTTCATAAATATATGATGAATAACATAAAGGATTAAACTGGGTACTCGAGGATTAAGATGTAGTAATCTTCAAAGTGGCAGTCTATTTTCATGACTTTGTATTACTACAAATATTTTAATGAAGGAGTTGCATGTATAATAAAGTCTTAGGATATAATTTATTAATAAGGCCTAGAGTGCAATTATATTCTTATAGTGGTATTGAATATAATTAATGGTAACTTTGGACTTGTCAAGAGTTGATAGAAAAGCCCAAGCCCCATTGGAGCTAGAGTCTTATTTGTTCCCTTTTGGTCCCACTCCAAGCCACATACTAGAGCCTAATTGGAATGGCCCAAAAGGTTAGTCTAATTAGATAATCAGTTGTATATAAGGAGAGAAACATACATAATTTCATTAAGTCTTTCAGAAGAGAGTTCTCATAAGGAATGAAATACTTTGTATGTGAGTGTTGGACATTCATTTATTTTCTCCTTGGAAACTGATTGAGAGACCACACTTCTTGGGCATCAAGTGGAATTGGAGTGAAGATTAAAAGTATTCCCAAGTACTTCTAGATCTTTGGTTTTGAATTTCACCGCACCAAGGTACGCTTTCTTGTTCTTAAATTCTGAAACTTACATAAAACATGTTATCAATTGCGGATGAAGTAGATTTGTTAATTTTTCGCTGCGTATGTTTTGTATGCATTACAAACATGTATTTTTCCAACAGAGGGAACAAAGCCTGAGGAAGCATTGAGAGTAAGTTCAGTGGAAATTAAGTAAGTGTGGCAGCTATTTGTGGATTGGCGCGGCTAACCAGAAAGGGTCAGGGATAGGAATTATGATGATCTCATGAGATGGAATTACTTTGGAAAAGTTCCTGAGGCTTGGCTTTTCAGCAACAAATAAAGAGGCAGAATACGAGGCTCTACTGGTAGGGGTGATTGCTATGCAGAAACTTGGAGGTAGGGTGGTCAGGGCATATTGTGATTCAAGACTCATAGTGGGATAAGTTCGGGGTGATTTTGAGGCTAAAGATCCAAGGATGCTTTGGTACTTGAATCAAGTTAAGCGCTTGTCGGGGGGATTTCTTTCTTTTACTCTTGAACAGGTTCCTTGAAGTAAAAATTTCCATGTTGATTCACTTGCAACCCTCGCTACTATGAGTAGGGAGAATCTTCCCAGGGTTATACTTGTGGAAGATTACGCATTACCTGCTAACGACGTACCGGCTCTTGTGGGAGTTCACTTTACGCGGGTGAGCCCTAGTTGGATGGATCCATTGTTTACATTCCTTAGGATTGGAATATTACCATCAAATGGAATATTATACAAAACAAAAAAAGCCCAAATCTGTCTTCCGCAACAAATCCCTAATTCCCTATACAAAACCAGAAAATAGAAAGAAAAAAAAAAAAAAAAAAAAACGCAACGCTGTCTTACAGTTACTCTCTTGCGCCATCAGTATCTTTGCTTATCTCTACACCATCGTTCTCCATACTTGCCAGAATCCAATTGCCTTGCTGAGCCACTGGTATCACTTACTCTCTCTCACTCTCTTTGTCTGCACTTTATTTTTTTGTATAGTTTTAAGTTTTATTGCACGTTCTGGTTAAATGAATCCACTAAATAGAGATAAAGTGATAGTGGATGGTTGGGTGCTGAGCCAAAAAGATAATGAATGAATGGCTGAATTTTTTATTTTTTATTTTTTTTTTATGAAAAAAAAAATATTTGAATGAATGGTTGGTGTTTGTGTATTTGTGTTATGGATATATAATAATATAATATTGATTAGTGTACTGTTTGAATAATTTTTTGTCTATGAAACTACAAGAGGAGACTAGAATAGTACTATTGACCACTTTTCAATAATATAAGTATTTGTTGAAGCTGTAATAATAGTATAATAATAGTATTTGTGTTGTGGATATATAATAATATATGTGTACCAGTAAAAGTAACTTTAGCATTTTTTTTTGGTGCTAAACTTTAGCAATTTGTTTAACCTGTGCATGTTATTTGTATATAATTATTTAATTAAATTAGTGGGCCTCTAAAATTTAATTAAGTTTTTCATGTTAGTTAGTTAACAATATATTTAGAGGTGGTGTTGTTAATTTAGTGCTTTTGTTTTTAACTTTTATAATAAGTTTATCTATCACAATTTAGACAAGAATAATTGTTAATATTTATGTTATTTTTGAAAGGTGTAGATATAATGCTGGTTGATAAATCTTGGATCAGTCTTTCTAGTAGGTCATGTGAGGAATATATAAATGGAGTAATAGAGTTTGTTGATTATGCATTTCAACGTATCAAAGATGAAGATATGAAGATAAAATGTCCTTGTAATGATTGTAACAATAGATATAGAAGAACACAAGTTGAGGTTACAAGAGACCTCTTATGGAAAGGGATGAGGCATGATTATACTAGATGGCATCTCCATGGAGAGGGAAATAGTGATGAGGACAAGGAAGGTAGTGATGAGGATGAGGATAATAGTAGTGATGTTGAACAAAATATTGATGATATCCATAATATGATACGGGATGCTTATCCTCATATGAGAGATGTTGAGGAAACAAGTGGGAGTGAATCGCAAGATCCAAATGAAGAAGCAAAGGAGTTTTATAGATTGGTTAAAGAGGCAGACCAACCGCTTTATTTGGGATGTAAAAAGTATTCCAATTTTTCCTTTATTGTCAAATTAATGCACATAAAGTGCAAGAATTCATGGAGCAACAACTCATTCACAATTTTGCTGGAGCTCCTAAAGGATGCATTTCCAATGTGCGAAAAGTTGTCCATATCCCACTATGGGGCAAAGAAGATTGTGAATGATCTTGGTCTAAACTATGAAAAGATCGATGCATGCAAAAATGATTGTATGCTATATTACAAGGAGCATTCGGAAGCAGATAAGTGCTCAGTTTGTCAGATCTCAAAATGGAAGTTGAATAGCAAGGGTGGTAAAAGGGATGCTAAAAAAGTCCTATGGAAGGTATTGCGATATTTTCCTCTTAAGCCGAGGCTACAAAGATCATTTATGTCATCAAAAAAAGCTCCAAACATAAGATGGCATCATGAGAATCATTCTAATGATGAAGTACACAAGGGAATCTTGCATGCCCTTGTTGTGGTAGTGAGACTTCTCATCGTAGGTTAAAGCATGGTAGCAAAATGTGCTATATGGGTCATCGTCGATTTCTTCCTCCTGACCATAAATAGCGAACACAGAAAGCACAATTTGATGGTAAGAGGGAGAGAGAAAAGGGGCACCAAAATGATTATCTGGTGATGATGTACTGAATCAACTTGGTACTCTGCCACCAGTAACACTAGGCAAGGCCGTTAAAAGGAAAAGGTTACTTGGGCGTGGAAGGAGCCACAATTGGAAGAAGTACAGTATTTTCTTTGATTTGCCGTATTGGAGGACATTGTTGTTGCGTCATAATATAGATATGATGCACATTGAGAAAAATATATGTTATAGTGTGATGGGGACAGTATTAGATATTGATAAGAAAAGTAAAGATTCCTAAATGCTAGGCTCGATCTAAAATGATGGGTATATGGAAGGAACTTCATCCTGAAGATGGGAAGACTACTTTTCCTTGTGCTTGTTATACACTTTCAAAAGATGAGAAAAAGGCTGTGTTTCAGTGGTTGAAAAAGGCTTAGCAATTTTTTAAAAGAATTATGCTCTAAAGTTTTACGGTTGGAGGACTTGGAGCATATGGAGCACACAATTCCTATAATATTTGTAAGTTAGAAAGAATTTTTCCACCTGCTTTCTTTGATGTAATGGTACACTTGCCGATTCATCTACCTTGGGAAGCTAAAGTTGCCAGTCCAGTGCAATATCGATGGATGTATCCGATTGAAAGGTAAAATGAGTTTTTTTTTTTTTTGATAAGTGAAAGGTAAAATGAGATATTATTTACAATATTTTTTTTTAATTACTCATATTAATTTGATGCATTAATAGGTATTTTTGTAAGCTCAAGGGTTATGTTCGTAACAAGGCACACCCAGAAGGGTCGATTGCAGAAGGTTATGTGGCAGATGAATGTCTAACATTTTGCTCAGAGTATCTAATTGGGATCGAAACAATATTTAATCGACCTGAGCGAAATGATGATTGATGTCCAGTAACATGTGATGATACCCCTCGATTACCCATATTCTCTAGGAGAGGCCGCCCTTTTTGGAAAGAGTGTAGTACGAGAGTTAAACAATACTGATTACTATGCAGCATCGCTTTATGTCCTACAAAATTGTGATGAGATCGAGCCCCTTGTTCAGTAAGAATTACTTCTTGTGCATCAACTCTTTAATATTCTTGTATAAACTTTGAAGATTGACTATTATGATATCTTATATGTAGAGAACATAGGAACATCCTTGTAGACTTGGGTGTCAATGTTGACAAGATGCATAGACATGAGTTCATTTGTTCGTTCAAAGAAAGGGTACAATCACATTGGTTCATCCATTTTTTTGTAATTATTTAATTACTTAAGCATGAATCTTACATTATTTATATATCTTTGTAGATCACAAAACTTTATAATGATGGAAACGAGCAAGTTGACGAGCATATGCGATCACTGGCTTGGGGTCTAGATAAACGAGCTACACACTACCCTTGTTACAGTGTCAATGGGTTTAGGTTCCGTACTAAACAACATGATGATGATAAAAAAACACAAACTAGTGGTGTTATGGTGAGAAGGGAATATCAAAATATGTCTTATTATGGATTGATAACAGACATCATCGAACTCTGTTACACAAAGGGGAATTCTGTTGTTTTGTTTAAATGTGATTGGTATGATGTAGCTCGAGAAGGAATTGGTTATAAGCTAGATCATCATGGGATCACTAGTATTAATAGAACACGTAAGCTAAACACACAAGAGCCATTTGTGTTAGCGTGTCAAGCAATACAAGTTTACTATGTAAATTGTATAAAAGATATAGCATGGAGTGTTGTGATTGAGACCAAGCCAAGAAATCTTTATGACATGCCTGCAAATGAAGAAGAGCCTTATCAAGAAGAAGAGATTCAAAGATTTAATACACATGTGGCCGAAGCAAATGAAGGAGATGATGAGATGAACTAGAGTAGATGGGCTTTAATTCTATTCAAGAACCTACTATACAATTATATTTATATATTTTTTAGTATAATCAACTAGAGTAGATGGGTTTCAATATCTTTATTATGTATTGTAAATATAATTTGCATAGTAATAATTTTTTTTATACTTATTTAGTTTAATCAAAATATTGCAGACTAATGCTAGAGGAGTAAATCAAAATGTGGACGAAAACACAGAAGATGACTCTGAGGAGGAAGATGACTCAAATGGCTCTCAAAAGGAGAATACTGACTCAGATGATGATTGGTCTTCCAATATTTATGTTTTCAAGTTTGGTGAAGGATATTATAGCTTTCATGTAGACGTTTTAATATTTTTGATTCTATTTTGTAGACGTTTTAATATTTTTTTTATTGCATTTTGCACTTTTTAGATTTGGACAATTATGGATTTGCTTTAAAAGAAAGAATGTGTTAGTAATGGAATCGGAACCCTCCTAATAAATAATATTAGCAATGGACCTATGCCGTCAACATTGGTAATTTTTTTAAAAGGGGGAAATCATGCCCTTATTTTTCATGTGTTTGATGGTTTTTTCCATCACTATAAATTGCATTTTTATTTGCGACGAATGTTGTGGTCGTCATTAATAGTTAAAATTTTCATAAGAAAAAAAGGTATTAACGACGATAAGGTAAATCTGTCACAATAAAACTGATTTCCAACTTACATATGGCCGTAAAAAATGATTATTTACTTTGAATGGTAAATTTTCCTTAATTTTATCTTAAAACTCTAGAATTTTGTCTTGATTTTGAAAATAGCTAAAAAAAAATCTGAAAAGACCCTCCAAGTACATGAGGGCTATTTTGGTCATTTCAGAATTAAAAAGTATTTTGATCATTTTGAAGCTTTTAGGGGAACTTTCATCACTTTAGAAGTTCATGGGTATTTCGGTCATTTCCTAGCTTTGATGGCGTATTTCAGCCATTTTGAATGGTCAGATTGTGTCAACGGGTTAATCAAAGTTTCCCAATGGGTGGATACAACAACATGTGTCCATCATGAAACCAAATGGAGATCCAAAATCTGACCATTCGATTAGTAGAATCTGGTGAAATATTTGTGTTTGAAAATTATAGTGATAATCAAACGATCAGATTGTGAAACAGAGTAGTCAAATCTTGCGAAACTTTGTCAAAGTCTATTAAACTTGGTCAATCTTTTGTCAAAATTCAAAGTTGGTTCTAAGACCACTGGATTTGATCAAATGTTCAAGGAGGTTTTAAGTGGGTTTTGGGTATTGATTAGTGTTTTAAGATTTTCTTGGTTTTCATGTTTTTATTAATGTATTGGATATTTTTAGTGATTAAAGTTTCATTATAGGCGGATATGACACGCATCCATCTTGTGCCATCGTCAGATTTAAAATTTGACAATTGGATTGAAAAAGTAGGATAAAATATTGGTTTTGATGAATTTTGAGCTCAATCAAACGGTTGGATGAGGAGAATGTGACCAACACAAGAAAATGTTAATGGGATGTCAAGTGGAAAATATTTTTTCTCCCTTCAAATGGGGTGGTTTTGCCAAATAAAATACATAATTTTTTTTAGTAGTTATTATTGGTTATTAATTTGGTAGTTTTTATCGATATATGAGATAACGACATGCATCCGTCATGCGCCAAACTCATATTCAAAGTTTGACCATTATATTGAAAGAGTGGGGATTGTGTCAATGGGATTAATTGCGTATTTCAGCCATTTTGGATGGTCAGATTGTGTCAATGGGGTTCATCAAAGTTTGCTAGTGGGTGGGTACAACAACACATGTCCATTATGCAACCAGATGAAGATCCAAAATTTGACCGTTGGATTGGTAGAATGTGGTGAAATATTTGATTTTGTAAATGACAATGACAATTAGACGGCTAAATTGTGAGAACAGAGTAATCAAATCTTGTTAAACTTTGTTAAAGGCTTACCATAAGCTTTGAAGAGATTAAGATGGAGGAGGATGAGTCATTTGACAAGTTCTATGCCAAGCTGAAGGACATAGTGAACTCTGCATTTAATCTTGGGGAAACCATTCCCGAGCCCAAGATTGTTAAAAAAGTGCTCAGATCTCTTCTAGAGAGATTCCGTGCCAAGATCATTGCCATTGAGGAATCAAAGGACATTGATCAAATTCCTTTGATAGAGCTAGTTGGCAACTTGCAGACCTATGAATTGGGTTTGACTAGAATTGGGAAATCAAGCAAGAGCAAAAGTATGGCACTGAAGGCCAAAAGCAGTGATACCAATGAGTCTTCGGATGATGAAGATTCTAAGATGAAATCCTATATCACAAG
Source organism: Notholithocarpus densiflorus (assembly GCA_030021035.2). Classification (NCBI taxonomy): domain Eukaryota; kingdom Viridiplantae; phylum Streptophyta; class Magnoliopsida; order Fagales; family Fagaceae; genus Notholithocarpus; species Notholithocarpus densiflorus. The sequence continues at coordinate 5,348,116 of JARYZH020000019.1, forward strand.
GCAGTTCAAAAAGCTCATGAAGAATGCCAATGCGAAAGGATTCGACAAAGACCGTAAGCTATCCAATTCTTCATGGTTCAAGAGCCAAGATAGAGGGAAGAAGGATACTAGGGATAGCGGTCAGTACACTGTTCCCTTCGGACCAAAGTGCTTCGGATGTCAAGGGTATAGACACATGAAACAAGAATGTCCAACTTATCTCAAGACTATTAGGAAAAGCAAGGCCCTTGCTGCTACCTTAAGTGACATCGAGCCTGAGGATGATTCAGATGACAATGATGAAGAGGGAAGCTTGAATGCCTTTACTGCTACAGTTGATCCTACTGATAGGGGTTCAGAAACAGTAGATGATGAAGAGGACTTACTGGACTCAAAGTTTGAGAAAATGGGCGATCAAGATGACATCCATACAGCCTATGAAAAGTTGTACACAGTTTCTGAGAAGCATGACAAACTATATAGGCTGGCTACCAAGAAACTGAGTGATGTGGAACTTGACCAAGAAGAGCTCTCCATAAAGGTTGATGAAGCTAATCAGACCATTGGAGTTTTGTAGTTTGAAAACAATTTCTTGGCTGAGAAGACCAAAAAGCTTGAAGCAAAGCTATTCCAAGTCAAGGCTCAATTGGAAAGGACTTCTAGTGCAAAACTTGATGAGATGCTCAGCTTTCAGAAATCTGCTTCTGATCGAACCGGTTTAGGGTATGACTTCTCTTCTCCTAATGTTGCTTCTTCTAGTACTACTGTGTTTGTTTCATTTGCTAATAATGTTGAATCCGAGAGTAATGATGTGAAAACTATTTTAGCTAGTGAGAACACAGACAATGGTAAATCTATCTTAGGAGCACCCCCTAATCTTGAAAAGAAAGAGACTAAAAACCCTAGGACTAAGAAGAATAGTAAGCAAAAGTCTAAAAAAAGAAGCAGCATCTCTGTCATCACTGTAGAGCTTCTGGACATACTCGACCTAATTGCTACAAGTGGTTAGCCACTCAATAAAGCAACAGTATGATCTCATCTGGAAACTAGAATTAGTTTTCATCCTCTTTTGCTCCTCTTGGAGATCTTCTTAACGCTCTCATGTTCCTTTCGAACTTGAACGGTTTCAATTCTTCCCCCTCACCACCGGATCAAAGGTTCGCTCAATAGAAAGGTTCTTCCAAGGTATGGAAGGAAAAATGCTCAAAGTGATTTAGTCACTTCTTCTCTTTCTCTCTCTTTTTGTTTGTACATTACTTGTGTGTTTTGCTTTCTTTTCTTGAGTCAGTCTAGTTTTATCCTATGCTTTGTTTAAAATGTTTTTGTTTGTTTGTTTTCAGTTTTGGTTTGTTTTCAGTTTTGCTTTATTTTGTTTTACATAAAAATTTAAAAAAAAAATTGAAAAATCATAAAAATACAAAAACAGTGTGTGTTTTGTGTACATTGGTACTTGTGTACCTTGGATGGCCATTGAAACATAGTTTTCTAAATTTTATATCTTTTATAACTTAGATGAGCATCTCTATGCACAACTAAGCATGTGAGCTTTGTCGCTCGTGTTTGTGATGAGTAAGATTAGGTAATCTCTTGTACTTAACACTCATATCACTCTTTTTGACGAGAAGGACTAGAAAATCCTAAGAGAAAGGTATAAATAACCATCTCACCACTGTTTCCTACTAATTATGAAATGACATCTGTATGCTTCAGCATAGCAAAAGTGCAATGTCAAAAGCTTAACATAATTTGGTATTTTCTTCTTTTTCTTATATGCCCATGCATGATATGCTCAAAAGAAAAAATATATGCAAAGAAAAATCAAAAGCAAAAAGAATCAAAGTGCTTTAAATATGGTTGCAAGCGTGTTTCTAGGAGATGTGGGAGTTATAGGATGTACCTCAAAGGTGATAGTCTCCATCAAGCAGTTATGATTATGTGTGAGTTAAATTGATTTTCTCATATCTCAAATCGTCATAATATGTAGACACTTATGCAATCTTGCGATATTTTTGACACACAACATGCAAAATTCTTTGCTATTTTTGATATATGTGCAGGTACAATGTGATTTGGCCATCACAAGGAATACATGTGTTAATGTATGCTCATTAAACTGTCTTGACTTGTTTTTAAAATATTAAAATTGGTTAGACTTGTTTAGTGTGTTTGTGTGTGTTTTGGATCTAAATGCTTTACATTTTTCTTGTTGAGAGATGTTTTTGAGAGCTTAAAATGTTGTTTGGATCTTTGGTTGAGTAGCTTGCTTGATTGCATTCTTTTATGTGTTTTTCTCTTCTTTAAAAAACTATTTTTATCAAGCTCGACAGCTTCTCGACAGATCTCAATAGATAGCTATCTATCGAGACCCTTGGTCTGCTTTTTCTCGACAGATCTTATCGCATTTTTGATCCATCGAAGCTTTCTGGAATTTGTCTCGATAGCTTCTCAACAAATTCTTGATCCATCGAGAAAGTTTCTGTCTGCTCGATAGCTGTTCGATCCATCGAGGTTTCTTTGCCGTCAACAGATGCTCGATAGCACCTCGATAGATATATCTGTCGAGAATTAGTGCTCGACAGCTCCTCGATCCATCGAGATGCGTTTTTCGATATATTGCTTCAGCACGATTTTTTTCTCATTTCTCTCTAATCTCTCTCGACAGAAACTCTCTCATTTCTCTCCTAAACACTTTTCCCCCAACCCCTTCACCTTCCCCACTTGATTTTCGGTCAAAATCTTGATTTCTTTCTCTGGTATGATCTCTTTTCTCTCTTTTATCATGCATTTCATACATTTAGACCTAGGTTTTTGGGTTTTTAAAAGTTTTTGGGGTTTTTCAAAATTGTTGAGTTATTTGTAAAATTTTTGGGTTGGGTTATGTTTAAATGATCCTATATGCTCATGCATTGCATCACATTTGCATTTTCACAACGTTTCATGCATTTAGATGTGTGTTTTATATGTTGAAACCTTGTGTGCTAGTAGGTTTGGATTGGCTGAGCCCATGATATTTTTACTATTTCATGTCACATGTTCATGCATTTTTCATGCATACGTACTATTCTTTTCTTTCTTTTTGATATTGTTGTTGATTGGTACTTTTCTGCTTGTCTCTTTCTCTCTCTCTTTCGGATTGTCTGCGCATGGCACCCAAGCGCAAATCCACTCCGTCCTGGAACCCTCTTCGTTCTGAGGCATCTTCTTCTTCTGATTCTACACCTTCTCATGTCAGGTTCTGTGATGATAAAGCCCGTCAGGACTTTTCGGAGCACTTTTCTAAACGTGGCATTCATTCAGAATGCTAGGTTATCCTTTCGAATTTCTCGGATACTGACTTACCCAATGTCATTAACAATAGGGGTTGGGAATCCCTTTACAATATCCCGGTCAGTTGTCCCTCCGTGAACATACAGGAGTTTTACTCCAATATGCACGGATTTGATTACTCCATACCTCATTTTCTCACTTATGTTCGAGGTATATGTATTGTAGTCACACCGGAGCTTATCTTCGATGTGCTACATGTCCAGAGGATATCGCATCTTGATTACCCCGGTTGTCCTCATCTACGGACTGTGTCCAAAGATAAACTCATGTCTCTCTTTTGTGAGACACTTTCATTTTGGAGTAACCGTCAAAACACCCCTTGCTCGGGCTTTGCAAAAGGTCCAAGGTTCCTGAATATGGTGATGACATTTGTTTTACATCCTTTGTCTCACTATAATTCTATTACTGAGCCTCATGCTCGATTTTTGCTATCCCTCATTGAGGACCTTACCATTGACTTTCCCTCTCACTTCATACTCTCCCTTATAGATGTCTATAAGGATACGGTGACCTGTGATAAGCTTATTTTTTCTTCTACTATCACGAGGATCATTCGCCATGCCTCTGTTTCCTATCTAAAGTCTGTTCAAGAAACAAGTGAAGAAGTGCTGTATTTTAAATCTCGATAGATAGCTCGATAGATTGTATCTATTGAGGTTTAAAAGGCAATTTTAGCTCGATGCTTGACAGCTGCTCAAAAGATACCCTATCTAACGAGAATTACAAAATTCAGATTTCCAGATCTGTTTTTCACGCATATCCAAGCTATGTGTTTAGGTTTTCTTTTCTCACAACCCTAGACGTATATAAGGATTCTTTTAAGGGCCGTCTCACTTGATGCAACTGGATGCAAAGGTTTTATTCAAGCATATTGTGATCGGAAACAATTTGCCCTAGTTCATCTTTCTCGTAAAGAAGCTACTGTGTTTGTATGCTGTAGGGTTTTGTGACCAAAGAGCTTCTTGATCTTCATCGTCTGGATGAACTGAAGAACTTTGCAACCAACATCCTTCTCAAGTTGGTGTGTTAGTCACGTACTGGGATCCGTGCATCGATTGGTTAGTCACGTACTTTGAGCCGTACATTGAAATGAGAGATTGTCACTACATTATAAGTCCAATTGTGTATTGGGGTAAGGGTTCGACTGTAGGTTGGTATAAGGTACTGGGATTCCTTTACTTGTAACCGCTTGTTTTTATTATAGTGGATTCTCGAGAGTGGTACCCTTAAATTCACCCGGTGGAGTTTTTGCCTTAGAGGTTTTCCCCATTCGTAAACAAATCACTGTGTCAAATTTATTTTCTACTGCATTAACTTAGTTGGTGATTTGTTTGTGCTACCACGCGTATTGCATGTTAATTGACTTAATTAATTAACTTGGCTAATTAATTGGTTAATTTACCATAAGGGGTCAATTCATTCTTGGCCTATCACAAAGAACTGAAGAAGAAGAAGACTCTAGAGGCAAAAATGCAGATACACAGCATCTGCAAAAACGCACAGAGACAGAGACAGAGAGAGAGAGAGAGAGAGAGAGAGAGAGAGCGATCGAGACATAGAAGAAGAATGAAGAAAATGGCGGTGCAATCTCAAGTCTAATAGTCTTACAGTGGGTGGTTGAAGTTGAAGGCTTGAAGCATCAACAATGGCTGTAAGTAACAAAAAAACAAAACTCAAACGGTCTGACCTGTGAGAGCCATGGTTCTCATGGTTCACAGAATTTCTATTAATAGCCAGTTATTAAGTTTTACCAATAAACTTACCAATAAAAAAAAATTATGTTCAATCAATAAATTTTACCCATCAAAGACAAATAAAAGAAAAAAAAAAAAAAAACACTCAAAATATGTAGATTTGTAAATAACCACTCACCATATTAGTAATTTGTAAATAAATTTTTTGCTCTTAAATTTTTTCCTCCTTTTAAAGGCTATCAAAAAAAATTATACATCTAAAATAAAACATACAGGCCCAAAACAATTAGTCCAACAACAAAAATTACTGATAACAAAGTTAGAAAAATTAAGTTCAATCAACAAATTTTACCCATTAAATACAAAAAAGAAGAAAAAAAAACACTCACAATGTGCAGATTTGTCGATTTGATGTTGCAAATCCAAATGTAGTAAAAAGACCCAAAGCATATCTATTAAGTTTTACTGATAAACTTACCAATAACAAAATTAGAAATAAATTAAGTTCAATTAAAAAATTTTACCCATCTAGACCAAAAAAAAAAAAAAAACATTCAAAATATGCATATTTGATGTCCAATGGGCAGATCCAAATGTGCTAGAAAGACCCAATGGCCAAAAGCAAGTCTATTAACCTTTAGCAATAAACTCAAGTCCAACACCTAAGCCACAAAAGCTAGCTCACTTCTAACCAATAAGGAACTTGAAACACCTCTCATACCAACATTCCTGTTGTCTAAACATGGTCCACAATTTATAATCCATCTTAACCCATTAGAACCTCCTCCTTGAATCTCCAATCAGGACGGATCAAAGTTATCATAAATACTTCAACTCGCCTTAGTATATCTTCAAAACAAGCTTCTTTTTGCCAGTGTGTGTTATGGATGTTGAGAAACAAAACTCTAGGAGCTCCTGCCATTATAGATGATCCCTTCAAAATATCAAGGGAAGCTAACAAGGTTTCTGAAGTTTGTTAGGTTCTAAATATTTAGGAATAAATGTTTAGGTTTTAATTTTATGTAAGTTGGCAAACTGAGAAGAAAAACATGTCTAGTTTAAGTGTTAGACATTGTTCATGATGATTCAAGTCAAGATTCAAGAACAGTCAAGCTCTAGAAAGAAGAATTCAGAATCTGTAAGGCTAGACTGATTGAAAGAATGGGTCGACTGATCAAAGATCGTGTTCTGTAGAATTTTATTCAAGCCCAAAGCCCGCAAAGACGTTTAGGGTTTCCGTCCAACACTACTTAGTATAAAAGGAAAAACCTAAATACATTTCAGAAGTTCTTGGAAGTCTTGTGAGTTACTCCTGTGAGATTTGTGAGGTTTTTGTAGCATTCTAACTCAACAAGCATCTACCGGAAAGAAGATCTACATTAAAGAACTGGTGGATTAAGTTGCTACAACAATATCATACATAGCTGATGATTAAAGTTTTGAGTGGATCTCTAAGTCACAAATGTGGGTGTTTGTGTGCTACAAATTCAGATAGAAGAGTCCATGGATTTAGAGCTGTGTGTGGTTACGTGAGTAAGTACTACAAGAGGTAGCATTAGATTTAGGGTTTAAATCTATTGTAAACACTTTCATTCTATCATAGTGAATTTGTTGCCTTGAGGATAGGTTAGTTTAAATCCTTCCCAAGTTTTTTACCTTGAAACTGGATAGTTTAATTGGTTTTCTTAGGTCATCATATCGTTTGTCTTATTTATTTTTCTGCACTTAGTGATATGATTGTTTATGTTTAACCTAGATCTGAATAATAAACCTAAGTAACAACTTGGTTAATTAATTAGGTTTAACAATCTGAGTTTATAGGGGTCTAAATGAACTGACAAAGTTCATAAAAGAGCACAGGTAGGTGTGAACAAAATCTTAGAAGAGTTGGGACTTGGTCTCCCTCTCCTCCCCTAAGTGTCATCAAAATCAACTTCGATGTTGCAGTTGTTAGGATTAGTGCCCTAAAATTCAATTGTACGATGCTATGTATGATATTATGTTATAAATAATGAAGTTGTTTTATTATCTAAAATATGGTAACATGAATATTTAGACATTATCATATAGTCCTTGAGATGTATAGTATGTGATTTAGTCACAGAAGATATAAATCACAAGTTCTTTGTAAACTCAAAACCTTAGTTCGTAGTCAGTGATGAAATTGGGCATTTCATCTGTGAAGACTGTAATGTGTCAACTAAGATGGTTTGTCTTGATCATGGAAGTGAATAGTTCTAGTTGATGTGTCTTAAGTGTATAAGACATATTGAACTGGACCACTATGAGATTAATTATTCTATTAACGACTTTCAACTGAATAATAATTCTCACAACTTTTATTTACATAAACTCTCAATCCTGAGAGGATAGTAAAGTCGATCATGAAATGTAGGTTGCTTTGATATATCAGGAGTGAGATCTAATTCAACGGTCAAAACCTCAATATGTTGGGCAGCCACACGTAGTGCTAAAGGAACACATATTCTCAAGATGGAATTCATAGTCTCTTTGTAGAGATATAAAATATTCACTTGAAATAAGTTTAATGAGTTTGGTTATTCAGAATGTTAGGCCTAACCACTTTAGTAGAGAGTTACTAAAGTTCATATTTTATGAAATTTGATTTCATAAATATATATGAATAACTTAAAAGATTAAACTGGATACTCAATGATCAAAATGTAGTAATTTTCAAAGTGGCAGTTATATATTATGACTTTGTATTACTACGAATATTTTCATGAATAGGTTAATTGTTTAGATAATAAAGTCTTGGGATTTAATTTTATTAATAAAGCTTAGAGTGAAATTATATTTATATAATGGTATTAAATATAATTAATGGTAACTTTGGGCTTGCCAAGAGTTGACAAATAAGCCCAAAGCCCATTGGAGCTAGAGCTTTATTTGTCCATTTGGTCTCATCCCAAGCCACACACTAAAGACCAATTGGGCTGGCCCAAAAGACTAGCCCAATTAGATAATCAGTTGTTTATTTAATAAAAGTTATTAAATAAAGAAACTGCCTTGGCAGTTAAAATATATGTATGATTAAAAAAAGAAAAATACAGTTTTCTCTTAACACATTCTCTCTTGAACAAGTGCATACATAACTAATTGAGAGACCACACATCTTGGGCATATGTGGAATTGGGGTGAAGATTGAAGGTTTTCCCAAGTTCGATCTTTTTTTGTTTTGAATTTCACTGCATCAAGGTACGCCTTCCTATTCTTTGTTTCTTAAATTTTAGATATTCCATGTTATTTCACATGAATAAAGTAGATCCTTTAATTTCTGCTACTTATTTTGTATGAGATGTAAAACTGTGTTTTCCAATGGCATTCAGAAGTGACCATATTTTCTTGGCATTTGGAAGTAGATACAACAAGGAAGAAGAGATCATTTACGTGTGGACTGATATCATGGAAGCAGGAGATCCTCTGTATGGTAGAAGCCCGTGAGGCTATAATAACCTATTAAGCTTTCAATTGAAGACATTTTCTTTTTCTTTTAGCAGGTTTCTCAAGTACTTTAGGCACTGTAATACTTTAGCTTATGCTATCTTCTTATAAAGCAAGTGCAATTATCCCGATCTACTCCATTCCCTTTGTAATCTTCTTTAGTATGGAGAATGAGACAATTCCCCGTTTATTAGTTTAATATAATTCTCTTGTTCTTAAAAGAAGAAAAAAGAAAGAGAAAAAAAAAAAAAAAAAAGAGGAAGTGTATATATATGCTAAGATGCAAAAAGCCAACAAAGAACCGATCGCTAATAAACATTTTTGTTTTGAGAAAATTTGAGTGCAACTAATCAAACCATCTAATTTAAAAAAGAAAGCCAAAAATCTTATAGCCCAACTCTTATCATGTTGGCATCTAATATTTCCAATGAAGACATTTATAGTTTAAATTCACCCTCCACTATTGTAAGTTGTAACATAAGTAGAAGGTTTTTTAATTATATATATATATATATATTTATTTATATATATGTACACAATAGCATTCAACTTATGACATCTCTATGATAATTCATAATAGTTCTTTATTATTAGGCAGAAATACCAATTACTTTTTGGTATAAGTGAGAATGGAACTTCAAATCTTTTATATGGCAACAAAATACTTTATTAATTGTGCTAACTAGAACCCAAAATTGAGATTTAATTTATTATTTTTACAACTACAGAGTTTAAATTACTGCTCTTTAAAACTTCAAATTTTATTTTGTTCATTTTAAAACTATAAGATTTAATTGATTATACCTGATACCTCATTATTAGACCATGCACATGGGCACACAGGCATTATTTAGGCCAGGAAAGCAACAGAATGCACCGCACCGCCTGTGTCATAATTTTCTCATAAACTAGTCGCTAACCCATGCGATGCACGGGAAAGCTATTGATAACTTCCCCAATATGAAAAAAAAAAAAATCAAGATCATGGTATAAATTATATACCAAACTAATAAAATCTATCACTTACAAAGTAATAAAATCTATCACATACAATGAGATATCGTGATAACCAAGAGCTTGAGATCATATTTAGAAAATATATAATTGATATAAGTACACTCCAATATAATTAATTACGCAAATATAGTTAATTCCATACTCATTCAATCAAATATCTTTCATAAATTACATTAATCATTCTTGATATCCAAGATGTATCTAAATTCTAACATTGCCAGTAAACAAAGATGCTAGACCTCAATGGGATTGAAAAGAAAACATAATGCCAATTTACACAATTGCTGAAATCATCACTTTCCACTAATGAGAGAGAGCGAGAGAGAGAGAGAGAGAGAGGTGGTTGTTGTGTTGCATCTCTTAAGAAGAATCTACCCTTGACATTTTTTTTTTTAATGTAATTGACCCATAACAAAATAGATCTACCACATTTAGAGTATGCACATTTGGGAGATTAAAAGTAAAGGAAAATGAGAAAATGAACCCACCTAAAGTTTTTTTCTCTTCCTCTTGATGTTGACTTTTCCAGCATCATCCAGAATCAAATTTAAGTACTCCTCAAAGCCCTGTAAGGCATAAAAATTAACATTTGAACAAATTTACATGTATTCACTTAAAATTGTGACAGATGCTAAAAATTAGGTTGATATCAACCTTTTAACCAAAATTCAACATTTTAATTATTGCACATCAATCAGCAATTTTGCCATTGTTAGTTGCAACATATATCTTTTTATTTGTGACAAATATGGTGCAATTTTGGCCATCAAATTTTACTCAAAAGCCAAGATTAGACAACCTCCATCCTGCATTACTCTAAGAAATCTGTAGAATCCTTACCCTAAAATCAAAAAGAACGTGCCACAGCCATGGATAGGAGGTAGAACAAAAAAATTACATGTTTGCAAATATTTCAAAGTTTTCAAGATGTAAATTTGACAATATCACCCCTAAACTTGCTTAATATACATAACATATAGCAAAAATACTCATCATAAATGTGATTAAAAAACTCAAGCACTAAATTACAACCCTCTACATAATATTTTTTCTTAAGAAAAGACTATCCTTAACATTTTATCTTCAAAACATTATAACAGGGAATGTTGCAAAAATTTGGAATGATTTACCTATATATAGCTTAACCATACTTGCTACTCCATATAATTAAAATCAAGACGTTTGAATTTTTCCCCTCATCACTCAAACAGATTATCAGCTAAAATTTTAAGAATAGCATTACATGCAAAAACCCAGAAAAGCCTAACATTGAAAAGGACAAAATCAATAATTAAAAGTCTCTAAAAAACATTACCACTATCATGCAATATCCAATACAACCACTTTTAATAAGCACTATGAGAAGCAAATATACAACAAAATACCAATAAACTGAATAACACATAATCAAGAATATACCTTCTTTTCTTATTAAAACTGCACCATCTGGCATCAGTGTAGACACAAGAACTTCTTTGTAAACAAATGCAAACGCAAATGCAAGTTATAAGTTGAAGGAGACAAAAAGGTTAATAACTATGTAGGTTGTCAAACACGATCACTTGAAAGCATTAGAATATATGTTTTAAGGGTAACAATTCCTCAAATTCAATTTGTTCAAGGAACCTACAGAATCAAAGACCAATCCTACAAATTATAGAGAAAATTAAAATAAAAGACATTGTGATGGCAAGTTATGGTTGCCTCAAACAATGTGTTCCAAGTTTGAGTCCTGAAATCAGCCTAACCCACCTCTCCCAAAGCTTTTTTTTTTTTTTTTTTTTTAAAAAAAAAAAAAAAAAATTAGATAGTAAATATCTACCCCATCAGTAACATTTATCATATATAAAAATATGGAATGATATTCTTACCAAATGAGATAATATCTCCATGTTTGACTTCAGCTTTGACCTTATTCTTCCTCAACCTCTCCTAAATGAGATATGACATTTTCCTTGCAGTCAAAAATATACAGTATGTAAACAGAAGTTAAAGAGAGACAAAAGCATTAAGAGAACAGAATAAGCAACCTTGTATCATTGAGGAAGACCAAAATATCTTGCAATGAAAAGAAAGCATACCTGTACCAAAACCACCACAATGGTGGAAGCTGTGACTTTTGTGTGTACCAGTAAACAACAACATCTTGCTACAAAGAGTTTAAACTGTCTGTTAGGAGGATATTCTTCTTAGTAATATCAAACTTTACAATTTTGTCAACAAAAGTCACATATATTTATATATAGAGATATATATCACTTACCAATCAACAACTTTTGAGTGTGACTTTTTCCAAAAAAAAGGAAGTGATATACAGGAAAAAAAAATTTAGAACCCAAATGGCATTGATTTGAATAGAAAAAAAAAATGTTCCAAAAATCAATGCTAATCTACAAAAATCTGTAAAACCAAATCAAACACAAAGTCAATAATTTATCTAAAATTTTTTAATCTAGCCAAAGAATAAGACAAAGATGTAACACATCCTCAGAAGCATAGACAATTGAGAGAGACATCATCACTTCAGAATCAAGTTCAATCCTAAACAATGAAAAGAACATGAGACCTAAGATTATAATGAAAAACCCAATTTCTTTTTCCCTTAGTCCCAATATCAACAAATCTATATTAATCATTAAACCATTAACTAATGCAAAGTTAATCAAAATTAAATAACTGGATAAAATAATTTAACAAAAAAACAAAAGGAAGATATCATACCTGAAGGTCAGATGTCATTTCCAAACTTTTCAAAGGCTTCATACTCCTCCATCTCCACCTCTACCTCTACCTCTACTTTTTCCACCACTTCTACACCTTCTAAAATACCAAAATAACCAAACCTCCTAAAATGAAGTCGTTTAATGCAATCTTTTTTAAATTAAGTCATTAAAATAACAGCAAATGACTAACATCAAGATCCTTTTGAAAACCAATTCTAAATAGTTCAAGGCTTCCAAAATTTGTGACTTTCAAGTTTCTTCTAGATTAGATAACTCTAAGTTGGGCTAATTATACTCTTTTGGTAGTATTGCCTGGCAAATCTACTGTTGAAACATTATAATGGTTCCAAATCAACCCTTTAATATTCTATCATCAAAGTGGAATTCAGCCGGTAGCTTTGAAAAAAATTTGATTTGCAAAGGAGGCCACCAACCATTATTCGAGTCTCTTTCAAAGACAGAAATCAGTCAAGAGCATTTATGAATATAATAACTCTAGAGGATAATTCAGTGATATAACAATAGGGGAAGTGGCAGCATAAATAACATCTAAATGCATCTTATAGGGAGTAACAATTAGCATAGCTGCTCTTTTTGGAATTTGGATCAAACATATCTCTGCAGCTCTCCATACCATTTTAAATCATAATCATATCATTGAAAAAATTACAACACTATAAGAAGAAACTCAAGTTGTTATACTTACACACCCAATGGTATTGGTCCATTCATTGAAACAGGATCCAAATATCATAGACAGATAAAAAAGAAACAAATATAGCTCAAAATATCAATGGAATAACAAATTTGTGAAAAATAAAAATTATGCAACAAACAAAAAAAAAGCACCAAATTACCAATCAAAGCAAGATGCTTATCCTAAAAAATTAAAAAATTAAAAAAAGCGAGATGCTTATCAACAAATTGCTTTGTTAAATCTCTACCTAAAAAATATCAACCAAAACCTATAAAGTAATCCATAATTGGCAAATTAACAAATCAAAACTCACTTTTATTTTTGGATAGGTAATTAAAGATTTGTTACATAGAAAAGGACATCATGTTCGCAACAGTGAACACTCTGAACATTAACAAAGCAAAATTCACAATTCGCCAACGTATCTAGAAAACCCCTTCACAACTGATTGTGCTCCCATTTACTTTTTCTTCACTGTTGCTTTCCTCAACACCCAAACAGATGCTCAATTAAAACTTTGAGAATATAATCCAACATGCCAAATCCAGCCTTTACAGCGGAACTTTTAACAAAGGAATAACTCAACGTGTGGCTTTTTGAAAGGCCACACATCTATAAACAAATGTTACTTATCAATACTGTGGTAGGGAAAGAAAAAATTTCATGGTATAAAAACACAAGTCCTCAAGCAAAGCCTAAAGCCTCTTGGTTGGGAATTTCTAACAAAATGAAACAACCTCAACATGCATAAAAAAAAATTCAACGCCTAAAATAATAGAGCAAACATTAGTCAACTCAACAAATCAACTAAGCCTTAATTGTAATTGCAGTCTGAATTCTTAGATGTATAAATTACAAACAAAAAAATAAAACAATTTATGCCAGTAAAATTTATGCAATACTAACGTATAATAAATTATGAAAAGGCAACAAACAACAAATTACAACTTCCAATATTCAAAACCTTACATGACATAGAAGCATTAACTCGATTTCTTTTCACTCTGCTGCAAAATATGAAACAGCAAATACCAACATACGAAACAGAAAATTGGTTTACAGAAAGTTATTTAAAAACAATGCAGAAAGTTATTCAAAACAGTGCAGATTTTATAAAATAGTGTACTGCAGTGCTGATTTTTATGAAATAGTGTGCAGTGCAGATTTTTGAGACATTTTTTCAAACACACATCATGCATTATTGTTGCAACCATTCCCTGCATATAATGTGATCAAAGAACTACCTTGCTGTCAAAAGAACTACTTATAATTTCAACAATAATAGAATACCATAATACCTCCAAAACAGTCAAATAAAAATTTCAACAATAAAGATGGATCATTCAATTGAGGCCCCCTGAATCAAGGCCCCCTGATGGAAGGACTGGCTATCTACAACTTCTTCAGAATTAGCCTCCTTTTTACTTGATAAGCTAAAGCTCAATGAGAAGATCTCTGCGTCATGAGCACCCTGCCAAAATTTCCAAAATTTTAATATTCTAAGATGCTTAGGACCTAAACGCTTGTCAAAAAGCATAACCTGAAAGGAATATGTCAAAACTGCATGTAGGTGAATGCATTACCTGAAAGCATGAATAATCAAAAGTTTGTAGGTAATAGATATGAAGTTTTCCCTTACAATCACCAGCACTGAGGTACTTGAAAAGATTGAGAAAATTTAAAAGCATTCTTATTAGCTATGTTGTCACGGAATATTCTTTGATTAGCTAAAATCAAGAAATTCAAAAACCTAAAATCAAAATTCTACGTAGGAGTGTTAAGAACCAATTGGAATCTAAATATCTACGAAAACATTCAAAAACCTAAAAATAAAAATTCTAAGTAGGAGTGGAAAAATTAAGAACCAATTGGAATCCAAATATCTACCAAAACTAAAAACCCAAAGAGTGAGAGAGAAAAACCTGAATGCCAGTGCTCCAAAGAGAGAAAAAAGAGAAAAGAAATTACCTGTGAAAGAGGAGATTGGTGGTGAATCAACAGCAAAACCGGTTTTCCAAATCAAAACCCCAGGAAAAAAAAAAAAAAAAAAAAAAAAAAAAAAAAAAAACTATGAACACAGATATTAGAAAATAGACGATGGAGATGCAGAGAGAAATCGATGCGGTGGCAATGATCTGTGGTGGCGGCGGCGACGGCGGTGGGAGGAACTGAGTTTTGGGTTTTGATTTTGGGGGAAGGAAAGGGTGAGTTTTAAAGTTTGGGGGAAGGAGACTTTAGCGTGACAAATGAGAGAGATTTTAAAAAAAAAAAAATTTAAAGAAGTATTTGATGTATTTGGTGGGAGAAGAAAGATTATTAAATAATGCTGAATAATTACTGTATTTTGTAATTATAATATTTAATTAATTAATGTTGACATGGAAAACTGTGGGAGCTTCAAAGACTTCAGTTATATATATGTATATTGATTGGCACTTGCAATGCGGTCGTCGAAGTGGAATTGAATGAGAAATGAGCCAACTCTGTAATTTCTTTGTTCCATCATCAATGATATCAATTCCTCTTCTTTGTACTTTCTTTGTTCCTTGTTAGTTTTGCAAATGAACAGAATTATTCACCAAAAGAAACCGTAATTATCTTACTTTGTGAGTAGTGACCTACCCAACTGACTTCTTCCCTATCAAGCTATCATTCTCATAAAACTGCTGGTTGTTTTACCCGTGCTAATTTCTTCATTACTCAATTTTTTTTTTCTTTTTGGCTTTCGTTAATTTTGCATCATAGATTGGAAAATACATAATAAGCAAATACACCAATTATACGCAGGATGTACTCACTTTTAGAGCTAGTTTAAATAATAATGCTGCCACCTTATAAAAGCTGTTTTGAAGGAGTTTGAATACAGAATCAATCGAGACTATTGGGATCATTCGATAATATTTGGAAAAGGCAGTAAATGCTGTTGGGAAATTTAGACCTAGGTTGATAGAATTAACAAGTATTAAACCCAAGTTGTTAATTAGGTTTATTATGAATAAATCTTGTTAAAACAAACAAATATCAATATCATGTCAATAATGAATGCAGCGGAAAAGTAAATAAGACAAGATATGATGACCCAGGAAAACCAATGAAACAAACTAGTTTCACAGTAAAAAACCTAGGGGGAAACCTTCCCGAAAAGCAATTCACTATAGTAAAGAGAAGTTTCAGATCTAGTACAAAACCTTTGTCCCTAGACTCTACAATCCCCGTAGATGAACTCACAGCAGAAACCTTCTATCGCTTCAGAACCTCTGAACTCTTCAATATATGAACGCCACCCTTTGATGCACGGATCCCAGTACGTGATTAACTCCTTTTCACGAATCCCAGTACGTGACTCACTCACCAACTTGAAGAAGATGTTGGCTGCAAAGTTCTTCACTTCATCAACAATGAAGATCAAGAAGCACTTGGTTACAAAACCCTAAGGCGCAAAGACGCAGTAGCTTCTTTCAGAGAGAATAAGGCATCGGTCACCTTTTGCATTCGTTATCCTTGTATTCTCTTATGTGACAGCCTCTAAAATAAGCCTTATATAGGTCTAGGGTTGTGAGAAAAGAAACCCTACACAAATACATAAGCTTAGGCCAAAAATCAAATCTTGAAATTTGAATTCCCGTAACCTCGATAGATCGGGAGGTGTCGAGCTTTAAACTTTGACAGATACAGCTATCGAGGAGCTGTCGAGGAGACAAAAGCTTTCTCGATCGATCCACCAGCTATCGAGAGGTGTCGAGATTGCGATAACAATCAACTGAAGATCTCGATAGATAGCCTAGCTGTCGAGAGGTGTTGAGCAGCTGTCGAGCTATCTGTCCAGCTTTAATGAACAACTTTTCTTCACTTGTTTCTTGGTCCAATCTTCATGGTTTTAATACTAGACTTGAACAACATGTTTCTTGAAGTATTAAACACATCCTAGATCTACCCAATTACAAGTAAAGTGCGTTTTGTCAAATGATTAGCCAATTACATAAAATATGTCCTTAACAAATGCAATATATTTTTTTTTTTTAAGTAACAAACGCACAAAAAAAAAAAGAGACGGAATGAGATAGCATATGCAGTTATAATACTCTATTAAAATAATATTTTTCAAATGTTACGAATATTTGAATTGATTAAAATTGATCTTATGGAATAATTGGAGAAAAATATAAAGGATTATCATGGAAATTTTGACAAAAAATGATAACATTCAATGAAATTCAATGCACTAGGGACCTCTTCAGTCTTGTTCGCATAACTACTTTGAAATGCAATTCCTAGCTGCTTTTATAAAATCTGTTGTGGGATAGTAGTTGCTTTCAGGAAAGTAGCCTAATTGCTTGCGACAGTAGGAGTGTAGGACAGCCCAAATTTTAAGTATTATATGGTGAGTACAAGCTATCAATAAATACGACAAAATGATTCGTTTTTAATAAAAAACAAGGACTATGTACAAATACTAATTATAGACAAAATTACCTTTTTCATCCGTATATTTTGAGGGTATTTTCAATTTGGTCCTTTGTGTTTTCTTGAAAGTCAGGTTGATCCTTATATTTTTCAATTTGTGGTCAATTTAGTCTCTCTCATCATCTTACTTATGAAAAACATCTACGTGACAAATGATATGCACTGCTATCACACTTAAAGTTTACGTGGCTAATAAAATATTAATAAAAAATGCAAAGTCTAAACCAAACATATCTAAATTCATAGATCAAAATTTTAATTTTTTTCCCTTTTGGGTCTGTTTGGGATCCGCTTATTTTGCTAAAAGTATTGTAGATAAATATAAAAATTAGTTGAAATAGTACAGTGGGACCCATGAATAGTATCAAAAAGTGCAGTGAGACCCATAAATAGTAGCAAAAATAAGCTGAATAATAAAATAAGCTGGCTTTTTAATTTTTGCCAAACACACACTTTATTTCTTTTTTCTTTTTTCTTGCTTCTCTCCTATGGTCTTCTTCCTACATGCAGATCTCACTCTCTTTGCCATTGTCATCACGACAATTTCTCCACATAAGGCAAATTGATTCCCAAGGTCACAAAACCCAAGCCAGAGGGGGATTTGAAGCTTTACAGGTTGGTGAGGGGGCCATGGGAGATTGAAGACAAGCTTTGGGAAGATATTCGGTTAGGGAAATTTGAAATAAAGAAAACCGAGAACCAGGTCATAAAGCCAGGTCTAAATTCAGTTGCATTAAATAGGTTGAAGTTTATGAGGCGGAGATGGAATTCAGAGGACGTTAAGGGGCTATTTGGATTTGTTGTTTTCCATCACTCATAACTCTATTTCCATCACCCATAACTCAAAATTGGTGGGTCCTACGAATGTTTGGTTTGTTTGGATTTGTTTTCAGTTTTTGTTTCCATCACTCAATTCTCTGATTTTTTAGTGATGAATTATGGAAACTGAAAACACATTTTAGGTGTTTTCAAGTTATGGAAACTGAGTTTCCATGGCATTTTGGTAAATAAACACACACTGCTGGGACCCACTAGTCTTGTCAAGTCAGATTTTCCTTCTCTCTACCACCGGTCACTCCTCTTTTCTTTCTTTCTTCTTTTTTTTTTTTTTTTTTTTTTTTTCCACTTTTCTTTCTTTTTGTCTCTCTTCTTTCTCTGTTCTTCTTCTTTTTTTTTTCTTTGTCCTTCACCCTTCCCACGCCGACCCATCCGACGAACAACATCTCAACGCCACTCAACCTCAAGCTGTGTGAACTCCAGCAACGACACGGCCAGACTGGAATGGTGGTTGTGGGTTCGGTTTCTCTAATTGTGAATCCCAAGCATCCAATTTCCAATTGATTATAATATGATTGGACTATCCCTTTAACCCTTCTTTATTGGTTTTCAAGTTCAATTAACATGTGATGCTTTTAGGTAATGAGTTTTGTTGATTTTTTTTTTTAAATGAATAATGTTGAGCTATAAGATAAGATCTGGTTTGTGAAATGCAGAAGAAACGTTGATGACGGAGTAAGGACATTGAGGGAGAGGTGTTATGGGCTTGGTTTCAGCGAGGACGAGGAGAAATGGAGAAGAAATGTGATGGTAAAGTGAGGTTTCAACTGTTGAGTGGAGTTAAGAGGGCCGGGTAGGGGGGTTAGGTGCACAAGTGAGATTAGAGTGTGTGGGTCCCAGCTTTTTTTAGCTTTTTTGGTTGAAACATAACTGAGTGTTGGGTGCCAAACGGGCTGAGTGAGATATTTCCTCATTATTGGGTGATAGAAAATGAGTTATAGAGTGATAAGTGATGGGTGATAAAAATTGAGTGATGAGTGACCATTTCTTTTGAAGCAAATAGGCCCTAAGGTTTCCAAGTTGGATATGAGGAAGGTTCAATTTGAGAGTGCTCCATGATTCTAGTTTTAGGTCAAGTTCCGCAAGAGCAAATGGGTTGTCGAACACTCCAAAGATGAAGAAGAAGTTGGTATTGGACAAAGTTTAAAAATGAAAAGAGCAATTTTGGTTCTTTGGCTAGTAAAAATGGTTCTTTGATGGGAGTAAAATTATCAAACATGTTACGACTTCATCAACACCATCGAATCTGCGATCTAGATGTGGCTTTTCAGGGTTGTTAATTTTTGGTGTTTACACAAAAGGTGTGTAGTGTTTGGTTATCAAGAAAGTGGAAGAAAAGAAAAGAAAAGAAATTAGAGATGGAAAATTTGTGACCTTGGGAGTCAATTCGCTTTCTATGGAGAACTCTCGAGATGAATTTAAATTAAATTTAAATTTTGATTTATGTGATTGTTGAATCTATCGAAACAAGGAACTAAATGTGTGTTAGGCATTAGCTTATTTAGTTTTTTACATATTACTTTTTATTGAAAGTGTTAGGTTCTAAGACTTTAGGAACTAAATGTATTAGAACTTTAATGTGTATTGTGTTGGCAAACCATGATCAAAACTTAGAGTCTAGATTTAGGCTACTCAAAGTGTGTTTATGTGTAAAGTTGGAATCGAGTAATTGCAGAATTTACTGGACTAAATCTGCAAGGCTCGATCGATCGAAAATTAGACTCGATCGATCGAACCTCGTGCAAATTGTTTTTTTTACAGAATTTCCAACTCAGCCCAAGCCCATATGACGTGTAGGGTTTTATGTTTTGCTTCAAGTATAAAAGGAAAAACCCTAGACACGTTTTAGTAGTTGTTGATATGCTGTGTGTGTGAATCTTCTGTGAGATCTAGAGGTGTTTACCTTCATACACACTTAAGGTTATCAAGCTCAAGATTGATGTCAAGAACTTGGTTATCTCTTCAGTTGCTGTTTCAAGAGTTTAAAGAAAAACACAAGTAGTAGAACTTGTGGTTGCTATGGATCAAAGAAAGAAGTAGTTCATGGACTCGGAGCTGTCACGTGGTTGTGGTAGTAATTTTTCTACTCGAGGTAGCAATAGGATGTTAGTGGTCTAAATCTTATTGTACAAACTTCAATTCTTTCATAGTGGATCTATTTTACCTTGAAGATAGTTAGGTTAAATCCTCCCCAGGTTTTTTACCGGTTTGGTTTTCTTGGGTTATCATATCATGTGTTCTTTATATTTCCGCACTATTTACATGATATGATTTGAATGTGTTTAACCTAGATCTTATTAATGAACTTGTTAATTAACTTGGCTTAATATTAGGTTAAACAACTTGTGTTTAAGGGGTCTAAAAACATACAAAAAGTGTGCTAAAATATACTTGTACTTTGAAAAAATAAGAAAAAATGGGGTTTTAAAAATTTGTACATAAAAGCTAGACACAAATGGACACTAGATATATTTGGTTTGGGGAAAGTGCAAGATAGATTAAAAGAAAAAAGAGAATATAAAGAGAATGAAATTTTTTGGTTAAAGAAAAAGCATAATATTTCTTTACTTATTGCTTAGGAAAAAGACCCTTCTGGCGTAACTGCTCATCCTGTAAGCACTTAACTTTGCTTCTAGTCGTCGAGTTGAGGCTAGATAGAAAGTGAAACCTAGGTTGTAAGAAGAACTTGGGACGAAGTAGATTGTGACTTTAATGGTGCTTTCTAGGGGAAATGTTTGGTCAAGTCCTATAATGAGCTAAACCGGCGTTTTGTATTGCTGAGAGATGCATCTAATGAGAAAGTCTTTACAACCAAAGTGAGCTGAGGATGTTAAAATTTTCAATTGGTCATTTGTATAAAACAAGCTTTACAAGACCTATAAAATATAACCACTCAAACAAAGTAGCACCAGTATGCGTGATTGTGGCCTAAACCTCTCCTATGCTTAAGTTAGAACTCACTAAACCGAATATGCTTAAGTTAGAACTCACTAATCCGAATATGCAGCGTATAACATAGTTTCCAAGGGTTTACTCTCACAGCCTTGGAGTGGTGTGGCCTAGTCTTTATATAGAGATGGCATTTAGTTGTTACTTCCTTGATTTTCTTCATTTTTCTATGTAATGGCATTAATGGAAGGCCAAATTTTTGGGATTCATGCCCACAATAAGTGATCATGGGTTGTCTTTGAAATCAATATGTATCTCATAGAAATCATGTTTAGTAAAAGAACAATCAAAATCTACTTCTATGTTTTAAGAGCTATCTTTAAATTTTAGATTAGGGTTCTAATTAGAGAAATTACTTGATACAGTAAATCTCAAAAGAAAATAGAAATTCCAATAACTCTTGATCTTGAGTTCTCCTTTGTCTTCACCTCACCGACCACAAGAGTCCCAAGAGAGTGGACTCTCTTCCTTGTCAAAAACCAAGTTGTGTGTCTTAAGGAGAAGATAAATTTTCTTCTCTTTGCAGAAAATAAGATGTTGATTTTCTATTCATTTTATTAATTTTTGTTCATTTGATTTTTTTTTTTTATATATAAATGCTGATGAGGTTACAGATTTGGTGTTTTAACTTTTACAAAATTATAAATTGAAATTTTCAACCTAATATCAGTCGTGTAAATTGGAATTGAGTGTGTTTTAATTGCCGATGTGGCAATACACGTGGCAGTCTATTGGGCATAAAAATAATATTTTATTTTCACCGTTAGTCATGTCAGCATTTTTCATCCATCACTTAACTACAGGGACAATTTTGACATGATACCAAAACATTAGAGACTAAATTGACACGTTTAAAAAGTCAGAGATCAAATTGTAATACAACGTAAAGGTTAGAGACCAAATATGTAGTTTTCTCCATAATTTTTTTTCTTTATATGTGCTGGTGAGGTGTCACTTCAATTCATTGATAATGGGATTTTCATCTAATTTACCTCCATTCTTGACCCCTCGCATTACTGTGGTGAATTGATTATCCATGACTGATTGACATATAGGTTAATGGGAGATCACATTAAAGTACTAACAGGCTGAGAGTTATTTATCTGACCTGTTCTGTTATATGTCTACATGTGCTGTGACCAATCATTGCCATATTTTTATTGAGCATATGATTCTCATCAAAATTCTATGGGATGAGATGTCTGAACATATTTCTCATAATTCTGATAATGAATTTGAATAGTGCACCTGTGATTATTCATGCAAACTCTTTCCACTCTCTAAGCATGGGAAGATCATTTTCTGTGGTCTGCATAGAAAATTGTTACCTTTCTTTTGTTTTAAACCTCACTCCTTCCACCATCAATTTCACATGCCTAAATAGCTTCCTTTAGGATTCAACTGTCATTGGTATCTCTAAGTATATAAGGATTATATTGATATAATTTGTTTTACTCGTGCCTGAATTGCAAGGTTCAAATAATGATCAATTTCACATGCCTAAATAGCTTCCTTTAGGATTCAACTGTCATTGGTATCTCTATGTATATAAGGATTATATTGATATAATTTGTTTTACTCGTGCCTGAATTGCAAGGTTCAAATAATGAAAAGACTCAGGCATTCTAATGTTGTTCTATTAATGGGAGCTGTAACACGTACACCAAATCTTTCAATCATCATTGAATTTCTTCCCTGGTATGTAAACATTCTATTTCTGATCATAATTGTGTTGTGGTCTTAATCAGAGATTTATGGAAGTTAATGCGCTATACTGCAAATTATGGGAGAAAGAAGTTCTTATTAGTACAATAGTATATATAATATCTTCTGCAACTTTCCATCTTGTGCGATTTTCTTGAGAATTGGTTATTGTATTGTTGTTTCATGTTTGCTTCATCAGCCAGACCAGACGAAAAAGAAAAAAAAAAAACCAATAACACCAACAATCAAGCCTTAGTTCCAAATCCTTGGGGTTGGATATAGATCCTCAATAGACTATCAAAGTTGGTCATATGCTTTTTTACTATTGTTCTATTCTATCCAAAATCATACTCTCTATCACCTCTTTAATTAACGCGCTTTTAAAAAAAAAAATTTATTTATTTATTTTTCTAACTACTTCAACTCCTTCTTCCTCATTGGTTCTTCCTCATTGGTGCATTAGTAGCTCTTTATTGCACATGACCAAACCATCTTAATTGTCTCTTCCTCATCATTTCGTCAATAGGGTTACCCCTATTTTTAAGCATTTTTTTATTTACTTTTAAAAAAAAAAATTTAACTTTGAATATTATCTTTTCTTGTATTTTTGCTTATCTATCATAACATTCTTATTTCAACTACACTCATTTTGTGATAATGTTGCTTCTTAATAGCCTAACATTTAGTACAATAGAGCATAGTTGATCTTATAATGGTCTTCTAAATTTTTCAATTTAACTTAATGGGTATTCTACAATCACAACACCGGCTCTTCAATTTCATGAAGGGGCTTCAACCTATGCCAAAATGTCCAAGACTTAGGGGCGAAACAGGCAGCTAGCCTGCTAGATTGAAAGTACTTAGCCAAGGGGGGTCGAGACCAGGCCAAGGGCAAGGGCCATTTCAACTATACTCATTTTGTGAAAATGTTGCTTCTTAATAGCCTAACATCTAGTACAATAGAGCATAGCTGATCTTATAATAGTCTTCCAAAATTTAACTTAATGGGTATTCTACAATCACATGATGCTCTCAATGCATTTCTTCACTTCATCCACTTTACTCTTATTTTAGATTCACATTCTCTTCAATTTTTCCATCCTTATGAATTCTTGATCCAAGATCTCAAAAGAATTTTTTTTTTGATAAGTAATAAGTTTATTGATATCAAAAAAAGGGGGAACACCCTAGTCCACAGGGAGTGTACAAGGGGTCAAACAATCAAGAACAAAAATTACAAGAATCTAGGAAATCAAGAAAAGATAAAAATGATTGGTTCCGCAATGTAGCCAACCAATCCAATAAAATTCTAAAGAAAAATAGCTTCAAGTCTGATATTGATCTCTCCTTATCTTCAAAGCACCTACTATTTCTCTCTCTCCAAAGACACCACAATAAGCAATGGGGAACAATCAACCATATATACTCATTTCGATGACAACCAAATCTGCCTTGCCAACATGCTAAAAGCCCCACTACAAATTGCGGCATAACCCAGCTCACTCCAAACAATCCGAACACCATAGCCCACAGCTCACTCAAAAGAATTAACTCTTTACTATCTCTTGACCATTAAGTCTTACAACCCCTTTATATATATTTTTTTTTCTACTTTTAATAAACTTAAATTTTATGTACCCTGTTTTAGTCTTGCTCAGTTGAAATCATTTAGATTCTAAAGCATCTCTCCAAAACTTTAACTTGACATTAACTTTATATCTAATTTCATCCACTAAATCTATATCATTTGCAAAAAGTAGACAGAATGTTAATGGATGATCTGCCGCTATGATTCTGTTTGATTCAGAGCTTCCACTTCCAGTATGCTACCGTTGGATACATTCTCTCTTGGATCTTATGAGTTATGTCAATTCAAATGTTAAAAAACAGATCATGTTTTGCAGAGGTAGTTTGTATAGGTTGCTTCACTGGCCTAACAATCAATTAGATGAAAGAAGGCGCTTGAGGATGGCCCTTGATGCTGTATGGCCCTGTCATTCTTGCTCTTTATTCCAATTCAGTCTGAATTTACTCTAATCAGCAACTTAGATAATTTGTCTTTTTCTGAATGATTACAGTTTCAGGCTTGGGGAATGAACTATCTGCATAAAAGCTCTCCCATGATAGTGCACCAAAATTTGAAGTCCCCAAATCTTCTTGTTGATAAAAATTGGGTTGTGAAGGTGGTGTTTTACCTCTTTACTGTGATCGTTGAATAGGTTTAATGTGTCTTCCATGCCTAATCCAGCATGATGTAAAATATTTTTCCTGTTCAGGTGTGCGATTTTGGGTTATCACGAATGAAACATAGCACATTTCTCTCATCAAGGTCAACTGCAGGGACGGTAAGCCAATAATAACTTTTCTCTTTCCTTCTGCCAGTTGAACCATCCAAAATCTTTTTCTTTCTGTTTATTTTTGGGTTATCTATCAAACAGATCTATCATGTTCATGCCTCACTGATGGATATATTCTTTTCTTTTTTCATATCTGGTTTCTATGCACCTGCTTTATGCTTCCAATAATAGTAAAGCATTGACTTTTGTGCTTTTCTTGTTACCACACATTTGTTGCATTTTTTTTTTTGAACTTTTTCCTTGTTAGTTGCCTGTATTAAGGCATTCAGTAGATCTTCTCGTGATGATTAAAGGTGTGGTGTGGGGAGTAGGGGGGAACTAGACATCTTTTTTGGCGTGGCAAATGGCATACAAGTCAGGACTATGTGAAGGGAATTGGTGTTTTGCTTTGATATTGTTTAATGCTGAAATTGATTGATGCATTTGCAATAAAGTTGGCATGTTTTCCTCAGACATTGGAAATCACAAAGAGAGAACCATTCCAAAAGTTCTTCAATTGTAAGATCATTTGGACTTACTGTTTATAACAGTGTATACATGACTGTAGAATTACATGCTTTATTCTCTAATTATGAAATATTTAAAGGACATGTGTACTATCTGTGCTTTTGGCGTTCATAGGGATGGTGAACATTGAAATAAAAGCTTGTTGGTTAGGCCTAAAAATAATGAAGGCTGACTTTCTTATTTATCAAATATATATATATATATATATATATATATAGATATATATATATGTATAATGAAGGCTGTTTTTGGTGGTAGTTGGTACAATCAGATTATCAGTATTTAATAATGTTAAAAGGTAAGTTACTCCAATAGGTTTTTGGTGCTATTGCACTAGAACTTGGGGAATTATTTCCATTGAAGTAACTTTGTTACGTGCAATGGTTTCAAAAGCAGAAATCTCTATATTGTAGAATTTGTGAAACAAATAATGAATATTGCAGTCGTTGGTCAGGCTGAATGGATGGCCTTAGAAGTGCTAAGAAATGAGCCTTCAAATGAAAAGTAAGCCTTCTTTCTGTCTGTCTGTCTCTCCTGCATATGTTTTTAGTACTTTGTTTTGGACCCTACATGATTTTTTTTTTTTTTTAATTTTATATAAATACATTGTATAATTGAACTTGCAGGTGTGACGTTTATAGCTTTGGGGTCATACGATGGGAACTCCCAACGATGCAACAACCGTGGGGGGGGGGGGGGGGAATGAACCCAAAGCAAGTTGTTGTTGCAGTTGGATTTCAACATCGGTGTCTTGACATTCCAGATGATATGGATCCTTCCATTGCAGATATTATTCGGAAATGCTGGCAGACATGAGTATTTTTTGGTTAAGGAATGCATGTGAATAATCCCAACCACCGTTAGCATTGTTATCAATTTTATTCTTATATAAGCTGATTTATTGTGGTTACACAACAGTTATCCACATGTTCACTATCTCCCTTTGTCTCTCTGTCACAAACACAAACATCCTTCTCTTACAGAATACATTTGGTTTGTATAGTGAGTAAAAAACTTGTAAATTTCAATTTAACAGATCCACAACTAATTCTGAGACAATTGGTATATAGCCTAACTCTAAGGCAACAATTGCCAAAACAATTCAAAGTAGATAAGTTTTAAATACCATTTGTCCCAAAAGCTTAACCATTATTCTAACACTCCCCCTCACAGTCCAGCCCAAACTCTCCCTCAGTAAGTGGGACCCAACTACAGGGTTCAAACGTGGGACCCTCTCCTATTATTTTTTTACATACCGTGGCGCTGAGTACATTTCATGAACCTTGGATGCGTGGCCAAAACATGTTTGCAGCATGGCTGCTAGTTCTTGTATTATTTATTCGACTAAAAAATTATGGCTACACTCTAGGTTTTTATTAAATCAAATATTTATACCAAGACTTGATTATATTAAGATTTGGCCCCTCCATGAAATCATACATATTGAAACAAACTTGGGGTTATTATAACTTCATAAATCACTACATCTTAAGTCCTCGAGTCCCTATTTTAATATTTTGATTATTCTTATATTTATGAAATCTAATTTCATAAAATATAAACTTTAGCAACTCTTTATTAAAGTGGTTAGGCCTAACACTTTGAATAACTAATTCTCGTTAAACCTATCTCAAGGCAATTTTTTATATCTCTAAAAAGAGATTATGGATTCTCTCCTGAGAATTTGTGTTTCCACAACACTACAAGCGATTGCTTTACGTACTAAGGTTTTGACCATACAAGATCTCACTTTGGTACACATCAAAGAAACCTAAAATTTGTGCTTAAGTTCACCACCATTCTCAAGAATGAGTCTATGCAAATATTAGTCGTGAGATTTATTTGTTCAAGTGACAATAGATGGTAGAACAATAAATTTCACAGTGATCCAGTTTAGTGTATTCCATATACTTGAGAAACACGAATATATCAATCAGAAGTCTTCACTTCCACGATGAAGATGAATCATCGTAATTGATATTTGTAGTCTTCAAAGATGAAATGTCCAAGTTCATCAGTGACTACGAACTAGGGTTTTTGAGTTTACAAGACATTTTGTGATTTAGATCTCCTGTATGTAAATCTCATTCACATACCTAAATTAAAAATTACATACAATTTATCTCATGGTCTTCAATATATAATATCCATAACATTCATGAAAAAAAAATCTCAAAAAATAAAACAACTTTTATTATTTAAAAAATAATGTCATACAATTGGATTTTAAGGCACTACTCCTAAGGGGTTGGTGGAACGAAGGTCACAACATTATGTTCTAGAAACTGCAAATTTTACAGGGAGGCCTAATCCTTCTCTCTATTCGGAAAAAATAAAGAGTGCTTTCCTAAATTCTTTACACATACTATATATACCCTCATTACCCATGAAATTGTAAGAAGTGTTTTTGCAGAGAGAAAACCCTAGCGAAACACTTGAGAGTTAGAGATTGTCATACCCACAATCATCTACACAAATTCTCTTGGTTTTCCTCTACTCCTACCTCTCCATCTTCATATCCTTGAGAGGCTTTTAGCCCAAATACTTACCTCACCCATTCTGAGTGTTGAGAGAAGTTTTGGTGCCTTTGGGAAGCATTGGAAGAAGCCATTGAGTGGTGGATGCAATCAGGCGGAATTGCAGGATCCGGATCACTAGTGAAGACAAGACTCCAAGAAGTCCGTTAGTAGCAGGAGCTTAGAGGGCTCAAGTATATTGGGTAGATTAGGCTTGGAGGGTCTTTTTGATATTCGTGTACTCCAACTTATTCACTAGTGGATTGATTTCGGCTTGGAGGGCCGCGGATAGGTTTTTCACCTAGTACTTCGGTTTCCTCTTCGATAACACGTCCGGTTTCCTTAACACGCCTCCTTTCTTTGATGGGAATAACTATGCATTTTCGAAAGTACGTATGAGAGAACCGGTGATTCCTCGGATTAGGATGATGTTGAAAAAGAGGTGGCATATCTTGCAAAGAACTTCTGAAAGTTTCTAAAGATGAAGAACAATGGGAAGTCGTTTGGCAAAGGAAAAATCTCATCTTCCAAGAATGACAAAAGAGACTTCAAGAAGAAGGACACAAAAGACTCATCACCATCCCAAGGGATTATTTGCTATGAATGCAATGGTTACAGGCATTTGAAGAAGAAGTGTCCGAACTATTTGAGAGGAAAGGGTAAAGTGCTAACAACTACCCTTAGTGACTTAGAGAGCTTAAATTCCAATTCGGAAGGAGAATGTGATGGTGATGGTAATTATTTAGCATTTATGGCAATTACCTCAGTTGATTCCAAAGATGAATTGAGTGATTTGGTTGAAGAACTTGGTGTTCACTCTGAGGGTGAAGAAGATGAAGTTTCGGATGATGAGGATGTGTACCTCAATGAAGGTGATAAGAATCTTCAAGATGTGTACGATGCATTGCTTGAGTATTGTGGCAAATATGCTAAAGTTACTAAAAGTGCAGTCAAGAAGATGAAGAAAATTGAAGAAGAGCACAAATCCACTCTTGCATAACTTAAAGATGCCAAGTGTGAAGTTGAAGAGTTGAAAGAAGAGCTGCTGAATGCCTACTTTAAGATCAAGTTCTTGAACTTGAATTGATTCAAGTCAATGTCAAAGTGGAGTGCATCACAACCAAGAAACTTGATAGTGTGCTTTCATCTCAAAAGCCTTCCACGGACAAAACCAGATTGGGCTACACCGATGAAGGAAGTTTGAGTGGCGAACCAAGAAAGGAGATGAAGTTTGTATTGGCGAAAGATGTAAAGAAGCCCGAGATTAAGATCCCTATTGTTAAGAAGAAGGACATTAGGCCAAAATAAAAGGCAAAAGGGAAATCATTGCCTAAGAATCAAAGGGGGCCTCAAGTGAAGCATTTTTGTCACCATTGTGGCATTCGAGGGCACACAAGACCAAATTGCTTCAAGCTTCATGCTCTCAAAAGGGCTGATTCTCTGCATGCTCAAGAAAAGTCAAGAAGAATGCCAAGAAGAATGCCAAGAGGAAAGCAAGCTAAGGGAGAAAATGATGGTCAACTCATTGGAGATGTCATGGAAATGCTTGAGAACATCTCATCTTACCTAACTAGCTTCACCTCGAGGTTTTAGAGTTATGTTGGTCATACCCCTCCTTCTAAGGACCTCACCCAAAGCACTCGTGCGGTGTGGGTGAAGAAGGGTACTCATGCATGATTATTCACTATGTCCATGCATTAATACTTCCAATGTATTAGGGTCATAGTTTCATGCATTAGGTCATACGCACTCTTCTTACTTCAAAACTTCCTTCCTAGCATGTCTCTTTTAGTGTTTATTCACTTTGTTTGCTTTGTTGTGTTGATCTTACTTTATTGCTTTGTTTTGAGTGAGTAAAAATCCAAAAAACTCATAAATAGTATAAAATCTCAAAAAGTTTGATTGCTTGTGTTGTGTTATATCACATGTTGAGTTTGGCCTAGTACCTTCGTACTAATGGCGTAGTGCATTTACGAGCTTAGCTTGTTATGTATGCACATTTTTAAGTGTGAGAAAATTCTAGAAATCTAAGTTTGATTGTTATAAATAGATCTTCAAGCTTGTCATGAATATCTAGCCAATAGTTTTGTTTGATCTTGATACATGCGTAGACTTGATCCAATATATCTCCTCACATTTACTTTTATGTCAAAAAGCTCTTCAAACGTCAATCTCTAAAAAGAGAAAGAGCTGAAAAAGCCTTGCTTTGCAAACTAGTTTGACTAGGAAAAGGTGGAGCAAATTGTATTCAAAATGTATGATGCCAAAGCCAAAGGCTTATTCTTCAAAGAAATATAAAAAATTTCATGTCATTGCTCAAAAATTGAGTTTTATTGATCAAAAAGTATGAAAAATGGAAGCCAAATGAAAAGTTTTCAATCAATGTAAACACCTTGGTGAGGGGTCATATATGTTCATTTCTAGTAGTGAGATAGGCCACTTGACTTCGTGCTATTTGTGTATGATTTGATTGAATTGATCATTGAAGCTTCATACTAAACTAAGGACTAGTTCATACTTGATTCACACACACAACACACAAGTCTAATGTTCAATGAATGCCTATTTCATTTGTGTGATTGTACATCTTCAAATGTGATGTGTGTATGCTAAATAGCTTGATGATCAAACCCAAAAAATTTTTTGAGTATTTTATTTGTTTTTGGAAGTGTTTTTCTTTGTCACTTGTGTTTTGAAAGTTTTTCCAAAAAGTCAAATTAGTTTTGTTCAAAAACTTCCTTGTCAGCATTTTTACGAGTGCTTTGCGAGTAAGAATTCCCATACCCAAGTCGTGAAAATGTGGAAGAGAATTTTCAATTCCTTCATAAATTTACACAGAGAGTCTCGCAACTCCCTCACGAGTCCTTTGCGAGATATGCTTTCCCGCAAAGTCTGCCCTATGCAAATAAGGCTTTTTGCAAGTAACTCGTGAGTCCCTCACGAGTCACTAACTCACGAAATGAACGAAATTTCAGTTTTTAAGGGGCTCACAGTGACAGTTTTTTCAAATTTTTGTTTTTGCCTCCCTCGTGTCTCTCTCAACCCAAAACATTTTTTTCTCTCAAAACTCAACCAAATCTTCTTGGATTTCATCTCTAAGACTTCTCTAAGGTATGTTTTAACATTCTTTATCTTTCAAATCCTTAGATTAAGTGTTAGATTACTAAAATTTCTAGGGTTGGGGTTATTTTGAATAGGGTTGGGAAAACTTAATTTTTATCAAATTTTTTTCATTTTTTCTTGTTTAGGTTGTGTCCCATTTGTATTGTTGATGAAAATTTTGGCCCCTTGTGGCAATATAACATGTATTAAGGCAATATTCTCACATGTTCATGCATTTTTCATCATATATGTATAGTGTGTGCACACTAAGTGTTTAATAAAATGCCTCTATGGTTTTTTTTCATCCTTTTAGACTCCGATGAGTACCAAATTTTGGTGTTTACCTTATTTATACATGTTTAACATGTTTTGATCATTGGATGTATGTTTTACACACTTTGCCCCATGAGTGCTTGTTCATGCATTGATCATGCATTGCACATGCACACTTGATGCACCCTTGATGCACACACCCTATCACTTGACATGTTTTGCTTTGATTCATGCTAGTTAAGTCTTTTTAGAACTTTTAGCACATATAACATGTTCTTGTGTCATTGTTATGCTCGTTTGTTTTTTATTTTAGGGCTTTTTTTTTCTTTTTTCTTTTTTTTTTTTCTATTCTTGCTTGTTTTTGGACTAA
Source organism: Notholithocarpus densiflorus (assembly GCA_030021035.2). Lineage (NCBI taxonomy): Eukaryota > Viridiplantae > Streptophyta > Magnoliopsida > Fagales > Fagaceae > Notholithocarpus > Notholithocarpus densiflorus. The sequence goes on from JARYZH020000019.1 coordinate 5,380,097, forward strand.
CTTGCATCTAATCAAATTTGTTGCCATTTTGTGTATGGTTTGTGTGTTTGCTCATTTTTGTAGATGTCTCCTCATAAGATAGTTGCCAAGAAAACATCAAAGCGTCCTCGCCATTCCTCTGATTCATTCAAAGATGAAGATGCTAATACCATTTGCACCAAATACTACAAGAATGCTATGATCATCACAGAAAGGGGTGTGGACCTTGAATCCTTGGAGAGCACATTCATTCCGAAGGTGTTGAGGGAAAGGACATGGACCAAATTGCTTAATCCATCTGGGGATGTGTATGACTGTATCATCAAGGAGTTCTTCGCAAATGCTTTTGTGGAAGATGATCATCTCAACTGCTAAGTCTGGGGGAAAGAGTTCACCGTATCCAGGGAGTCAATGCAAGAGCTTCTTGAGATACGTCCAATGACTCCAAATTCCTCTTTGCACTACGATGAGAAAAAAGATAAAATTGAGTCTTTTGTGCCAATCCTTGGAGGCCAAATCAAGAAGAAGTCTTTGCATACAACAGACTTCTCTCCTCAAATGAGAGCATTGGCATACATCATGATCTTCAACCTCTATTCGGTGAAGAATTTGACAACACTGTCACAGCCAAGGACCATTTTTCTTCATGATCTCTTCACTCACAAAGAGATTGATATATGTGGTCACATCTACCACCTTCTTGTCAAATGCGTTCGAAAGAGGAAGTCTAGGATGACTCTTCCATTCCCGAGCCTCAACATGTCGTTAATCTCAAAGGCAAGGGAGAAACTTCCCAGTGGATTTCCTGTGCTGTTAAGGGAAGATCCAGTTAGTGCTCACACTATAACCAGGAGTAAAGCTCACATCTCGGGTCAAGAGAGAGAAGTCGGTGAAGCAAAAGCTCAAAGGGAAGAAGCTGAAGCTAAAGGTGGCAACACCGATGATGAGATTGATCAGTTCACACATGGACCAGAGGACATTCCACAGTCATCTTCTCAAGCACCAGCTAGAGCTCCCAACTACCTTGATCATCTTCTAAACAGGGTAGAACAAATGCATAGTCTATTGAGTGAGCACATCACCTACTCCATGAGCCATTTTGTGTACCTCCAAGGGCAAATCAACTCCCTATCTTCTCAGATCCAGGATTTGAAGCTCTCAGACTCAAATTCCGATGCATTCTAGGGTCTTTGGCCATTCTGATCAAAAAGGGGGAGTAGATTAGCTTGAGGGGGAGTAGAAAACCATTGGTTCATTTTTGGTGGTTTATTTACAGTACTTTATTTTAAAGCTTTCAATACTTTAGTTTAAAACTCAGTTTATCTTTAGTACTTTGTGTACCTTGGTTTTTATAGCCGTTTCTTAATGCTTTTAGTTATCTATTGCTTTTTGCCTTAGTCTCTTTAATGCATCATGTGCTTGTTGGACATGCAATTAATTCTTGCACTGCTCTTAATTGCTTCCGTGTCCAGATGATTATTTACTAGTTAAATGTTCACTGTGGTCATTTCTTAATGACTATTAATGTTTGATCAAGTTATGCTATATGTTCTCATATCTCTTGTTTATCTTGATCGCATTTTACTTGTTCTTTATACATGCCTTGTATTCTACTTGTCTCGTGCTTAATGAAGTTATTTGTTATGTGCAAGTGTTTTAGGATACAGGTGTATATGGTTCAAGCACTTCACAGGTTTTAGATTTAGGTGTGAGTGATTTTTGCCTCTATTCCCAAACTCACGTTAAAGTCTAGAATCAGTTTAGAGGTTTTGTCAAGGAATAGCCAAAGGGGGAGATTGTAAAGTTGTGATTTCCAACTAGCGCTTGTTGGCTTTAATTCCATGCCAAATTTGGTTGTATTTCTATCAATCATTTCCCTGTATTTATGTGGGTTTAATTGTAAGGGATGAGTGTGAGAGATTGGTGAAGAATCAAGCTTGCAATGAAGATCAGTGTAGTTTCGCGACTAGCTTGCGAGAAGCTCACAAGTAAAGGTTCCCACGAATAGGCCACGTATGAAGCACATGATTAGGAGCTGAAGAGTCATGTCAGCCTGTCATTTCGCGAGTACTTCGTGAGAAAGCTCATCTCGCGAGGTACCCACGAAACTCTCTGTTTGGCAAAAATAAAGAGTGCTTTCCTAAATTCTTTACACACACTATATATACCCTCATTACCCACAAAATTGTAAGGAGTGTTTTTCCAAAGAGAAAACCCTAGCAAAACACTTGAGAGTTAGAGATTGTCATACCCACAATTATCTACACAAATTCTTTTGGTTTTCCTCTACTCCTACCTCTCCATCTTCATATCCTTGAGAGGCTCTTAGCCCAAATACTTACCTCACCCATTTTAAGTGTTAAGAGAAGTTTTGGTGCCTTTGGGAAGTATTGGGAGAAGCCATTGAGTGGCAAATGCAATCGGACAGAATTGCGGGATCCGGATAACTAGTGAAGACAAGACTCTGAGAAGTCCGTTGGTAGCAGGAGTTTGGAGGACTCAAGTACATTGGGTAGATTAGGCTTGGAAGCTTTTTTTGATATAGGTGTACTCCAACTTATTCACTAGTAGATCGATTTCGGCTTGGAGGGCCGCGGAGAGATTTTTCACCGAGTACTTTGGTTTCCTCTTTGATAACACGTTGTAGACATTGCATTTTGTATACCTTACGACTTAGTCCCCGTTCCCCAATGATGCCAAAATTCCAAGGCCCAATGTTGGTTTAGGGCCCACTCATATGTTAAATTGACTTGAGAGGTGTTAAAATGGAAAATATAACTTTTAATGAGCAAAAATAAATTTTGGAAAATAAAGACAAAAAAAAAATACCACGGTTTGCGTATGCTGCGTACGCAAGCACAAGTTTACGTATGTAGTTAGGGTTTCAGAGACATAAAAAAGGAAAGTTTTTTGCATTAAAGACTATGGTTTGAAATGAATCCCACATCGTTTGGAAGTTGTTCCCAACCCCTATTTTTCAACTACATAAAGCCTTACATGGTACCATTTCAACACACACAAAATCCTAAGGGAAAACCTAAGATTCACTAGAAATAGTGAATCAAAGAGGGAGTTTTTTACAAAACATCTTCAAGTCAATTTTATTTGATTAGGGCTTTTTCTGGCCTTGATCCTTTGAGTTTAAGATTACTAATCATGTTTCTATTGATTTGTGAATAGATTGACTAAGGGGAACGGTCAAAACCAAGCTTGAAAGCTTCCTTTTTTAAGGTATTCTTTTAATTTTTTTTTTCTATTTTTGCCTTTAATCTTTTCTTTAATCTATTTCTTCGTTTAGTTTATGTTTATATATGTTTGTTTAGGTTAGTTTTATGCTTTATATATTTTTTTAAGCATGTTAGGCTGTTAGATTTAAGCTTTCAAGTCTTGCTCTATTTTTCTGCTTGTCTGTTTTTTGGGTTAGGGTTCAGGCATGTCTGCATATGCATACTTTTGTATGCGCACGCAGGCTCGAAGTATGCATACGCATACAACTGGCCTGCGTACGTAGGCCTATGTATGCGCACGTATTCTCATACCTAGAAACCCTAATTTTGATTTTCCTGTTTCTTTTGCTTTGTTTGTTCAACCTAATATGCCTCTATTTTGACCTTCTTATATGCTTTCGAGTTTCTCTTTCTTTGTTCACGTGTTTGTTTGTCATTGTATGCTAGATTAGGGTTTATCCTTTTGTTCCTTAGTTTTAATGCCATGTCATTCATTGACATGTCCATTTATTGATGCCATAGGTGCTGCGATGCAATGAGGTAAGTAAAGGTAAGTCATGCATTCACATGTACATGCATATTCTTTGATAACATGGTTTGGTGATTAGCATGAATGTGTTTGTTCGAACAACGTGTTCTTAATGATCTTCATGTTCCCAATGTGATCCTTTGATGTTTACATGTTGCTGCCTTGGATGAGATATATGATATGATGCTAGATGAATGTTAGGTGGATGATATGTATGATGATAACATGTTAGGGTTTATGCTTCGATATGAGATGTCATGATAGATGTATGCTAGGGTTTGTGATGAGATGATTGCCAAGGTAGATGTATATTAGGTTTGCTTGATGAGCATGATTAGATGTATAGTTAGGGTTTAGGATGAATGATGTCATGTTGTATACTTAGATGTACGCTAGTGTGTGTGTGAGTTAGAATACAAATATTGAACATGCTTTTAATAAGGTTAAGATATAAGACACAATGATGGGAGGCCAACCTTATGGTTGGGCGGTCTTGGGTGCTTAACACCTTCCCAAGAACGTACCTAAACTCCGAACCCATACTCTGGTTGTAAGATTAATGGTCCTTCCTCGAAAGGACGCTATATTCATGGTTCTTAGACCATATAAGTAGGTGGCGACTCAGACACTTTCTGTTGTGTCCACAGTGGCGACTCCACTGGGGATAATGAGTTTAATTCCTATGTGTCATATATCTTAACCTTAATAAAAGTTATTTCAATACTTATTTGCATACACATTACTTGGTTCTTTTGTCCCTTAACCTCAGTTGGTGATGAATGGGAAGATGGAAGGCTCCATTCAGGCCCAAATCTTCCTGAGTTCATCCCACCAACTCACAATCGGTGTCATTGCTTATAATGAGTTTTGAGTACGTTAAAGGTTTGCTATCAATCCATTATGGGGTCTATTTAGGCCCTCGGTTGAAATCATAGCCCACCAATTGTAAGTGACCTACTTATCCATCCCTTTAGCCTCAGGGAGCCTACCCACACTAGAGAGATCATAGATCCTATCAAAAAGGATACCCTTTATATTTCTCTTGTTTGTTCAACCATACATCGTGTGTTCACCTAATTCTAAAGGACAAATGAAAGATGTAAAAAATGAAGGGATGACCCTAAAGTTATGGTACACCCTAAGATGTTTTGGGATAAAAGAAAAGAAGTTCTCACATATAAGAGGCTTATCCCTAAGTCCAAAGATATATATCTTAACTTGAAATGTTCATAAGACCACAGCTTAACTGCTATCATAAGCCCAAGTTGAAAAAGCCCTTTTGAAAAAGATTACTTTGGGTCTAAGGTAACAAGTATGCTATGGACTTAGCATTCAACATCCTACAAATGCAATATGAACTTCCCTAATCTTGGGCCTCCTTGTTGTATGCCAAGGCCCAAAATGATGAGAGATTCATAGGTTTTCAGAGGAGGGCCAAAATATGTTCTAGCTAAAGGGCTACTTCAAAATTTTTCTTTTGTAAATAAGAAAAGTTTTCAAAAAAAAAATCCTTAGTAAATATTTTCAAAAATAAAAATAAAAATCTTTTGCAAAGAAAAAGAATTCAAGAAGAAAAGTTTTCAAAAAAGAATAATCTTTTGTAAATATTTTTTAGATGTTGAATTCTCAAAGAGAATCCTTTGCAAAGAAAAAGAATCCAAGAAAAGAAATATGTTTCAAAGAAGAAAAATTTAAAAAAAATAATAATAATAATAATCTTTTGCAAGTGAAAATTAGAACAAAAATCATTTGCAAAGAAAAAGAATTCAAGAAAAGAAATGTTTTGCAAAGAAAAACTTTTTCAAGGAAAAGAATTAAAAAAGAAATCTTTTGTAAATATTTTATTAAGATGAATTTTCAAAGAAGAAAAGTTTTCAAAAAATATAATCTTTTGTAAATAATTCTTTTTTAAGAAGCAAAATTTTCAACAAAAAAAAAATCTTTTGCAAAGAATAAGAATTCAAGAAAATAAATGTTTTGCAAAGAAAATTTTTCAAGGAAAATAATTTTTAAATCTTTTGTAAATTTTTTTTGAGAAAGGGATTTTAAAAAAAGGCAAAGGAGAAAAGTTTTCAAAAAAAAAAAAACTCTTTTGTAAATAAATTTTTTTTTTCGTCTCAAAAGTGGAATTTTCAAAACAATCTTTTGCAAAGAAAAAGAATTCAAGAAAGAACTTTTTTGCGAAGAAAAAGATTTTTAAGGAAAATATTTTTCGAAAATAAAAACTTTTGTAAATATTTTTTCTCAAGAGTTGAATTTTTTTAAAAAAAAAAAAAAAAAAGGAAGAGTTTTCAGTTTTTTTTTTAAAAATAATAATAATTTTTGAAAGGAAAAATTCAAAAAGAAGATGAAAAGATGATCCATAAAGCCAAGATATACCCTTTGGGCCCATTCAAAAAATTTCAAATCAAGAGAGCCAAAGATCATGAGTATACCATAGACTTTGGAGGAAGGCACTGGCCCATAAAGTCATAACATACCCTAGCTTTTGGGTCAAAATTCAAAAATCTTTTTCAAAAGCAAAAGAGCCCAAGATCATGAGTATGTTATAGGCTTTATTGAAATGATGTTGAACCCATTCATGCTTAGGGAAAGTTTTGAAGTCCTAAAACCGAAAGACATGGGTAGGCTCACTAAGAGCCCAATGAGGATTAAAAGATGAAGTCTTTTTGAACCAATTGACCAAAGTCTTTGAACTAGGGGCAAGGCCCATTTGAGAATCAAAGATAAAAATGGATAAAACTTTTGAAACTATGGGCAAGACCTTCATGAGGGGAGAGAGTGAACATTCAAGATAGGCTTTGTAATAGGACAAGTAAAAGACTTTAATGTGTTGAGATAAAATTTGATCACCTTTTTTTCAAAAAAAAAGGAATTAAAAAAATCCAAAAGAAAAAGAAAAGCAAAAAAGATGTGGACTTCTAAATGTCATGGCTTATTTTAAATACAAGTTCAAATAAGTTTTTCATTTAAAAAAAAAAAAAAAAAAAAAAAAAGAAATTTTTTTTTTCCAAAATATGTTGGGCTTGCATTACAAATGGGGAATTGATCTTTGTGTTTAAATTGTTTGATGAGACCATTATCATAAGGTCAAATAGAGCACAAGATGTGCCCTAACCTTACAAAATTCATGAACAACCTATGCTTAAGCCCAAATAAGGATGAGAGGGCGAGATGAGTGACTTGTAATTGGATTCAAAGCCCAAAGAAAAGGAAAACATCAAAAAAAAAAAAGTTGGGCTTGGATCCGAATGAGGGAAAGAGAGAGGGCGAAATGTGTGAATGATGTAATTGGGCTCTAAGCATAGGGGAAGACATGAATTTTGAAAGATTGATGTAGCTTATTCTATTTCTAAGTTCAAGATAATGAAATGATACAAGGCTTAAAATACGAATGAGGCATACATGTAGTCCACATTTTGAAGCAAGCAAGAAAAGTTGATGGGTCCAAAACTTTAAAAGACATTGGGAGCACATGTTTATTTGATCAAATTCATTTTCAGGGACACTTAAGATAATCTCAAAGCACATCCTTAGCCTTGTCAAGATCTACTCACTAAGGAAGATACCAAGAAGCAATGACGAGCACGAATGAAAGTATCGACATCATGAGCAAGACACTTGCTTGCATGGAGGGGCTAATGAAGGATATAAGCACTCGACTACAAATGCTTGAAGATATACATGGCCTATAAGCCGAGGATGTTTTTGGCAAGACAAAAGAAAGAAAGAAAGTTATTGCCAAAGACACCCCCAAAAAGAGAAGGGAATTTGATGACATTCACATGTAGTTGTCAGAGGCCCTTGAAATCTTATCTAAGAAGGGTTGCCTCAAGCCACTTGAACCTACTCTTCTTCTAGTTCCAATCCCAAGCACTTGGAACATGAATGAGTGTTGTGCTTTTCACCAAAAGCTAGGACACAAGACAAATAATTGCTTTAAGTTGAAGCATGAGATTCAAGACTTGATTGAAGGTGGGGGTGATTGTCAAGCCAAGATTCCATAGATGAAGCAAGATCGAATGAAGGGGTGTGCTTAAGAGATTTAGCCCATGAGAATACCTTTGCTAGAGGATGATCCATTTCAATTTTGTTGAGTCTTTTTCAATTGTCATATCTTCAATTTGTTAAGTCTATTAGAGTCTTTTTCAATGTTGTGTTGTTGAGTCTTTCCCTTTGTTGTGTTATTGAGTTTTTGTCTTGTTGTTAAGTCACATTCCTTTGAATTCTCAAATCAATGTTATTTCACTTTCAATAAAGTTGGTCATTCAAATGTGACGTGTATCACGTGATCTCTTTTTGCTAGTTTTGAAATTAATGAATCCTTAAACCTAAAAAATTGGTTAATCCAAATAAAGGAATTGAAAGAGGAGATTGTCCTAGTTCATTCGGTCATAAAGAGCAAGCATGAAAGTGATAAAGAGGGTGAGAGATAGAGAGAAATAAAAAAGACTTCGATCAAGTGAGAGAGTACACAAGAATAAGTGATGAGAGATTCCTCGAAGCACAAGACATGAGTGAGTTCAAAGATAGGAAAGAACAATTGATTGAATGATTTGTTTTTGCCTGGATGACTCTACAACGACGAGAACTTGATGAGCGAAATGGTTAACCTAGGTTTGAAAAGGCTAAGCAATCAAGGTTGAAAGGATGAGAGGCCATCTTTCTACTACCCTTTGTTACAATAAGAAATTGTTTCCACATACTTACCCTATTGAGCCTAGATGAATTTCTTCTTTATACCCATGCCAAGAGATTACCCCCTATACTAGGGGCATGTTATTAAGAGATGGTGATTTGAAAGGGTTACCCTTAACACTAGGGGCATACTCTAATATTAAAAAGGATCAACCCTATACTAGGGGCAAGTTTTTTGATAGAGAGATGTGTAGATGATTTATTAGTAAAACGTTTCCCTTTCCCCAACAAGGGGCATGGAAAAAGAAAAAAAAGGGAAAAACAAAGAAAAGAAAAATAAATAATAATAAAAAGAGAGAAAAAGAGAAGAAAAAAAAAAGGATAGAAGAAAACAAGAAAAGAAAATGAAAATGAAGATGAGAATCAAAAGGGACAAGGAAAGAATGGTGCAAGCATGAGATGAGTAGTAACCCTTGGCAATTAGGATACCCTAAAAATAAAATTGAATTTGAACCTCAAATACCCTTTCTTTCTTAAGCCTTAGAATCATAGCCTCCTTACGGTCCATAAACAAGTCCTCTCTGATCAGTTAAGATTTTTTAGCCTTACAAATTTTGGAAAGCCTAGGTTTAGTAGTGAAAACAAAAAAAGAAAAGAAAGAAAAGAAAGAAAGAAGAAAGGCCCGCTAGGTTGAAAACCTGAAAGGGTGGTATAGACAAAAGTTAGGGCATTTTGAAAAGAAATGAAGAAGAGTCACAAGTAAAATGGTGAACTTACTCCGAGCTAGGGGCAGTCTATCAATGAGAATACAAGGGAAGATGTGACTAGTTCCAAGTTAAAGCAACCATGATGAGGAGAAAAAAATACATGAGAGATGAGTTAAAGTGAGGTGTGCATGTTCAAACAAGGACAATGATCGAGTTCGCTAGAGATGATCGAATTTTAAATTCATATTTGGACTCATTAATGAAGATGGTAGGTAATTCATGCAAAACTAGTTCAAAGAGAATATGCATTGATATGCAAAATCATCTGGATCCACAATCCCTTGTGTTCACCTCCTTTCTTCAACTCCAAATTTTCTTCAGGGTCCTTTTTGTATTTAAATCATGTTGTGCTATACTATCTCTAAACTCTTGTCGTAATAGAAACTTCTTTGGTCTAGAGCCGCTTCCAACATCTTGTGTTCATAAATATCCATCTGCCTTAAAACTTTTGTCATGTTAAGAATTTCTTTGATCTAGAATCTCTTTCAACTACCTTTGATCTTTGTCTAGAGGTGTTAGGAATTCTAGGGAATTAATGGTCATACAAAGGCAAAAGGTGAATAATAAAAGGAAAAGAAAAATGAATGATTTGTTTGAATGAATATGTGCTCCCATAAAAGAGAAAGAATTCAATGAACCCATGGCCTAATCAACTCTTTCTTGTTAATACTCTAAAGAAAAAAAAAATGCTGTTTAGAATTCCAAAAAAAATGGGAGGGAAATTAAAAAATAAGATGTTGAAAATGTAAGATGAAGATTCAAAAAGAAATGAGAAATTAGAAAATGAGAGATGAAAAGGAGAGAGACAAAAAAAAAATGATGATGAGAAGAAGAAAAAAAGACGAGAGGATGAAAAAAAAAGAAAAAAAGAAAAAGAGAAAGGAGATGAAAAAAATGGTGAAGAGAAGAGGAGAGGAATGACGTGACCTGTTGTGTTTGGTTCCGTCCTGAAGTGTTTGGACCAAACCTGATGTGACCCATCGTGTTGATAAGACCTAATCGTTGTGAAAAGTTCAAAAGATTCAAAAAATGTCAAATTTCCAAAGAAGAGTTCAAAACTTCAAGGAGGATGTCACTTAAGAATAGATTCAAAGTTCAAGAGAGAGATTGGCACTTAAGAAAAAAGTCATGAATTTCAAAAGTTTAAGGAGAATTTCAAAAGAAAATATTTCAAGTTTCAAATATTCAAGAGAAATTTCAAAAAATGGAAGAAATTTTTCAAAAATGAATGGATTTGAATGATGAATTTCTCAAATGATTTTGATTTCCTTAAATAATGAACTTTTTTGGAAATAAATAATGTGTGTCTTGAATGATGAATTCCTAGATGTGTGGTGTTGAGTCTTTTGAGCATTTTTATAATGATATGATGTCATGATGTGTTTCCGGCATAGGATTGTAGCCATTCTTGTTGTGTGCCTTTGATTCTAAGTTCGACTCTTTGGTTGATGTTGTGTATATGATGTGATGAGTCTTCTTTTTGGCTTAGGATAGTAGAAATCCTTGTTATGTTCATGATGTGTTGTTGATGTGATGATAACATGATAATATGATGTGATGAGTTTTCTTGGCATAGGATAGTAGCCATTCTTGTTGTGTTTCTTTGATTCTAAGTCCAGGATAAGCAAACTTAAGATCTTTGATGTGGAAGGTATAGGTAGAACCAACACAAATTCCCTAGTGAGTTAAGATCGTTAACATAGAGGAACTCTCCCGTGGGTCCAAGGCACAAAGCAACCTTCCCAAGAGTTGTAAAGAAAACTTTCCCCATGGAGTCGATAACCCCCCCCCCCCCCTCGTGGGTAGAATCAACATGAACTCCTCAGTAAACCATGAAAGAAATAGAAGAATTTTCCTCAGTGGACCATACATTTCCAAAGACTTTCTCATAGGTCACAATCAATCCATCATATTCTTTGGTAAGTTAAGACCATCAATCAAATCCCTAGCAAAATTTGGTATCATAGAAGGACTCCCCTATGGGTCCAAAGGCACAAAGGCAACCCTCTCGAGAGTTGCAAAATAAAATTTCCCCAATAGAGTTGATAAAACTCCCTCATGAGTGAAATCAACGTCAGTCTCCAGTAAGTCAGAAAGAAAAAGAAGAAAGTTCTTCCTAGTAGGCTACACTCCACCAAACTTCTCTGCAAATTATCTCCCCCCAAAGGTCTACACACCATCAAAGACTTCCTCGTAGGTCAAACATCACCACCAAACTTCTCAGCAAGTTATCTCTCCCCAGTGGACCACATATCGCTATACTCTTCCGCGAGTCCATCACCATACTCCTCAGCGAGTCCATCACCATACTCCTCAATGAGTCCATCAACATGCTCCTCAGCGAGTCCATCACCATACTCCTCAACGAGTCCATCACCATACTCCTCAGCGAGTCCATCACCCTACTCCTCCATGAGTCTATCAACATACTCCTCAGCAAGTCCATCCTTCTCCTTAGTGAGTTTTTCCTTACCATCCCAAGTGAGTTATGAAGGAAACATAAGATTTTTCCCCAGTGGATCATATACCATCCTACTCCTCAGCGAGTTTTTCCTTACCATCCCCAGTGAGCCATAAAGAAAACAGAAGATTTTTCCCTAATAGATCATATACCATCCTACTCCTCAGCAGGTTTTTCCTTACCATCCCTAGTGAGCCATAAAGGAAACAAAAAAATTTTCCCCAATGGATCATATACCATCCTACTCCTCAGCGAGTTTTTCCTTACCACCCCTAGTGATCCATGAATGAAATAGAAGATTTTTCCCTAATGGATCATGTGCCATCCTACTCCTTAGCGAGTTTTTCCTTACCATCCCTAGTGAGCCATGAAGGAAACATAAGATTTTTCCCTAATGGATCATATACCATCCTACTCCTTAACGGGTTTTTCCTTATCATCCCTAGTAAATCTTTCAACCAAGGGCTCCCCCGTGGGTCAAAACATCAAGACTACTCGTGCACATATCCTTTAGGAATTGAATATGCAAGCACGGTAGAAAAGGTAGAGGTAGAAATAGAGATAGAGATCAAAGTCACCCCGAGGTAAGAGCCTCACTAGAATAGGTAGAGATGGAGATAAAAGACAAGTACCACCCGGAGAAGTTTGAGGCAAGAGCCCCAAATGGATCCTTGTTTGTTGGGTTAGCTTGTTAGAGCACCCTTGTTTGTTGGGTTAGCTCGTAAGAGCACCGTTTGTTTTTCTTTTTAAGTGACTCTAGGATAGTGAGTCACTTGCCTTTTGCTTGCAATTGGAAAAACAGGTTCTGGGATAGTGAACCTATCGTTGCTTGTTTCCTGAGCAACAAAGGTGGGAATTTGGACATATGAATCCCACATAACTCTTCGGAGTTGCACCCTACCCCATGTATGCTAATGTGTGTTGTGTGCGTAGGTTGGGCTTGAGTTGTACGTCGAAACAAAATGTTTTGTCTCTTATTCTTTTGATTCTATTAGCGAAGCTCATGAATCAAAAGAGGGGCATCTGTAGACACCGCATTTTGTACCTCTTACAACTTGGGCCCCCGTTCCCCAATGTTCCCAAATTTCAAGGCTTAGGGTTGGTTTAGGGCTCAATCAAATGTTAAATTAACTTGAGAGGTGTTAAAATGGAAAATATAACTTTTAATGAGCAAAAATAAATTTTTGGAAAATAAAGGCCAAAGAAAACCCACAGTTTGCGTACGCAGGCACAAACTTGCGTATGTAGGCCACACGCTGCATACGCAGGCACAAGTCTGCGTACGCAGCTAAGGTTTCAGAGGCATAAAAAATGCAATTTTTCTGCATTAAAGACTAAGGTTTGGAATGAATCCCACATCGCCTAGAACCCGTTCCAAACCCCTATTTTTCAACTATATAAAGCCTTACACGGTACCTTTTCAACACACAGAAAATCCTAAGGGAAAACCTAAGATTCACTAGAAATAGTAAATCAAAGAGGGAGTTTTTCACAAAACATCCTCAAGTCAATTTTATTTCATTAAGGCCTTTTTCTGGCCTTGATTCTTTGAGTTTAAGATTACTAATCACGTTTCTATTGATTTGTGAATAGATTGACTAAAGGGAATGATCAAAATCAAGCTTGAAAGCTTCCTTTTTTGAGGTATTCTTTTAAACTTTTCTTTTTCAATTTCTGCCCTTAATCTTTTCTTTAATCTGTTTCTTTGTTTAGTTTATGTTTATATATGTTTCTTTTGGTTAGTTTTATGCTTTCTCTATTTTTTTAAGCATGTTAGGCTGTTCGATTTAACCTTTCAAGTCTTGCTCTGTTTTTCTGCTTGTCTATTTTCTGGGTTAGGGTTCAGGCGTGTCTGCATACGTATACAACTGGCCTGCATATGCAAGCGTATGTATGTGCAATCATACTTGTGCCTAGAAACCCTAATTTTGATTTTCCTGTTTCTTTTGCTTTGTTTGTTTTACCTAATATGCCTCTATTTTAACCTTTTTATATGCTTTTGAGTTTCTTTTTCTTTGTTCACATGTTTGTTTGTCATTGTATGCTAGATTATGGTTTATCTTTTTGTTCCTTAGTTTTAATGTCATGTCACTCATTCACATGTCCATTCATTGATGCCATAGATGTTATGATGCAGTGAGGTAAGTAAAGGTAAGTCATGCATTCACATGTACATCCATATTGTTTGATAACATGGTTTGGTGATGAGCATGAATGTGTTTGGTTAAACAACGTGTTCTTAATGATCTTCATGTTCCCAATGTGATCCTTTGATGTTTACATGTTGCTGCCTTGGATGAGATATATGATATGATGCTAGATGAATGTTAGGTGGATGATATGTATGATGATAACATGTTAAGGTTTATGCTTCGATATGAGATGCCATGATAGATGTATGCTAGGGTTTGTGATGAGATGATTGACATGATAGATGTATGTTAGGTTTGCTTGATGAGCATGATTAGATGTATTGTTAGGGTTTGGGTTTGAATGATGCATATTGTATGCTTAGATGTATGCTAGTGTGTGTGTGAGTTAGAATACAAGTATTGAACATGCTTTTAATAAGGTGAAGATATAAGACATAATGATGGGAGGCAAACCTTAGGGTTGGGCGGTCTTGGGTGCCTAACACCTTCCTAAGAACGTACCTAAACTCTAAACCCATACTCTGGTAGTAAGTTCAATGGTCCTTCCTCGAAAGGACATTATATTCATGGTTCTTAGACCATATAACTAGGTGGCGACTCCGACACTTTCCGTTGTGTCCACACACGTCTCGGTATTATCTTGTGTTTGCTTCTCTCTTCCCTACTCTTTAAGCGTTACATTTATTGCTCATTATACTTGCTTATGGCTTAGAGTAGTGTTACTGGTTTATTGAGCGTGGTTTACTCTTGTTCCGCACTTAGATAAGTTAGAGTAAAAGCAATTAAGCCATAATTTAAAATTGTAGGTCTAAACAAGCATTAGTGTTTTCACACTAATTGAGCTTTCACAGAGATACATTTGTGCTATAGTAATTGTAGCTATGCAAATGAATATTTTAGTAATTCTTTATATTGAGAGCAATGGTTTTTGGTTGAGGAAGAGAGAGATATAATTTGGGATAATAATAAAAAATTGATAAGGAAATATTATTCTAAATTTATAATGAAATGCAATGAAAAATAGATAATCTAATGTGGGTGTTTTGAAAAGTGAGTATATAAAATAGAAAAAAGTATGTTCTTGTACTAAAATAGACAAAATATTTTGCACGAGCTGATATGGATTCTCTAATGTAGTAAGAAACAATGATGTTTTGTGTTTTTGTCTTTGTTAGTGGATGATTGCATTATAATGTAATAAGAAACAATGATTTTATGTCTTTGTTTTTGTTGATAGTTTACTAGTACTAAATAGATGTTTGTTTGGAATTTTATGAATTTTTATTTTTTTTCTTATACTCAGATCCTTTAACTCGAAATACTGGTTTCACCCCTTGTTTGAACAGATTAGAAGGGATTTGAATGAAATAACTTAGTGGACCAATACCCATCAATTATAATTGGAAAAAAAATTTGTTAGGATGTTCATACTTTATGGAAAATATTAAACTAGATATTGGTAAAAACACAAATGAAATCATTGGCCTTTTTTAGGATGAGAAATTGAGAAGTTCTTTTCAATTTTTATTGTCATTTGTCTTTCATTTTTTATTTATTTTTCTATCATATATTCTCTTTTCTCTTCGTTATTGTTCTTTTTCACTTTTTGTCTTTCAAAGCAACTGAAGTACGAGTATAGCCCCCAAAAAGAGGAGCCTTCATATACGATATTTTTTTTTTTTTTTTTTTTTTTTGGTTTAATGGCGATACAATTTCTTATTGCTATGCAAAAATGTTTCCTTCATAAAAGATGAAAAGAATCATCATGTATACTATAACGAGTGTCTTTAAGGAAATTGTTAATAAAACAATTTCGAGATAATTTTGACATAAGGTAAAAATAAATTAATTGATTTTTGCTCATGTAAAATTTTTAAAAATATTTCATACAATGCCCTAAGAGCATTTGTTAATTTATCCATTTTTGTATATATCAAAGACCTTATATAAATAAATAAAAGTTAACGAATATAATAAAGACATTAATTTAAAATATTTTAGTTGATAACTTTTTATATTTTTTTATAAAATTAATGTTAAAACTTTTTAAAAATAATTTATTAACAATTACCGACCCTTTAATAAAAAACAACCAACTATATACAGGTGAAACATTAATTAATGAATTAAAAGCTCACTGCCCCAAAAAAACAAGAAAACCCGATAAATAGAGAAAAAACGAGAGAGAGAGAGAGAGAGAGAGAGAGTAATGTTGCACCACTTTGACTTTTTATTGTTTTAATTTTATCAAGGTACCACTGTACGCTTATCGAAAGGGATTTTCTTGGCATCCAATCCCAGTATTGCCTTTAAATTTGTGCGCCCTGAAGAAGTCAAATACTGTCTCTAAACCGTAATTAGGTATTGTGACTCTGTAAGCCTCTCCGCTCTAGCATGATCAAATGATCTGTACATACTATTTCTCTACATTGTCTTTGGACGAGGAATTGGAATTTAACTTAAAAGTTGCAATTGAAAAGTTTTTAATGTTAATTTCCCATATTTGAGTTATCAAGAGATGTCCCAAATTCAAATTTCAATTCATATAAGAAATGTCATTTTACAAAGTCTACCAACATAAATTATGGCCTCTTATAATTTAGGGCATGTTTGGTAAGAGTATTTAAATATAATTTTTTGTTTTGTAATTCATAAAATGGTGGGTCCCACAGTTGAATCTATTATTTGGTTAATGTTCTCTAAATACAGTTTTCAGAAAATTGTATCATATTTTTCTTGTTCAAAATAGGATTTTAAAAACGGCTGAGAGAATGTTTTCAAGATACAGAAAATGTTTTTAATGGCATAGTTATAAATAAATTGAAAACTGTATGTTTTGTTTAGACCCTATACACTCAGATTGTTTAACCTAATTAATTAACCAATTTTATACTTAGGTTTATTATGAGATCTAGGTTAAACACATATAAACATATTACTTAGTGCGGAAAAGTAAAGAAGGCAAGCAATATGATGATCAAGGAAAACCAATGAAACTAAAAGTTTCAGGGTAAAAAACCTAGGGAGAATTTAATCTAACTATCCTCAAGGCAACAAATTCACTATGGTAGAATGAAAGTTTTACAATAGATTTTTTCCCTGAATCTAAAGCTACCTCTTGTAGTACTTACTCATACGACCGTGTCCAGCTTCGAATCCATAGACTCTTCTATATGAATTTTCTGAACACAAACATCCATGTTTGTGACTCTAAGATCCCACTCAAAACTTTAAATCATCAGTTATGTATGATCTTGTATGCAGCAACTTAATCCACCAGTTCTTGATTGTAGATCTTCTTTCCGGTTGATGTTTGTTGAGTTAGGAGGCTACAGAAATCTCACAAATCTCACAGGAGTAACTCACAAGACTTTGGGTCTGAAACCCTAAACGTTTTCACAGGTGTAGACACCGTATTTTGTCTGCCCTCGATTTGCATGCCAAACACCAAAAATTCCAAAAATATTATCTTTTCTCCATGGTGCCATGGAAACATCTTTTTTTTTTTTTTTTTTTTTTTTTTGAGAAGCCTCCCAACTCAGGGAGGGAAAATTCATTACTACTGCAAATCTTTTACAACAAAGCTAAAAATATTTGGAGGCACTTCCTCCATCCAAACTCTTAAAGGAAATGAAAACCTAGCATCCCTAGCTAGAGCATGGGCTACATTATTGCCCTGCCGCCTTACATGGATGATAGAGGAGGATTGAAAGTACCCCCTTATAGACATGAAGTCTTTTACTAAGTGACCTGTCAACGCATTTGATACCGACCCCGACTGCAAGCATTTCACCACTAACTCTGCATCCCCTTCAAAATAGACCCGGCTAAAACCAAGTTCCCATGGAAACATCTAAATTGACGTAGTGCAACCCGTTCAGGCATCGGAGCACTCGAAGTGCCATTTCAGGCCAAATTGACTAAAATTCCCCTAGTCAACCCTGGGTTGACCAAAAGTCAAACTCAGTCAAAATCATCCCAAAATAGAAATTTTTCATGTTTCTACATCAAACCCAAGCTACTCGGTGATTTTCATCAAGTTTGACCCGAGGTTGACTCCCAAGGGCACTAGAAACTCTAATTTTGATCTGACCATTAGAACGGGTTGGGACCAGTTCCATTGCTAAGATTATCAAATTCGCTTTCCAAAGACTATTCATTGGTCAAAATTGGAGTTAAAACGGTTGAGATGTCCAGAAAACCTTAAAATGCGTGTCAGTACGCTTCACGATGCCATAACTTTTGATTTGACCGTCAGATTTTCAATTTCTTTAATGTTCTGGAAACTAGACATCTAGAGATTTCCAGGGACACTAATATCAGCTCAATCCGACTCCAAGAAGACCTTCAAATACACGTCTGAAAAAGGACCAAGAAAAGGCCAAAACTGTTGATGTCAGCAGGGTGGCTGGTAGCCGAAGAGTAACTTTTCCAATATAAATGCCCCCAAACCCCTCATTTTGGAAAAAAAAAAAAAAAAAAAAAAAAAAGGTTTTTTGCAAATTCTCTCTCCTCTCTCTCTAATTTCTCTCCCAAACACATCCAAACACCTTCAAATACCTTAGATTCTCATCTTTTCTCTACAATCCTCAAGGTAGTATTCTTGCACCAAATCTTCCTCTCCTTGGTTTCACACCTTGGATTTAAGGTTTTAAAGGGTGTAGATGTAGCTTTTAGCTACAAACTACACCCTTTGCTTTATCTTTGTTTATAGCATGTCTATTTACTTTCCATAAAATGCTTTATTGCTTTTCCTAGCATGTTCTTGCTTCATAGCATGTCTTAATAGTTTTTCTAACATGTTTCCTTGCTTATGCCATGATTTTTCACTTTGATGTTGTTGGCCTAGCCTTCTTGGGCTAGGATATGTGTACATTTAATGTTTGTGCTTAGATCCACATGATTTTAGGCTCCTTGCCATGTTTATGCTTAGATCTACATGCTTATGTGTTCTTTGCCATGTTTTTACTTAGATCTACATGTTTGTGCTGAGATCTATGTCCCTATGCTTAGATCTATGTGTTTATGTTCTCTGTGCCATGCTTGTGTGCTTGGATCTATGTTGGTTGCTATGCCAGGTGCTACTTTAGCCCTTTTTGTCCCTTGATATCTCTCTTTCTTGTGTTTTGGCCCTTTCGGTGTGGTGTAGATCTAGTTCTTATGGTCTAGGCCTACATCCATGCACCTAGGCCTATATTAAAGGGTTTGGATCATTCCCTTAATGCACATCTAGGTTTGTTTGCTTGCTTTTATGCTTTATCTCCATGTTAGCCTCTGCTTTGCCATGCTTTGTGCCCTTTGTGGGCTTGTTGTGGTGTGGTTGCATCCGTCCCTCCTAGGGCTTGTTTGGGTGTAATCATTTGTGAGATACACCTCTGTGGTGTTGGTGTGCTTGATGCACAACTCTCTCTGCCCCGTGCAATATTGATATGCTTGCTTTGTGCCACCCATTTGGCTTTCTTTGCTTCTTTGCATCTTTGCACGCTTGCCTACATGTTCATGCATGAGTCTATGTGTCGTCCATACTCCAATCCAATGGAATTATGGGCACTCGATCCAAACCTACATTTGTCCTCCTAGGACGCCCCCTTTTGTTTGATAACATGTTTGTTTGCCTCTTTGTGTGCTTCACATGTTGTTTGCCCCCGTTTGGCATCTTTTCCTAGCTTGTCTTTAGCATGCTTCTCCTTCCATTTGTTCCTTTGCTTGTCTGCTGGCTTGTTTCTTTTGTCTTTCCATGTACACGCATGGAGCGAGGACGCTTGAAGTAAGGTGGGACCTCCTAGGCGCAAGCAAAAAAGGGCAAAGATGCAAGCCCACAAAGGGCAATGATCAGTAGATTAGGGGGTCTAGCCCCTCCAGAGTGGCCTTCTTTTTCTCTCTCCCTCTAAGCCTCTTCTCTAGATCATGTATTAGGGTCCCCTTCCATGTACCCCCTTTTATTTTCCTGCTCCTTGCTTGGGCCACATTCCCTTGGTATGGCAATGTTTGTTTTATGTTTCCTGTACCTTGCTGGGCCATATGCTTGGAACATTGGCAATGCCTGATTTACTTACCTGCTCTATGTGATAGCATTGTGCATGATGTATGTATATCTATATCTGCTTGTATATGGATGATTGTGCACTTTGTATGATGGACTCTCGTGGCTACGTGAGTGACCCTCTCTAGTCATGAGAGCTCTTGACCTTGTAGTGTGGGTATATGCTCAAGGCAATTGACGTAGGTGCATACTCATGCTATATTGTGTGCACGATCATCGCGGTGTGATTTTCTTTATCCATGTCACCAAGTGAAATTGGTTTCCCTGTGTATGCGACACGCTTTAAAAGGCTTTGGCTCGTCATAGTATGAGCATGTTGATACGCACCGTATACACAGATGAGAAACCTTGCCAGTGTGCCATAGCACACCAAACGCAAAACTCTGCCTGATTTTGACCATGAAAATGGGGCATCCCCATTACTATATTCTCACGTCGAAAGCTTGGTGAGAATAGTGTTTTGTGCACTATGACGCACCTAAGGTGAAGTGTTGTCGAATTTCCACCACGAAAATAAGGCAAAATCCTGCTAGATTTTCACCATGGAAATTTGGCAACGATTCCGAGCACACTTGGAAAACATCCCTTGCAAGCATTGCTCAAAAGGGTCGACTTCTCGGGAAGGATAGTGAAGTGGGGAGCTTCTTTGGGGGCCTTTGATATCCAATACAAGCCTAGAACCTCTATTAAGGGCCAGGTCCTAGCAAATTTCATCGCAGATTCACTCCAAAACACCTCGAGGTCCTATGGATGGGAGGAAGTAGGCCGGAAGAATCCCGAAAGGATGTGACATGGCAAGTGTATGTGGACGGAGTCTTGAACTGCCGAGGAGCAAGAGTCGGTATCATCCTAATCTCCTCGGAAGGTATTAGAATGGAGAAATCATTTAGATTGGGTTTCCAAGCATCAAATAATGAAGCAGAGTATGAAGCTCTCCTAACGGGGCTTCGGATGCCTAACAAAGTTGGAGCAAGAAGGTTACGATTACATTGTGACTCTCGGTTGGTTGTCAGTTAGGTCAACGATGAATTTGAAGCCAAAGATCAAAGGATGATGGGCTACTTGAAAGAAGTTAGAGTCTTAAAGCATCAATTTGAGAAGGTGAAAATTTCACAAATCTCTAGGGGTAATAACAGTCATGCCGATTCCCTAGCCACTTTGGCCTCCTCCATGGCAGATCCACTCCCAAGGATTGTATCCGTCAAGCTCCTACCCTCTCCCAGTGCTTTTCCTCCTGAGAAAGTTTTAATCTCAAGTATACGCCCATCTCCTAGTTGGATGGATCCATTTGTGGCATACCTTCAAGGAGGAATTCTTCCTGAGGATAGAAAAGAAGTCGAGCAAGTCAGACAAAGGTCACCCAAGTATTGGGTATCCGAAGAGCGAAGCTCTACAAAAGATTGTATTTAGGACCCTATTTGCTATGCGTGCATCCTGAGGCAATCGAAGTACTTCTGAAAGAATTGCATGAAGGAATATGTGGAAGTCACAGAGCCCTTACTTAGGGGTATTGGTGGCCAAATATGCAAAAGCAAGCGCAAGACTTCTCTAAGAAATGTGACCAATGCCAAAAGTTTGCTCCTAGCATCCACCAGCCCGGGGAACTCCTTAATCCAATATCCAATCCGTGGTTTGCCCAGTGGGGGCTAGACATAGTAGGACCTTTTCCTAAAGCAACTGGCAGCAGAAGATGGCTCCTAGTTAGGACAGACTACTTTACCAAGTGGGTCGAAGTTGAGCCCCTAGCCAATATTCGAGATACTGACGTTAAAAGGTTTGTGTGGAGAAATCTCGTGACACGATTTTGCATACCTAAGGTTCTCATATCAGACAATAGGTTGCAATTTGATAGTAAAGCCTTCCAACGATACTACTTGGAGCTGGGTATTGCCAACAAGTATTCTACTCCGTCTTACCCCCAAAGTAATGGTCAAGTCGAGGCAACCAATAAGTCTATTATGAATGGTTTGAAGAAAAGATTGGATGATTCGAAAGGGAGATAGGTTGAAGAACTACCTAGTGTGCTATGGGCATATCGAACCACCCTGAGAAGATCAATAGGAGAAACGCCATTCTTGATGACCTACGGTGTGGAAGCTATAATACCCGTGGAGATAGGGTTACCTACTTCTTGAACTGATAGATTCGAAGATGAGAGAAATGATCAATTGCTTTGCAGGCACCTGGATCTTGTAGAAGAAAACTGCGAAATCGCCTTAGTGAAGTTAGCCAATTACCAGCAAAGGATTAGCCATGGATACAATAAAGGCATCAAATGCCAGGAGTTTATACCGAGAGATCTGGTGCTGAGGAAAGTCTTGGGAAATACCAGAGATCCTACCATGGGAAAGCTAGGGACTAATTCTGAGGGACTATATCGGGTTACATCTGTTGCTGGGATTGGAGCTTATCGATTAGAAGATTTGGATGAAAGACTTGTAGCAAGGCCTTGGAATGTATTTAATCTAAAGAAGTACTACTTTTGATTATTAAATAAAAGGATGTGCATTATTTATGTTTCAGCTTCATTTAATCTAAAAAATGGTGAAAGACATCAAGAAAGCCCGAGCTGTGACATTGAGATAATTATAAGAAGGCTATAACAAAGGAAACAAAACCCGTGGTACTAGACCCTGTCTTTGCCTCGGGTAAGTCTTGAACTTAGTTTTCTTCCTTATCCTGACTCCAGGGTCACTAAGGGAGAGTGAAATTGAGACTTGATATAAAGTTGAAACAAAACCCGTGGTACTAGACCCTGTCTTCGCCTCAGGTAAGTCTTAAACTGAGTTTTCTGCCTTTGCCTGACTCCTGGGTCACTAACGGAGAGCGAAATTCATACTTGACATAAAGTTGAAATAAAACCCGTGGTACTAGACCCTGTCTTTGCCTCAGGTAAGTCTTAAACTGAGTTTTCTGCCTTAGCCTGACTCCAGGGTCACTAACGGAGAGCGAAATTAGGACTTGATATAAGATGGAAACAAAATTCGTGGTACTAGACCCTGTCTTTGCCTCGGGAAAGTTTTAAACTAAGTTTTATGCCTTAACTTGACTCCAAGGTCACTAAAGGAAAACAAAATCCAAACTTAACAAAAAATAATAAATATTTATATATAAATATATCTCGCGGTACTAGACCTTGTCTTAAACTCGGATAAGTCATAAAACTAAATTTTCTATTTCAACTTAACTACAAGCAACAAATCCAGTGATATTGGAGTTTGTCTTGCTTCGGATAAAGTTTAACTTAAGTTTCTTAGAAGATTGACTTAAAGAATGCTAACAAGAGAAGTAAATGATTATAAAAACTTAGAAAGAAACCCAGAAATTGGTCTGGGCTCCTCCTTATATAGAGAGGAGAAGGAGTGAGAAAGGGCAGAAGTGACCCTTTGTTTCCAACCCTTTTTCCGTTTTCAAAAAACCAAATCTGGCCGTCCATTTTGTAATGCGTGCCTTTAATCGTGAGGTGGGGAGCTTGGGCATGTCCGGGGCATTAATTGCCTGACCCCGCCACTTTCCATAAATGACAGTTAATGATTACCCTCGTTAATCTCGAACCACGACACTTTAGCACTAATGACGTAGATATCGTGGGGGGCTATTGTAGAGGGATGAAAAAAATTTTACCCAGGCCTGAGGCCCAATCACCTAGAAGATCCCGTGGAGGGGAATGGGCCAAACTCATCTGCTTAAGATAAGGCCTAATAGCCAAGAAGACCTCGTGGAATGGAATGGGACTGGTCCATATATTTAGGAAGCAAAGGGAATCCTTAGGAATCTTTCCCGTGAAATTGATGATACAATACGTTTAGCAAAGTCTTATTTGAGGTATCAAACACGAATAATCCACGACGTGCCCAGAATTGGCGGATATAACCCCCGAAAACCCTCTAGACAGATAAGGTTAGCAAAGATCTTTACCTCTGCATTAATAAGAGGTCCTACACTTAACCTCTATCGCATTAAATACATATAAGACAACCTGAACAGTGAAAACACCCCCAAAAGTCCTGTTGATAATGAAGGGGGGAACCCAATAAAGAAGAGGAAAAATATCCCTGAGAATTCGGCTGGAGATAGGACAACTGGGAGGATAAGGGCAGAAAATATGCCTATATAAGGGGAAGAATTGGAAAATAGAGAGGGGATCAGAAAAGAGAGAGAGAGAGAGAGAGAGAGAGAGAGAGCGGGAGAGAGAGAGTTGATGGAGAGAAAATAGAAAGAAATTCCAATCTATTACAGTTGAATACCACGGCAAAGAGAGTTTTCTCTATTGTAATGAGCAAGTTTCAATTAGAATACAAGCTGTGTCAGTTAAATCAATTGTTTGAGTTTCCCATTGTGGAGTATTCCCTTATATGTTTTAGATAAATAAATTGTGATTGTCATACCAATACCATTTTATATTCAACTAATTGTTGATTGGAGAGAGAGACAGAGAGAGATAAATGATTCTGAGTGGTGAATATTCGAATTTTCTTTAGATGAAAAAAGAATATTGAAAAAAAAAAAAAAAAAAAAAAAAAAAAAAAAACCTAAAACACATAGCCAATGAAACTTGTAACTCAATTGACACTTTCTAATGTTTTCAATAAAGATATTTTGGGTTCAAATCCTCCCTCCTCAATTATAACTATTGAATTATAAAAAAAAATTAAATAAAAAACCCAAAAGCGTAATTTGCATTGTCATTAACGATAACTTATCAATTGTCACAAATAAAATAAGTTTGAAAATAAATCTAGCCAAAGGGAACCTTCAATATATTCTCTTATTAGTCTCCAATCATAATTTGACAATGATAAAAACAATCCCAAGCCCATTGTTATTGGCTTATTAAGCAAGGAGTTGGGCACAAATTAGTAAAAAGATAAAACAAAAAGTCCCTATGGGCGTTGGGTTAGTTGCATGTGGAATTATTAATACGGAGTTATGTGAGCGTTGAGTGACGTGAAGCTTCCTTTCATTTAATCCTCTCATCTGCCACGGTCCCGTTGCCTTTAAATTCCCACCTTCCCACCCTTCTTCTAATATCATCCTCAACCTTTACTTCCGTAGCTATTGCTCTAGCTACTTCTCTCTCTCTCTCTCTCTCTCTCTCTCTCTCAAACACAAACACACAAGAAGACACACACAGAAGAGCAAAGATGCCTCCAATCTTGCCGGACTTTTCCAATTCTGTCAAGCTTAAGTATGTCAAGCTTGGGTACCAATACCTTGTCAATCACATTCTTACACTCACACTCATACCCATCATGGCTGCTATTTTCATAGAGGTTCTCCGGATGGGTCCTGATGAAATCTCAAATCTTTGGAAGTCCCTCCACTTCGATCTCGTCCAAATCCTATGCTCCGCTTTCCTCATCATCTTTATTGCCACTGTTTACTTCATGTCTAAGCCACGAACAATTTTCCTCGTGGACTACGCTTGTTTTAAACCCCCTATCACTTGTCGTGTCCCCTTTGCAACCTTCATGGAACACTCAAGGCTCAACCTCAAAAACAACCCCAAGAGCGTTGAATTCCAAATGAGAATCCTCGAGCGCTCTGGTCTTGGGGAAGAGACTTGTTTGCCTCCTGCAATTCATTATATCCCACCTAATCCAACCATGGAAGCTGCGAGAGGCGAGGCCGAGCTCGTTATATTTTCTGCCATGGATTCTTTGTTTGAGAAGACGGGTCTTAACCCTAAAGACATCGACATTCTCATCGTGAATTGCAGTCTTTTCTCACCTACACCTTCCTTATCAGCCATGGTGATCAACAAGTACAAGCTGAGAAGTAACATAAAGAGCTTTAACCTTTCTGGGATGGGTTGCAGTGCTGGGCTAATTTCAATTGATTTAGCCCGTGATCTTCTTCAAGTTCACCCCAATTCAAACGCTGTGATTGTGAGCACAGAGATTATTACACCCAACTATTACCAGGGCAATGAAAGAGCTATGCTTCTTCCCAATTGTCTTTTCAGAATGGGTGGAGCTGCAATTCTTTTATCAAACCGAAGATCAGAGCGCAGGCGAGCCAAGTACAGGTTAGTACACGTGGTTCGAACCCATAAAGGAGCTGATGACAAAGCTTACCGCTGTGTATACGAAGAAGAAGACAAAGAAGGCAAAGTTGGGATCTCTTTATCCAAAGATCTCATGGCCATAGCTGGTGAGGCTTTGAAATCAAACATTACAACAATTGGACCTCTTGTCCTTCCAGCTTCAGAGCAACTCCTTTTCCTTCTCACCCTAATTGGCCGCAAAATCTTTAACCCCAAATGGAAGCCTTATATTCCTGACTTCAAACAAGCTTTTGAGCACTTCTGTATCCACGCTGGTGGCCGTGCTGTCATTGATGAATTGCAGAAGAACCTTCAGCTCTCTTCTGAACATGTCGAGGCATCGAGGATGGCACTCCATCGCTTCGGGAACACATCATCATCGTCGCTGTGGTATGAATTGAGCTATATAGAAGCAAAGGGGAGGATGAAGAGAGGTGATAGGGTTTGGCAAATAGCATTTGGGAGTGGATTTAAGTGTAACAGTGCTGTGTGGAAGTGCAACCAAAGCATCAAGGCTCCCACTGATGGTCCTTGGGCTGATTGCATTGATCGGTACCCAGTTCATATTCCTGAGATTGTGAAGCTCTAAGCCAAAATGCCTAAAGGTTGTTTTGCTGGTTTTTGGGTTACTTTGATTTCAGTAATTTGCGAAGAAAAATTATGCTGGATTTGGATTTGCATTTACTTCGTTGATGTATCCATCACTGTTCTCATTTATATCTCTGCCATACTATATTGCCCCTTCGTTTTTTTCTTCTTTTCTTTAGTAAAAAGAAGTTCTTGTCTATTAGCATAGATGGACGATATGCCTGCTATGTACCAATTAGTGTCTTCCATGTAAGGAAAATACTTCAAAAATGGTTTGATGTTCGGGTTTGTAACTGTGGATACAAAATACTAGTTTTTAGGTCTTGAAATAAATTCCTCCATTTATGCATTGGGTTGGTTCAATTGTCTGGACTCTGAGATTTTTATTTTTTTTCCTCCACTTCTTTTCCCCCCTTAAAAGTTAAAACCTACTAATTTTGTCTTTCGGAGCCTGCATGTTATAAACTAATGAGAGATTTTTAACAAACGAAGCACGTACAGACAGACAGACAAGTATTGAAAACGAGAGCACATTGCATGCGTGTCCAACTAATGCCCAAACGGGGAAAAACTTCATTTTCAATTATGACATAGCGGATAAAAAAAATGAAAACAGCAACAAAATATATAAATATATATATATATATATATATAAATTACATCATCTTGCTTAAAATTCAATTCAATCATCTTCCCCTCCTCTCCCCCATAGGCATTAGTAACCCCCAAAACTATGTAGTTTTGACTTTTTATAGTTTTAAAATATGAAAAATTAATAAAAATATTTTTCAGTAAACATAAAAGAAAATATTTTAAAATTTTCCAGTTAAAATTTTTAACAAACATGATTTGTTTCAAGAAGATTGATCCACAATTTTAAAATTTATTCTTTTCAAAGCTTAATAAGAGCTTTAATAAATTTCATAACAAAAATTAAAGAGAAAGACAATGATAGCTAATAGAAGTAAAAAAATACCTGCATGCTAAGCATTGAGTGAAATTATAATTTATAACCGGTTCACTTTGCAATTACTTGTTATAAGTTTTTGATACCTTACACCAAAATTCAAAATACAATCAAACCAATGTACTAAAAAAAGAGTTTTTTTTTTTTTTTTTTTTTTTTTTTTTTAAATCTTCATGAATTCAATTCCCTGGTAGCCTTAGCAAAACCTTCATCATTAACACTTTTTCCTATCAAAACCCTAATTTTGAGGTTGTTTTTTTTTTTTAAATCTTCATGAATTCAATTCCCTGGTAGCCTTAGCAAAACCTTCGTCACTAACACTTTTTCCTATCAAAACCCTAATTTTGAGGTTTTTTTTTTTTTTTTTTTTTTTTTTTTTTTTTTTTTAAGAGGAATTAAAATAAAAATCTGAAGTTTATTGGGTTTGGTTGAGTTGGCTCTGAGGTCCTTCAGAGAGACAATGCGACAGCTATCAAATCGCTCAAATCTCTCTCCAATCTAAGGCATCACCAAGAATTACTCTTACATCTCATTCTCTTCTAAAATCATAAACTCAATCCTTGTTAGAGCTTGGAAGCTACACGAAGAGAGAGGTAGAGGAAAATCATTTCATGAAGAAAAAATAGGTTTAGTTGATATCAAATGGGGACCGAAGTTGCGTCCTCAGTAAAACTGCCTCTTTATAAAACAATAAACAAAACACGTTTGCTTGTGAAAATAACTTCAAATCCACGAGGGTTCCTTAAATCCACAAGGGTCCTTGAATCCATAAGAAGAAATGGTCTAAACCCTAAACCCTAAACCATAAGAAGAAATGGTCTAGAATCCACCAGAAAATAAAAAGATAAAAGTCTGAATTTTATTGATTGAATAATTATTAAAAAACACGTACAAACTTAGGGGGGGGGGGCTCCGTAAAACTTGACAAACAAGAAAATATATTCTAAAATAACTCCTAATTAATACCTAACCATAACGGGAACCAAATTTGACCTAAAAAACATTAAATGCATCTAAAAATAAGGAAATAAATCACCTAAACCTAAAATAACATTTTTTACATAAAAATACCAAAAATAATAAATTACAATAATTAAATAGTAAATCGTGTCCTACATCAGACTCCTCTACTTGAAACAAATTCGTCCTCGAGTTCATTTTTGAAATCTAAAATCTTCCGCTCCAAATAAATAAATACTTCGAATGCTTGAGTCCCTTGATCTTCTTTCCATACTTGCAACTCATCAATGGAATAAACAAATCAACTTGAACTCTTTTTCTTTGCTTACCAATAGGTTACCTGTGAGTTATGTCTCTACGATAGTTATCCCTATTGTTTCCATGCTCCAACGACGACATCTTAGCAAAGATATTTATGAGTGCTAGCTGTACGTCACGTAATACTTCTAAGTTTTCTGTCATCGGAATTGCTACCATATCTTATGTCAGCCACTAGACCAGGATAAGTCAAGGCTCTAATACCAACTGATGGAGGATGTGGAAGCGTCAAGAAGCAGAACACGTCTACCTCTAGAAAACAAGAAACAAAACACGTTTGCTTATGAAAATAACCTCAAATTCACGAGGGTTTCTTGAATCCACAAGGGTCCTTGAATCCACAAGAAGAAATGGTCTAAAATCCACCAAAAAATAGAAAAACAAAAGTCTAAATTTAATTGATTGAATAATTGTTAAAAAGCGTGTACAAACATAGGAGCCTATTTAGGGGTTCCGTAAAACTTGACAGACAAGAAAATATATTCTAAAATAACTCCTAATTAATACATAATCATAACGGGAACCAAATTTGACCTAAAAACAAGGAAATAAATCACCTAATCCTAAAATATTTTTTTTACATAAAAATACCAAAAATAATAAATTACAATAATTAAATAGTAAATCATGTCCTACATCACAATCTCTATTTGAGCTTGGAAGCTACACGAAGAGAGAGGTAAAATAAAATCATTTCATGAAGAAAAAATAGGTTTTGTAGTCGTTGCCTTTGGAGTGAACGAGGAAAATTACTTTGATGAATTTTAAATTTGGGTTTCTTAGACTATATACTAGATTTTATTTCCTTTTACTTTTTTCTGTATTCTTAAAAATATAATCAATTGATTTTTTAAATAAATTTATATTTATTTTTTCCAAAAAAATATATTTTTCTTTTTTTTAATTAAAAAAACAAAAACAAAAAATAAAAACTTTGTCGCTTTGAGGGTCACTAACAACGTAATTCTAACATAGACTAAGGAGAAGATTGAATTAAATAAAATTGAAACTTAAAGAACTAAATTGAACAAAAGTAAAGTTACATGACTAATGTGTATCTTCCTCTTGCGCTTGCTTGGTTTTAACTAGATTGATGCCACAAGGCCCCACCAACACTTCTCGAACCTTATCCAAGAGCAGAGCCAAAGGGGTCAATTGGGGGCAATTGGCCCCTTGGCCCCACCAAACCCCCATTTTTATATACGCTTATATATATATATTTGTATATATTTTAAGTATTATATATA
Source organism: Notholithocarpus densiflorus (assembly GCA_030021035.2). Classification (NCBI taxonomy): domain Eukaryota; kingdom Viridiplantae; phylum Streptophyta; class Magnoliopsida; order Fagales; family Fagaceae; genus Notholithocarpus; species Notholithocarpus densiflorus. The sequence continues at coordinate 5,410,020 of JARYZH020000019.1, forward strand.
TTATGTCTAGTTTCATATAAAAAATACAAAGGAAATATTTCCTATTATATAAATGTATTTTAATGTTCAAAAGTTATCAAATAAAAATAAGGATAGATGAAAAAGGGGAGGGGGGAATAAAGAATTTTTAATCTATGAGAAAAAATTTAAAAATACTGTTAAAGTTTAATCATTTTATGAGTTTAACAAAAACCTTTATATATAGGTTTTACATAAAGTTTATCTAATTACTAAAAATCAATTTATAAAAATTATAAGGGAAATTTGATTATGAAAAACAAACAAATCATTCATGTATTTTTTTTTAAAAAAAAAACTTAGCAAATAAATACAATATAATGTATATGCTATTTTCTTATAGTTTTGTTTTTTTTTTTTTTAAACATTAAAGTACCACTTAATATTCACATGAATGGCATTTGATTGTATATAAATCTACATATATCTGACACCTTAAGGTTTACATATAGTTATACTATATATAGTTATAGTTGTTAGGATTAGTGCCCTAAAATCCTATTGTACAATGCTATGTATGATATTATGTATGACATTATGTTATAAATAATGAAATTGTTTTATTATCTAAAATAATGGTAGCATGAATATTTGGACATTATCATATAATCCTTGAGATGCATAGTTTGTGATTTAGTTCGTAATCGGCGACGAAATTGGGCATTTCATATGTGAAAACTATAACGTGTCAACTAAGATGGTTTGTCTTGATCATGGAAATGGAGATTTCTAGTTGATATGTTAATATGTCTTAAGTGTATAAGACATATTGAACTGGACTGCTGTGAGATTAATTATTCTATTAACGACTGTCAACTGAATAATAAATCTCACGACTTTAATTTACATAAACTCTTAATCTTGAGAGGATAGTGAACCCGATCATGAAATGTGGATTACTTTGATATATCAGGAGTGAGATCTAATTTAACGGTCAAAATCTCAGTATGTTGGGCAGCCACATGTAGTACTAAAAGAACACATATTCTCAAGATGAAATTCATAGTCTCTTTGTAGAGATATAAAATATTCCCTTGAGATAAATTTAATGAGTTTGGTTATTTAGAGTGTTAGGCCTAACCACTTTAGTAAAGAGTTACTAAAGTTGATATTTTATGAAATTTGATTTCATAAATATATATATGAATAACTTAAAGGATTAAACTGGGTATTCAAGGATCAAGAGGTAGTAATTTTCAAAGTAGCAGTTATATATAATGACTTTGTATTACTACGAATATTTTCATGAAGAGGTTAATTGTTTAGATAATAAAGTCTTGGAATTTAATTTTATCAATAAAGCTTAAAGTGCAATTATATTTATATAGTGGTATTAAATATAATTAATGGTAACTTTGGGCTTGTCAAGAGTTAACAAATAAGCCCAAATCCCATTGGAGTTAGAGTTTTATTTGTCCCTTTGGTCCCATCCCAAGCCACACACTAAAACCCAATTGGGCTGGCTCAAAAGGCTAGCCCAATTAGATAATCAATTGTTTATTTAATAAAAGTTATTAAATAACATAACTGCTTTTGACAGTTAAAAAAAAAAAAACGTACGTACGATTAAAAGAGAAAAATACAGTTTCCTCTAAATTCATTCTCTATTGAACAAGTGCATACATAACTGATTGAGAAACCACACATCTTGGGCATATGTGGAATTGGGGTGAAGATTGAAGGTCTTCCCAAGTTTGAACTTCTTTTGTTTTGAATTTCACTGCATCAAGGTACGCCTTTCTATTCTTTGTTTCTAAAATTCTAGATATTCCATATTATCTCACATGAATGAAGTAGATCATTGTGTTGCTTCCGCTATGGGTTTTTGTATGAGATGCATAACTAATTTTTCCAACAATAGTACCTAAAAAGTTTATATATATATATATATATATATATAAAATAGTTAATTTATATGTAGATATAAAGTAGGACATCACATGGTAATCATTTATTACAATTTCAGGTGTAATTTATATATAGTTATAAAGATATATCAAGGTTCTCAGACCTGGACCGGATCGTACGGTCTGACTCGGTTAACCGTGAGCCTCTCACTATTGCAGTTCTTTTAGCTCTAAGAACCTCTCTATGCAAAAAAAGCATGAAACCATTCGAACCATGGTCGGACGGTATGGTTCTTAGAACCATGACTGGTTTTTGCAGTTCGAACGGTTTACGATTTCTTTGTGTTTCAGCTTTTCCAGTGAATTTTGGCCAGTACACCGATATGAAGTTATGAATAGATCTAGAAGAAGTGAAAAAGAAATGAAAGAACACGAAGAAGAACTAAGATCGGAAGGAGATTTGATAATTTTTGGAGGTGCTTAAGCTTCACTGATTCACAATCTTCAAATTTGCTGGAAAGAGAGATAGAGAGCTCAAGACAGAAGAACAAAAAGGAGAATGACTGAATAATGAAATATGGCTTCAACATCCAAAAGGAAAGAAGGAGAAGTGGTCAAGTGGGGTAGTAGGTGGGGTAGGTGGGAGAATTTATTGGAGTTGCCATGTTTTGCTTTACTAGTGGTTGAAGTTTTTAACTTTTTATGTTTTGCTTTTTATTTTAAAGAAAATAATTGATTCTTATATTCCTAGTGTGCCACGTTGTAGACATGCAATACAAATATCATCCGTTCATCACTTTAAAAAAAATAAAAATTAATGCATTCGTAATTTTATAAGTGCCACGTTGTGGACATGCAACACAATTACACAAATACCATTTTATATATTTTTTTATTCAAATTATTATATTATTAGATATTATCACAAGTTTAACTAATCAACATAAAAAATACTAGGATTTGATATTTCTTAAAGTTATGATATAGAAAATACATGTGAAAGATAGATCTCTTTTTTTTCTATAAAGGAATAATAGATCTCTATATTTAATTGCACTATTTTAGTTAATTTTTTAAATATTTGTACTAATTTAATATATTTATTTATATTTTAAATAATTATTAAATTAATTATAACGTAATTACGGTTCAACCTTGATTCGACATCAGTCCGACCTCAAAAATCTTGAACCTCTCCCTTTTTCGATTCATTAAAAGTTCCGAGTCTGAAAACCATAAGATATGTTCAAAATATACCTAAAATATATGAAGTGCACCTAAAATAGTAGTAAATGACTACCATGTGGTGTCCTAATTTTAAAAACAATTGTAGTATCCTCATTTCTCGGGTTATGTCATTATCCATTTAATTATTAACTTTCTATCACAGTCTTTGATGTTGTGTAAACATCGATTGGATTTAAGAAAGGGTTTTAAATTTGAGTAGAGTACGAGAACATATTGGGAAAACTACGTGCAACCAAATTTTGATACAGAATCAACCCACTGGGCCACTAGCCACCCTACGTACCCTAGTAATAGTGGCCCTTATCTTACTTGAAAATTTCTACTCGTATCAAATTAGTATTCTCTGAGGATATGTTTTTATGAAACTAACGTCCACAAATCCAGGATTTTAAATTATTAAAAAAAAAAAAAAAAAAAAAAAAAAACTCCCAAAGGCAATTAATCCACAAATTAAGAAAATGGCTACAGTCCTTATGCATTTACGTGCACAGGAAGGAGAGAGGTACTTCTCTGCTACAAAGTAAATCATCAATTTAATCATAAAAATAAGAAAGTGCCTTACTAAAGTGTGGCTCCATCTTAGATGACTTACACGTTAGGGCTTCTCTAAGAGCAGTACTGTGAAAGGCGGCCATTAAAACGGCTTTAATGGTATGTGTGGTCCATATGGACCATATCAATGGAAGAAGATGCATAAATCCTGTTGTGTACAATAGCTTTTACTTTTATTTTATTTTTTTAAGAGACAAAGACCTTAGATTAAAAAAATTGGCTAAATTAGCTTGAAGTATAGAAACATGGTGGAACATACTTTATTCACACAGTCAAAGGACCATACGAGGCCAGGGAGACTTCAGCACAAGTTAACGCCTTCATAAGCATTGCTGAATCACCTTCCAGAATAGCTTTAGAAACACCAACCTCCTGGGCAAAAACAAGAGCCTGCACAGCAGCTAAGGCTTCAACTTCACTAGCATGATAGGCCTGGGGCAGTAACTTGGAGCATGAAGCAATAACCAAACCTGAGCTATCTCTGATCACAACACCAATCCCAGACTTGTTTTCAGCAGAGAAAGTGGCTCCATCGAAGTTAATCTTCATCCAATCACTCCGGGGAGGTCGCCAAGTATCACGAATACGAGGCTGACGACCTGGAGGACTAGGTATAATGGCTAAGAACTCATTACACCGATCTGACGAAAGCTGAGCCAACTGATGAAGCGCACAAGCAGGTTGGAGAAGCCAGACCTGATTCCTCTACGTCCAGATCGACCAAACCGTTATTGCGAAAAGCTTCCAAAGTCCACAAATTGTTCTTGGCTTCGAAAATTCCATGAACCCATATCAGACCAAATTGTGTCTAGTTCAGAGCATGACCATAACGCATGAATAGGTTTTCCGAAGCAGCATTGCAACAATCACACACAGGGTCTTGTATAATGGTTCTTTGGACCAGATTAGTTTTGGTAGGCAAGGAATTTCGACAAGCACGCCAGAGGAAGTTCTTAACTTTGTTTGGAGATCGAATAGCCCAAACTCTCCTCCAAAACTGGATGTCTGATGCAGGTGAGTGTAACCGAGAACCCAAATCAGCTTCCTCCTTCAAAAAATGATATCCAGATTTACAACTATATTTCCCATCTTGTGACCATGGCCAGAAAAGATCATCTGATGCTACTTGAGCTAACAGAATTTTCTTTATTACTTCGGCTTCATCAGGAGCAAAAATACCATCAATCAATTCACCATTCCGCTGTCTAGATTGTGTGTCAAATAACAATGATACTCTAGCCTCCTGTAGGGATTCCAACATAGGCGAACTGACAAGGGGCGGATGTTTCCTCGGCAACTAGTGTTGTTGCCAAATGGAAATAGAATCACCATTACCAATACGCCATCTTGAACCTCTTTGTATTACTTCTCTTCTTACAAGAATACTTCTCCAAGCATAAAAGGCAGACTTGGAATCCTTAGCCTCTAAAAAAGAGCTATTGAGAAAAAATATAGCCTTAAAAACTTTGTAGAAAAAGGATGAATGATCATGGAATAACCGCAGCGCTTGCTTAGCTAACAAAGAGTAATTAAACATAACCAAATTCCTAAAGCCCATACCTCCCACCAATTTGGACTTTGTCATCTCATCCCAATGGAGCCAATGAATTTTTCGATGGTCACCCCCGTTGCCCCCACCAAAATTTCTTTATTAAAACTTCAATATCATGGCAAAACCCCAGAGGGAGCTCGAAGCAATCCATAGTGTAAGTAGGGATAGCTTGAATAATAGATTTAATTAGGGCTTTCCTACCAGCTTGAGAGAGCAGTTTTCCTTCCCAACCTTAGAGCTTCCTCCAAACTTGTTCCTTTAGAAAATTAAAACTGGCCTTTTTCTCCCTTCCTACTAATGATGGGAGAACCAAATACTTCTCATATTGCATAATTTCTGGAACTCCCAAAGCTATTTTGATTGAATTTTTAACATCATCGGGTGTGGAACTCCCAAAACTAACTCAGGTGTGGACTTGTTGAAAAAAAGAGTTGTTTTGCTTTTATTAATTTTTTGTCCAGATGCCTCCTCATAAGTAGCCAAAATTTGTAGGATTTTCTCACACTCCTCTGAATTAGCCTTGCAAAAAAGAAGATTGTCATCTGCAAATAACAGATGAGTTAGTTTTGGCCCCCTTCTACATAAAGAGAAACCGTGAATGTCACTAGCTCCTTCCACTTTTTTAATAAGCCCGTGTAAACCCTTAGTACATAAGAGGAAAAGGAAGGGGGAGAGAGGGTCCCCTTGTCTAATACCTCTAGTAGGCTGAATCAAACCTTGAGATTCACCATTCAAGAAAATGGAGTAAGTGACCGATCTGACATAGGTCATAATAAGACCAATCCACCACTCATTGAAACCCATCTTTCTTATAAGCTCCTCCAAAAAACTTCATTGAACCCTATCATATGCTTTACTCATATCAAACTTGAGAGCCATGAAACCACAGTTCCCTGAATTATGATTTTGCATGCAATGTAAAGTCTCAAAGGCAATAAGTATGTTGTCAGAAATAAGTCTATCCTTGGTAAAAGCAGATTGGTGCTCAGTAATAATTGTGGGAAGCCATTTTTTTAGCCTATTAGCTAAAACCTTGAAAAAACTTTATACAGCACATTACAAAGACTAATAGATCTAAATTGGTGCACATGCTCTGGATTAAAAGTTTGAGGAATGAGGGTTAAAAAAGTGTGATTCACAGGATGAGGCAAAAAACCTGAATTTAACCAAGATAGCACAGACCCCGTGACATCATGATTCACTGTATTCCAAAAATGCTGGTAAAAAAGAGAAGGCATACCATCAGGTCCAGGTGCTTTCAAAGTTACCATTTGTTGTAGGGCATTGGCCACTTCGCTCTCTAGGAAATCACCAGTTAAATGGAGATTCACATCATCCGTAAAGACTCGGGATATATTGTCCAACACTTGAGAGTTAGTCATCAGGCCAGGGGAAGTAAATAGATCCTGATAGTAAGAAACCAAAACAGAGGCAATCTTATCAGGTTGATTCTTCCACACATCCATACCATCCCGTATGCTTGATATCAAACTTTTCCTGAATGGCTTAGTAGCTCGACAATGAAATTTTTTTGTGTTACTATCACCTTGATTGAGCCATTGTACCCGTGACCTTTGGCCCTACATCCAAGCCTCTTTATCAAGTAGAACAAAAATTTCTGCCTTTAATTCCCTAACCCGATCATTACAACCACTATGTTGCGTATCAAACTCAGCCCAGACCAATAAAGCTTTCTTCTTTTCTAGCTCCTGTTTCACATTACCAAAGAAATTCTGATTCCACCAAGCTAAATCTTTCCCACACCTGTCAATCATTACCAAGATCTCACTACCTAAAACTGGACCTGGAAGAGAGCACCAAGATGCCTCCACGGTCTCCCTACATCTACTATCAGACAGCCACATTTCTTTGAAGCGAAACACTTTTTTACGAGGTTGAAATTCCAAACTGGAAGGAACAATAAGGAGCGGGGAATGATCGAATGTGTCACAGTGGAGGTGATGAACCTAAGTACCTGGAAATTTCAAAAACCAACTATTCGAAGCTAACCCTCTGTCAAGCCATTCCTAAATTGAATGTCCATCCTCAATCCATAAAACCACACTCATATAAATCCATAAAACCATTACCAATAAAACCTAAATCCATAAAACCACACTCATCTATTACATCTCTAAACAATTGCATTTAATTATGGGAGCAAGGGGCACCACCAAGCTTCTCCTCTGGTTCGATGAGTTCGTTAAAGTCACCCACACAAAGCTGAGGGATAGATGGGCAAGTATTCAATCTACGGAGTTCATCCCATGCATCTATCCTCCTGGCTGTGTCTGGATCTCCATAAAATCCAGTGAACCGCCATTCGTTATCAGAATTCTCATTAATAAAATCATCAATGAGATTTGTTTGAATCAACCGCCCTGAGATTAACTATAGACTTCCAAAAATAGACCAAACCACCACCTCTCCCCTCCCTTCGTACTACCCATTTATGATCAAAATCAATATTACATTGCACTAAGTTTAGCCTTACTTCATCTGTCCATGTCTCGACTATAAACATAATAAAGGGATCTTTTTCTCGGATGACATCACTGAGCTCCTTCCCTGTAAATAGGTTCCTAAGCCTACAGTTCCATGCTAAGTAATTCATTAGGTTTGGTGGGGCTGATAAACAGCCTCCACCAATACTGAAGATGCATTCCCATTACTCCTTGAAACCAGTTGCCGTTAATTAGGTAACTTGGAGTAATCCTTAATTGCCTTATTTTTGTGCTTTCCATTGTCAAGAGCATTAATTGATAATACCTTCTTAATTACTTTCTCAGGTCTTTCTATATGGGTCCAGTTTAGTAAAATTTGGCCAAGAGTAATATTTGAGGATTCCTTAATTAAATCAAAGTTCACAGGTGGGGAAATATAAGAAATTTGTGAAGGGTCACAAGAATCAAACTTAGCCAGCTCAGAATCAATATCCTGTAATTTAGCATGAAAAGGCACCACAAAGCTTGCAATCTCACCAACTTTGGAAATTTTACTTGAAATGGCCTTAGGACTAGGAACTGTTGCGTCAACACAATGTAGGTCCAACTGCGAATTCTGTAGAATACTCAAATTTTCAATACCATCAACCCCTTGTCTGTGCTGATCCAATGCTTGTGATTCTAGAGAAATTGTTCTGGCGTTACCCGTATTAGGCACCAGAGGCACAAGTTGATTAAAAACCATGGATTCCATCTTAGCATTTGTTAGGATATGTGTCCTTTAAATCCTATTGTATGATGCTATGTATGACATTATGTTGTGATTAATAAAATTGTTTTATTATTATCTAAAATAATGATAACATGAATATTTGGACATTATCATATAGTCCATAAGATGCATAATATGTGATTTATGTGATTTAGTCACAGAAGATATAAATCACAAGTTCTTTGTAAACTCAGAATTATAGTTCATAGTCGGTGATGAAATTGGGTATTTCATCTGCGAAGACTATAACATATCAACTAAGATGATTTGTCTTGATCATGGAAGTGAAGACTTCTAGTTAATATGTTTTAAGTGCTAAGACATATTGAACTAGACCGCTGTGAGATTTGTTATTCTACTAACGACTGTCAAATGAATAATAAATCTCACGGCTTCTATTTATATCAACTCTTAATCCTGAGAGAATAATGAATCTGATCATGAAGGGTAAGTTGCTTTAATATATTAGGAGTGAGATCTAAAGTCACGATCAAAACCTCAGTATGTTAGGTAGTCACATTTAGTGTTGAAGGAACATATATTCTCAAGATGAAATTCATCATCTTTTAACAGAGATATAAAATATTCTCTTTAAATAAGTTTAATGAGTTTGGTTATTCAGAGTGTTAAGCCTAACGACTTTAGTACAGAGTTACTAAAGTATATATTTATGAAATTGAATTTTATAAATATATGATGAATAACTTAAATGATTAAACAGGGTACTCAAGGATTAAGATGTAGTAATCTTCAAAGTAACAGTCAACATTCATGACTTTGTATTACTATGAATATTTTAATGAATGGGTTGTATGTATAATGTAGTCTTGGGATATAATTTATTAATAAGGCCTAGAGTGCAATTATATTTATATAGTGGTATTAAATATAATTAATGGTAATTTTGGGCTTGTCAAGAGTTAACAGAAAAGCCCAAAACCCATTGGAGCTAGTGTCTTATTTGTCCCTTTTGGTCCCACTCCAAGTCACATACTAAAGCCCAATTGGAATGGCCCAAAAGGCTAGCCCAATTAGATAATCAATTATATATAAGGAGAGAAACATATAGAATTTTATGAAAAATGAAATGGTGTGTATGTGAGTGTAAGCCACTCTATTATTCTCCCTTGAACACATACATATAAATTGATTAAGAGACCACACTTCTTGGGCAAAAGTGGAATTGGAGTGAAGATTAAAAGTGTATCCAAGTATTTCTAATCTTTGGTTTTGAATTTCACCGCACCAAGGTATGCTCTCTTGTTCTTAAATTCTGAAATTTATGTAGTACATGTTATCAATTGCGAATGAAGTAAATCCGTTAATTTTCCGCTGCGTATGTTTTGTATGCGATAGAAACCATGTTTTTCCAACAATTGGTATCAGAGCGGTCTTCAATTTCGAATTTGTATTACATGTTTTGTGAGTTTTGGAATTAAAGATAATAATTTAATAATGTTGGAAGATTCTACAATCAATTTTCTTCACGGTTGTAGAAATTATTTTTTGATAAAAACTTATATTAATGTTATGATGTTGTTTAAGTTTGATATTAAGTATGTTAAATTGAACTTTAAGGCTATAGCATCAATGAAATTTAGTTTTGATATCAATCTCATTCTGATGTGATCAAGAAACTATGTTTTGTTCAAGTGAAACGTCAAAAAACGGTTACGAGAAAATTTTGAAAAAATTCAGTTTCACTAGTTTCAATCGATTGAGAATCACCTTCGATCGATCGAATGTTCTTTTTCGATCGATCGAATTGTGATCGAGAATCGATCGAGTTAACTCGAGACTTTGTGATGAATTTCTTCAATTTTTCGATCGATCGAGAATTCCCTTTGATCGATCGAATGTTCCTTTTCGATCGATCAAATAGGAATCGAGAGTCGATCGAGTCATCTAGAAACTTTGAAATGAATTTGTTGAATATTTCGATCGATCGATCGAATGAACTATTTTTTGAATTTTCACTAAGTGTTAAAACATAGATAAAGTGCAAGGCTATGTGTGATGAGATTACACATGTTCTCTAATTAAAAACCTTTCTTTTAAAATATCTAGTGGGAGAGAGATACAAGGGTTGGATCTCATGACCTCCATTATCAGTTCATAGTAGTGTGGGTAAGCACCTCGTCTTGGCGTATATGTCTCGTGATCCCAAAGGAGGGTGTTTACTTCATAGTACTATAAGATTGAACTTACCCGTTTAAAGTAGTGTGAACAAGCACCTCGTCTTGGTATATATGCCTCGCGATCCCAAAGGAGGGTGTTTTGTTTCATGGTACTACAAGTTTAAACACTATAAGGGAGATGAAATGTAGCTACACATAATTCTAGATAATGGTGTATGAAAGTTCAAATAGCATATAAAACACTATGAACGTTTAGACCCCCAATTAACAAATTACCAATTCAAACTTATTATCAAATAATTGATGTGCGGAATATGAACATAAGCATATAACAAAATTGATAAACAATCTAGACCAAATAAAATCACATCCACATCACTCTTGTGCCCTTTGTAGGATTTTATTCCTAGATGCATATACTTCATGTATTGTGCATTGGTTGAGTGTTAGACATACAAATGATACTTTGCATTGAGCTTATTAGCTTGCATGTCTGGATGTTTATTCCAAGTGTGAATGAGCATTGTGGTCACTATCTTATAGTGATTGCTTGTTTGGTCAAGCCATGGTGTGTTTCTTAAACTCCATTTTGCTTGATCGCATTTTGCTTGCCTCATATGCATTACAAGTTTTTCTACATACAATGATCATATTGTGTTGTTGTGTTTCAGGAGTTACTTGTTCATATGTTCCAAGAGCTACACAGATTCTAGAGTTAGGTGTGAGTGAGTTATGTTCAACTATTCCCTACTCACATGTTAAGTCTAGAGTTTGTTTTAGGGTTTTCTCAATCAACAATCCCAAATATCACTTTGGATACAGCCTCACATCAAAGGTGTCTTGTTTTTTGGAACAACTTTTTGAATTCTGATCTCCAAAGCTCTAGTGCTAACTCATTTCTTCTCTTGCAGTGTTACTCCAAATTTGGGGATGTAGTTTTTACATTGACCCAGTTTTTTGGGGATGGAGGAGCTCATGGTTCTACTCATCTAAGGTTAATACAAACTGAAAATAGAGGTAAGTATCTTCCAGCTAAAGAACATGACTAGTTTCATTGTTTTTATGATTTTTATATCTACCTATGTATTCCCCTAGAATTGTTGGGGAATTATATAGGTAGGTTGGATCTTCTTTCTCTCAAATATTCAAAGTTTATATTGAGTAACTATGTGACATATTGTTTCATGAATGTTTTTAGAATGAGGGCTTTCTATACGAGATGCAGCCACAATTGCGGGTTTGCACCCTCTCCACTTGATGCATAAAACTACTGCAACGGCCTTGGCTAATGGTATTTATAAGATGGACTTACCTGAAACCGATCAATCGAATGTTGCCTTTTTTGATATTGGTCATGTTAGCATGCAATTTTGCTTTGCTGGATTTAAAAAGGGGCAGCTGAAAACATTAGCTCATTCATATGATCGATCTTTGGGTGGTAGAGGTTTTGATGAAGTGCTGTTCCAGCACTTTGCTGCAAAATTTAAAGAACAGTACAAGATTGACGTTTTCCAGAAAGCAAGAGCTTGGAGCGTGTGAAGGAACCTTTGGAGATGGCTTTTGCAGATGCTGGTCTTACTTTTGAAAATTTCCACATGGTTGAGGTGGTCGGTTCGGGCTCTCGTGTTCTGCAATGATTAAGGTATTGACAGAGTTCTTCAAAAAGGAGCCTAGGTGCACAAATGAATGCAAGTGAGTGCGTTGCCAGGGGTTGTGCTTTGCAATCTGCCATTCTTAGTCCGAAAGTACGAGACTTTCAGGTAATTTTCATGGATAGATGGTTGATACCCAAGCATTATATACTTATATATATATATATATGGTAGTTTTATTGCCTTTTTTTATGCTTGCATGCATTTAGGCTCTCCTTGAATTTTTAATAAGGGACACTTTAATGGGCTTTCCTCTCTCTCTCTTCCTCTCTCTCTCTCTCTCTCTCTCTCACACACACACAAATTTGCTTGTCACTACTAGGGGTGTCAAAAACTTTAGTCATTATTCCCTCTTTTTATTCTCTTGTTATAGTGAATTTTAGGTTAATCTCGGCCATTAATGGGTCCTCGCTCTGAAGAAATTAATGTGAGCGGGGGCTCATCGTCACTCACGGGCCAAAAGTGATTAAGTGATTAAGGGGCATCGTATGGGTTTTTCATGTTATTCTTCCTCATGTTTTAACCCATCTAGGGAAGCTGCCCTAAATACATGTAATCTGCCTGGGGGTATTTACTTAAAGATATTAGACCTTAATCAAAGTCATATTATTATTTTTTTTTGGCATTATTAAGACACCAATGTTTTTTAGAGTTGATCTGAAGGTCAACGAGAGCTTCCCGTTTATATGTCAAAAAAAAAAGAAAAAACAAACAAACAAAGAGCTTCCCATTCTCAGCTGCTTTGTCTTGGAAAGGTGCTGCCCTTGGTACTCAGAACGGGGCTGCAGACAATCAGCAGAGTACTGTTGTTTTAAAAGGCAGAGTTTGTGTTTGGAGGAATGATTCCAGCAGATGTGCAAAAGGCAGTGGAGAAGGAATTTGAAATGGCTTTGCAAGATAGAGTAATAGAAGAAACAAAAGACAGAAAGAATGCTGTTGAGGCCTATGTCTATGACATGAGAAACAAGGTAGCATGCTTAGTGACAAATATCTGGCTTTTAGTTTTGGAATTCTAAACTAATACTTCCTGTGGTATTTAAAAGAAAACTAATACTTCCTGTTTCTCAGCTTAGTGACAAATATCAGGAATTTGTCACTGATTCAGAGAGGGAAGAGTTTACTACTAAACTCCAGGAGGTAGAAGATTGGTTGTACAAAGATGGTGAGGATGAAACCAAAGGCGTTTACATTGCCAAGCTGGAGGAGCTCCAAAAGGTAAGCGAGGTTTGTTTTTCTAAATGGCTACTTCCCTCGCCCCCCCTCCCCCCCCACCACTTCTTTTTCCTTTCCTTGTCCTGTTATCCAGCCACACACAGAAAGACAGTGATTACTGATTTTGATATTTGAGTTCATTGCAGCAAGGTGATCCCATTGAGGAGCGTTACAAAGAGAGTTGTAACAGGGGAGCTGCAATTGATCAGCTTATTTGTTGCATTAATAGCTACAGAGAAGCAGCAGTTTCAAATGATCCTAGATTTGATCACATCGACATCTCTGAAAAAGAGAAGGTAATATCTGAATTAATCTCTAATACACCCCCCCCCCCCCCCAAAAAAAAAAAAAAAAAAAAAAACCATTTTGCAACACATGTATTAACAGAAAACGAACTTCACTATTCAAACTATACTTTGTATGTTATAGGTCCTAAATGAATGTGTAGAGGCAGAAGCTTGGTTGAGAGAGAAAAAGCTCCAACAGGATTCACTTCCTAAGTATGTGAATCCAGTTTTCTCATCTGCTGATGTGCTAAAGAAGACTGAAGTCTGAAACACTGGACAGGTAGCTTTTCTTTCTTTTTACCTTTTAATCCAATTACCTTGCTTGGAAAGTATTTAATTTTAGCTTTCCTTGTTAAAATTCTGCAAGATTACCATAATTTTTTGCCTGTCTTGATTCTGGTTTTTAATTTTGTCATGTTTTAATTATCTAGTTGCTGCTTTCATAAGAGTAACGTTAGGGACAACTTTTTTCACAACTAACTGAGGTGGTAAGTTGTGATTGGTACACTTTCACTTGGGCTCACCTCATATTAGTTTTATTGTGCATCAATCAGAACATGTCATCTCAGCAGTTGTGGAAAAAAAATAGTGTCAGTATATTTATTTGTTTCCCTGCTGCCAACCTAAATCCTGGAAATTTGAACCTTTCTTGCCCTCCCTACTTTAAGTATAGTAATCTTCTGAGGATGAAGAAAGTATACTTTCTTGGACAGGTTTTGTAAACCAATAATGACGAAACCAAGGCCAGCACCAGCCAAGCCAGCTACTCCTCAGGCCCCACCTCCTCAGGCCAGTGAGCAGCAGCGACCTGAAGGAGGTGATGCTAATGCCAGCACCACTGTTGGGGGGGGGGGGCAGCAGATGGCAGTGTTGAGACACTGGCTTCTGCAGAACCAATGGATATGGAGACTTCTACAACTTCTGCGTAGTCCTTTCAAGTGGTTGTTGCCTCTTAATGTTTTGTTTTTCAAGAATGAATTTGGTTCTTATGTATAATTACTTTTCTGACTCTGAGTCTAGGGAAAAACTGGGAGGTGGACCTATCATGAAAGCATCTGGAATGTGTCCACCTCTTTCGGGTATGTGTAACCTTTTCTGTTGTGGGTGGTCTGCCAAATTTTATTGTTAATTAGGGTGGATCTCCAGTATCCAGTTTTTATATATTTTTTGAAGGTTTTCAAAAGATACTGTTGTGTCTTCCTGACCGTTGTAGGGGAAGAAAAACAGAAATACATTTTTTTTATGTTGGTATGCTCTACATAATTAATTTCTGGAATCTGTTCTTTTGAATGTTATGGTGTGCCTGATTTCCTGCTTCATTCTGTTATCTTTTTCTGTCTCTTGAAGTTCACGGGGATGACTTTGTCGACTTTCTTGTGGATATTTATTCTTGTAAGATTTGCGATGCAAGGCTGTCAATCATTATTATTATTATTTTTGATAAGTAATCTTTATGCCTTTGATGCTAAAATGTTCAGATTCAGATTAGTGCAACTGTAATGAGTTATTGGATATGGCACATGGTATCGTGCTTGATACCATGATGTCCATTTATTTTTTGATAAGTCGTCTGTCATTATAAATTGTAATGACCCTTTTAATGTTAAGTATAACCATTAATAAAGTAAGCGTACTGCTTATAGATCCATTGGAGGCCTTTAGCTGGTTCTCGATTATGGCTGCTAGCTTACTGCAATCATATACATTGAAGAAGTGGGTTCTTTTTGTCGTTTACAATAGTCTGTTTGATAAGTGCTTGTTTTTACATTTTAGCTTATTTGCCTGGTTAAATGTTTTTTAAAGCCTCGTATTTTTTAGCTCTCATTATTATTATTAATTTTATCTTCATACCTTTACTGGGTACATACATCTAAAAATTTGGAATCAGTGACACAGATTCGGGAAAACATAAGCTCTTCTTTACCATATCACCATTAACCAATAACTGAAGTTTCAAAGAATCTTGAAGTTCGTAGAAGAATTGCTTTTCGGGAGTTATCCATGCCTAGATGATCTTTATACCTTCACTTGGGTGCATAGGACTAAATTTTTTGAATAGGTGACCCAGGTTGTTATAACATCTTTGGAGTTGATTCAAGAAAACAGTCTTTCTTACCATGAAATAGTGTCTAAGATGATCAAGATGGTCCAAAGAGATATATATATAATGGGAGAGACCCTCCATGAGAGGGGGATCGGAGAAAGGGAGAGAGAATATTGTAGCAATCTAAATTGTTCTTGTACTCAATTGTGATCAATTTATACAAGTATGACCTCATCGGACCATACGTCCATTGATCTCAGAATCTTTTCTTTGTGTTCGATTGTCATTTAATTCAGTACTAGCCGTTGTCCAACTCATTAATGTTTAGTTCTTTAACCCACTCTCTATAAATTTATTGTACTGGGCTTAGTGGGCCAAGATCCCACACTGCTTGGGCCACAAACCGGAAACTGGGCCCTTACAGTATCTATGCATATGCATGAGGTTACAAACTAGTTAAATATATATATATATATATATATATATATAATGAAGTGAAAAACATGTGGCTTTTAAAAACTTACGTGGTAAAAATATAAGAAGTGAAAAAAAAAAAAGAGTCAAAATTTTTAATTTTATATTAAAGAAACTAGTCGCTAGTAATAAGAATATATTTATATATATGATGCTATTTACTTAATAAGTAATAAATATAAAAATTTAAATTAGAGAATTTGTGGAACACAGGCATGATTCGGGAATCCAATTACTTCGATTTGAATTATCCAGAGGACATACTATATTTAATTAATCCACCATTAAATTAACAATAAATAAAAATAATTTAATTAGAATTCGTTTAGAATTTAATTGTTTGATCAAAATGATCTAAGTTCAAAGTGGCTTGATAGTTTAGTATTATTTGTAACTCTAAAATCAAATTTTATATATATATATATATGTATGTGTATGTATGTATGTATTGAACTACAAGTAAAATAATAAATAGAAATAAAGCATTGGAACTTAATTTATTTGGTTGGAGATTCAAATACATTGGGACCTAATTAAGTTCGATTAGTACAAGTGGAATGCTATTTCACTATTTATAAGGGCAACTCACTAAAGTTTGGGTCAATTTCAATCAGCCCCCTATATTATCAATTTAAAATAAAGGGAATTTATTTGAAATTCACCAAAATCTTAGGGGTCTTTTTTATAATTTTCTCAAAATACAATGGCCAAATAAAATTATTTTCCAAAAGTGTCAATCCAATATGGCAGTATGTGTTGTATCCAATATATGTAAATATTTGCTCACAGTGTATGAGTCCTACATACTTGAAAGATCCATGCATTGTGGGTGGGATTTTTAAAAAAAAAAACAAACACACACAAGAGAGATTGGAAATGAGATTTTAATATAATAGCACATTACAAATTTCATTGAAAAGCCATGATAACTTTTAAAGGAAATTGTGGCAAGTTAAATTATACACATTACACTATTAAGTAATGTGAGTGAGAAGTTATATGTATTGAAAACATGACACTCTTGTTCCAACTCAATGTCTATTGACGTCTTTACATGATGATTTACATGATGATAAAGAGAAATCATTATGGAGTAAATATTATATTTCAAATCTAATCGTACAATAACGTGTGTATAAAAATAAAAATAAAAAACTATAACAATTTACACAAACTTCATTATATAATGTCATATAAAATTAATCCAATAATTTATTTTCAATTTTTTGGCCCATGAGACCCCTTAAAAGTTTCGGTTAGATCACGTGGTTTGTTTGTTTGAAATGGCAAGAAATAGCATGAAAATTTAGAGACAACTGACAATTAATGAGGAATACGAAGAAATTAACCTTTACACATGCACATAATTGTGAATAATATTTTGGTATGAAAAGGTAAAAGGCAAGGTTTTTTTTTTTTTTTGGTTGAGAATGTGCATGTAAATTAGAATGATTGTATTTTATTTCTGTTGAGGGGAAAATTTTGATGTTCCCAAATAGAATATGGGGTAGCCAAGCCGAAACTCGATGATAGACCCTTGAAATAAAGCCCAAAGGCTATCGGTATGGTGTAAGTCCGCCCAAGCAAGAGATAGAGGCTGCATCCTAACAAGAAGACAACAATAAAGTCCAATAAACACGTTAGCGTTGTTAGTTTGTTATATTATTAGTTTTTTTACGGCGTTATAATTCAAATCAGTCCTCCAGCGGTACGGTATTATCTCCAGCAGTAGGGGTGAAATTATACTTAGAGTTCAGCAGTTAATGATTAAATAAATTTAGGAAAGTGTTCACTCCTGGGGGTCCTATGTGTCTTCGTAAGGGGAATTTATAGTACTTTCAGCCATCATTACATCAATGTGAGGGAAAAGTTCAATTGTTACATATAAAATATATCCTTCAACCGTAAAATAAAAAGTAAAAATTAAAGGTTCCATGGGAAGAAATAGTTTCCAAAACATTATGGCCTTCATCACAATAATAATAAATAAGGATTAAAAGCTTCATAGTTACAAATAAAATAGGAAAAATAGGATGGAATGAAGGGAGAGAAAGATCTCCAGCTCAGTGCAGCAAGTATTAAGCTAAGATTTTTGTGAGTGTGTATTTATAAGGCATGATTGAGATGAATGTCAGCTATTTTGAGTGAATGAGATGGGATTAATACTGAGATTGAAGCTTTTTGTGAGTATTGGGCTGTTTGTGACTAGTTGGAAGACATTTTTGAGCTGTGATTGTGTAAAGAGGGGAGAAGAATATATAGGATTAGATGACTGTAGGTTAAAGATGATGAGTGGTGAGCTTAAGGAAAGCTAAACCACCAGCAAAAATGGCCAATGAATCCCCAAAGTCTCAGAGGGGGGTGGCTAGGTTGTTTTTTGGTTAGGGATGCTTGTGTTTTTATAATGGAGCTTGAGAGAAACATTAATTGACAAGAATCCAAAAACTCATGACTCGTCAGGGGTGATGAATCAAGGTTAAACTTCTTGAGAATTTTTGGTCAGAAGTAAGAGATTCACTTTAGGGGCTGCCTTGCTTCTTTAAGTAATGATGGGATTTTAGAGTGCTTTGCATTTAATGCTAGGATTTCTGGGGCTGAGTTGAATCAATATGATTATGGCGTGTATCAAGAACGAATCATAATGCTACAAACTGAGATTTGGTCTCCCAAGAAGTAAGATTCAACACCCCAAGTCAGGTGTCAAACTCTAAGTCCACTTCAGGGGATTCCGCTGGAGATCTTTTTATGCCCTCCAAACCACATGTTCCTAATTTTTCCCCTTTAGGATTCATGGGCTTGGTACATGAATCGTGTCTTGAACGTTTTTAACATTTATAGCATCAATTTGTTGAAACTTGGATAATTTGGTTTCAACTCCCCTTCCGCTGGAGGTGTAGTCTTGAAGAAGATGATGGAGTTCCATCATTCTTTAGACTTCAGCTGATGTGACAACCATTGGGCACTGTTCACGTCAAGCAGAGGGTGGCAGAAAACTAACGGGACAGTCCTTAGTCCATTCTCAAAGGCTTGGTTCTCTTGTATGAGTCTCTAGTTGTTCCTTTTGGTTAGGGATGAACAATGACTGGTTTGTCCAATTTCAATTCTTTGCTGGGACCTTTTTTTGGGCTGGAACTTTGCTCCATTTCAGCACTTTTAGTTGGGCCACATGGCCCTTTCTTTGCTTGGGCTTGTTCCCTATTTCATGAGATTCTTGGGCTTACAAAATGAGCATTAAAGACATGCTTTGCCATGGGTTTTTTACTCCTCATAGGCTTTAGTTGTTAGTAGGAATAAAATGAATCCATGAGTTTTAATAAATGTTTATGATAGATATTGGGTATTAATTCTCATGGGCTTTAAATAACAACTTGTTTAGTTTCCCATAATTTTTACTATGGATTACTTTGTAAATGATATTTTCTTTGGGGTTTTTTTAAATAATGACCTCCAATATTGTTCTTGAGAATAATATTTACCATGGTTTTTAAATAAATATGGTAACAACCACTATAATGGAATAATGTGATGTTCTCATGAATTTCTCTATAGATAATCATAATGGACATGTAGGATGAATAATTACCATGAGTTTTGGTAATAAATATTATGAATGTTGTGATGTAAGATAGATAGTGAGCATGAGTTTATAATATGAAATAAATATCATGGGTCTAATAATCATAACTTTCCATGGGCTTTTATAAGATGATTGCCATGGGTTTTGAGAATAGATCATTCATAAATCTCATGAGCTTGTAATATTACGGTAATATGTTTAAGAATCTAGAGTATTGTTCATTATTGGACTTTTAAGTGAAATAATTATGATATAGTATTTTGCCAAGTATTAATAATCTTGGGCTTTTGATAGAATAGTGTCAAATAGTTAGCTTGGGCTTTAAAGAAGTTACCAAATGAAAAAATTGTTTAGTGTTATTGTTGCTACTCTTGTCTGTTGGTGTGGTTTGATTCCTGGACCTTTCCACTTTTTCTAACAAAAAATAAAAAAACCCGACTTACAAATAGCAATTTTGAAAAATACTTATAAGTTTTTTGTGTTTCTAAGAAAAATGAAAGAAAAGAAGTTGAGAAGAAGTTACCAAATGAATATGAACCACTATTTATATCCAAAGGATTATGACCTTTCAACATGCGTCTTTTCAGTTGATAGGAACATTTTCATTCAATAGGGTACCTTTTTCGTCAATAGACACCTCTTCAGTCAATATACATCTTTTCGCGTAATATGCACCTTTTGGTAATCTAATTTGAATGGTTATAACCTTTCAATAGGCACCTTTTAGTATATATTTTACAATTTATCTTGTATATATTTATATATACAACACAAACTAAACTAGATACGCAACATTATATCTCTTATTCATTCCCACAAAAACTAATAAATAAAACAACATTGCTATTTTTCCTCTGAAACTCATCCCGTAGCTATTCTCGTGCATCGTACGGGTTAGCGACTAGTATTTATATAAAACCGAAACCTCTGAAACTCCCACAATTTTCCACGTCAACACAATATTTAAATAAAATTATCATTTTATTTAAATAAAATTATTTTTTTGTTAGCACCAATGCCAAATTTTTGAAGATGATTATGTGAATAATTTTAATCCTAGAAATAAAGTTGTCTTGGTGAATTAGATGAACCTGTAATTGAACAACCAATGGATGAAACTAGGGATAATATGGTTGTATTAAGGTACACCAAATTCTACTACGTGAGATGACTAGTACAGGTGTCTGTAAGTAGTAGAGGAGGATTATAAGGCCACTATAAGATTTATAGGTTTGGGAGAAACTTATGAAGTTATCTCGGAAAGAGGTGAGATCCCGGTCCTTACACTTCTGAAGAGGCAATGAAAGATGTAGATGCACGTCATTGGGTCGAGTTATGAAATACGAATTGGATTTAATGTATTCCAATCAAGTTTGGGATCTTGTAAAGGTGCTATCAGCATTAAACGTTGCAAATGGGTTTACAAGAGGAAGAGAGAGAGATAGATGGAAAGAGTTGAAACCTTTAAAGCAAGCTAGTGGTGAAAAGGTTATACCCACAAAGAAGGTAACCCAATTATGAAGAAACCTTTTACCGATAGCAATGCTTAAATCTATCAGAATGCTGATAAATTTAATACCATTATAGATTATGAGATTTGGCAAATGGATGTCGAAATGACATTTCTTAATGGCAATCTTGAAGGAAAGAAATCTATATGATGCTGTCGAGAGGTTTCATAGCAAGAACCAAGACCGTATGGTATGCAAGTTGAAAAGATCCATTTATGGACTTAAGCGAGCATCTAGATCATGGAACATCGATTTGATCAAGCAATCAAGTCATTTGGTTTTTGAACAAAATCTTGATGAACCGTAATGTGTACAAAGACATCAAGATAAATAGACTAATATTCCCTAGTGCTTTATGTGTGATGATACACTCATTGGAAATGATGTGAAGACAATATATGGTAAATATTGCTCCCGAAACGATTTGATATGAAGGACTTAGGGAAGCTAACTTTATTCTAGGGATCAAGGTTTGGCGAGATCGAAGAAATAGAATGTTAGGCTTGTCACATTTGGATATAGATAAGATTCTAAACGGTTTAGCATGCAAAACTCAGACATGATTGCTTCCTTTTAGACATGGGTTCCTCTGTGCAGTAATGGAAGAGCTAAGACTGCGAGGAAGAAAATATGATGAGACAAATTCCTAGCTTCTACGGTGGGAAGTCTCATGTATCTGATGCTTTGTACTAAACTAGATATACGTTATTCGGTTAGCATGGTGGCCCGATATCAAATCAAATCCGAGGACTTAAACATTGTAGGCTGTAAACTATGATACCAGTATCTACGAAGAATAAGAGATTATATGCTTGTTTATGGTGTGATTTGATACCATTGGTTACTCTGATTCAGTTTTCAATCGGATCTTGATTTTGAGAAAGTCCACTTCAAGTTGTGTGTTCGCCTTGGGAGGTGGAGCCATAAGTTGGAGGTGTTAAGCAATATTATATTCAGGCTCCACCATGGAAGAATTTGAGATATGTTGCTGCTTGTGAAGTGGCAAAGGAAGTTGACCATTTCGAGATTCCTTTCGATCTTGGTGTTGTGAATGGAGCAAGTTCCCATTGTTTTTGTGACAATAGTGGAGTAGTTTGCAATCAAGTCCAAGGAATCTGAAGGAGAAACCACGTTGAAAGAAAGTACCATCGTTCGAGAGACATTGTTGCTCGAGGGCAAAGATTGATGGTCGCGAAATAATCTGCAGGATCCACTGGCAGAAGCGCTTGCCCCCCGAAGGACTTTTGAGTCACGTTGGAGGAATAGGAGTTAGATTAGTGCCGCAGTAGTCTTAAGAGGGCAAGTGGGAGATTGTTAGGATATGTGCCCTTTAAATCCTATTTACTGATACTATGTATGACATTATGTTGTGATTAATAAAGTTGTTTTATTATTATCTAAAATAATGGTAACATAGATATTTAGACGTTATCGCATATAATCAGTGAGATGCGTAGTATATGATTTATAGTTTAGTCACGAGAAGATCTCAAATGCAAGTTCTTTGTAAGCTTCAAAATTTTAGTTCATAGTGGTGATAGAAATTGGAGTTCGTGCGAGGCTATCTTGTCTCGATTAAGATGATTTGTCTTGATCTTAGAAGTGGAACTTCTAGTTGATATGTTGATATGTTTTAAAATGTTAAGACATATTGACTGGGCCAGTAGTGAGTTCGTATTCTACTTGGCCGACCTCAAATGAATAATAAATAACTACGACACATTTACATCAACTCTTAATCACAGAGAGAATAATAAACATAATCATGAAGTGTAGGTTGCTTTGATATATCGGGAGTAAAATTAAAGTCATGATCAAAACCTCGGTATGTTGGCGTACGCATTTAGTGGTGAAGGAACATATATTCTCAAGATGAAGTATAATCTCTTAACGGAATATAAAATATTCTTTTGAGATAAGTTTAATGAGTTTTGGTTATTGAGTGTTAGGCCAACTACTGCTTTAGTAAGAGTTACTAAAGTATATATTTATGAAAGTGGATTTCGTAAATATATGATGAACAACTTAAAGGATTAAATCAGTCACTCGAGTTAAGATGTATTAATCTTGAAAGTGGCGGTCAGCGTTAGGAAACTTTGTATTACTATGAATATTTTAATGAAGAGGTTGTATGTATAATAAAGTATTGAGATAATTTATAATAAGAGCACAGAAGTCTTTGAATTATATTTATAGTAGTATTAAATATAATTAATAGTGATTTTTAGTGTCGAGTTGGCGCTGTACTGGTAGTAATAGCATTTATTCTTTTAGTAGATTCCATGCATACTTAAGCACAATTGGAATGGCGAAAATTTAGCGATGAATGTCAGGTTATATAAGGAGAGAAATATCTGAATTTTATGAAGGAAGAAATAATTATGTATATAGGTGTAAGTCATTTCTCTTTATTACCAAAACGAGCATCACAATATAAGGCGATTGGCTTGCAGGCCAGTGGAATTGGGTGATGATTAAAGAGTGTTAACAGAAATGCTTCTAATATTTGGTTTTGAATTTAGTAAGGTATCTTCTTGTTCTTAAATTTGAAATTCGTAGTCACGTGTTATCAATTGTGAATGAAGTAGATCCAGTTAATTTTAGTTGCGTATGTTTTTGTATGTGTGATACAATAAGTATTTTCCAACCAACATCCTCATCAAGGTCGAACTCTTCTACAAGCTATCTTTCTTTGCTTAGTATTCAGGTACATTAAGCACATTCTTGTAGAGATGGGATGAAGACCGGGCCAGTTGAGGGCCGCACAGGCTCATTATGTATCATGGAGAGTAACCCCTCACTTTAATCCATAAATCATAGTCCCTATTGCCATGGGTGAGCCCGTCCATACCAATAACACAGATTTGAAAGGCGTTCGTACTTGAAGAGAGCCCAGGTCTGAGTTTTATTCTCTAAAGAGATAACAGCCCGCGACATA